>CATIUR010000006.1:32377500-33577500 GCA_949592205.1 Helichrysum umbraculigerum
AGGAAATTTAGGGAGAAAAAAGGAAGAAGAATTTTTTATTACTATGATTCAATATTTTATATAACACCCTTCATTTTTCTAAGCCATTTTTTTTTTTTAAATACCGGAAGCGAAAGTCCAACAAACATTAATGATTGTACATTATATAATACTCATATTAGTCAATCTATTTCAAACATGTTTTAACATTTTGGGTGTTACATAATTTGAAAGACAACCATGATTTTATGAAATCAAAGATCAGAGTAAACATCGGGTCATCAAACATTCCATCCAGTCAAAAGCTCCTTGATCATCCCATAATCTAATCATATCCTGCAAGGAGTGGTAATGTGGGGGATTAGCTCAACGCTAAGTGAATGAACTAATAACCATCAACACAGCTTAGCCTAACAAATATGTTTACAACTAAGCATATCATACTAAACGAGTTTACAACAACAGCATCGTAAACACACAATCATTTGTTTACAGCATAAAGCATCGCAAACAAATATCATCCAAGAGGATCGGCGGTCCTTGAGGCGCCCTCATGCCCGGGTGGCCCCCAAGCAACCTCACACCAACTGCAGGCCAATACAGCGGTAAACCGATAGCCTAGGTACTATTTACCCACACAACACAGTATTCCTATAACCATCCATGTACAAGGACCTGTGTTGGCAACTCAATAGTAACCTTAAGCCCAAACCATGTTGACCTCTGAAAACACATATGCCCAAAGGCCAGATATCACAAAATCTATATCTATCAAGGCAATAGGTCAATCAACAGTTTATAAGCAGTAAAACCACGTTTACCCGTTGTAACCAAATCTGTTACAACTAAGTTACGCTGAAGGTTACAGGTCCACTCACCAATACCTCCGCCATCCACTCAGTAGTCTAATGTCACTGAGTCTTCTCCATATCTACGAACATTATAAACAATGAGTTAGTAATTAATTCATATCATATAACTCATTTAACTTAATAATGTTAATCATCATCATTAATCCCTTATAATATAATCATTAACAATACTTATCAATTATACACTAATATCATCAACTTAACACATGGATTCTTCAAAATCAACCAAACTCACAAACCTTATTAATGATCATATATCAACTTCATCATTTCTAAGTTAGGCTTAAGTTATAATCATGAATTAAACAATAACTAACAACTCTAACACAACACCAAGCTTCAATCCATGAATATTCAACTAAACCCATAACTATCCATATGATTATCTCTTCATTTTAAACTAAAATTAAGGTTATAATCCACATATAAACATCAACTAACTATCATGCAAGTATTTCAAGCTTCAATATCAAGTAAATCATGCTAATTCCATCAATTACTCAAAAACCCATTTTGATTACAACTTGTATAACATGATTACTTCATTTCTAGGTTAAATTAATATTACTAACCATCTTATAAGCACTTATTAACATCACCTTAACCAATTTCATACTTTAAATTCGGATTAAAGTCATTAACCCATCAAAATCATCATAAACTCAAAGAATCACCATAAATCTATAATCTTAAGCTTGAATCTAGTTAGTAATCAACATTAGCATGTTTAACTAACAACAATTTCACAAAATCAAACCCTAATTTCGGATTAAACCAAGAACATCAAAAACCCCCAAATTTCTAGGGTTCATGATTGAAGAATTAAAGACTTACAAGATGAAAGGAAGGATTAGAAGATGATAATCTTCAAGCTAGAAGCTTGAATTCGAATTTGTGTTCTTCAATTTGATGATTTCATCAAGTTTTTGGATTGATTAGGGTTTGCATGTGTGAATCGTATGTACGTATGCATATGTGGGAGTTAAAACCGACCCATCAAATAATATACCATATGAATGCTAATTTTCATTCCCCGTTTTCATTATTGTCTGGAACTTAAAAACCATTTGCGGGGAAATACAATTTTATTTTACCGTCAACTAAATAAATTTAAAACAGGTAATATTTTAATATTCACAATAAGTCATTTAACTATTTGACCTATTATTTTTACAATCAAACACATATAACAAATTTAAATCTCATTTAAATTTACAGGAAATACCTATTACTCCTAGGCCCAATTTGAGGATGTTACATTTTATTGCTAAGATACAATTTTTTTATTAATATAATTCTACATTTTATTGTTTTGGTTCAATAGTTTATTAATAAGATTTAGTCTTTTGTTGCTATGATTCAAATGTTATAGTAATATAAATTTGAATCTTAGATTAAAAATACCGAATCTTAGAATAAATATACTGAATCATAGTAATAAAAAATTCTTTTCCCTCCTCTCCCTAAAAAAATCTTCTCCCTAGATCCTACTCATATATATATATATATATATATATATATATATATATATATATATATATAAGAGTAAGGTTCAAATGAGTACACCAATTTTGAGTGAGAATGAGGGAACCAACAGATTTCTGCCATGTGTCACTTTATTCTCTCTCCTCCACACTTTATTCTCTCTCCTCCACATTTTTAAAAATTAAATATCTCACAAACGGTAAGTCGAAAAATCATGAAAATTGCACCATAAAATTCAGCGTTTTCTCCTCTTCGATTTGCCGTCCCTCAAGGCATACTTTTGACAACTTTTTTTTTTTCTCATTTTTTGGTGGGTTTCACAAATTAGTAACACATGTGTTAGTGATTAGTTGTACATTTAATTTGTGGCTAAGGTTAGGGTTTAGGGTTTAGTAGGGTTTATGGTTTAGGGTTTATAAGGGTTTAGGGTTTAGAAGGGGTTCAAGGTTTAGGGTTTAGAAATATTTAGGGTTTAGCGTTTTGTAAAGCGTTTAGGGTTTAGGGTTTGGGGTTTAGGGGTTAGGGTTTGAGGTTTGGGGTTTCGGGGAGAAACCCCAAACCTCAAACCCTAAACCCTAACCCCTAAACCCCTAAACCACAAACCCTAAACCCTAAACGCAACACTTTAACACATGTGTTAGTAAATGTGAAACCCACCAAAAAAATGAAGAAAAAAAAACTTTTCGAAAGTATGTCTTGAAGGACGGCAAATCGAAGAGGAGAAAACGACGAATTTAATGGTGCAATTTTCATAATTTTTCGATTTGTCGTTTGTGAGATAATTGATGTTGGGGGTAAATGGGTTTTGTACATGTGGAACATTCTCTTTGTACACATGGCTTGATATCATTAGTTCCCTTATTCTCACACAAATTCCTATTCTCATTTGAACCCTACCCATATATATAACTATATTTAACAAATTAGGTGTGTTTTTCATACTTTTAAGCAAGTCATGTGGATTTTGAAGTTTGTAGTGGTTAATTAGGTGTTACTCCGTATTTAGACTTCTCAACTGAGTTTGATTAGGTTTGTATAGTAGCTAGTGGCGAACAAATGAGCAAGTAAATTAATTTTTAATCAAATATAGTGGCATTGGATTTTAGCATACGTAATTATTAGCAGCCAAGTTTATTAAATTATAATTATATAAATAAAATATTTGCAGCAACTAAGCCGATATTTAAACGTCATGTCTATCTAATTTAACAAAGATTGGTTTTTCTTCTTTAGACAACTTTCATATGAAAAATATATAACAATAACGATATGCAATTTTATAGTCCAACTTGTATCGAATTCAAAAAAAAAAAAAGAAAAAAAAAAAAAGAAGAAGGTCATGTCCTGATTCACTATTGTTCACGTAATTAAACAAATCCATATCCATACGATGATATGATCATACGAATAGATACAAGATCATGAATCCGAGTATCCGACCTTTCATGGGAGTTGACTCTTGTCTCTTGAGTTCATTTGTGCTCTATCTTTCTCTTCAATCTATCGGTTCATACTTGTCAACTCTTTTTGTTTTTTATTGTTTTTTATTTGGTGTTTATTATAGTAATTAAATTATATAAACAAATCCTTTTATACATCGAGTGTTGTTCATAGCTCATGCACATGAAAGGTTGAAGCAAATTTAGATGTAAGTTTTTGACAATATGTACACCATGAGTTAAAAACTTGTAACATTTTATTTTGGAAAAATGACAAATTTGATCCTTTGACCAATCGCATTTAACAAAATAATCATTTGACAAACCTTTTTAACAAACTAATCCATGCTTTCACGCCATACCAAGCGAGCCAGGCGCACGTCTAATCAGACAAACCCACAAAATTGATGATTTCAAAAATTTATGGGCCAAAACCATGTCAGGATGGGCCCGGCGCGACAGAGAGAAAGAAAAAAACAAAAAATGACGCGACACGTGCAAGAGAAAACGAAAATAGGCGCGCAAAATAAAAAAAGTTTCAACTATTTCTTGAGCCACTTCTCTTTCGCAAAATATATAGCATCTTGCTATATATTTTACTCATTTGTAACCGACATGCATATTGTATCTTTAGCAACTATTTCTATCCTAATATCTTCATCAACGTTGAAAAAGAGTATATATATCGCTTTAGTTTCCATCCATATAGATTCATTATTACTCCCTGTGTCCCGTTTTTATTGTCATATATGAACATTTGTTGAATTTAAAATAGATTGAATAATTGTCACATTTGTCATTATATTCAAGGTAAGTTTGACTGAAAATTTTTATGAAATAAATGTTTGAGAGTAATAAATTATGATAAATTATAGAATTTTATGAAATTTAAAAGTTATTTTTTTGTAAGTGGACAATCTTATGGGACAAACAAAAATATTAAGGTAGACAATAAAAATAGAATGGAGGATTAGTTCGTTATATTTTATTAAACAACCTCACATGATATACAAGTTTAAGCCTGTCTATCATTTTTTTAAGGGTAATGGTTCATACACTAATAAAAATTATCCATACACCACTAACAGTGTTTTACCGCGTTGTACTGTATAACACCATAATAAATAGAGGTGGCAAAATGAATGGGTCGGGTCGGGTCACGGGTTTAGATGGGTATGGGTCTAAATGGGTCCGGGTCTAGATGGGTCATTTAGAAGAATGGGTCTAAACGGGTCCGGGTCAAATGGGTCTCGGGTCGGGTCGGGTCATTGGGTTCACCAATTTTTTTTTTTTTAAATTTGAGTGAAAAATGAAAAAAATGAAATGAGGTGAAAAAAAAAAATTACCCGTTAGACCCGTCTAAACCCGTTGGTTAATTGTTACATAATTAGAGGTTATATTGAAAAACCCATTTAGACCCATCCAAAAAATGGGGAGGAGACCCAACAAACCCACCCCCTCCTAAAAATTAACCAAATTGACCCAAAATTAACCAATAGGTCTAAAATTGCCACCTCTAATAATAAAGCACAGTTAGTAAGTGTACGAAGAATTTTTGGTGGTGTACTTATTCTCCCTTTTTCTAAGAGTCTAAGATATTTGGGGTTCTAAAAAGAAATAACTAAGGCTTGCCGGGCTTGGGCTTTTACTAGTTACATGATAAGTGAAAGCTGGGCTCAATAATCCAATAATTTGGGCCAGGCACACTGTTTCATAAGCAGAGGCTGTTACATATTTTTCTTATTTAAGTTAAAGGTAATTTCATTGGAAAATGTTCTTTTGAACAACATGCATATAGCTCAAGAGAAGCAAGATGCCTTCAAATACAAGACTGAAATTAAATGCATCAACCTAGATGAACATGACTCCTAGGTGATTGCAACCAACCTAACCAATGGTTACTTATAAATTGACCAAAACCTGGACCATAGCTGAAACACGCAAGACAAGCTTTAGAGTAAGACATAGCACCTTCGTTATTCAAAAGAGAGAAAAATGCTCACAAAGGACGTGATGGCTTAGGGGGTGTTTGGCCTGGCTTTTAAATTTGAGTTTTTAGCTTTTTAGTTAAAAAAGACCAAAATCTAAAAGCCCCACTATTCTGGCTTCACAAAAACTAGGTTTTTTATTGTGAAAAGCTATTAAGTCAAAATGGTGTTTGGCAAAAAAGAGGAGGATCTTGACAACAAAAAAGCTAAAAAACCATTTGAAAAGCTAACCCAAACACTCTGTTAGAGGAATTCAATTTACGCTATTAATAGACATCTCTATTATCTAAATTAGATATTGTTAGTGGTAATAATATATAAACATGGAACTATATTTTGAAATATTTAAGTCGATAATTAGGAAAAAAAAACTTTTAAACAAATAATGGTTATAGTAAAAAGCCTTAAAAGACATTAGAGGTGTAAAGAAGACAAATAATTTGTGAAACAAATTTATATTTACATTTATAAAATACAACCTTCTTGATTTTTAAAATTACGTATATTTATCATTCAATATATTTCTATTTCTAATAATTCATAAAAATGAAATACATGTATTAAACGTGACACCATTCGGCATTCGCAATGGTGTTTAACAAACGGACGAGTTAATAACCCGGTGTTGTGAATAAAATTAACGTTGAAATCCGGGTCGGATTCTAATTAGCTCCGGTCCCTGGAATCCAGATTTCTAGTTATCACGGCAAAAATCCAGGGTCCATTCATATCTGTCTGGATTCAACGGTTGTTTAATCCCCAAATATAGCAAAAAATAATTCCCGCCTACATTTCGTTTGATCACTCAATAAGTTCAACAATTAATTAAATAAATTATACTCGTATCAATAAGCAAGATCTATCTGATCATGAAATCCAGAGGCAAAATCGGCGGATGGTCAAGTTTAGGTTTACCTGCTGTTTTCCTCTTATGCATCTTCTTCTTCTTTTTAGGTTTTTTCAGTTCTTCTCTATTTTCTCAACAGGTCTACTCATCCCCTTTTTATTCTATTTTATTATGTTTTTAATTTCAGCTTCTTCTAGTTTAACTGTATTAATAGATTGATGTTATTATAATTTGCAGGTTGAAACCGATTTCAGTTTACATCCGAAACCTAGGGTTCTTATTGAGACACGATATGATCCGTTACCGCGAGGTGATTCCGGTGATGATTTCTTTACTAACATTACTTTCCAGGTGCTTTTCTCTAATGCTTTATTGTTGTGGTGCTTTTTTAAAAATTTTATTTTTTGTTATAAAGTTTATAGGGTAAGGTTGCTGTAAAAGCATTATCAAAAGAAGAACGCTAACGACACTACAATTTGATAAGTTTTGATAAAATTTAACAAATTTATAAAGTTGACAATTTTTAATATACATTGATGATTGGAGGCTGAATTTGATATAGGCTGAAGAATTATAGATACAAAATCAAAACTTGCGATTTTGCTGACTTCAATGCTTTGAAATGCTACTGTATTCACTATTCAACACTTCAATAGGCATATATGTATGATATGAAGTTAGGTTTGTCGACTTATAAGATTTAAATTACGAAAATTGAGCTTTCTTATTGGATCCTATACTCAAAGTATAAATCCTAGAAACTGAATATTGATTAATCTCGATTTATGGTTTCTGTGACTGTTATGATTTATATCCTTCTACTTATTGACTTATGTTAGGTATTAAGTTGGAATCCTAGAGCGTTGTATTATCCTGGTTTTGCCACTTCGCAACAATGTGAAGGCATAATTAAGATGGCTAAGGTGAAACTTGTGCCTTCGACTTTGGCTTTACGCAAAGGAGAAACCAACGAGAATACTAAAGGAATTAGAACAAGGTATACTATATATAATGCTCAAGTGTCTGAAAATGTATCAAGTTTTACCCAAAATTTATTGTATGTATCGACTTTTAATTATTTCTATTGCATGTATCCGATGACTTTTTAGCTAGTTAACAAGAATTTGTTGCTAACGTGGCAACCATATAAGTTGCCGCGTTGAGTTTACACGTCATAAGAGGTCATATAAATCCAATGACAGTAATTGAAAGTTTGATACATCTGATACAAGTTTTTAAACCTGGATAATACATTGAGTTTTGAATACTATGTTTAGTTTATATGGTCTATGCAAATCGTTCATTTTATTATTTTGTGTTTTTGTAATGAACCAGTTCTGGCATGTTTATAAGTTCGTCTGAAGATACAACAGGGATATTGGATCAAATCGAGAAGAAAATCGAAAGGGCTACAATGATCCCCAGAAGTCATGGAGAGGTATTCAGATTATAATACTGTAAAGTGACTTCCAGATTCAGTTTTTAGGTTCATGGTTATACGTTGGTTTCAAACTCAATAACTTTCAAGTTTGGCATAGTTGTATCACCCATTTACAAAACTTAAGTCGTTTGATTGAAAATATTGGTTATTTTTCAGTCATTCAACGTTTTAAGGTATGAGATCGGGCAGAGATATAATTCACATTACGATGCTTTCAACCCAACCGAGTATGGTCCACAGAAGAGCCAACGGGTATATTGCTTACTATAGCTTATTTTAGTGAACTTTTCGTGTTTATGCATCATTGATTGACTGCTATAAGGTTTCAGAAAATATAATTAGTAACTGATGGCCCCCTTCTTTCTTCATGCAATGATCAATTTATCTAGCAAGGTTGTGTATTAAACTATTTTTGTAAATATGACATTAGGCAAATGTCTTGTTCTTTGTGATAGTCACAAATATGATTCCACTACGGACATTGAAATAGGTGTTGGCTTTATACACTTCTCTTCAGGATTTTTATTTTCAGCCAAGCTCGTGAGTCTTGAGTTAACAGTTATTCTACAGTTGTTAGTAGCATACCATCATAAATAGTATTTTATCATGGTTGGCTTGTTTACAGATTGCTTCTTTTTTGCTCTATTTATCTGATGTTGAAGAAGGCGGAGAAACTATGTTCCCATTTGAGGTAAGTTCAAGGATTTTGTGGATGCATCCTGGTTTTTGGAAGGCTCGTTAATTCTGTTGTTCTGGTTTTGCAGAATGGTGAAAATACGGCTTCAAGTTATGATTTCAGAAAGTGTATTGGTTTGAAAGTAAAACCACGTAAGGGTGATGGGCTTTTGTTCTATTCCTTGTACCCAAATGGTACAATCGATCCGGTGAGTTCATTTCTAGTTTCTAATTTTCTTTGATAGAATGACCAACACTTTTTTGTTGATTTTTCTTTGATCAACTGCATTTTTCTAAAGTTTAATTTAATGGTTTCTTTATGCAGACATCACTTCATGGGAGCTGCCCTGTAATCAAAGGCCAGAAATGGGTGGCAACAAAATGGCTTAGGAATGAAGAAGAATATGATTAACTTTTTTTTTCTTCTGTTTTTCCCATATTACAGGAATTGGGATCACATATAGTTGCTCATCTCAACATATTTATTTCTAATGATAATGAATTTACCACAAGGTCATTTTCCTGTATATTACGGAGTATCTATTTTACTTTAAAATAGTTTCAATTTTGGTACTTGCTATTTTCTTCTGCCCTAAATAATCACAAGACAAACAACAATGGAGATCACCTGAACTATAACTGCTACTCTGTTAGTCAATAACGAGGGCCTCTCCAATGGCATAATCATCCGTACCTATCTTCATGCCGATTTTACTTTTCTAATCTGCATAAAGAGTAATGGTGTATTTTGGTGTATATATAACTGAGTCAATCACCTTTTTGGGATGTATTGATTTCACTATATATAAGTTACCTATGAATAAACACTTGTTGATGGTTATTTTGACTGAGCCTAACTGCATTCCTCAATAATTTATTAGATATCTTTCCTTATTGTTATAAAAATAAATTCTGGAATAAGTTTCAACTCTCAAGTGATGTAGAAATAGGAACCAGAATTTAATGTTCAATGATCAGTCAACATTAAGAAACATGTAATGTGAACCCCGCCTAACTGTTGCAACTTCGCATTTAAAGTATATCAAAATCATATTACTGTAGCCATATTCTCATTCTTATAAAAATACTGAACAAAATCTTACAATCAATCCGTTGAACAAACACAGTTAACATAGTTTGATAACTTTTTTCAGAGTGTCAAGATAGTTTTGTCAGAAATTACCAAATGCAAACTTGCTTATTACAATCGAAAAAAGGGTAATTTGAAGGGTACCCCTAGCCCTAGAGGTGTTCACAGTTCGGATATAACCGGATTATCCAAATGGTCTAATTGGATTGGACCGTTCGGATAGGACAATTTGGTTTTTTGGATCGGATCGAGCAAAAACCAAATTAGTAATTCGGTTTTTGGATTGGTTTTGGTTACTAGTATTAGAACCGGATTATCCAAATAAACCAAATAGTAATAATTGTATATGTAATGCCCATATGTAATACTCTTGTTTATCTATCAAAGTGAATGTTAAATATTTGTTTACTTATTTTTTATACATGAATCCTTATTATATGATTGATATTGTTAATATATATCATTGAATATAACTTAATCTTAAGTTTGGATATAAAACACCAACTCCACATTTATATAAACCCTCAACACAACATGACAATCGGAAACCATTGATATTGCTGATGACATTACCCTTTCACGAGTCAAAACGATACACTTATGTAATCCACGAAAATATCAAACGGTTAAACCGATCCATCCAAATAGTATTTTGGTTCGGTTTAGTTCGGATTTAATATTCATTTGGATGGATTGGATTCACATTTTGAGAACCAAAATCCAAATGGATTTATATATATGGATCGGATTTGATCAGATTCATCCAAACGAACACCCCTACCTAGCCCCCGTACCATATTTCAATAGTACGTGTCCGCCTCACCCGCAAGGAGCATCAACGTTAGGCAAATCACTTGTCTACAAATCACCCACATATGCTGAGACACGTATTCAAATCAGTCACACATGTGAGGTATGGACGTTTGCGGTGACGGTACCACTTGGGCAATGCCCAACTGGTCCATTGTCGCAACAATCCATATCTACAGACTACACTTCAGGTCCAATCATCTAGAAAATTATTGATTATTTCTGTTAAAAACTTGATAAAATGCTTTTTTCCCTTTTTTTTTTTTAGAAAGAGAATCCTACATGCTCCCCACATAATATATTACAATTATGTTTTTCCCCCTTTTTATTACAATCAAAAATCCCATCATACCATATAATTTTAGGAAATGTTAAAAATATCCAGTTGTATATTCGTTTGGTTGACACAAGAAAGAGACAAGATATACAACAAGGTTGATGGTTGTGGGGTTTGCTAACCCACTGTCCCTTTGCTATTATGCTTGATTTGAAGTCCTTTTTTGTTTGAATCCAGTAATGGCTTGAAACCTTATAATTGTATCTGGAATCCTAATTGATCAAATTCTTGACATTTCTTAGGGACTATGGGGATCCATTAATTGCCATAAACCTTATAATATGCATGGGATTAGCAGTTGGTTACTCGAGTGTTTATCCAGATTTTGAAAAGATGCACTTTTATGTGGCTAATAAATTGTCTCCATGAGTCAAATTTGAGTAAGATATAATCTTTTGGCCAAATACTACATCTCCCATTTGCATTCACCACCACACACTCACAAATTTCAACTATATTTTAGTAATTATCCTTGTATTTTCATAAATATTAATACCAACCTTACAAAATCCCTCAAGAAAAAAAGTTGGTACCTTTTGTTTTGTCTGTGCATCTTGATCTTTTTTGGGGTAAATATTAATTTCCATCATGTGTATTTCCTTAAAGATGTTGATTGTTTGACATGTTACACAATCAAAGTCTTACATTCAATGCTAGATACCAGTGAAGGAAAATGAAAGAAACAAGTCATGGTTACAGGTTACTTTGCTTCAGCTAAATTTGTAAAACTAACAACTGAAATGTGTGTACTTTTGTAAAGTTCTTTTCCCTGTTTGCTATATATATTGCAATATAGAACATGGTTTTGTAAATGATTTAATCAATCATTTTCATGGTGAATGTTCTGCAAGAGGGAGTGTACTACTGTACTGCCCATAATCCTTAATATCCCTCGGTAAAGAGACTAAACGAAAGGAGCTTATGACTAATATCATGAAGAGAACTAGTGATTGGTTTGTTTTCATTCTTCTCTGTCTTTTTCCTTTTTCGATGGTTTCGTTTGATAATTTTATTTTTGAGACTCTGTCATTATTTTGATTAATTTAACTGTTAATAGGATACTCTCCCAGGAAGTCCCGAGTGACGTTACCATTCACGCAGGTGGTGCATCTTTTTCATTACACAAGGTATAATTTGTTTTGTAATAATCTAAAACATTTGGTAGGTTTATAACTTAATATCTACATGAAGCTTTGAAACCAATTACTTTATGCAGTTTCCACTGGCTTCAAAGTGTGGTTATATAAGGAAATTAGCGTCCAACTCTAAAGACGGTGATCATATAGTAATCGAAATTCCTGATGTCCCTGGAGGGCCTGAAGGATTTGAACTTGCAGCTAAGTTTTGTTACAGAGTTAATTTTGAATTATCGACAGAAAACATAGCCGTGGTGAGATGTGTGTCAGAGTATCTTGAAATGACTGAGGATTATGCCATTGGAAACTTGGTAACAAGATCTGAATCATATATAAATGAAGTGGGACTTAAAACTTTAGCTGGTGCAGTTTCCATTTTGCAATCATCAGCAAACCTGTTACCAATGGCTGAACAAATAAAACTGATTAATAGATGTATAGACACTATTGCATTCATTGTCACGAAAGAAAGCCCGTTTTTGTCTGGTCGTGGTGCAGAGGGTGCAACAATTTCGTCCTCATCATCGTCACAGCCGAAAGCTGTAGTTGATTGGTGGGCAGAAGATTTGATTGTTCTTAGAATCGATATCTTTCAGAGGGTTCTTCTTGCAATGATTTCAAGAGGATTCAAACAATATGCACTTGGCCCAATTCTAATGCTTTATGCCCAAAAATGTCTTCGCGGTTTGGTAAGATCTCTCCTATATCTAATAAGTTATCTTCATTTCAAGATTCTTGTTACTTTTTACACATTTTCACAACACTATTTGGTATCAATAGAACTCCCGGTATGAATCACCTGAAATTGTATGTTTAATGTACTATGTAGAGGTGGCATATTCGACCCATTTACATAAGAATGGTACGATTTGGATTATGAATGATCTATAATGTTGTCAAACAAGTGAACCTAAATACAGTTCATTTAAAAGAAGATGGGTCAGATGGGTCACACGTCGCCCAAAATGTAATTCACAAAACACATACGGACTATTATAATCAAGAAGTTATATAATTACCGTAATAATACATTTTTCGTAGACATAGTTGACAAGTACATCCTACTTATTTATCAAATCTCTATTGGATAAACAGCGTTCTGAGTCGACCCGATAAAAAATTGCCCCTTTTGACCATGTAGTATGTAACCAACATTTCCAACCTGCCCGTTTTGCCATCGCTAGCACTTTCTTTTATAACCATTAGTTTCCTACTTTATCCCAAGTTTTTCAAATATTCAAATGTGCAATTGAACATCAATCAGGAGATATTTGGAAAGAGCAAGAAAAACATCGAGCCAAAACACGAACACGAGAAGAGGATCGTTTTGGAAACAATAGTGAGTCTTCTACCGAGGGAAAGAAATGCAATGTCAGTTAGCTTTCTTTCAATGTTGCTTCGAGCTGCGATGTACCTTGAAACAACAATGGCTTGTAGGCTAGATCTGGAGAAAAGGATGGGATTACAACTCGGGCAAGCAATTTTGGATGATATATTAATTCCATCTTTCGATTTTGATGGGGACACGTTGTTTGATGTGGATACTGTCCAACGGGTGTTAATGAATTACCTTGAATATGAGTTACAAGGCACTCGTGATGAAAGTGACTTGGAGAAAGTTGGGAAGCTCATGGAGAGTTATATTGCTGAAATAGCTTCTGACCGTAACTTGTTGGTGTCAAAATTTATAAATCTTGCGGAACATATTCCAGAGCAAGCAAAGGTATCAGAAGATGGAATGTATAGAGCCATTGATATTTACCTGAAGGTATTTCTACTTCCTAAGATCAACAATCACACACATTTGAATTACTTTAAAGGTGGGAAAATGGGCTGGTTGTGTGACTGTGAAGGGCTGGAAAGAATCATTTTTTAGTACTTGTCAAAACGGGAAAGTTTGGGCCGACTTGAAACACTTTCCTGTCAATGTATTTGCTTTAATGTAGATAATTCGTGTGTCAAATATGATTAGAAGAATTATATTAATGATTTAGGAGGTTTTGTGCTTCGATAATTCCATTATACATTTTGGGGCGACTTTCAGCCTGTTTGACTTTATTCCTTTAAAGATCACTTTTTCAAGTTGACCCATCAGAGATTTCAACACATAAAGCGTGTTAGAGCTCAGACCAGCCTCCATATACAGCACACATTTCAGTTCAATTGTAGTATTCTTTCAACATTTAGCGATGATTATACAGGCTCATCACACTTTAAATGATATGGAAAGAAAGAAAGTTTGCAGCTTGATGGATTGTCAAAAACTGTCGCGTGAAGCTTGTGCTCACGCAGCTCAAAATGATCGGCTTCCTGTGCAAACTGTTGTTCAAGTTCTTTACTATGAACAGCAGAGGTTAAGAGATACCAAGGATGGTGGTGGTATGATAGCAGTCCAACCCACAGCTCTACCTTTCAAAGTAGACTCATACACCACAACCATCAATAACAACAGCCAACCATTAACCAATGAGCTGGCACGATTGAAAAAAGAAAACCAAGACCTCAAATTTGAGCTTCTTAAGATGAAAATGAGACTAAAAGAAGTTGAAAAATCTTCATCTTCAGCTAAAGCTACAATCAGCAGCCCTGTTTCCTCACGTTATTCTGCTGATAAGCCACCGTTGCCTAAAAAATCATTGATAAATTCTGTGTCAAAAAAACTCAGTAAACTGACACCGTTTCTACGTGGTGATGGGATATTACCTTCAAGTACCAGAGGCAGGAATAAGCCAAGTAAAGATAGAAGACATTCAGTTTCTTAATCTGCATGTTTGGCAAGACTTGTGCTACGATCAAGAATCCTTATAATTATGTTCAAGTACGTTCTTAATATGTTGGTGTCATATTTGTGTAAAATTTGTATGTATATCATTATAGTTGTGTAATCTATATATATGGAATTAAATGAACATTGAACATTCCTTCATACATGTATTCCTTTTTTTTTTTGTTGATTTTTAACAACCGAAAAGGCTTATGCATCTGAGATTCGAATCCACAACCTTTTTTGTTGATGGGTCAGCTGAATGCAGCTATACCAAGGGCCTGTTGATTAGACAAGCATGCTCAGTATTTTACTCTAGTGTATAATCTCATTTAGTCATTTAACACTAGCTGTTTAGTGAAAATTTGACATGTCAGATTGGTGCTTTGAGCTTGGAATATTACAATGATGAATATTTGCAAAGTTGACAGTGGCGGACCTATGTTATAGTCAGCGGTGGTAAATGACGCCAGTCAATTAAGCCGACTTAGTGTAAAATTAAGTGAAAACTTATTGGTTCTTTAAGAGTGCTTCCACTCGTATTTAGGCGGTGCATCTCACTGTTTAAATAAACTTAATAAACTAGTAAGCCGAGTGAGCTTTAAAAATTTTCTGACACCGATAGCTATATTTCCTAAGTCCGCCACTACAAACTTCAACTCAATTAGGAATAATATTGAGTTGAGTTGAAAGTTAACAGTGACCAATTTGGCATCTTTAACATCATTAATATGTCTTTTTCTCTTTTCTTTCTAAATTGTATTTATAGAATGTTGCATTAAAGAAACTACAATAACAGTTTACTTTACAAAAACAACTGGGAACTGAAGTTGAAATGATGATGTTAAGAGGAGTTTGTGGGGATATAAGTTTTAAATGATTGAAAGCTTTCCTTATAATAATAAAATAATTTTTATTAAATTAAAAAATCAAAAGTTATGTGAAAAGCTAAAAACATGAGAGACAAACTAGCAGTGGCGCATGCCTAACTAACAACTTAATCATCATTTCCTTGATTTTCAAAAGTAATAAAATAAATAATATATATAAATAAAACAAGGTTGAGACTTGAGAGTTTGTATAGAGGTGTTAAAACTTGTTGTAAAATGTAAACTAGATAATACATGATGGAGCAATAATAACTTTTGTAGTGTTTATTAGACCGCTAACTATATAACAACAACGACAGAAGGATTGGGGACTGAGCGTTACATGAACGCTTTTTCAAAAAGACTTAATATTGTCTATGATGATAGAAAAACTGAACTATTCTTGACCCACATTTACCAATAATACCTAAATTATACACAATATATATATATAATCTGGTTCCACTCCCTTCTGTCTTGAATTGACTGTGTCTCTCACATTACACTTGAACCATAGACGTGCCCTGAGGCTGAGTGGTGCCAACGGTTTCCTTGGAATGACTCCTGCACGACGGATCGTCTTTGGTCCCATAGGGACTGGTCTTGGTAATTTTATCGGTTTTAGTCATTTTCTTTTTATTTTTTCTTAGAAAGACAAACTCACACACACCCCTACCAAGAATATGTACAACTTTTTCCACGAATATATGCATATGTCTACCACCGGACTTGAACCCACAACTTCAAGGTTGAAGGGTCCCCACAATACCACTAGGCCAATGGACCTTTGGTGTTTTAGTCATGTTTTTCTAAAGCCAAACAAATAGATTATGAAAGACATGCATGTTAAATATTTATATATACGTTATTAATGTAATTATAATTATTCGGTCCTAATTCTTGATATCTTAAAACTAATCATTTAGAAAATGATTATTAGCCACTAAGACCATACCCAATGGTGCAAAAAACTGACTGAAACCGACTGAGCCACGTTAGCTTTTTCAAAAAACTGACTGAAACTGACTGACCACTCCCATCAGTGCTCTGTCACTTCATTTTTCTGAGACCCACTTACTAATTAACTAAACTATTAAAACACAATAATTTAAATAAAACACATTTCATTAAAATAAAAACATTACAATAATTAAAAAAAGTACAATAATTAAAAAAGTACAATAATTATAAAAAACCCCTACAATAATTTGAAAAAAGTACAATAATTAAAATAAAAAGACTAGAATTTAAATAACGTAATCTAATCCGAGCTTGATTCGTCCATTTCGTTCGCGTTTTCATCTTCGTCTTCGTTTGAGCCGTCACCTCCATACTTATCTTGGTAGAGTGTTACCACTTCTTTCCGAGTGCTTTTGATCATTTTGAGTCCTTTTTAGATGCACATTTTGGAATTTTTTAACATTGGTTTTGGGTTTTGATTTGGTGTTTTTAGACATTTTTATGAGAGAGTTGTTGTATGAAATGGAAGTGTTTGGAATGGGTAAAATGAGTTTGAATTGTAGTGCATATATTTTTTGAGAAGGGTAAATATATTTTGTCGGCATCGTACCCCCCTGTTTGTTCCGAGTTAAGCAACCTACCATTAAAACTCCCATTGTCTGCAGTAAGCTGGTTAATGTTGTATCGATATCGGCAATATGGTAACCGGTTACCGGTAAAATTAATTACGTGTCATTTTTTAGACCACATGATGTGGTTGCCAAGTCATCATTTTGTAGGTTGTAACAGGTAAAAACATAGTTTGCAAAGATTGTAGCACATAAATAACCGGTTTGTTGCATACATTGGGAGTTTTAGGGGTAGGTTGCTTAACTCGGAACAAACAGGGAGGGTACGATGCCAACAAAATATATTTACCCTTTTGAGAATTGTTGTGTGAAAGTGGGTAAAATGAAGTGTGTATTTGTGTATAAAATTGTTGTGGATTGTTGCGTGAAAGTGGGTAAAATGGAGTGTGTATTTATAGTTGAAAAGTGATGTAAAAAAGAAAAAAAAATTAAGAAACGGTTGGATTTTAAACCGTTGGGTGTTTTTTTTTTTTTAATATTGCAACGGTCAAATGATAAAAAAAACCAAGTGGGTTCACTCTCACTCGCTCCCTCACGTCAGATAACCGATCGGAACCAACCGACGGCTTGATGCCATCGGCGTCGGTTCCGTCGGTTAGAACCGACGGCCACCGACGAATAGCGTTGGGTGTGCTCTAAATATCAAATTAGCCAATACAGGATCAAGATCTGTCCTCATTAGAGTTTTTTTGTAGATTATTGTGATATTATGTGTTCTCAAAACAATGATTATTATTCACATGAAAGCATTGGTGACATATATTATTATTATAAAAATAAGTTTTAAATAAATAATATATATTAAATAATATTTATATTTATATAAAAGTATAATGAACAGGGTGTGTCATTCATATGGAAGAGGAATCTAGTGGTGATATAGTGGCAGACAAAATATGAGGGCAACCCTCCGTAATGTTGGACGAAAGGGATTAAATTAAAATTAGAATAATAAATAATTAGCTAGCAACTTGGTGAGATTTCAAGAATATTAGGTATTAGCTGGTATGCTTACCTTTTAAATTATGTTCATAATGCATGTTTACATTTGTATTTTTAATATTTTTAATAATAAAAAGCTACTAATTATCCTATTAATAATAATATTAATATATGATATCTATTGAAGTTTTTTCCTTTTTTTTTATGTAAGGGATGATTTATTTAATTAAAAGGGTAAAATAATATAAATATAGCTTTAAATTTAAACGTAATTTATGTATATAGGGTAAGATTCAAATGAGACTAAAAATTTGTGTGAGAATAGAGTAACCAATGATATGGTGCCATGTGTACAAAGAGAATACAAAACTCATTTACCCCTTAAGTTAAATATCTCACAAACGACAAATCGAAAAATTATGAAAATTGCACCATTAGATTCAGCGTTTGATCCTCTTCGATTTGCCGTCCATTAAGGTATACTTTCGACGAGTTTTTTTTTTTAATTATTTTTAGTGGGTTTCACGTTACTAACACGTGTGTTACAGTGTTGCGTTTAGGGTTTACGGTTTGGGGTTTAGGGCTTAGGGTTTAGGGTTGGGAGTTTGGGGTCTCCCAACCCTAAACCCTAAACCTCAAACCCTAAACGCTTTATAAAACTCTAAACCCTAAATCATACTAAACCCTAAACCGTAAACCCTGCTAAACCTTAACACTAAACCCTGCTAAACCCTAACACTAAACCCTGCTAAACCCTAACCCTAACCCTAAACCCTAAATCAAATGTATAATCAATCACTAACACATGTATTACTAATATGTAAAACCCACCAAAAAAATGAAAAAAAAAAGTTCGTCGGAAGTATGCCTTGATGGACGGCAAATCGAAGAGGATAAAACGCTGAAAAATATGGTGCAATTTTCATGATTTTTCGACTTGTCGTTTGTGAGATATTTAATTTTTAAAAACGTGGATGAGAGAGAAAAAAGTGACACATGTCATATTGTGGTTGGTTCCCCATTCTCACAAAAAATAAATGGTCTCAATTGAACTCTTCTCTACGTATATAATCAATGCGATTAGTTACAATATGGTAATTAATGAACCATAGAAATATAGATTGGCTTCAACTTTCAAGGAACAAACTTTATGTATGAGTTTCTTGTGTTGGCAAGCAAATGTTTAAAAAAAGATTTATTTTAATATACATATACATATACGAGTAAGGTTCAAATGAGTACACTCATTTAGTGTGAGAATGAGGAAATGAGTGTGAGCCATTGGATCTAGTAAATCAAGGGCCCAAATTAATACCTCATTTTTTAATTAAAATAATAAATTTAAATCAGATTTTAGGCGGAGGGGTAGGATGGTAATTTTACCATCTAATTAATTAATTTCTTTTTTCACTTTATTTCAAAAAAAAAAAAAAGGATACAGAACCTGAAATGTTGTTCTCTCTCACAATCGATCTCTCATATGAGATTGAACTTCCCAAACCCTAAACATCAAAATTCGTTCAATTAATCATCAGATCGTGTTGTTTTGTTACTAAAATCATCTTTTCCTTCATCTACACTATTCGATTAATCTTTCTACCTGTCTAGTTTTCACCGAAATTCATATTCGTGAAACCCTAATTCTCGAACAGCGGTTAAAATTCATCATTAACGTTTACTAATTTGAAATAATGGATGTTCGTAACGAGATTGTTCCAAGAACAACATTATCAGGGGCGGTTGTTGCTAGTCCTCTTCGTTCCGTTCCATTACGTAAGTTATTTCGAAGTTTTATGTTTTAGCTTTTAGTGTTAAATATGGTATATTTCATTTTTATTTGGTTTTGATCTTGTATGATAGTCGGTTATATGTGTTTTTGTGTTTTTGTTGAATTTAGGGTTTAGTAACACATGTGTTAGCTACGTTTGGTTTTTATTTTACTGTCTGGTGATACAAGTACAGCGAGACTGTTTTGTTTGAAGTTACACAAGTGTTACTACTGTATGTTGATGTAGATATTGGTAGTTTAGTTTTGGTATGTTTGATGTGGAGGTGAATAGTATTAGTTACACAAGTGTTATACCATCGTTTATATTTGTTGATGTTTTATAGAGTTTACTTTCTGTATTTTTTGGTAGTATGATGTTAACGTTGTTATTTATATGGAATAAGTATATGTGATATTAGGTGATATATACTTACGTACATTGATATTATGTCATTGATTTTTCTTTATGAGTTTGATGTCTGTGGCTCTTACTTGACTGGTGTTGGCTTCTTAGCAAATAAATGTAAGCTTGTAGTTTGGTCTTTCTGTCTAAATTGTTTTTTTTAATAAAAAGGGCATTTGTGTAACTTAGGTTAGCTTCCCCATGCTAGCTCATCTTATTTATTTTGAACGTGAAATGAAGTTATTGATCGTGGATGCGTTATTCAAAGTTTTATTTATGTCGTTTATGCTAAAAGTTGATTAATAGTCTGACATGAGTTTAGGATGTATTAGCTTGGATTCTGACCATCATATCTTCTTTGTATCAGCATGCTTAAGTGAGGAATTATATCATGTCCAAAGAATCCCTGCCCCATCAATGAAGAGTCAAAAACCTTCTTTAAAGGTTCAACGCAACTTGGACAACGTTACTAGAAACTCACAAGTTGCTTCAATTTCTATGAACCATCAAGAAATTTCATGTGATGGATTTTCAGATGCAGACCAGGAAGCAACTCTGTTGCGGAATATGGTTTTCTCCCTCAGATATTCCTGGCCTTGTTAATGCGGATACTACAGCCCCAAGCAGACAACCTACTAGCTCTATGAACTTGGATGGTTTTGTTTCTGAAGACTCTCAATCTGAAGACAAGGATTTGTACTTGTTAAACTGTAAAATATTCTAAAGTGATTATCATATGCTGTAAATATCATTCACTATTGATCGCTTAGTGCAGGGGACCATATTGTGACATTTATGGTTTTATCATTTTGAACACTTCGAATAGAACTGAAGTTGTATATTACGTAATTGCTCTTTACTCTAGTTAATAACTCAAAGAATGATTTCTTCTAATATTTGTAAAGATTCCTTAGCTATAATTTTACCCGGTTTAGGATAATAGGATGGAGTTACTAAGTAATCAATCAATTTCATATCTATATATAATCCACGCCTCTCACTAGCCAGCGTTTGAAACTGAGTAAATATATTTTGGTATCAATTACTTTCATCTTTACAATACACACTAGATTCGTAAAGTATCACATGCCACACATTAATGGTAACACATGTGTTATCAACCAGTAACACATGTGGTACTAACCAGTAACACATGTGTACTAATCAGTAACACGTTGTACTAACTGAATGATATGAATTCACTGAGTACTGATCTTCATGTAATACTATTATCAGATATGATCCCGCACGAGTTTTATTGCAATTCAATTTCACAAAGTTTATCGCCGTCATAATCTTTTTTTTTTTGTTTCAAATCGAATGAAATTGATTGATAAGTAGAAATCAGTAGAATCAAATTAGCATAAGCCTACAACTGTAACATAAAAAATATACAAGCATAAAACAATTCTAATCAACAGCTGTTGTAAATCCCATATGATACAATAACATAACACATGTGTTAGCAATCGGTAACACATGTGTTAGCAATCGGTAACACGTGTGTTAGAAAACGGTAACACATGTGTTATCAACCAGTAACACAAATGTTACCAAGAAGTAACACATGTGTTAATAGTCACTAACACATGTGTTACCAAGCAGTAGCACATGTGTTACCAGTCACTAAACATGTATTACCAGTCACTAACACATGTGTTACCAGTCACTAACACGTGTTACCAAACAGTAACACATGTGTTATAAGTCACTAAGACATGTGTTACCAATCATTAACACATGTGTTACCAAGCAGGTAAGTCAGTAACACATGTGTTACCAGTCACTAACACATGTGTTACCAATCATACACAATACAATTTTCGCAATACATAGCAAAAACAAGTACTACTTCTCGTATATGAATACTAATAAAATTGTCTCAATGATACTAAAAATAATAAAAAGATAGTTTATACGGCTTTCATGTTAAGTTTAATTGGACATTAAACAACTGGTTAAAAGATTCAAGTTATATAATCTAAAATCACTTTCCACTTTGCATATGTTCTTCTGCTATCTTCCTAGCCCCTGCTTCTGCTTTTTCCTCTCTTTTGCTTTTGTTTTTGCCTTAGCTTCTGCCTTCTTTCTGTCACACGACCGACTGTAGCTAATGGTCCTGTAAAAGTGTTTTGCATATATATTAGATTTTGTAACCATTAACACATGTAGTAGTCAACTACTAACACATGTGTTAACTAACTACTAACACATGTGGTATTCAAATTACCTGCAACCTCTCTATTTTCTGAAGATCCTGATCATTAGACTTAAATTCTTGTATTACAGCCATCTCGTTCGTACTGTACTATGATAAGTTTCGATTTTATCAGGCACCACGTTTGTTACTTAATATAAAAAATCAACAACTAACACTTGCGTTACAACCATCTCATTCGTACCGCACTATGATAAGTTTCGATTTTACTGATCGATTCTACTGCACAATTCGCCATTTCGATGCTACATTCATAGTTTATCGGTCTGTAATCCAACATTATGATTTATGATTACAATAAGCTCCCCTAACTATATATATATATATATATATATATATATATATATATATATATATATATATATATATATATATATATAACACCTTTGAATCATCACTAAAACCTAATACGTAGCATTAAGTCCACATTTCAGAGCAAATATTTACTAAAGATGTTTTTGGACACCATTCCATTCCATTCCATTCTTTTATAATTCTCATAAACAATGACTTTAAAAGAAATGAACAAACAATGTAAATAAAACAAACTATTACCACGATAAGAAGGTCTGTACGGATTCGAAAACTGATTTCTAGGGCACGGAACTAACGAACACGCATCAATTGAATTACGATCACGTAAGGAGTTATCAGATGATAGTGTAGACTGTTGATTGAAATTGAACAGCGAATCCGGCAATCTCAGGCGAATTTTTCGACGATCGTCGTCGTCGGAATCGGTAACTGGTTTCCGAGACGACAATGATGAAGAAGAAGCGGCGGATTCCAATATAGAGTCAATTGATTGTAACTCTTCTTCATTGAATTCAATGTCCCAATCTAAGCAAACATGAATTGTATCAGTTTTTTTTAGTCGAATTAAAGTAATGCCTCGATCGATTGGAGAGAAAACCCTGATTGGGGTTTGTTACGTACGTAGTTTTATGTATGTATATAATCTGTATGTATATGTATATATCTGTATTTTATATTTTTGTATTTATTTAATAAGAATTAAATATGATGTAAGATGACCAAAATACCCTTCCACCCCTAATACAAATGGAGCATTCTGATTGGTCCCCCTATTCTCACTTAAAATGCCATTCTCATTTGAACCCCACCCATACATATACATATATAATATAATACATTATTATTATATATTACTCCCTCCGTCCCATATTAATAGTTCATTATTCCTTTTTGGGCTGTCCCAAATTAATTGTCCACTTCCAAAAATGGATAAAAATGATGAGCTAAAATCCTTTTATACCCCTACTTTATATATGTAAAACAAAAAAGTAGGTAAAAAGTAAGGGGTATAATTGTCATCTTATCAAAAAGTAAGAGAGAAGTTGATGTTTTTTTAAACTGCGTGTTTCTTGTCTGGGGACAATTAAATTGGGACGGAGGGAGTATTTATTATGTAAGATATTTTAAATACTATTCTTTAAATTCAATCAATCAATGAACATGTACTTGAAAGATGCCATATTATTTTGTCTTTGGATATGATTCTTCCCCCCTAGCTTTTCAATTTTAGGTACTACTTCATGAGCAATCTAATAAAAAAAACACCCCAACATGTCTCCATGGTTTTAAAGAAAGAATAATGATTGACTTAAAGCTTTTATTTCTATTTTTCTCTCTAAAAACACATGGAAGATGACGTCTTCCAAAACATGAAAGTTTTACAATTTCACCCTATTGGATCACAAATTATATTGTACCAAATAAACAAGTGGCAAAACTTAAACAACAAACACTTTTCTATATGGATTAATTAAGCGTTCGAGATCCCTTTTCTTAATCGTTCGATGTGAACATATGATCGAAGAAAAGTGGAAGAAGCTTGACGATTATAGGACGTAAAACGATCATGAAAAATGGTTGATTTTGAATGTAACAATGAGAGAAAAGAAACCTTGACTATAGTACTACACTTTTTTTTAGAAAGACAATCTTACAATCTAACACACATATTATATACAACCACCACGAATATGTACACTCACTGACTCAACATAGACTTGAACCCACAACCAACCAAAATTTCATCAATCTTAAAGATAGAAGTAGACATGTTACAACTTATTGATTCCACTTATCCACATTGCTGACATATCATTTGTGTACTTGTGTTGTATCATGAGATATGGTTCAATTCTAGGTGTAGGTCCCACCCCACCATGTACAATACATCATCCATTTTACCATCACCAATAATATGAGCAAAACCTAAACACTTTGACAAATAAATCCGTTATTGATAACGCATGCCATGGGACTTTATCACCATACATGATCGATCATAAAGAAAGTAAAGAGTCAGTTACCAAAAAAGCCATCTTTTTTTCCCAAAGATATGAAATGGGTTTTTCACTCAAAGATTAGAGAGACAATATCATTGCAAAATGCCAAATTGGTCAATGTACAAATTTCAATTCACTAAGTACAAGTCATCGTAGCATGAGAAAAGGAAAAGAAGAAGAAGAAAAAAGATCTACCTTCTAAAAGCTAAATTCAACTCATTGAAATGAGAAAAGTTAAAAATAAAAAAGGTAAGAAAACTAGAGTTTCACACAAACAGAAAATCAGTTGATAAGTACTTAAGAAGATTAGAATTAAAAACCCTAAAAAGATCTTGAAATATACCAAACTTTCTCTTGATTAATAATTATATCTTTTTTCATATATCAAGTCATGTTTAGACTTAAAACTTGATACATCCATGGAGGCTGTTTGAGTGATCTATCTGAAGAAGATGTGTTGTTTCTTCTATTGCCACTTAAAAAACTTGTATTCTCTCTTGTAATTTTATCTACTTTCTGTATATGACTCGACCCCGTTGAAGACGATGAGAAACTTGGCACGGATTCTAATGATTCGGGCTTACTCATCATGCTCCTTCTTCGGTTAAAACTTGTTGGGGCCAACGTGAGCTCGATTTCACACTCGTCTTCTTCAATTTCTTGCTCATTAGCTAATGTTTTAGTGGCATGATCATACTCTTTAGTTGTTGCAGCTGGCTGTTCCAAATCAAATTTGTTCTTCTGTTCATGATAGTTATTGAAGCATATGTTTTCTTGATGATTATTTCTGCTTATTTGCATGTTTTTCATCAACATCTTCTGGATTTGATACAATCTATGAAGTTCATATACCTTCATTACAAATAAGAAATAGTCAATACTCGAATACAATAATCTTTTCTAATTAGAGAAGAAATTATAATATATGAATAAACTTAATCTTGAATTTTGATAAACATAAATTAAAATACCTGCTCTTTGAAGGTTCTTCATGCTTTAACATGGCCATCTTCATGCATTCCTTATCATATGATTGAACAAACTTGTCCATTGTACTTTGTTTTCAATATTTGATCCAAATACTAGCTAATGAGCAAAACCGAATTTTGTATCGCTAAGATTCCAATTTGCTTAGAGCTGCATTTGTAGTACATATATATAAGATATAGAAATTGCATGGCTCAAAATGTAACATAAAAAGTTAAGAAAAGATTTCAAGTCCATATTCTTTTTGGTTTCTTTGCTCATATGCCACCTTGGATGTAATAATTGTTTACAACATATAAAAGATTCTTGATTGAATTGTCCAGTTTTAAATGATAAAAGATCAAGTTTTCTGAAAGATACAAATTAAATACAGTCTAAAAAAACTCGCATCAAGTAATGAACAACTCATGACATATCATGTGCAAATTCGATTCATAAAGCAAATGATTGAAAATCATACACAAAAGTTCATAAGATCAATCATATCAAAGTTTTGACCTTTTTCAGAGAATAATTTGCAAAAATGGGAAGAACAAGAAGAATAGTTAGGGTTTCTAACCTTTTTGGCAGTGGCAAAGATTGAAGTAAGTTGGTAAGTGAGAAAAAGGTTGGTTTTCAACTCAAAGAGTTCCTAGTGATTGTGTTCCAAGAAAAAGGAAAAATAATGCCTATTAAGGAGGAGGGGGGGGGGGGGGGGGGGGGGGGGGGGGGGGGGGAGGTGTCTCTTTCTTTGTGTTGCTTACAACTCAGAGGTGTAATAGGTTATAGCCACAAACAGCTAATCAGTTTTGTTTGATACGCATGATTATAACTTAAGTGTGACACTTTACAACCCTCATGTTCACATATTTAAATTTATTGGGTAGTTAAGGTAGCAGATCTTTTTTATTAGATTTTTTTGAACGATTGATTTGATATATGTTTTTGTAGTTTAATCTGTTACTAGTCTTTTCCTTGTTGATTATGACTGAATCTTTGAATTATAACTAAAGCATGCTTTAGAACATATGCATGGAAATCATAATGCGTTTTCTGATATAATAAATTCACTACAAAAAAAATCTTAGTTTTCCACACTTTTTTCTCCACACTTTTAGAAAGTGTGTAAAACTTATAAGATTTTCCACACTTATATATATAAGGAAAAGAAGCTCACATTTAAAAGTGTGGAGAAATTACAACTTTTCAACACTTAAAAGTGTGGAAAAAAATTTGTAACACATGATTTTTCCACACAAGAGAAAGTGTGGATAAATTGGGTGTTACAAAATTTTTCCACACTTTGAAGTGTTGAAAAGTCATCATTTCTCCACACTTTTAAGTGTTAACTTTTTTTCTCCACACTTATATATGTGAAGATTGTAGTGATTTCTACACTTATTGATGTAACAAAATTTTCCACACTTATAAGTGTGAATAAACTTACATATTTTTCACATATTTTTAAAAGTGTGGAAAAAAGAGTGTGGATAAATGGCATATTTGTTGTAGTGATTGTAGTAAATAAATTATACTCCGTATAAGGTATGTTTAGCACGGAGATTATGAAAGCATAAGCTTACAAAACGCAAATATTTGGAGGAAACCCCAAGAGATCATCACATCATCATCAGGGGTGAGGTGCGTATTATCAGTTATCATGACAAGAAAATCCTAAAATGAAGTTATTTTAGCATTGAAAATGCATCTATAGAGGGTTCGTGTTGCTTGTAAAGTTAAAACGTTTACTTATGTAACAAAATAAGATCATTATTAATGCAATAAAAGAGAAATAGTTTCTACATATGTTTTTGTATTGGTACCAATGAGCCAACGTTGGTTTCAAAGATATCAATTAAAAAACGGTACAATACATCTAGAAAATTAAGTTAATTATAACAAATTTGCAAGTTGTGAGATTCTAAGGGGATGTTTGGTATCAACTATGAAGTTTGGAGTTACAATGGTTATGGTTAATTTATGATGGGAATTATAATGAATTTCTAAATTCACCATTACACTTGAGTTTGGTATATATGCTTGAACATGTGGATCTAATTCCCATTTATTAAAAGCAAACGTGTTAATCAAGTGAAATTATTATGTATAATCAAACTTATCCCCTCATTTTCATTCCCATCAAACAAATACCGTCTTATTTTGTCAAATGGCCGGTGAAATTTCTTCTCATTTATAAAATATTACAACAAAGATGGGTAGGGTATACCGGTATAACGTGAGTTGCAAAACGAAGGACTTTTGAGAAATACGTTATGTGTTTAATTAATTATAACTTTCTGCGATTTCACAGGCAACAATTAAACATTTTATTGAGGTGTAGTTTTCGAAGAAGGGTTGCATCGGATTCGAAAAATCTCGAGTTAGAATTATCCGTGGAAACGACTTTTTTTTAGAAAGATTGATGTATATATTTATTATTATTAAAGTTTATTAGATAGATGGCACAGAAAATCAAAAGCATGTTGAAGTTTGAGGTATATACCAAACAAATCTTACTTCTTTGTCCAATCTCATGCATGTTTTGTGTAACTCCTGCCCCACCGGACCCCATTCCTTTTTAATTAATGCTATTAAAACAAATAATGATATATATATATCTTTTTGATAAAATTTATATTTTTGCTCATATATATCTAGATTTTTTTCACATGACGTACATATCCTAGCTTCCTTTGTGCTTTATTCACACCCATTTATTTTTGTCCAATTGGAGACTAGATGTTGAGTTCATAACCACGGTTATGATACTTAAGTATTTAAACTTTATTATATTAGTTAAAAACAACTTAAGTTTAGACTAAAATTTAATACATATAAATAGATAATAATATTCCTTTTTATAATAATCAAAATGATTAAGATGATGTGAGTTATTGGAAACTTAGAGGAGATTATGTTCCCTTGATTTGAATTAGATCCAACAAATCCGTGTTTGTATTAATTAAGCATGTGGGGTAGGGTGGACTTAATAAATCAATGGCCCTAAACCAACTACACCACCACATATTTGTTAGTTTAAGATTCATTTTCACATGCGAATAACATTATAAATAATAATAGCAATAATGCTTGATAATTAAAACAGTTGTACAATAATGTTAATGATTTATAAATTATTTATTATTATTATTTATGAAAATAATAATAATAATAATAATAATATTGATAATCAAGGGTTATCTGAAAGGTGGGGATCGGACAGGGTGCACATGGCATGAGTGGGGGGGTCTAGGGATCTCTTTCTCGATCCGTGTCTTTGTACTCTTCATGTACCTTTCTTCACAAACATCTCATCATTTCCTGTGTTTCCTCGCACTTGGATTACTTTACTTAATTAACAATAATCTAATCTATACCATATGTTATTCGTACATAAGATTGCTTTATTCATCTTATACTCCATAATAATCTTAATCTAAATCGAAATATCTTACGGAGTATATGATAATTATAAATTAAGATCCTTCCTTCCTAGTATTTTCCCATTGAATTAGAATGTCGATGTGTTAAAATTTGTAGCCTCTGAAGTTCTTTTTATTGAGAGAAAGAAGGGAATATCAAGTCAAAAATACATTCTATGGTGAGATATAATTTAAAGGGTTAATATATATCAAGAGTGTCAAACTTTTATAAAGTGTTCAATTTAGAGAATGATAAAAAATTGTTTACATAAATTAACCTTAACTATACGTAATGTGTTTATGGGTAACTAAACTTTATTAATCTGTATACAAGGATAACTAAAGTTTATTAAAATGTATACAACGATAATTAAAGTTTATAAGATTGTTCAAAATGATGAATTCTTATCAGCTCATTTTCCACCAGGTGAGGTTTTAAAAGGGGTTATTTTTTTGTTAAATAAATTAAATTGTTACATAAATTAAACATTTTTGTGAAAATTTGATTCCCTGTATGTCTATTAACCCTAATTTAAAAGAGAAAATCACCGGAATCATCCTTGTAACATATTACATTAACAAAATAATCTTTCTCTCGTTAGAATTGTAAAATTAGTCTTTTGACCATCGAAAAGAATGTAACTAGTGCAAAAATACCAACCTTTTCTATCTTACTTGAATAAGATCCAATGAAAAGAAGATAACTCATAAAAAAAAAGTTATTATTAAAATCCTTTTCTCCCCCATCGTAATGTTGAATCTTTGTATGACAATCACTAGTACAAAACTAAGCATTTAAGGCGCTACTAAAAGGCGGTCCAAGAAGGAAACCCGCTACTTGATTAAAGTGGTGGGGTCAAAATTGGTTATATGATGGGTATTGATATCATATTAAAGTGGGTTTATGTAACCCGCCTTACTCAAACTAAAAGGATAGCGGTTTTACTTATCCCGCCTTAATGCTTAAGGTGGTACTTTTAGCCCCATCATAAGTGAGTATTTTTATAGACGGTTTTCTTAAAACGATGTATTTTTTTCAATATTTTACATTTTCGAAACTGAAACAATCAATATATTTATTATTTCAATTTACGAGTTTGATATAAATGTCGTTTTAATTTACTTCATTGACTATGATGATTTCATTGAGTAATAAAATTATAACAGAGAAAGCAGCATAAGATAACATAACATAACATTCATTAATAATTAATGAGAGAATTCGTAGCAGTAACATTAATATAGCATCTGAAAAAACATTAATAGATAAATGTAAACGATTTAAGGGTCTGGATGGAAACTGGTCCGCGATCTTCTTGTTCTTTTCATCTATGCGTTCACCATAAAATTTGTAGGGATTATATTCTTTTTCTTGGATGACGATGATGCTTTTGATGATGTTGGTGGGCCTGTACTCCATGCTTTTTTTTTAATTATTGGATGAGGAAGAGAATGACATGAGAATTTTTTTAAATAATAATTAGACATGATTTAGGTCCATGTAGGGACATTCCATTTCGTGCTCATTCTCTAACAAGGCCAGGAGTATCTAATGCCACATCGAACGCTTAAACAGACCAGAAGAAACACATAACAATACCTATTATTGAAGCTAAAAACGAAAAACCGAGTGATTTGAAAGGAATTGACCATTTCAAAACAAATTTTTACGGCCAAGTTTTAAGCTTCAACGATACTAAATCACAAAAAAGCTCACCACCAGTCAGGAGGCACGTGGGAAAGAAATTATGTTTATAACTTAATAAATTGCACTTGCGTGCAACACTTTTATAAACAAGGCTTTTTTTTAAACGTTCCGACTGTTGGTCAACATTTTTTGCGGAGTACAAAAATTGAGAAATTGCAATTGCGAAGAGTATTAATTGTTACTTTTTTTTGTTGAAAAGATGATCATGAAAAAGGAAATGCTTCATATTGTTTCTATTTTGAATAAAGAAGATAAAACCCCACTGCTTCATAATTTTATTTAGATTTATTTTGTAAGTTTTGTGCAAAAGCTACTTCAGCTCATGCTTATTTATAGAGAGAGTACATGAATAGAGCTCTACAAAATATGGCGGTTATTTTATAAACTGCTTGTATAACAAAAAGAGAATATAATTGAGTGTTATACTTGAATACTAACTAAAAGCGGTGTCGTTCGTCCGCTTTATGTGTTTTAAGTATAACACCCCTCTTTCTGATCATCAATATTATATGATTTTACTCGGAAGCGTATATTAAAAACATACTTTACTATTATACATAACGGAAATGTACATAACTTTTTCAAAATATGATACACCATAGTTTAAAGTTATTAAAAACACTGTACACATATTACACAAACGGGGTATTATATAATTCCAAACTTAGTTTATAACAAAACTATATCAGAGTTCACAGAGCAGTCAAACATCCCCTGCCAAAGGCATCAACTTCCTGTCCACCCACATATCTATTCATAACCTGCAGGAAGTAAATGAGGGATTAGCACGAAGCTAAGTGAATGAACTTGTCACACACAATTCAACTTAGCATAACTATGAGTTTACATCAAATAACCGTAAACACACATATTTCAATGAGGATCGGTGGCTCTTGGGATATCATAATACCCGGGGATTCCCCAAGAACACTTATCGTACATATCCGTATGGCCATAACGGACGAGACCGATAACTATTGGTTATTAAACTCATACACAGGTTTCAAACACAACAAATGAGTCAAAACCTGTGTAAATCACATAATAACCAAAAAGTCCAACTACACGTTGACCTCAATAATCTGATACACAGAGGTCCACATATCACGTAGATCAATAATCAATAACACAGACTAAACAGTCTAATAAACACATCTACGTTCACTTGTTGTAACCAAACAGTTACAACTAAATCAAAAGGTGAGTTCCAAATCCACTCACCGATACCTCTGTAGATTCCACACTCAGCAGTCTTATATCACTGAGTCTTTGGAGTATCTGAAACACCACATAACACACAAGTTAGTAACTTGTTCCATAATTATCATTCTAACATATTTATCAAATCAGGTAAGTCCCTGAAGTCTAGACAAACAAAAGTTCAATCAGAATTAAAATCCGAAAATCCCGAAATGACGTTTTAAAATTGAAAAATGCCATTTTCGACCCATAGATGACCCCGAATGGCCAAAAACTGCCTAGGCTATAGTATATAGCTTTAATCATTGGGCCGTTTCCGAGTGACCATGAAATTTTCAGCTCAATCCGTATTAATAAGAAAATTTGTAAATTTTTAGTCACTAAAGGTGTAAGGTCTTTTAGACTTATGCACTTTTGAAATTTGCAAAACGAAAACTTTAAAAATTCTCGGTTCGCAGTGATCTCGACTCGCAGGTCAACTCGGTTCGCGAAAACTCGACTCGCAACGAATTAACTCGACTCGCAGAGTCACCTCGACTCGCAGAGTCACCTCGACTCGCAGAGTCACCTCGACTCGCAGCTCAGCTCGCCTCGTTGGACGAACTGGGTTTCGAGGGTTACGCTGCTGATATCAGTTTTTCGAATCAAAACTCACCAAAACTCCAAAAAACTCATTTCTATGATTTCTAACACTATCACTAACATCAAATAACAATATAGCAAGCTTTAATTTCACTTAATCACCCAATTTCTCATAAAACCCATTTATAAAACTCAAGAATCAAACTCACTTTTTGATGAAGATGAAAGGGATAAGGTGATAACAAAGCTTGCTGTATGAAATCGAAATCACAGAACTAGTTTGATTCTGATTTTGGTTATGGTTTCTTTGAGTTTGGAAGTTTTCAAATGAAAGTGAAGAAAGTGATAAACTTGAGAACATATGGTTTGTAAAGTCGGTTTACAAACCGACTCCACATATTAAGTGGTATAATTTTATACTCGTCCTAAATCTATTGTCTGGAACCCGAAACCCATTTGCGAGAAAATTATTTTATTTTACCGTTAACTATAGTAAATTAAAACAACCAATAATTTACTATCCACAATAAGTCCTTGGACCTATTTACTTAAGTTTCACAGTAAAACAAATAATATCAGGTAATTCCTAAAACAATTAAATAATCAATTAAATAAAGAATTACCAGGCCACTGGAGAGGATGTTACATTAAGGCTGTACGAGAATCCCCCGCCATAAAATGATATTATATTTTACATACACTTGTTTAGGTTAAAATGAAAACAACAAGAAGATAAAATATTTAACAATATCATAATAAAAATAATATATATATATATATATATATATATATATATATATATATATATATATATAAAATAAAATAAAAGGTAAGAAATTAAAGTTTAACTTCGATCTTTTTTCATTGCAGCAATAAGGTTTTTTATAAAAATATCTAACACAATCTTACACATTTTTATATTAAAACTTAAAATAGAATTTCAAAAAACGCCATTGCAGATGATCTTAGGAGTCTGCAGGATCGTATATCGTCTTGATATGGTTGGTATTCCTCTCCTCCCATTTGGCGATTTCTTTATTCCGTTTTTCAATACGATCTAACAAACCTCGTATGGCTTCTTCATTCTTGTTGTTATTTTCCTTCGCAATCTGGATGAGTTTTTCATACGTTTTTATCAACGTCTTTTTCGTCCCATATCTTACTTCGGATGGGTTATTTTTCTTGGACGATGATGTCTCTAGTGATTTTGGTGTGGATGCCATTAGAATTTGTTTAATTAGTAATAGAAGTTACCACATTGATCGACTTATTATATAGCAAAACGGAGTACATAAGGCGGTTTTTCTATAACCCGCCTTTCAAATTTTCATTCATTATCTGTGTCTTTCAATGTGTTGAAAAGGCAATGTCAAAATCGAGAAACTAATAAATTAAGTATTTGTAACAAATGGAATTAATAATAATAAAAATTACAATTCATTCAATAACACAAAGAATTACAAATCAAACTGATCGACTTATGGAATTGATAAGAATAAAAATTACAAATTTTTTTAATAACACAAAGCATAACAATTCTAATAGTTAACCGATCGACTCAGTATAAAATATGCACTAATTATCATGAAATGGCAAGATACTCGTTTTACGCAATGGTAATATATAGGTAAAAGCATCGCTAGCCTAGTCAACTTTCATAGCTTCCTATAGGTTGAGATTTGTACACCATCAAAAATTAACTATACATTATTAATCATGTTTTAAGGTGTTGTATATTACAATAATTTAATGTATTATCAGGGCCGTCTTTGATGGTGGGTGAGGTGATCAACCATGCCTTGTCAGCTAGGCTATTTAGCTAATTCCTTCCAATAAAATAGATTCTGCGATGATGCGCGTAATCGATCTCTTATTAGGTTTTTGCATCTATGCCCCCCCCTGCCCTCCAAACAGTATGGGAGCCTTTCAGCTCGCCTAGAGTCTCCGAATTGCAGGAGCCTCAATAGATATGTGTTTGTGGATATATATATGCATATAATTTGATTGTTCATTACAAGGAAAAAAAGAAACATGTTCTAGTTGCTTCAAATTCAATCGAATCGCAACAAAAAGAATAAGAAAACATCTTATAGATAGATTTAAGTAGGGGTACTTGTTCAAAATATCTATATCCGGATCCAATATCCGAAAATCTGATTTATCCGATCCGAAACTATCTAAAAATTTGGATACCTGAATTTTTGGGTATTTGAAATGCGGGTATCCGAAGTTTAATGGTTGGGTATTGGGTTGTTAAAACGGCCCAAAATTTTAGAATTTTTTTTTATACCTTACAACATATTCAAACTAGGTCCCATTGTTCTTTGATAGTTTAAACAACATATAATATAACTTACTAAAGTGCAAAACTTAAATTAAAGTCATCAAAATAATCAAATCAAAGACATAAAATAACCGAATCAAAGGCATAAAATAACCGAATCAAAGGCATAAAATAAATGAATCAAACTCAGATTTTTTTGACCAAATTCAAATGTGCATAACTTTTAACTCGTTAAGAGTTAGGACCTGAAATTTTGCGGACACCTCCACTATACCAAAATGAAGGTTTTCATTTTTTGCACTTTTTCAAAATTCACAAAAACGAAGAACATAGGCATGTCACCAATTTATGACCGTTTTGATCACTTTTGGGAACAACTCAAAACACAAACAATATGCAATTGACTCCCGAATTTTTACACACATTATTAGCGACTCAAAACAAGTCTAAAGCATGCGGCAAGCGCATCATACCACTAAACCAGCTTGTTCTAGCTTATAGGCACAAAGGTGACCCGTTTGGACACCTTTGACCCGTTTAACAAAACTAACCAATTTACCTTCAATTTCAACTCATGATTGACCATTACAACTAGTTGACTATAAGTCAACACCAAAATCAATCAACTACTTACTTTTGACACGTTGCTACATTTATTCAATTTCAACAATCATAAATCAACCATATTTATACTAACTTCTTGATTCCTCAAAACACATATACATTAACCATATAAGTTCACAACTTGTTTTCTTTGACTTTCAAGTCAAACACCACAAAACCAAAAGCTTCATTGACTATATTGCGACCCACAATTTGACTTCAAAAATACATTGTTTGGGCGAATTACTCAAGTTAACACCAAACGATAATCAAAAGAGAAGAGAGCTTGATACTCACATATATGCAAGCTAATCCACACTACTCCTTTTTAATCTCCTTGCCCTCTCTTCGCCCACTATCACCTACAATTTAAAACACTTGTAAGAGTAAGCACAAATGCTTAGTGAGCATATAGGCAATTAATCAAGTAATACACAATATTATACAACAACCACTAAAAATGCACCATAATCAACATATAATCTTAAACAAATAACTACTTGAACAATATGTAGAGATCAAACACTATGCGGATCCGCGGCCAATAGAAACAAGTACACTTAGCACCATATCACGTCGATATGCATACCAAGTTCAACAACACTATGCTAGCAAAGCTAACTAATCTCTACAAAATTGTCCATTCCACATAATTCAACAATAATAATCCACCATTAGAAACAAGTCAAGAAACAAGCTAAACACCAGTTGATCGTGCAAACCTCTTGCTCTGAAGTAATCCGGTAATACACAATCATCCATATAAATCATCAACAATAATTCTCCATTAGAAACATAATAAGTTACAAATAACTACCACATGATTGTGCAAACCTCTTGCTCGGAAGCAATCCGGTAATACACAATCATTACTTAATTAATCCCTATAATACTCACATTTGCCTTCAAATGATAATTTACAAGATGTGACCAATGATGATATTTCCAACTCTTTAGCACCTAAACATATAGCACATAACAATATATTTAAACTCTAGTAATCATCAATTTAAACTAATAACCACATATAATATCTCCCCCACTTTAATTAGTTTAGCTAAACCATTAACTAACTAACCAAAGTTAAACCTTCAATATTCATAATCGATTCTATTATCAATTTACTAACATTCTACACTTAAATTCTTGTTCTATCATCATTTTCATACTCAAATAACATTATTAATCACACTTTTAGTTGATTAACATCAACCCACAAAGATTTAGCAAAACCCTTATAATTACTCAAGAACACTAATGATAAATTCATCACTTTTAGGTTGTATTATGATTATCCACAATCATAATAACATTAACTAACACTAATTTAATCAATTTAAAAACCTAATTTCATATTAATTTCACTAATTATATATAACCCACCAAATACCCATTTTCTAGGTCAAGTTAATGAACAAAATCACTTACAAGAGATTGGAGATGACGATGGAGATGATAAATTAAACACTATAAGCTTGAATTGAAGATTGATTTGATGATTTGATTATGATGATTGATTCTGGTGATTTTCTTCTTCACGTACAAAGTTCTGGAATGTTTTAGAAATGAAAATAAAATAAGAAAGAAGCTGTGTACGTGTATGTATATTAAAGCTCATTTCCTTTTTATTTCGTACAGTCTGGAACTGAGAAACCGTTTACGTTTTCTACTATTTTATATCATTTAAATATTAATACTTCAAAATAATTATACTCTCGCGTACTAAAATAATATCTCAAAATTTTGGGTGTTACAATTCTCCCCCACTTATTTTGTTCGTGTCCTCACGAACCACTCTTGATACACGATAGATTAGTACACTATAAACAGTCACTTATTTACTGTTAGATACTCCTAGGAGAACTACTTTTCATAACACTTATTAATAGTCTTATATACCTTACTGCAATTTCTACTTCTAAGGAATGATTCAATCAAACAATAGGAATATTCAAACTCTCATAGAATCAAAGCAATACCAACGGTCTGGTGACTCCAGAGTCGAATAAAATGTAGGCAGGTATAGAATTTACGATAAAGGTACCTGTCACCACATCATGTGACTCTTTCGCTTCTCCAGCTGTCAATTGAAAGGAACGGTTCCTAGGCCTTGAACCGGTTGTCGCTTCCCTCGCCTCTACTTCTCTTCGTTTATCTCTCTTATTATCAGGACAATCAACTTGTATATGATCATCTTTAAAATAGTAATAACATAGACGATAAGGGCTTGGGCAGTTCGGTGCCATATGCCCGGGTTTTTCACACTTGAAACATTTACACTCTCCGGTATGCTTCCTTCCACACTTGTCATAAAGAGGAATTTCTCGTATTTGGGTTTTGGGATGATATTGTTGTTGTGTCTGTGGTTGCGGTTGTAGTGTTTCCTCCAATCGTAGCTTCTTAAACGGTGAAGGCTGCGAAGTAGTCAAATGCTTCACCTTTCTCCTGTTGGGTTTTCTATTCCCTAACTAGATTATTATACACGCAGCGGAACAACAAAACTTTTAAATAATCTAAGACAATTAGGAAACTAAAACCCTAAGGGATCTTTAACTTTAACAACATAGTACAATGAACAAATTGGATAAAGAGAATAAGGAAAAAACTAACCTTAAGAGAAAACCTATTTCTCGCGAGTAGAATACCTCTAATGCTTCACACCCAAAAACCCAAGAGAAAGTCGAATTTTTGGAATACTTGAAAATTCGTAGCTGACTTGATCCATAATGAAGGTATAGGGATTTATAGTTGTGGAAGAAACCCTGAATTCGACTCCCAACCGGCGGTTGGATCTGTCAGTCTTGGACTCCAAGTCTGCGACTTCCACCGCCTTTGAAACCCTAATCCCAACCGGTGGTTGGACTTTCCAACTGGCGGTTGGATCCAGTTTCTGGAATCTTCCGCCAATTTAATTACTTTTAATTTCTAAATAATTTAATCCATAAATTAATAAATCAATTAATTAAATATAACATTAATACCAATTAATGTTATCCCTTCATCTTTCTCTTGACTGTTCATGAGGGAAATCCAAAAAGGACTTTACCATTAATGATAGTCTCACCAATTAGTTATGATATTGGATACTATTCCAACATCTCTTACTTGCAGCTTCAGTAGCTTTAGCCTGCAAGTCTTTCTCACGAACCAATGCTCGGTTTAACATCATAGAAATAGAATTATAGAATATCGGATCAATAGACTCACGGATTTCAATATTCATTTGACGATAAAAGTGATCAATCAACAACTTTGGATTAGAAGTGTACTCAGGACAAAAACGAGATTTTTCTTGAAATGATTTTGAATACTCAGCAATCGACATACTCCCCTGATTAATCGCAAGAAACTCTCCCTTAAGCTTTTCCATCTCAGCTGGGGGTGAGAACTCTCCTTTAAACATTTCTTTAAACTTGTCCCATGAAAATTGGGAAGCAGTCTCAAAGCCATAAGTTTCAATCTGAGAATTCCACCACTCATGTGCACTTCCTTTTAATTGATGTGCAGCAAATAACACCTTCAACCGTTCAGGACAATCGCATAACATAAAAGTTTCTTTTAATTCACTCAACCACCTCAAGCTAATAACAGGATTCAACTCTCCTTTAAATTCAGGCGGGTTACAATTCGCGAAACCCTTATACTCAAATTTTTCTTTCTCTTCAATCATCTCGTGTTGAGCAGCTTGAGTTTCAACATTTGGTGGAGGATTTGTTATATTTGGATGCTTTTTGTAACATCCTCGACTCGGGCCTAGTTGAAATATGGTATTTTTCATTACCTTATTGTATTTAAATCACATTTAGAAATAATAGGTATTATTTAAATAATGCAAATTAATAGGTCAATTGATCAAATGACTTATAGTGATAAATGAATTATTGCTTGTTTTAAATTAAATTAGATGACAGTATAATAAAATGTATTTTCTCGCAAATGATTTTAGGTTCCAGACAACAGATTTAGGATGGGTATAATATTACACTGTATTTGAGTTGGATTAAATGAAATGGTCGACCTTATTTGTCATTCACTGACTTTTGTTCAAACCTCAAACACTCTCAAAATACACACATATGCTCTCAAGGGTTTCCTTCAAAAATCAGATTTAAGGATCAATAATTGAGCTGTGATTGTACACTAAGCTATTGTTCTTCATCACCATTATCATCATATCTCTTGTGTTCATCCATTTGTAAGTGCATTTATGAGTTTTCTTGAATAGAATTTGATTAATTGAGAAAATGATGAATGTTGAGAAATAGATGTTTGAATGTGGTTATATGATAGTTGTGAAACTGATTCCATGCTTGAATTTCAGATTATTGTGCTCTCCTAGTTGCAAATTTGATGAAATTGGGTTAGGTTATAAATAGGGTGAATGATTGATGCATGTGAAGATTTAGGACTTAGATGATCATTGTTTGTTGTTATTTCATGTTTGTGGTCATTACTTGTGCCTAATTTCTGATCAAAATCGTGTTTTACAACTGAAACTTGGTGAATTGGGACTATGAGTTCGAGCAGGTTTTGAACAGCACCTGCTGGTGCTGGAAAAGACGAACAAGCCGGCGGGTTGGTTACCCAAGCCGGCGGCTTGCTTGTAATACTAAGGGAACCGGCGGGTTAAAGACCCAAGCCGGCGGGTTCATCACCCTAGCTGGTGGTTCCTAAACCCAAAACGACGGCTCCTAGAGGCTTTAAAAAGCATCTTTGTTCTGATGCCACAAATCACCTTGAACCCGGCGGGTTAGTAGTTTAAGCCGGTGGCTCGAATGAGGGAGCCGGCGGGTCCGGTGACCCAGCCTGCGGCTTCTTGAGCTGGAACAGCAAAACAGTTTTTGAATTTTAATTCCTTTTCTAATTGATATGTTATATGTTTATATAAATGACTAACATGTAATATGATATTATAATAGGTAAATTCATGAGTTTTTATACATATTGAAGTTTAGTAAAGTCGATTATAATTATTGATGTGAATGATGCACTTTATTTAAAGTAATGGATATTTGGAATGAGATATTGACTGGTATACCTCTGTTGTGTTTTCAGATACGACGAAGACTCAATAACATTAGAACTTTGAGTGGAAACGGTATTCGTCAAGGGTGAGTGGATCTTGGACTCTCAGTCTAAGTTAGTTGTAACGACATGGTTACAACGGGTAAACTTGATTTATTGCAACGAATGCTTAGATAATATATTGCCATGATGGTTATCCCTTGAACGATTATTGGTGTCCTATATGCTATGATAGTTGTGGACTATTTAATTTGTTGGGGAGTCAACTAATGTGTTGGGTTGGGTACTACTACTACTTTGGACAACGTAAGTGCTTTGTACATGTGTTGATCACTGAAATTATGTTGTATGTAGTAATAGTACCAAACTATCGGTTTAACCACTGACTTGGCCTTCAGTTGGTTTTAAGTGTTACTTGGGAGACCACCGCGGTATGAGGGTATCCCAAGGACCACCGATCCTTCTTGATTCGGTGTAATACTTGCTGTAGACAATTGTTAAGCTAAATTAGATTGATAGTTTGGATCTATTCACTTAGCTTCGTGCTAATCCCTCCTCCCTACTTCTTGCATGTTTAGCTTTTGTTGTGGGTAACTTGAAGTATGGGTTTAGGAATGTTTGGCACCGCTCTCTGATTTGGATATGTTTTGGTTTAAACATTTTGTGTCAGATTTTAATATAACACCTAAGTATGTACTTAACAAATTAGGATAATTTGGTATTAAGGATTGTACGAATATTGGGTTGCACCTTTGATATGTATTATACGCAACCTATGATGTATTTTAAATGTTCGCTTCCGTAATGTAAAAAAAAATGCCTTGGTATTTTGGAGGGTGTTATACTTTTGTTCGAATTCATTTAATCTTTCGGTTATTATTTTATTAACTTTATTAATTATCGTTGGGGTAAAAGCCTCAAGGGCTTGCCCAATTACTCGTTTTAAAACTGCTTCGTCATCAGGGTGCATATTCCTATCATCAATATTCTCCTCACGAGGAGGAGAATACCCCTGAGTACCCTCACTACCTTGGGTCGTTGAAGCATCCATTTACTATAAAGAATTAACAATCTTAGTCCACATATTTAACCTTCCACATAATATAAACAATAAAGAAACCTCCTACTAAGACTGTCAAAAACAATTCTTTACCGAAACCATCTTAAGCTTAAAAGTTTTGAATCACCCATGTGCACTAGTGTAATATAACAGCGTTGGCCAGACGGAGTCATATTAAACTAATTACACACTTCTATTCATCGCTCTTAAACATAATTAAGTTAAAGCAAAAACCGTTCTTGAAGTCAAACACAAAATCACACAACAAAGAAATCACTAAAATACAACTACAAAGTATAATCATGCATTCAAAATAGTTTAAGATTAGGCAATCCTAAAGTGGATTACATAATTCTCTTAAACTATCGCTCTGATACCAACTTGAAACGCTCTAAAATTTTAGAATTTTTTTTTTTATACCTTACAACATTTTCAAACTAGGTCCCATTGTTCTTTGATACTTTAAACAGCATATAATATAACTTACTAAAGTGCAAAACTTAAATTAAAAGTCATCAAAATAACCGAATCAAAGGCATAAAATAACCGAATCAAAGGCATAAAATAACTGAATCAAACTCATATTTTTTTGAACAAATTCTAATGTGCATAACTTTTAACTCGTTAAGAGTTAGGACCTGAAATTTTACGGACACCTCCACATAACTTTTAACTTCATTATTTCAATACTTATAAATGTAAATATGTTTGATTTTAAAAAAAATAAAAATAATATATATATATATATATATATATATATATATATATATACACACACACACACACACACACGTGTGTGTGTGTGTATATATATATGTATATTTGGGTATTTGGATAACCCGATATCCGTATCCGAATTTTTAGGTATCTGAATTTTTGGATAGGGTTTTGGTAGTTAAATCTACTATCCAAACTTTTAAATATCCGAGCTTCGGATATCCGAGCTGCGGGTATCTGACACTTCAGATATTTGAAAATGTACACCCCTAGATATAAGACCTCCATTTGGCAAATCAGTTTTTGATCAAGCCTTCCGAATATGTAACACCCCCGAAATTCACTGTTTTGCGGAAGCATACTTGGGTGTTACTAATCAATATACAAAGCACAAGATATACAGCAAACGACCTCTAAATGAGACGTTTTGTAAATTAGTTGCATTCCATAGATATAATGTTTGAAAACTTAGTGTTTTCGTATACAAAATGTAGTTTCCCCTAGAGTCCACGCGTATAGCGGGAGATTCTATTACATAATCAAAATATACAAAAGATAATGCTAAGAATCTCCGTTAATGCAGTTGTGTTGAAATCATGCGACTCTAGCTAAAATCCTGGAGTAATCCTACTCCATCCGGGTACCTGAGAAAACATGCTAAAAAGTGTCAACCAAAAAGGTTGGTGAATCTCACAGGTTTGTAAATAATATCGGCTTTGAACACGAGATTTCATTAGTAGTGCCCGTAGGCGTAAAATCAGCCATTGCAATCCAGCAATCGTAAAATCAGTATTTGCAATCCAGCAAATGTAAATAAATAAGTTTATACCGTTGCCATGAGGCTCATAATCGAAGCTTAACCCGTAAATAATATGTTTGCTCCCGTGACATGCTCGTAAGTGAGCAAGCATCAGTAACGAATAAGTTGTCACCCGTTTATACGTGTAAATCGGTACGTGGTAGCGCTACTGCCCCGGGTGGGGAGGGTCATTTCCCTAATGGATCCATTAACTACTGTTCGCGCTTAAGTCCATAACTAACGATATATGATGGAGAGACTTCTGTTTGTAAGTAAACTCATGCAATTTCGTTTGGTATAGTAAACAGTTTAGTACTTGTGTTCAAGGAAAACGTAGTAGCATGTATCTCCCCCAATAAGATAAAACAGTAAAAGTGGGGCCGTAAGACTCACCTGAGTCTTTGCAAGTACGTTTATAACAATAAACGAGTAAATAATATCAACCGTAGGTTCTCCGAACCCGTAACCTTCAAATGCCTAAACATATAAAGTTAAGTAAGTAGATGTCTCGCAAGACCATCTAGGCTAGTTGTTTACACAACTCATTATGTCCAAGTGTTTGTTTAGTAATCCGTTTGTAGTTTGAAAACAAATATGGCCCGTTGGTGACGGTTTGTAATAATGATTCAAAGTGTTATCATTTATAACGCAATTTAGTGTAATTGTAATAGAAAGTATGTTCCATGACGTTTGTTAAGTCGTATGACATAAGTATTTGAAGTTGTGTAAGTTCGACACTTAGTAAAATCTGACTTTTCAAGGTTCTGGTTTGTGCGACGTAGCATGCGACGTAGCATGCGACGTAGGGTGCGACGTTGGCATGTACGTCGCATGATGCGACCTTCGCAAATCAATGCGACGTAGGGAGTGGCGTCGCTAATGCGACGTTGAGATTTTTGTGCGACGTAGGTCGCGACGTCGCTAAATGCGACGTCGGCCACTTAATGCGACGTTGGTAACGACGTCGCTATGTGCGACGTTGTGAGGTGTATGCGACGTTTTGAGCTACGTCGCAGATAGCCCAGCGTCTCTGCGACGTAGCGGTCTGATCGGAAATTGGTGGCCGGAAAATCGGTCGAAAAGCTTCCGTTAGGTCCAAATCTTTTACCCAACCCATTTTTGGACATTTTAAGCATATTTAAACCATAAAAACGTAAAAATGAGCAAAAACGGAGAGTTTCGGGTTTTGTCGGAAACTTACAAAATGTCGGATAGAAAATCCGAAAAGATAGGAATGTAGATCGTGTGATGGTGAACGTTTTCTTCCAAAGAGAGGCTATGATCCGAGTGCGTTTAATATGTTTATTTATTGATTTTGATGGTGGTGGTGTGTTGGTGAAATAGAGAGAAAAGAAAGAAAGAGAGAGAAAGGAAAAATGAAGAATGAAAATAAAAATGAAAGAAGGATGTGATTTAGGTGGGAGATCCCCACCGTTTTCAGTGTACGCCCCGCGCTCCGTGCGGTGTTCGTTTCCCCCGTCGTTTAAACGTTATATCAAGCAGTTATATTTTTAAAAGGTGACGGGAATATTTTAATGAAATACCTTGAAATTAATTATAAAAACATTTGTCGAAGTATTAAAATTTTTAACTCGCGTTTAATACGTATTCGTTAAATTATTTAAAATGTCGTCGCGATACTATAAATAATGTTTGTTCGCTGTGTATTTTATATAATAAAATACGTTCTCATTATTTAGGTAAGTTTCTGTCACCAACGTCCAAGTAACTGTGTCGGACTCCGTCCGGTTAATTCGTACGATTAATCCAAATCGCGTAAGTACACTCATATATATATAGATCACCTTATATATATACAAATAGAGTCTGCAATTAGTCCTATTACATACTAATTACAACTAGTTACAATTAATTAGGCATAATTAATTATCCTAATTTAGCAGGTGTTACATTCTCCCCTTGTTAAAGAAATTTCGTCCCGAAATTAGCTTGAGTGCACGGACGGTGCGTTGTCTAGGAAGAGATGTGGGTATTTCTGTCGCATTTGGTCTTCCCGTTCCCAGGTGAACTCAGGGCCGCGCCTAGAATTCCACCTGACTTTTACTATGGGAATACGACTCTGTTTCAATCGCTTGACCTCTCGGTCCATGATTTCCATAGGTTTCTCGACAAAATGAAGTTTATCATCGATTTGAATTTCGTCGAGCGGTATAATCAGCGTCTCGTCATACAGACATTTCTTCAAGTTAGAAATGTGGAATGTGTTGTGTACGCTGCTAAGTTCAGCAGGAAGTTGCAGGCGATATGCCACTGGACCAATCCTTTCAAGGATTTCGAATGGTCCGATGTATCTAGGATTTAGTTTGCCTCGTTTCCCGAATCGAATAACACCTTTCCACGGTGCCACTTTGAGAAGTACCTTGTCTCCTACCTGGAACTCAAGGTGTTTGCGTCTCACGTCAGCATAGCTTTTCTGACGATCACGTGCGGCTTTCAGCCGGTTTTGAATACCAACGATTTTCTCAGTAGTTTCTTGAATGATTTCTGGACCCGTGAGTTGGGATTCTCCTAACTCAGTCCAACAGACAGGTGATCGGCACTTACGTCCGTAAAGTGCCTCGAAGGGTGCAGCCTTTATGCTGGTATGGTAACTGTTGTTGTAGGAAAACTCACACAACGGTAAGTGATTTTCCCAAGAAGTACCGAAGTCGACTACGCAGGCTCGTAGCATATCCTCCAGTGTTTGAATAGTTCGCTCGCTTTGGCCATCGGTTTGCGGGTGATAAGCAGTACTCATATCCAGACGAGTACCAAGAGATTTCTGTAGCGATTGCCAAAAGTTAGAAGTAAAACGGCTGTCCCTATCCGAGATGATCGAGATAGGTACACCGTGTCGCGAGATGATTTCTTTGACATAGATGCGAGTCAGACGCTCCATCTTGTCGGTTTCCTTGATGGCCAGAAAATGAGCAGATTTCGTGAGACGGTCCACGATCACCCAAATGGTATCGCAACCACTCGAAGTTTTCGGTAGTTTGGTAATGAAGTCCATGGAAATCTGTTCCCATTTCCATTGAGGAATTTCAGGTTGTTGAAGCAACCCAGAGGGTCTTTGGTGTTCGGTCTTTACTTTGGAACAGGTTAGGCATTTACTGACGTACAAGGCGATGTCAGCTTTCATGTTAGGCCACCAATACAACCCTTTGATGTCATGATACATCTTGTCAGATCCGGGATGTATAGAGTATCGAGATTTGTGAGCTTCAGCCATCACCAAATCTCGCAAGTTTCCGAATTTGGGTAACCACACCCGGCTAGAGAAGTATCGAGTTCCATCGGGTTTGATTTCGAATTGTTTATCCAAGCCTCGCAAGGCTTCATTTTTCAAGTTTTCATCGTTGAGTGCTTCAAGTTGAGCGGTAAGGATTTGAGCAGGAAGCTCGTTATGAATTGTCATAGAAAGTGTTCGGACTCGAAGGGGTTTCACTCGTTCTTTCCGGCTTAAGGCATCGGCAACTACGTTAGCCTTGCCCGGATGGTATTTGATCTCGCAGTCGTAGTCACTAAGTAACTCAACCCAGCGACGTTGTCTCATGTTTAGGTCTTTCTGATCGAATATGTGTTGGAGACTTTTGTGATCGGTAAAGATAGTGCTTTTCGTACCGTAGAGATAATGTCTCCAGATTTTCAATGCGAAGACCACAGCACCTAACTCGAGGTCGTGGGTCGTATTGTTTTTCTCGTGGATTTTCAGTTGTCGTGAGGCATAGGCAATGACTTTTTCCCGTTGCATCAACACACAACCAAGTCCCTGGTGTGAGGCGTCGCAGTAAACTACGAAATCGTCGGTGCCCTCGGGTAAGGACAGGATTGGTGCACTGCAAAGTTTGTTTTTCAATAGCTGGAAGGCTGACTCTTGTTTATCAGTCCAATCGAACTTCTTATCTTTCTGAGTCAGTGTGGTTAGTGGAACAGCTATTCCTGAAAAGTTTTCGATGAATCGGCGGTAATAACCAGCAAGACCTAAGAATTGTCTCACTTCGGTTGGAGTGGTCGGTGACTCCCAGCCCTTGATTGCTTCAATCTTGGCGGGATCAACATGAATTCCTTGGCTGTCAATCACGTGCCCGAGGAATTGAACGGTTCGAATCCAGAACTCACACTTAGAGAATTTGGCATATAACTCTTCGTGTTTCAGAAGTCCAAGAATGGTTTTCAGATGTTGAGCATGTTCCTGTTCGTTGCGAGAGTAAATCAGAATATCGTCGATGAACACAATGACGAATTTGTCAAGATATGGTTTGCACACCCGATTCATAAGGTCCATGAATACTGCCGGTGCGTTGGTTAAACCGAATGGCATCACTTGGAATTCGTAATGCCCATAACGAGTTCGGAAGGTTGTCTTTGGAATATCATTGTCACGGACTCGGAGTTGATGATAACCCGACCGTAGATCAATCTTTGAGTAAACACTCGATCCCTGGAGTTGGTCGAACAGGTCATCGATTCTAGGAAGAGGGTACCGATTCTTTATGGTTAGCTTATTCAGCTCTCGGTAGTCAATACACATGCGGAAAGATCCATCTTTCTTTTTCACGAATAAGACCGGAGCTCCCCAAGGCGAGGAACTTGGTCGAATGAATCCTCTGTCCAGGAGTTCCTGTAGTTGGTTAGACAACTCCTGCATTTCGGATGGTGATAAACGGTAAGGGGCTCGTGCCACGGGTGCAGCTCCGGGCACAAGTTCGATTTGAAATTCAACTTGTCTAGGTGGCGGCAGTCCGGGCAAGTCTTCAGGAAAGACTTCCGGGAAATCCCGCACGATCGGAACATCCTCAAGTCGCTTCTCCTCCGACTTCTTCTCCGTTACATGTGCGAGGATGGCTTGATACCCTTTTCGTAGATATTTTCTCGTTTTCAGACAGGATACAATATTCGGATTCCGTCTACCGGTCTCCCCTTGTAGGACTAAGGTTCCACCGGAGACAAGAGGTATGCGAACGAGTTTGTCATGACAGATGATTTCAGCTCGGTGCTTGGATAACCAATCCATACCGACAATAATATCGAAGCTGCCGATCTCGACAGGGATTAAATCAATGGGAAACGTTTCGTTCGTGAGGTTAAGTGTACAGTTGCGTATGATACTATCAGTCTCAATCAGTTTGCCATTAGCTAATTCAACAATGTATTTAGTATCTAAGGCAGTGGGAGTTATATCAAGTAAAGGGCTAAATTTCTCAGAAATGAAGCTTCTATCGGCACCGGTATCGAATAACACAGAAGCAGTAAGGTCGTTGAGAAGGAACGTACCCGTCACGACGTTCGAGTCTTGTCTGGCTTCCCCAGCCTTGATAACGAATGATCTGCCGCGAGCAGGGTTGTTGTTGTTTTTCAGCTTTGGGCAATCTTTTTTGAAATGCCCTGTATTTCCGCACCCAAAGCAGGCCTTTGGTGCATTAGTGTTGGGGGTAGAAATGTTGATTCGGCAATCCTTGGCTAGATGCCCGAACCGTTTGCAGTTGGAGCAAGGGCAAGAACCGTCATGGTGGCGGTTGCATTTGGGACAGTAGGGTCTGCTCCCACTGTACCCTTTCTTCTCCGAAGTTCCAGATGTATAAGCCTTAATGTACTCAGGCTTTTTGTTGAAGGTTTGGTTGGATGAGTTGGGGTTACCTTCCCACTTGCGTTTGTTGTTTGCAGATGGGGTTGAAGTTGTACCACGGCGGACAGAATTTGCCGTTAGTTCATGGGCCATACGGATGGCGCTCTGAATAGTACCCGGTTTGGAAGAAGTTACCAGATCTTGGAGTCTCTCAGGAAGACCATCAACAAATTTCTCGATCCTCTTGTACTCAGGATCGACCATGGTTGGGCACAGAAGTGCCAGTTGGTGGAAACGGTTGGTGTATCCGGTGATGTCATCACCCTGCATCTTGTGGTTCCAGAATTCCACTTCTAGTTGTTTCAATTCATCCCTGGGGCAATACTCGCCCCTCAACATCTTCTTCAACTCCTCCCACGGGAGTTGGTAAGCAGTAGCAACACTCACAGTCTGGGCATAAGTGTTCCACCAGGTGAGTGCGGTGTCAGTAAAAGTACTAACGGAGAACTTAACTTTGTCCCCCTCCGCACAGTTGCAGATAAGAAATACAGACTCAACTTTCTCGATCCAGCGTACTAGACCGATAGCTCCCTCAGTACCTGCAAAGTTTAGAGGTTTGCAGTTCTGAAAGTCTTTGTATGAACAGGGTTTAGCAGTAGTGGTTTCAGCGGCATCGCTGTTCCTCGAGGAATTTGGTGGAGTATTCCGAGCCAAGGCTTCAGTAACAGCCTGGGTTATAAGGGAGGTAATCTGGGCATCGGTGTATGGTCGTGTCTTTGGCGGCATGATTCTTCAATAAAAGAAATGAAGATACATGAGATTTTGTATGAGCTGGTAATTGTCACAGATGTACATGTATAAAAGCAGTAATACATAACATCAACATGGAAAATGACAATTAATGTGAGTTGAGATAACAAAGGATATCTGATAGATAAAGTGAGTTCAAAAGTTACATCCTACAGAGATATTACAAAAGGTGCCGGGAATGGTTACATCCGACTAGTTTATAGAGTAGTGCTAGATAGTCCCTAGATTACGAGATAGATTACAAGACGAAAACTACACTAATCTTAATGTAGATTAATTTGTTCCATTAGCGTGACAAGGCGGTCCACAGTTTCTGCTAGTCGGTTGGTTCATTCTTAGTTAGGGTTCCTGGCCTTCGGATTCTTCTTCCGACTCCAGGTTCAGGTCGTGTGGGTGGTAGCGTGCCTCAAGCATGTCCCTGTATCTTTGAGTCGTGGAGCGGTACCTAGTCTCCTCCGTTGACTTCCTGCCCAAACGTTTGATCCATGTTTTGGTCCTACGGGTTAGGTTGGTGGCCACTTTCTTCCAGTAACGGATCTTATCTTTGATTCGTGTAGGGACAGATCGGTTTGAGATTCTCAATCTTTGTTCATAGTCCATGCACTTACGCTTAAGTGCCCAATTTCGGCCGTCTAGTCCCACAGCCTGATCTCGCACTCTTTCATATTCTTCTATGTCGATGCCAGTCATTCCGAAATTCTGATTTTTCGTTTCCCTCCAGCATGATTTCTTCTTCTGGTACGATGTCCTCATCGAGATACGTGTACTGGATTTGTTCACCGTGGACTTGGTCACTATCAGACATGTAGTCGTCCATTTGGGAATTCGTGGCTTTGAGTTCTATAGAAATGACAGAGAGAGGATTTTAGTCCTTGGAAGTACGTTGCTTCCGGGTGTTAGATGTGATTTTCATAAAATCATTAGAGTGCGCCACAAGGTGGTGTGACGGAAATCAAGTCTGTTATGGTCGGTGCAAACCGCTGAGAGAAATTCGTAAGTGTCACCAGAGAAACGTCGGCTATCTCTATAGCGAGTGTGTTTACGTGCGAGGCCTATTCATATATATTCAATATATAATAGCCTAGCGTATGTCTAGCACATAACAAGTAAGAGTCTCGGTTCCCTCGTGGTCAGAGTCAACTAATGCATCCCCGTTTAACATAACCATTTCAGACCTCACATCATCTTTCCTTAATTGTACATAGTTGATCAGGCTATGTTAAATTAAAGTCGTATGATGTGATTCCTGAACCAATTATGTCTAATAAGGAAATACTGCCTAATGGTCATAGTCTAGGCTCACTAAATGCAACCTAGTTCACTATAACCTTAGGCTCTGATACCAATCTGTAACACCCCCGAAATTCACTGTTTTGCGGAAGCATACTTGGGTGTTACTAATCAATATACAAAGCACAAGATATACAGCAAACGACCTCTAAATGAGACGTTTTGTAAATTAGTTGCATTCCATAGATATAATGTTTGAAAACTTAGTGTTTTCGTATACAAAATGTAGTTTCCCCTAGAGTCCACGCGTATAGCGGGAGATTCTATTACATAATCAAAATATACAAAAGATAATGCTAAGAATCTCCGTTAATGCAGTTGTGTTGAAATCATGCGACTCTAGCTAAAATCCTGGAGTAATCCTACTCCATCCGGGTACCTGAGAAAACATGCTAAAAAGTGTCAACCAAAAAGGTTGGTGAATCTCACAGGTTTGTAAATAATATCGGCTTTGAACACGAGATTTCATTAGTAGTGCCCGTAGGCGTAAAATCAGCCATTGCAATCCAGCAATCGTAAAATCAGTATTTGCAATCCAGCAAATGTAAATAAATAAGTTTATACCGTTGCCATGAGGCTCATAATCGAAGCTTAACCCGTAAATAATATGTTTGCTCCCGTGACATGCTCGTAAGTGAGCAAGCATCAGTAACGAATAAGTTGTCACCCGTTTATACGTGTAAATCGGTACGTGGTAGCGCTACTGCCCCGGGTGGGGAGGGTCATTTCCCTAATGGATCCATTAACTACTGTTCGCGCTTAAGTCCATAACTAACGATATATGATGGAGAGACTTCTGTTTGTAAGTAAACTCATGCAATTTCGTTTGGTATAGTAAACAGTTTAGTACTTGTGTTCAAGGAAAACGTAGTAGCATGTATCTCCCCCAATAAGATAAAACAGTAAAAGTGGGGCCGTAAGACTCACCTGAGTCTTTGCAAGTACGTTTATAACAATAAACGAGTAAATAATATCAACCGTAGGTTCTCCGAACCCGTAACCTTCAAATGCCTAAACATATAAAGTTAAGTAAGTAGATGTCTCGCAAGACCATCTAGGCTAGTTGTTTACACAACTCATTATGTCCAAGTGTTTGTTTAGTAATCCGTTTGTAGTTTGAAAACAAATATGGCCCGTTGGTGACGGTTTGTAATAATGATTCAAAGTGTTATCATTTATAACGCAATTTAGTGTAATTGTAATAGAAAGTATGTTCCATGACGTTTGTTAAGTCGTATGACATAAGTATTTGAAGTTGTGTAAGTTCGACACTTAGTAAAATCTGACTTTTCAAGGTTCTGGTTTGTGCGACGTAGCATGCGACGTAGCATGCGACGTAGGGTGCGACGTTGGCATGTACGTCGCATGATGCGACCTTCGCAAATCAATGCGACGTAGGGAGTGGCGTCGCTGATGCGACGTTGAGATTTTTGTGCGACGTAGGTCGCGACGTCGCTAAATGCGACGTCGGCCACTTAATGCGACGTTGGTAACGACGTCGCTATGTGCGACGTTGTGAGGTGTATGCGACGTTTTGAGCTACGTCGCAGATAGCCCAGCGTCTCTGCGACGTAGCGGTCTGATCGGAAATTGGTGGCCGGAAAATCGGTCGAAAAGCTTCCGTTAGGTCCAAATCTTTTACCCAACCCATTTTTGGACATTTTAAGCATATTTAAACCATAAAAACGTAAAAATGAGCAAAAACGGAGAGTTTCGGGTTTTGTCGGAAACTTACAAAATGTCGGATAGAAAATCCGAAAAGATAGGAATGTAGATCGTGTGATGGTGAACGTTTTCTTCCAAAGAGAGGCTATGATCCGAGTGCGTTTAATATGTTTATTTATTGATTTTGATGGTGGTGGTGTGTTGGTGAAATAGAGAGAAAAGAAAGAAAGAGAGAGAAAGGAAAAATGAAGAATGAAAATAAAAATGAAAGAAGGATGTGATTTAGGTGGGAGATCCCCACCGTTTTCAGTGTACGCCCCGCGCTCCGTGCGGTGTTCGTTTCCCCCGTCGTTTAAACGTTATATCAAGCAGTTATATTTTTAAAAGGTGACGGGAATATTTTAATGAAATACCTTGAAATTAATTATAAAAACATTTGTCGAAGTATTAAAATTTTTAACTCGCGTTTAATACGTATTCGTTAAATTATTTAAAATGTCGTCGCGATACTATAAATAATGTTTGTTCGCTGTGTATTTTATATAATAAAATACGTTCTCATTATTTAGGTAAGTTTCTGTCACCAACGTCCAAGTAACTGTGTCGGACTCCGTCCGGTTAATTCGTACGATTAATCCAAATCGCGTAAGTACACTCATATATATATAGATCACCTTATATATATACAAATAGAGTCTGCAATTAGTCCTATTACATACTAATTACAACTAGTTACAATTAATTAGGCATAATTAATTATCCTAATTTAGCAGGTGTTACAGAATATATAGAGACAACCCCTATACATTAATTATTAATTGTATTTATTAATGTCGTACAAGTTATAACCCCCTGGGCTATTGATAGTTGTGTTTAGGGGTGTTTATGGTTTGGTTTGATTTGGTTTTTGGTAAAAATCCAATTGAATCTAATATTTCAATTTTTAAATAATCAATATCGTTCGTTTTCAGTTTCTCTACGATTCGGTTTTTTTTTATTTCGGTTCGGTTATTTTCGGTTAATCATTCTAGACTTTGATCAATATAAAACTTTTACGGGAGCTTTGATTTTCTATTTACGTTGTGTAGTTTGTTTGTTCTCTTTTAACACTTTTGTAGGATCTACAAGCACTATCTTATTCATCTTTATTTTAAACAAATTTCTCCTACAGTTTACTTGTGTGGTATGAAAGACTTTCTCACACTTATGGCCTATGTATTTAACTAAATATTTTATTAAAAACAATTGCATTATTACCTAGTTATCTCATATACTCATACTACTAGCAATACTACAAAAATGCACATTACGGACGATGAAAAAGCACATTACGGGCGGTGAACGGCCCGCCATCTATGCGAAGGATGTTTAAAATATAAACATACTTGGAGGCGGTGAAAACACAGCCTTAAAGAAACATATGTAAGGCAGTTTTTAAAATTTTAAGGGCGGTTTATCTTTGACACTGTTTCGTCATTTAAGGGCGGAATTTTATTTAAAGTAAGGCGGTGCGCCTTGAGTGTTTGGTACCAGATGTTGACATTTATAAAGGCGGCTTTCCTCATTATATTATGGCCTTTATTTAATCTTTTTTATTTATTAATTGTTTATGATTATATTTTAAGACGGTGTTTAGGAACCGCTGTTTTTATTATCGATGGCGCCAAAAAAATAAAAACTACCGGATATTAAATATTATTCAATATTAGGCGGTTCAAATAACCGCTTTTAACGGTCTGTATTTGATTCCCGCCAAAATCTATCACTCCTTTTATTTTTCTTGTAAATTAATGGTTGTTAAGCAGCTTCCTATCATTATCTTTATTTTGATGACAAGTAATTTCTGAATTCTTGTCATCAACATATAAATTTTTGTTTTAACACCGGAGTTATTTGTTGTCTTTGAAAATAGTTGATAAAAAATTGTCGCTCCTATCTAGGCAAAGCAAGTCATGACGTGAAATAAAAAACCTTATAGAAAGGAGGAAGTCGTCAAGCATCATACAACTTTGCCGCCAAATACAACTTTATCTACGTGCCAACAACAAAAAGGAAGAAGCCAACAAAATCAAAAGAAGACGAAAGAAGAAGTAACCCGCAATTGCTCCAGTTTGTTCGTCTGGAAGCCTTCCCTTCAAACTGCGGGGGAGCGTTAGATGATTAGGTTTGGCCCAAATTCAATTATGGGTTTTAGGGTTGTGATTGCTTGTTCACTAAGCTACATGTTTATTATATATACACATGTCATCCTTATTATGTAATTACAAATCACAATCAATAATATTATTATTTGTAATTTAACAATCAGAGTAGAGCATCGGAAATGATTAATAAAGTATTTATTAAATGATATTGTACAAATTATATAAATGTATTACATAATATAATATACATATATATAAATAAAGAAATCTTAACTAATTTATTAGTTATTGTTATTACTACAATTTACATATATATATATATAGCAATATAACAATATATTGTATAGATATGTATATTTTGCGTGACTGAAAAAAAATCGGTTCGGTTATTAACTGTTCGATCTTTACATATAATCCGAATCAATCGAGATATTTCGGCTATTAACGGTTCGGTTTTAACATCGGTTCAGGTTTTTTCAGTCGGTTATTTCGGTTATTCGGTTACGATTCGATTTTTTCGATTTTTCCGCTGACCCCTAGTTGTGTTTTCATCTCGTCTTAAGTTACTGGTTTGTCGTTTACAAACTAAATGATCCAATAGTTACAAAAGATGAAAACCTCTTATCACCTAGGCATAAACAATAAAGGAATTTTTTTTTGAAATTGATCAATGGAACTCACTATATTGCTCATGTGCTTGCCATATGTCATATCTGTTTATTATGATAATGAATTTATGATTCTACGAATAGTCGAATAGTGTAATCATATAGATCAATAAGAAAAATGTTATAAACAAGATATATATATATATATATACATATACATACCCACGTGTGTGTATATATCGATCTGTATGTACATGCACATATATGGAGATAGACATGAAGGGGGGCATGGAAAGCATGCGTTGCAGGAGGAAGAGCATATGGGTGTGGGCACGGCACGGTGGGGTGCATTTTTCATTTTGCGGAACAAAAGACTGACCTACTTGGTCCCACCCACGGTTCGCTTATCGAATCAAACACCTCGGCCCCGGCCTAGCTTCTTCATGCTCTCAATTTTTTAACATAAATTAAATTACACCAACACCAAGATTTGCAATTCTTTTGTGGTTGTACATGTCATAAGCTACATACTTTCTTATCGAGTATTCCCTATATATGCAAATATATATATACTTTCAGTTTATGTGGTATTTTTGATGCAATAATCTTTTTCTTAACGAAAAAACAGTAAAAAGGAATAAATCCTCTCTGCAAACTTATGGGGTTTTCGTTTATGTGGGATTTAGTCCTGACTCGTGTCTTAAAACTTTCTTACAATATCAACGACCTTTGACAGCTTGACATGCAACTGTATGACTGTATCTTCGAAATCTAACAAGCCACACTTTTTTCATTTTGCTTAACAGTACGTGAATAGCCTAATCAAACAAGAGTTTTTAGTTCAAGTGTCATTGAAGACGATAGTATATATTTGTAATTAACTGGTTATACATGATATGTCATATGTGAGCGCATCGTACGCTTACGGTTTATCATCCTAAAAATAATCATATTATAAATTATTGATTTAGTTTTATTATACTATAGAAGAATAACTTTCGTGCATGTAGTCACATATATATATATATAATATACATATGTCCCTGTGATGGTAAGTTGGTAACTTACTGGTAGAGGACATGCATTATAAAGAGGAAAATCATGGTCAATCTCCGTCTTCATATTTCTTTAAACGCAGTTACACGATTTACCTCCGTCATGGTGATTTTGAGACCGGTCAATGTGCCGTCTATCGATTACTTTTATTTCTATTTATATAGGAATACACTACTAGAAACGGGGTTTTTTAGATCGGTTAAAATTGCTAGTTAGATCGGTTTTACAACCGTGCTATATAACCGTGTTCTAAAAGATGGCCCCTTTTTTGGTTCGGTCATCTAACCGATCTAAAAAATATTATTTTTTAGTTCGGTTACATACAATTGATCTAAAAAATGATTTTTCAAAAAAGGAAAAAAGCTTTTGTAGCAGCTAAAACAACCGATCTAAAAAAAATTTACTAACAAAAATGCTTGAACCGATAATAAATTGCATCAATACAATTCAAACTTCATTAGACATGGCATTCATATCATTCTAATTAATTTAGCTGTACAATTTAATTTAATAAACTTCTGGAACACAATTCGAATTTCATCAACAATTGCACTGTTAGCATTCATATTTCAACGACACATTGAAAGTTTTCATTAACAATATGAAATTATCAAGGTCCCAAAAACTAATGAAAATGTTAAAAGTCGGGAATATATACACTTATATATTCTAATCAATGCACCTAGAACATACATAAAAAGCTACTACCACCTTCCTCTCATAAATATAATCCATTTTCAACAATCAATGGTCAAGCAACCACACAAATCATATCCACGTACAACCTGCGTAGGAGACAAAAATAATATGGAATGAGCATACATGTAAATAATTTCAAAACTGATGCATCATCTATATACACAAAGTTGGGTAAAAATAGAAACCTCGATTTGCCCGAGCGACATAATTTTCATAAAACGTCAAACTCTTGAGCTGATTGTGGACTTCTATCATTCCAAAGCTATAACCAAATTAAAAAGAATGTTTATTATTACTGAAATAAGAATGTTTATTGCAATCGAAAAAATGTATGAATATTTAACAAATACTTACATTGTTTGGGAAGTTTTTCTGTTTGACTAACAAAATCCACTTCATCCGCGTTCCCAACCTCCTCGTTGTTGGTTACACTAAATTTAAGTACCAAGAATTATTACATTGGTGCAACAACCAAATCGATTAGCTCATAGATTTTACAAGTATATACGTTTAGATTATTTATTACCTCAACAAACTTCTAGTCAAATGATATCACAACACCTAAAAAAGAAATACCATCAAGTTACAATTACAATATTATAGAAAATGAAATGTCAAATGACTATTAAATTTTACCAAATTCTTACGTTGTAACTAATTTCGGCAAATAGTAACTATCTAGTCTCTTGTCCTTCCTTGCTAAAAGAATCCAATATGAATCCTTTATTCTCGAGAGTGTAAATCAACATCCAATGACAACTACATAAAAGTCTAAACAATTTACTCCGTATAAACTGTACATGTATGCAAACTTAAAAGCCATATAACAAGCATAAATATATTTAGTACCTTGCAAATAAGGTGCTATGAATATAGTTGTGTCCTGGTGTGCTAAAGGCCATGTGGTTGATGACATCCACACCTTCTTCAGTCAAGCATTGTTGCCATTAGAAAAGTGACGGGTTTAAAACGCGCACTTGTTGCCACGGTTTTTTTTAACCATGGCAAAAAGATGGCTAAACCAAAACAATAACAATTATAAGCTTAATTGCAGTAGATAATAGATTAACTAAGTGTACAAAAAATATATGTCATGCATTAACGAACTTACATCACTATCGAACTTACATCACTACCAATGGTGCATTAACGAACTTACATGCATTAACGAACTTACATCACTATCGAACCAAAACAATAACAATTATAAGCTTAATTGCAGTAGATAATAGATTAACTAAGTGTACAAAAAATATATGTCATGCATTAACGAACTTACATCACTATCGAACTTACATCACTACCAATGGTAGCATCAGGCAAGTCATTCGCCATCCAAGCTATAATTGATCCAACATTTTTCCCCTTTTGAATTCCAATCCAAATAATAATATATACCTGATTTCACCTCATTCGCAAACCATGATCCAAATCTCCCCTTTTTTACTCCACAATTAAGTTCCTTTATCCATATATGCCGATTAAAATCAAACCAAGAAAAGTCCATAATTGCTTCGCATGTACAATTATATTAACATAAATAATTAATCAAGAAGGTCATTGAAGTTCCATCGATATACAACAAATAATCATATACATACGAAAAAAAACACTTTGTCTATTAAAGATTTAACAAATTAACAATTAACGATACCATAAAAGTCAGTTCGTATTATACATAAATATAAAAATATACAACAGTTAATAAATCGAAAAATAACTACATTTAAATTATACTTGTATAACACAAATAAAGTATATAAGAACAACCCCTCAAGATTGAATGCAGAACTTCAAATCCGAAACCCTAACTTTTATACGGTTGTTAATGGTGGAAGCTTTCAATGGACGGATTTATAACCTTTTTTTGATGGTTTTTGAGTGGTTATGGTGTTCACATGAATTTGGGGCAGTGGGGACGATGAGGTCAACAACAAAGATTAATAACACGGGTTTTGATAACTGTTCTGTAGAAGAGCCCAAAGTGATAAGCCTTATCACAAGATTTTAGTTATCATCATAATGTACGGAGAATATAGCGCGGTTCCAATGAATGATCTATAAAACACTAAATAGATCGGTTCATATTCAAAGTGTTTTAAAAAATAATCAACTAGTGCGTATTTTGTGAACCGATCTATAAATGAATTAAATAGCACGATTTACTTTAATCGTTCTAAAAAATCCGTTCTAAATAATACTTTTTGTAGTAGTGACGTTTGCACTACGAATCACATGAATGTTTATTCAAGAATCTAGATAACATCCACTTAAATCCGATTTCAAATCTGTCTCAATCGTATACCATAATTAAAATAATAAACAATAATGTATATGATATTATTTGATAGCATCTATTTGATGAACTTAATTGTCATTTGTTTTGGTTGAGTGTTGTTGTGAACCACATATGAGAAAAGGGATAAGTCATGTCACAAATGAGTTCAATTTAATTTAAGTTGGAATAAATAAATATCTTCTTTGATTCAAGTGTTTGATGATTTGGCATGTCTTTCTTGGCTTATTCCTCTAATCCCATGTGCATTTCCTATCATCTTGGTCCAGAATAATTGAAGCAAAACAAATCATCACTCTACTATTTAAAATCTTATAAAATTTCTTATTCATTAACATCTAATATGTACATTTTCCAAACCGAAACTGATGTTAATGTTAGTTTAACTCAATTACTTAGTGTTGAAAATGTATTGTATTAGGAATAGTTAATATGTACAACGGTTAACGTTGATGGACCGGACTCGACTAAGTGATGGAACAAAGAGTAGAACAATGTTGAACCAGTGTGGAGTTTCACACTGGAAGTTGGCAGACGCTTTAAGATTTTCCGATATTGAATATAACAATTCAGATGAATCGTCAAACAAAGTAAGTTGTTATTCCGTAAAATTACTCATAACATGATTAATAAACTTAAGAAAGTTACATATAAGTAATTAAGACTAGTGAATTGAAAATTAATCTGAAGGGAATTTATTGGATCAAGAGCTCCTAATTATGAAATGTGTTGGAGCGAATCATTGATCACATAAAAAGTTAAAATCACAGGCTAATCGTTTATTGCACTCAACATTTTTTTATTTTATTTGTTTTAGATTGCTTTAAAGAATAATATTCCAAGCATGATTCACGGGATGATGTATCGTGAGACATTTGACAGAGACTAACTACTCCGTATTACTTAATTTCACTAATTTGGATGATGATGACAAATGGTGGCACCTCGAATCTAATTACTTTTTTGGGACATTTTTGTCTTTTCACCAACATATAAAATTGAGTATTCTATCTATCTATACTATTTAATATAATAAAAAATTTCACTAGTAACAAGCGTGATGTTCTTTCCCATGTAACATCTTTTGCATTTTTAACCACATAAAATGATGATACTGTTTTTTGTACATAGTTTTTATTTTTAAGCGTTACAACTACAAGCTGATTTGAAAACTTATGAGGTGTCTTAGAAAACTATGAGTAAATAAGTAAAAATAGGAATCATCTACAGTAGTAACTATTAACTTTTTCTTTACCATCAAAATTCAAATATCATACTCCCTCCGTTCCAAGTTTATTTGTTCATGTATCCCTTTTGAGAAGTCTCAAGCTCATAATCCGTTTAAGTGGAGATTAATAAAATTTTATTTGTCAGTAGTATAACTATTTTGTAATTTTTTAAGACTATATACATATTTGTATTGCACAATTAAATTTGGATGGAGAGTATCATTTAATTACACTAGCCTCGTACCCGCGCATAGCAGCGGTGAAAGTGGTGACGGTGGATGGAGGAGCGAATGAATGTTTTATAATAAAAACATATTGTACTCCGTCGGTCCCATTAAAAATGTCCACGTTACTATTTTGGGATGTCCCATTATAAGTGTTCACTTTGATATTTAACCAATCAAAAAAGACTTTAGTGGGTAGATTTAATATTTGATTGATGAAAAGTGTAATCAGTGGAGAATAAATAGTACTACGTAATAGATACTCCCTAATAGATAATGGGATAGTGGGACCCACTTACCTATTTTAAAAAAATTTGAGGAGATGGAGGGTTAAATGTATTATATAGTAGTATAGATATAGATAATATACCTACCAAAAAAAAAGTATAGTTAAATACAAAACCTGTCTTAAATATTCAAGTTAAATTTAAATATCAATTTGTTCGAAGATAAAAAGACGAACAAGAGGGCCAATAAGTGAGCCTAATCTAATCCTTTGATATGGTTAGTGGGGAAAAAGGAGACAAAAGTCCAAAATCCATGGGGTCACATAACCTAATTGGAAGAAAAAAATAAAATCCATTGCCTTTTGTATTATCTTTCATTTTATTTATTTTTTTATATAAAAGAAAATTATCAAATCCCAATCAAGTATTGAGTATAAAGGATAGGGATTATAACGTTATCTGTTTCTTGAATAGTAACAAAAGACATCTTCTTCGTCTGCGAGACGGAATGAGACGGAAGGATGGTGGGCAAGCTTATTATTATGTTGTTGATATTATCATTTTGATTTGATTATATAATAAGAGATGATATCATTAGTATACATGAATTTAGTAAAGTATGAAAATACCAATCATATTGTGACATATGTACAAAGAGAGTGTTCCACATGTACAATACCCATTTACCCTCAACATCAATTATCTCACAAACGACAAATCGAAAAATTATGAAAATTGCACCATTAAATTCGTCGTTTTATCCTTTTCGATTTGCCGTCCCTCAAGGCATACTTTCGACAAAAAAAAAAATTTTTCTTCTTTTTGGTGGGTTTCACATTTAAATAACACATGTGTTAAAGTGTTAAAGTGTTGCGTTTAGGGTTTAGGGTTTGGAGTTTAGGGTTTAGGGTTTGAGGTTTGGGGTAGGGTTTGAGGTTTGGGGTTACCCCAAACCTCAAACCCTAAACCCTAACCCCTAACCCCTAAACTTCAAACCCTAAACCCTAAACGCTTTAGAAAACGTTAAACCCTAAATCTTTCTAAACCCTAAACATTAAACCCTTCTAAACCCTAAACCTTAATAAACCCTAAACCCTTATAAACCCTAAACCATCAATCATACTAAACCCTAATCCTAAATTAAATGTACAAGTATGTAATAACACATGTGTTAATAATTTATAAAACCCACCTTAAAAATGAAAAAAATTAAAATCGTCGAAAATATGTCTTGAGGGACGGCAAATCGAATAGGATAAAACGACGAATTTAATGGTGCAATTTTCATAATTTTTCGATTTGTCGTTTGTGAGATAATTGATGTTGGGGGTAAATGGGTATTGTATATGTGGAACACTATCTTTGTACACATGGCACAATATGATTGGTACTTTCATACTTTGATAGATTCATGTACTTCCTTGAACTTTTCTCTATATAATAAACGTATTATTGATAATTGTAGGATCTAGAAAAATACAATTTTTTTGTCATTATAAGAGTCTTCATTCAATTTTTTTAAGAGCTAGCTAATGTGATAGTGAGGTGAGAGTTCAGTTTTTCAATATTTAATATAGTAGTCCAACTATGCTTAGATTTTGGTTACTTTTGTTGTATTTTATAAATTCTGACAATGTATTTTTTGAGAAGACACGTATGAAGTAATTTATACACTAACATTGTGAAGTTTTTATTGGGCTAGCATTTCTCTTTTAAGACATTAGACATTACAAACAGGCCCAAAATCAAAGGTTTCTGGGTACATTGTGAAATTGGAATTTAAAAGGATAAAACGTCGATTATGAAATTGTTACAAAATAAATATCACCTATAAAATCAACGTTTTCTGGTTAAGTGTCTCTCCGGAAAACATAGTGACTCACAGGTTCATGTCATTATAATCATACATGACTCGTTCAGTCGAACTAACTCATAAAGATGATAACTGGGGCAATCATATAATCATTCATTTCATTTTAACCATTAAACAAAAGTTTAATGTTAATCGAATATAAATGAAACAAAATAATGTAATACTATACTAATAATTATGATTATCAACATTTAAATATACGATTAATAACGAAAATATTGTAAATTCAAGAGTCAAGACATGTATACAAGCATTAAATTCAGTGTTGTAGAACTGTAGGACTGTAGGTTATACCGGTGTGCTTGTAAATTTAGTTTTGATGTACATAATCATATTCACTCATAAAGTTAGAAAACTTCATTACCTAAAAGAAGTAAAAAACCAATGAACATCAAACATAACTGCCCAACCCAAAAGACACACAACAAAACTTGGCTATGATCCAACTAACTAACCTGAAAAGTTATATAAAAACATACAAATGCTTCAGGCCGGAGTCAGACCAGGACAATTTTTATATAACAATAGTACAAGTATATGGTACAGTGACACTATTAAAGGCCAAGGCGTATTGACTTTGAAAAAACATTAGTAATGCTTAGCGACTTAGCGTTGACCAGTCCACTCCACCTCGAGAACAGTACATTGAACATGCTCCAGACCGGCACACTAGATCGTCAAGGTCAGTGTCTACAAAGGGTCGGTTTTACACCCTTAAAGAACCACATAATGCATACTGGTTTTTGTTTTTGTTTGTCCACGATGCCAAACCTGCAACAGAGCAAAACATGAGAGAGTTAGGCGAAGAAGAGACCAGAGAGATTGTCCAACAAAGAGATGTTTAATTAGCAGGAATTACCAGTGGGTGTATACAAATACACAATCTGAGCAAATGTGACGGGCCATCCTCTTATGTATATATACAGGTCCTAATTCACTACAGACATACTTAAGCTCCAAATTCTCCAGAGAATAGCCCTTAGAGTAATTTTCATAAGATATCCTAGATGGAAACTGTTGCAGTTTTTGTACATAATCTCATATACCAAAATCATGGCTAAACGAGCATACGATTTCCGTTGTAACTGTAAATATTAAAGTAATACTAATCAGTAAAATCGAACAAGTTAACCATATTGGCTCTAGAAAGTATAAACATGAGCATAAAAGGTTCAACAACACAAAAAAAGATTAGTAAGACATAGATATTAACTATAAAAAACCGTTAATCTTACAAAGTATTTGTATCCTTGTAAGCATCCCCATCTCAGAAAGTAGTATTTACAACCTGATCAATCTAAATCCAAAACTTTGTTGTTTGCAATTTCGCATGCCTCACTTTATCGACATTGCTTTAAGTCGCAAATAATATTACCGTATAAACAATCCAAAGTATGTTAAATGTTATTATCATGTAGTATATGTGAAACTTCCCCAAGAATCGTAGGATTGATCTCTGTTGCCACCCGAAAATCCAACATGGATATTGAAGAATACATGCCTGGCCTATGTAAAGACCGTGAGCGAGTTAACTCCAAACTCGGTTTTATAAACCTCTTTAAGAAACAATCCAAACCATTATTCAATAAGTTAACACAATCCGTTGAGATATCCAATGCTTCCATTTTCAAACTGTTTTTCAATCTGCTATCTAACAAATTTGTAGCGGGCAAATGACCACTGTAATGACAAGTATTAGTATAGCAAGCAGAATCTGCACGACATAACACTTTTCGTGTTTCTTTCGAATGTATATTGATGCCAAGTGGAGCCCTAACCGGGCTTCTACTATAAACACCAGGGCTTATTGCATCCTGCTCAACTTCTTCCCCTTCTTCAACAGAATTAACTTCAACAGGCGGTTTACTTCCCAAAGAAATCAACTCTGTAGCACTTTGTTGTTGCTCTTGAACTTTTGTTGTCGTTTCATTAAACTGAATAGGAACAGGACGATTATTAATCTTTCTTTCACGAAGATTTGGAGTTCTTCCTTTTCTAGGGGACGGAGGAAACGCATCTCTGCATAAAGACTGAAGGCCCGTTCTCGAATTGGTACCATTAGGAGCTTTTAGAGTCACCGGGCCAACATGCTTCCGAGGCGGCGTTTTGGAAACCGCGGCGTTTCTCACAATAGCTATGATAAGTTCATTATGAAGGTGAACATTCTCTCGACCTATTAGACTAACACAAAGCTTATCGAATTCCGACTTCGTAAGCTTAAGACTTAAATACCTCGTTAACAAACTGAAGTACTTGTCAGCTTTTTGTGAACCAAGTCTCTTATCAATGTGAGCTTTCAGCTCAAACGTATCGATCCGAGGAAAACGCCGAACTGCCGGCATTTTGTTGTAATTCAATCAATATCTTAACATCGTCACAACATCCCCAAATTCCACAATACAGACGTCACGTTTTGACTTTAGCGATTCAAAGTCATCGGTGATTAATGTAACAAGGTTGACTTACTAGTTTCTGCAAACAAATAAAGATAAATGAGCAAGCAAAAACCCTAACTTAACTGTAACAGGTTAGTTGATTATATATAATCAAATAGCGATCGCTTGATTACGAAGCTCAAAAACGATATAACATAATGAATCAACAAACAAACAAAAAATTGAGATTAAATTAAACAGCGTAGCGTAATGATTAGAGAAAGGAAAGATGATTAAATGATGAATTAAGAGAAATAGAGTAAATTAATTAACCTGATTTGATGGATGAGTGAAGTGAGTAGAAGTAGATCGGAAGAGGGAATTAGGGTTCGTAATCGATCGGAATCTTTTTTGTTGTTGGAAATGGAAATGGGAATGGAATGGTGGGTCAGAGGCACGTGCGGTGCGTTCACAAGTGAAGTGGGAGGTGTGTGGTGTGCGGTCTTGTTTGGCTGCTGTCGTACCAATCATATAAAGTCAGCGGGTCAGGTCTTTCTATGTGCGCTGACTATTTTCGATTTATATCTTTGGAAAAGGCTTTTTCTATCCATACCACCTAATATACTCATCATACCCCCTTTTAATTTTTTTTTTTTTTTTAAGTGGTAGAATAAAGTACAAAAAAGTACAGAATGTAAGAAAAAGTAGTAAAATAAAGTACAGAAAAAGTACAGAATGTAAATATATGAGGTATGAAGAGTAGCAACCTTCCAAAATTAGAGAGAGATTGGTGTTTTGTTCTTTAATAATAATGAGTTAATTAATTACTCATAATCATAATCAGGAAATATGAAAAATACAACTTAAAGTAAGTAAGGGAGTTGAGGGTAGGTGTGTGTATGAAAAAGTAATGAACGATGATATCTGGTAATACACCTCATTACTCATTGGTGTAACGGTCCTCGTAAAGCTACTCTTTTTTATACTTTTTCTCATCTCTTACCCCCTCATACATTTAATCAATCACATCATTTTTTTTCTGGGTATACCTCTTCTTTTTCTAATTCATACCTCTGTTTAGTCTAAAACTGAAACTGATTCTGTACTGAATTGGACCGATCTTAAATAAAACTGGACTGTAAAATGACTGAACGGAAACTGAAGGTGGGCCAGGGGGTATCCCTATCAATTTTGGGGGTGTCTTTATATTTTCCCTTGGTGTAATCATTATTCTTCACAAAATTAGGGGTAATGGATATAATTATCTATTATTATGCCGACATATTATGTTTTATATATTTAACTGAACTAGTTGACCCGATACTCGCCAACCCATTTAAATTTTGCGTCGGACTTGGGTCAAGGTTTGAGTTAACGGGTCAACTCACCAACCCAAAAGTAACCATGGAAGTTGACCAGTTTGACGCGAAACCATTCTACCAATCAATATTAACTCGAAACCCGTCAAGCCATTTTATTTTTTGAGTTGGGCTCAGGTTAACGGGTCAACATGCTAGTCCAAAGGAAAATTGACCCGTTTGACACGAAACCAGCCACCAACCCGCCAAGGTTCGGGTTAATGGGTCAAACCACTAATTGAAAGGTAACCCTTTAAATATGACCCGTTTGACGCGCAATTGACCACCAACCTATATTAAAGATCGTGTTCGGGTTGGGTACATTTGATCCGCCAACCTATTTATAAAATCATGTCGGGTTCAAGTCACCTTACTCGTGATGATTAATTCTAGAAATTAAGCAACATCAATGATAAATATATTAATAAAAAATCAAGCAACCCAAAAGTAACCCATGGAAGTTAACCCGTTTGACGCTAAATCATTCTATCAACCAATATTAACTCGAAACCCGTCAACCCGTTTTATTATTTGAGTTGGGCTAGGGTTAACGGGTCAACATGTCAGTTCAAATGAAATTTGACCCGTTTGACACGAAACCAACCCGCCAAGGTTCGGCTTAACAAGTCAAACCACTAATCAAAAGGTAACCCTTTAAATTTGACCTGTTTGATGCAAAATTGACTACCAATTGATATTAAAGATCGTGTTGGTGTTAGGTACATTTGATCCGCCAACCTGTTTATCAAATCATGCCGGGTTCGATTCACAAAGGAAAAACAATTTTAGTGTAATTATTTGATCATGAGACCACAGTAAATTGAGTTAAACTACTTCAATTCATATTCGGAGTAAAATTAAAGTGAATTTTTTAAACTGCTACAATTCATATTCGGATTAAAATTAAAGTGAGTAGTTCTCTTCTATGCTTAGACCTAATGTACCCATTGACATATTTGTAGATGATCGGTTTTAATTATTTCATGTACCTTTGTTGTAAAGTGCTAAGGATTTATGTTGTATTACAATTTCAATTTGCTTTGTTTGATTTAACCATAAACTACTCGCTTATACAATATAACATTTGACTATAGTTATGTTTAGTTAAAATTTAATGGATGTATATGTAATCTTATTTAAAGTTATAATAAATTTCTAGGGTAAATTACAGAAAGCGTCCCTCTGGTCTTTTATTTTCTCAATGATCATCCCATCCTAAGTTATTATTACATTGTCCATCTCCGTAGTTGCTTTTGTCTCAAGTTCATCCCTCTCTCGTTAAATCTAACGCGTTGACCGTTAACTCATAAGTAAATAACCAAAATACCCTTCTTCTTCATTCTTCCTCAAAGCCAAAATTTTACACCATACCCACTAATACCATCAACCACCATCATCCATTTGTAACACACCGTTTTTAACAAATCCAAAATCAAAGATCAAAATCAAAACCCTAAATGTATAAAATCATTCATTTGACTATATTAGCATAAATTCAACATAGATTTGTAAATTGAAAAATAACAACCATATTCAAATACGTATCTTAACCATAAACAAATATTTTCATAACGTCTCCATAGCAGTAGCAGATTCTGGCGGTTGCTATCATTAGTAAGTTGACCAGATCCAACACTTAGCAGCAATAGCAGGTTCCGACAACGCCTTCGCTTGCGATCCTTTTAGTCGACATCGGTCTGATATACCAAAAAACAGAAGAACCACCTTCACCATCATTAATCTACATTCAGATTCATTTAAACCCTCCACCGATCTTTGTTTAGAAGTGTCACATGCATAAAAAGTTGTCGAAATCTTAATGAGTTGTTAATGCGGAAGGGCTAGACCGTAGGCTAAACCACCAGAGTTGTTGCTGGAAAAAGGCGACGGAGTAGCAGTGGTGGTCCAGTGGGTATAGAGAGAGAGAGACAAGAATTCAGTGAGATGAGAATTTTCATAGAGATAATTGAGAAAGATAGTTTGATTTTAAATAATATGCAATAATGATAGTGTGGAGAAAAGGGATTTTGGTGTAAATTTAGGGTATGAGCAACAAAGGAAAGAGAAGAAGGGTATTATGGTTATTTTCTTATGAGTTAACGGTCAATTCGTTATATTTAACATGGGAGGGACGAAATAGGGAAAGAAAAGCTACTACGGGGATGGGCAGTGTAATAAAAACTTGAGAGGGATGATCACTAAGAAAGTAAAAGACCATATTGACGCTTTTTGTAATTTACCCAAATTTATAAGGTAGCAAAAATAAATGAGAAGAAATAAATAAGAGAAGGAAATATGAGAAAAACATTATTGATAAAAGATATATGTGAAGTGATTGCGGGTGTACATTTGCAGCATAAAGAAATGATGCCTTTTCTACATTGCAAGTCTGCATATACATTTCCCCGAGAGTTGTGCACTTTGGATGGATCGTTGATTAAGACTTTGCAACCTACATCTTTTGGACACTGCCTTCTTGCTGCCAACATGAAGTTAACATTTGACGTTGTAAATTGTAAGCTTGTATGGGAAGTGCGCAAATCCCATCGGACTAAGACCCTTCTACGGTGTGTGAAAATAACAGTGTTGTTTTTAAAGAACCAAGGACCGTCTACAAATCCTCTATCCTCTAGATGATCAAGAATATACACCAACCCCATTGTTTTCACTTGCAATATATGCATCTCTTTGACTTCTTAACCCTTTACATATAGAAGTTTGCTCTTGGCATGTTTTCAGGCTTCTTTTTGGAACTTTTGAAGCTTTAGATCTGTGACACCCGTCAAATTAGGACTAGTAATTAGTGCCTAATCAACTGTTAATACATGTAGTTAGTTTTGTGTTAGGCTAATTAATGTATCGATATATATATATTGTTGAGTATATACAATTACGCGATTTGGCTAACTCGTGCACTTTTCAATCGAATGTAATTCGATTCAATTTATACGGACGTTGGTGAACAAACTTATTAAATGATATAACATTTTTTAATAACTCTATTATATCACAAATATTATTTTGATAATATTTCGCATCTACTTCGTATCGTACAAATAAGGTCTACGCGATTAAAAGTTTAAACGCGCAAACAATCGAAACAAATCTAAGTTATATTTTATAACTCAATCCCAAGGTATTTGATAAAATACTTCAACAAAAATATCGAATAATTATTCGTATTTTAAAACACACATTTAAACGCGTGAAATATTAATTAAACGTTTAAACGATCGAGTAAACAAACACCGCACTGAGCGCAAACGCAGGGGACGAAAATTTGGGAGACACCACACAAGGTAGGGCCCCCCTAGCCAGCCCACCCTTCCCTTTCTCCCTCCTTTCTTCTTTGACCAAACCACCAAACACTTCTCATTCTCATCATCTCCCTCTCTCTCTACCTTTCCCTTCTCTTTCAACCCTCTCTCTAAAACCCTAATCAAAATCCACCGAAACACTATCAAATAATCATCATCACCCAAGACTCGTTTAGGATAAAACGACCACCACGACACGAGGAACATTTCTACCTTTTTTGATTTCGCTCGCGACGATTTGTAAGATCCCGACAACTTTCGAAAAACTCTTAGATTTTGTTTATTTTGCATGATTATTGTTCATCTAGCTTGTTAATGTCCAAATGAGTGGTTAAAACCCGTTTTTGAAACATTTGTAGTAAATTTGCGGTTTTGGTTATTTCATAAAATCGACACCTCTAATGACTTTAGACACAAACCAACAATTTTTACAAGCTCTATAAACCATTCTAAGACATGTGTAAAAGTTTCGGACCAAACCGGGGTCGTTTGACCACAAACCCGACACTTGTTGACCTGCACAGCCTGTTATGTCGCAGAAAGGCTGGGCCATCTGCGACACAAGCCCTTATGTCGCAAATCAAGCCCAACGTCGCACATAGCGACACAAACTCATATGTCGCAAAACCCTCTAACGACACCACACTTATGTCGCAAACAATACACGATGTCGCATAGTGCGACACAAATACCTATGTCGCTAACATGACCTGCGACACAACACCTTATGTCGCATTAAATTGCGGATGTCGCACATAGCGACACAAAGACCCATGTCGCAGTCACGATCTGCGACACAACAGCCTATGTCGCACCTAGTGTCGCATAAGACAGAAACTATAAAACTCAGATTTTTACTAAGTGTCAAGACTTGAAATCTTATCACTTAACCATGATCGAATTCAGATTTTAAATGCGTTTTTCACTAAAGCAATATAGTAGAAATAAAAAAATTTCAAGCTGACCTGGCATCTCAACTCCAGCCAGGGGCTCTGCCCCTTGGACCCCGCCAGGGGTTGCCACCCCTGGAACCCCGCTAACCAGGGGCGCTGCCCCCGGACTCCCGTCACCTAAAGTTTGTAAATACTTTATAAGTATAACACTTCAACATCATAATAATAATACTTTAGAATTATTATTACCAACAATCACCAACGGGCCATACACGTTTTCAAAACTCAAACCAATCAACCAAATCGTTGTCATTTGGACATTCTAGGTGGACGAACAACTACTAAGGTAGTCTTTTAAGATACCTATCTAATTAATAACCATCGCGCGTATTGGACGCCCTCAGGTTACGAGTCTTCGGACATCACTAATCGGCTAATCAACTCAAGTTTATTTAGATAAACGCTCCAAGACTGAGGTGGGTCTCATGGCCCCTCTTTTACTATTTTCTCAGGGGTGTGATATACTTCTAATCTTATTTTACAATATGAACGCAAGTACAAACTTTTCATATACTACATGAGTTATTTTCACTAATCATTTTAAAGCCCTCCATCATCATAGTTTAGTAATACGTTGTAGCGTGAATATTAGTATATGGTACCATATAGGATTTACCCTCCTCGTTCGGGTTAGCATGCACTAACTGGTTAAACGGACGTACTAATATTTGTTCAGACGAGTGTAGATTAGGCACTCGTGGGAGGCACCTCGATCAGGTCCTTGAATGTGGATCCTGACCCCTCGAGTTAAGCTCAGACTATGTGCTCATGGCTGTATACAACATTATTTGCTTGGTTGCAAATCAGTATTTAAATCTTGCGGTTCACATGATATTATTTGATATACAAACCTGTGAGCTCACCAGCGTTAGCTGACCCATTTTAGCATGTATCACAGGTACTCAGTAGTAGGTTGGACTGCCCCCAGGATTACTGTAGCTCGAGTCATCATGCAGATATTAGAGATTTCCTTACATTAGTATATTTTGTACAAGTATTTATGTATTGGAATCTCTCATTTAAATCGAACACGAGCTATGTAAAGCTTTTTATGCTGTAAACATTTCTTATATTAATATATTTTGATAAAACGACGCATATAGAGTCGTTCATTATATCTTATGTGTTGTGATTATTGATTAGTTGCGCCCCGACCCGAATCGCTTCCGCATCTTATATTTGGGGGTGCGACAGATTGGTATCAGAGCCTAAGGTTATAGTGAACTAGGTTGCATTTAGTGGGCCTAGACTATGACCGTTAGGCAGTATTTTCTATTTAGTATGATTAGTTTAGGGATTACAACATACGAGTTTAATTTAACATAGCCTGATCAACTATGTACAATTAAATAAAGATGATGTAAGATCTGAAAGAGTCATGCTGGAATAGGGATACACTAGTTGACTCTGACCACGAGAGAAACCAAACTCAAACAAGTCTATGTTAGACACTCCAGGCTATTGTGTGATATATGTTTATATATACATGGATAGGCCTCTCTTAAGTGCTACACTTTAGGCTATATTATATATTATAGGTATATGAATATAGGTCTCACTTTACTAAACGTTTTGCCATAGTAATGGCGGACAACTCTCTCGTAGAACTCACTGATTCGGACAATGAAGTCCAAGCACCACAAACTCAAGAGGGGACAACTGTTTCGTTCGTCTCTCCAAGGCAGGATGTTCCCGAACCACTGTTTTACTCATCTAGAGAAGTTCGAGTGATCCGTACTCGCCGTAGGGGTGCTGGATCATCCCGAGCTGACCCTTACTCCAACTACACGGGCAACCCTACTATCAGGATGTTTCGTCCTCCGCTTTCCCGCAGGTGGGACTAGTTACCCACAACTCTGAACACATGGAGGTCCGAGGAAGAGATTCAGATTCCTGCTGACCCCATGGACATCTCCCCGTACACTCAGGAACCGATATATCACACAGTACCGGTGTTGGCTGCTCGACTCCACCGTCATGAGCAAAGGCTCGAGGACCTCGAGCGAGAGTAACACATGATGACAACACACCTGTTACGTCAAGCCCATGATCGCATGGCACAACTTCAACGGGAATTTGAAGAGATGAACCATACTCTGGACATGGTTCACCAACAAGTGATCGACGACAGAGGCGCATCCGATCTCTTGCAAGCAAGGTTAGAAGAATGTGAATAGCGTTCACCAGAGGCTAAAGAGTGCACTCGTGTGCTGGAACAACGATTAACCTTGGCTGAAGATGGTGCTAGACAGACTAGCAGACTTGCAGGAACTATCAATCACCTTGTCACCCTAATGACACGGATGAACCTGCTTCAAGATTAGTGTAGTAACTATCTTGTAATCCATTATGTTATCGTAGGATCTTTGTAATTCGACCGGATGTAACAATTTCCGGTGCCTCTTGTAAAATATCTATGGTTGTAACCTTTTGAACTCGTATTATCTATCAATGACTCTTTCCGTTATAAATCATACTATTGGTTGTCATGTTGTGATGTTATGTATTACCGCCTTTATATATGAACATATGTAATGATTACCATTCTAGTACAAAATCTCATTTATCTTCATTTCTTTTGAAGAATCATGCCGCCAAAGACAAGACCTTACACCGATGCCCAGATTGCATCCCTCATTTCCCAAGCAGTGACTGATGCCTTGGCTCGGGATTCTCCACAAAACTCCAGGAGGAGTAACGATACTGCTGGAAATACTCCTGCCACCAAGCCTTGTTCCTACAAGGACTTCTTAAACTGCAAACCTCTGAACTTCAAGGGCACGGAAGGTGCCATCGGGTTGATCAGGTGGTTTGAGAAAATGGAATCTGTTTTCCGCATCAGCAAGTGTGCGGAGGAAGACAAGGTCAAATACTCTACTTGCACTTTCTCTGAAGGTGCTCTCACATGGTGGAATTCATATGCCCAGTCCGTGGGTATTGATACCGCCTACCTACTCCCTTGGGAGGACTTGAAGAAAATGCTCACGGATGAGTATTGCCCAACCGAAGAACTCCAGAGACTAGATGAAGAGTTTTGGCATCTAAAAGCTCAGGGAACCGACATTGTTGGATATACCACCAGGTTCCAACAACTCGCTCTTCTTCGCCCGAACATGGTTAGCACAGAACCTGACCGAATCAAGAGGTATGTTCGTGGCCTTCCGGAGCCTTTCCGGGGGAACGTCGCCTCTTCAAACCAACCACCATTTAGGGTGCTATCCGATTGGCCCACGAACTCATGGCTATGAACGATAGCCAAGAATCACCTGCTCCATCCTCCAACAACAAAAGAAAGTGGTCCGACAACCACAATAACAACCAGAAAAAGAAACCCGACACCATCAAAGCCTACAACTCAACCACCGAAACTAAACGGGGTTACACCGGGAACAAACCCTACTGTTCCAAGTGCAACCGCCACCATGTAGGTCCTTGCGGTACCTACTGCAACAACTGCAAGAGGTACGGACATCTCACCAAGGACTGTAGGTTTCCCAACAACAACAACCCTACCAGCAACAACATCAGACAGGCCAGGTCTTGTTACGAATGTGGAAACACCGGACATTTCAGAAATGAGTGTCCTAAACTGAAGAATAAGGGCAATAACAACAACCCTAGAGGTAGAGCCTTCGTACTTAACTCCAAGGACGCCCGTCAAGACCCTAATGTGGTCACGGGTATGTTCCTTATCAACAACTTAACTGCTTCTGTTCTGTTTGATACTGGTGCTGATAAGAGTTTCATATCGAACGAGTTCAGCCCACTACTTGATATTACTCCTGTTGCATTAGATACTTTATATACTATAGAGTTAGCTAATGGCAAACTAATCGATGCCGATAGTGTGATACCTAATTGCACCTTAAACCTCTCAAACGAACTCTTTACTATTAACTTCATACCCGTCGAGATCGGAAGTTTCAACATCATTGTTGGCATGGACTGGTTATCCAAGTATCGAGCTGAAATCGTCTGTTATGACAAAATCGTCCGTATTCCTCTCATCACCGGTGGTACTTAAATCATACAAGGGGAGACCGGTGGGACGAGATTGAATATCGTATAGTGTATGAAAACCCGCAAATACCTTAGAAAGGGGTGTCAGGCAATCCTCGCACACGTTATGGAGAAAAAGTCAGAGGAGAAACGACTTAAGGATGTGCCCTTTGTTCGAGACTTTCCAGGAGTCTTTCCCGAAGAACTGCCTGGTCTACCACCATCTAGACAGGTTGAGTTCTCAATCGAACTCTTGTCAGGTTGTCACACCCCCAATTTTGGATTGCGGAAGCGAATCGGGTCGGGGCGCGACTAATCAATATTCACAGCACAAAGATATATAATGAACGACCACTATATGCGTCGTTTTACATTTGTATTGATTAAACAAAAGTTTACATCAAAATATAGTTTACAGTAGCTCGACTTGAAATTGAGAGATTTAAATACATAATTAATTTATACAAAATATAATAATGCAGCTAAATCTCTGATGGTTTGCATGATGACACGAGCTAAGTATCATGTTGGGCAGTCCAAACTACTGCTGAGTACCTGTGATACAAGCTAAAATGGGTCAGCGAAACGCTGGTGAGCTCACAGGTTTGTATGTCAAGACATATTGAATGAACCGCAGGATTTAATTGAATTTGAATTGCAATAAAGCAAAATAAAAGTAACTATACAGTCATGAGCACATAGTCTGAGCTTAACTTGGGGGTCGGGTCCAATGAAGGAATTCCGATCGAGGTGCCTCCTACGAGTGCCTAATCCACACTCGTCTACACAAATGATAACGCGTCCGTTTGACCAGTTAGTGCTTGCTAACCCGGACGAGGATTGTCAATCCTATATGGTACCATACACTAACATTCACGCTACTACGTATTACCAAACTATGTTGTGGACGACTTTAGATTGATTAGTGAAAACAACTCATGCAGTATTTGATTTTGATTTGTACTTGCGTTCAATTATAAATAAAATGAGCATTGATATCACACCCCTGAGTAAAACCGTAAAACAGGGGCCATGAGACTCACCTGAGTCTTGAAGTGTTTAACTTAATAAACTTGATGTGATTTGCCGAGTATTGTTGTCTGAAGACTTGTAACCTGAGGGTGTCCACGACACGCGATGGTTATAACGTGAGTAGGTATATATAAAGACTACCTTTGTAGTTGTTCATACAACTAGAATGTCCAAATTACTACGATTTGGTTGATTAACTTGAGTTTAGAAAATGTGTACGGCCCGTTGGTGATTGTTTGTAATAATAATCTCATTATTATCATTATGTTTTTGAAGTGTTATACTTAAAAGTATATCCCAAAGTGTTTTAGAAGTCGTATCGTATAAGTATTTGAGGTTGTACAAGTTCGACCCTTAGTATAAAAATAGTTTGTCAACTTTCTGTTTTTAGTGTCACTTATAGCGACACTTAGGATTTAGGCGACACTCAGGAAGTGTCGCATAAAATAGCAATTTCTGATTTAATGGCGTCACTTGTGGAAGTGACGCATAGAGGGCGGCACTTAAGGAAGTGTCGGGTGTAAGTGTCGGTATAAGGGTCATGAGTCACTAAGGGCTAGTGTCGTATGAAATCGGGTTTCGATTATAGGCGTCACTTAGACAAGTGACGCTAGAAGTGTCGGTCTGGAGTGACGGATATTGAATTTGCGACACATAGGCAGTGTCAGGAAAAAGGGGTCTTATGCGGCACTTATGCAAGTGACGCAAATTTAGGGCTTTTAGCGACACTCAGTGCGTCACTTAAGTGACGCATTAAGTGACGCTACGCTGCACGGGTCTATGCGACATTTACGTCTGATGGCTGGAAATTTTGTCGAAAATGTGTTTTCCGGTTTCCGTTTGGCCCAAATCTTTCACCCAACCCATATTTTGACATTTTAAGTTTATATAAACAACAACCTAGTGAAAATACACAAAATTAAAGAGTTTCGAGATTTGTCGGGAATCTTACGAGTTAGCGCCGGAGAAATCCGAAAAGATGGAAAGGTAGATCGTGATGCGGTGGTTCTTTTATTCCAAATGAGCGTGAAGATCTAAGGTCAGTTGGTGGTGTTATTTTGAGGTTGAAGATGGTGGTGGTGGTGTGGTGTTTTAAAGAGAAAAAGGAAGAAAGAGATAGAAGAGAAAGTGAGAATGAGGTGAAGAGGTGGTGACCTCACCTCTTTAGCTGATTTCTAGTGGGGTCCACTCCATATTGGTGTGTCCCAAACTTGCTCCCTGCGTTTGCGCTCCGTGTGGTGTTCGTTTTCCCGCTCGTTTAAACGTTTAATTACTTTAATTTGCGTTTAAATATACATTTTAAAATACGAATAATTATTCAATATTTTTGTTGAAGTACTTTTACCAATTACTTTATACTTGAGTTATAAAAATTTATAACTTAGCTTTGTTTCGATTAGTTAGCGCGTTTTAACATTTTAATCGCATAGTCTTTGTTTGTGCGATACGAATTGTGTACGAAATATTATTAAAATAATATTTTGGATATAATTGCGTTATTAAATAATGTTATATTATTTAATAAAATTGTTCACCAACGACCGTATTAGTTGAATCGAAATTCATTCGATTTGAAATGCGTACGATTTAAACAAATCGCATAATTGTATATATTCAACAATATATATTTCGATACACAAATTAGCCTAACACAGAATTAATTACATGTATTACAATTGATTAGGCACTAATTACTAGTCCTAATTTGACGGGTGTCACACAGGTGCTGCTCGCTTAGCCACATCCGAACTTCAGGAGTTGTCAACTAAGTTACAGGAACTCCTGGATAAATGATTCATTCGACCGAGTTGCTCACCTTGGGGAGCCCCGGTCCTGTTTGTGAAAAAGAAGGACGGTTCTTTCCGCATGTGCATCAATTACAGGGAACTAAACAAGTTAACTGTAAAGAACCGTTATCCACTTCCACGTATTGATGACCTGTTTGACCAACTCCAGGGGTCGACTTTTTATTCAAAAATCGATCTACGCTCAGGTTATCATCAACTACGTGTTCGCGACGCCGATATCCCAAAAACTGCCTTCAGAACCCGTTATGGACATTACGAATTCCAAGTGATGCCATTCGGTTATACCAACGCACCGGCTGTATTCATGGACCTTATGAATCGAGTGTGCAAACCTTATCTCGACAAGTATGTTATCGTCTTCATCGATGACATTCTCATTTACTCGCGCAACGAACATGAACATGCGCAACATCTGAAAACCATTCTAGAACTACTCAAACACGAGGAGTTATATGCCAAATTCTCTAAGTGTGAGTTCTGGATACAACCCGTTCAATTCCTTGGACACGTAATTGGCAGTCAAGGAATTCATGTTGATCCATCAAAAATCGAGGCTATCAAAAACTGGAAAGCGCCTACAACTCCAACCGAAGTACGCCAATTCTTGGGATTGGCGGGGTATTATCGTCGGTTCATCGAAATTTTTTCCAAAATAGCCCAACCTGTCGCACCACCAAATTATGATGCGGAATCGGTTCGGGTCGGGGCGCGACTAATACGGTAATCACAGCACAAAGATATAATGAACGACCACTATATGCGTCGTTTTACAACTTGTATTGATAAAACCAAAGTTTACATCAACATGATAGTTTACATTAGCTCGTTTGAAATTGAGAGATTTAAATACATAATTAATTTATACAAAATATAATAATGCAGCAAAATCTCTGATAGTTTGCATGCTGACTCGAGCTAATGAATCCTGATTGGGCAGTCAAAACTACTGCTGAGTACCTGAGTCTTGAGAGTTTAAATTAATAAACTTGGTTTGATTAGCCGAGTAGTGATGTCCGAAGACTTGTAACGAGCGTCGGATGAAGAATCCGAAAAGATGGAAGTGTACTAGCGTTCCCGTGATCACTTTTGCTTCCAACCGTTTTGCGATTCGAGATGGTTTAAAGTAGCTTTTTGGTGGTGGAAGGTGGTGGCGGTTTGGAGGTGTTTTAGAGAGAGAGAACCGATTAGAGAGAGAGTGAGAGAGAGTGAGGTGGTGGAAAAATGATGAACAAATGGTGATGTTTGAGGTTAGTAGTCAACAAACAAGATCCATGATTTATGGATCTTGTTTTTCTTTTTGGCTGATTTTAATAAACAAAGGGAGGCAAGATTTTGTTTAAATCTTGTCTCCATACTTGATATAATATCCGGGTTTGTTTACCCGATCGTTTAAACGTTAATTCGTACTTTATACGTTATATATACTACCTTTCGGTAACAGTTTAAAGCTCGATATATATTGGAATGGTAGTTCCATTCAAAATGACATAGTTTTAGGTTACAAAAATAATATTTGGTTTTTGTTTGGTCGTCGGTTGCGAATCGTGTGTTCGTTTGAATCGTGTAACGTTTTATTTAGACGTTATTTGTTAACAATATCAAATACAATATTTATAATAGAAGTATTGTATCCAAATACTTTGTTTGAAGTTATAAAAATATAACTTGAGTTTTATTCAATTGTCGGGCACGTTTCGCGCGTTTTTGGTCGTTTGTGAGCATTTTACACGTTACGAACTACTTATGAAATATTATCAAAATAATATTTGGAAAGAAATATGTCTATTAAATAATTTCCTATTATTTAATAATTTGTGTTCACCAACATCCGTATTAGTGAGTCGGAATCCATCTGATATGAAAATGCACGATTTAAACAAATCGCGTACGTGTATATATTTCACAAAATATATATAATGATACATACAATTAGCCTAACATAGAGCTATATTCATGTATTAAAAAATGATTAGAAACTAATAACTAGTCCTAATTTGGCGGGTGTCACACAACCTCTCACGACACTGACTCGGAAGGAAAAGAAGTTCAATTTGACTGATAAACAAAAGTCAGCATTCCAGCTATTAAAACACAAGCTTTGCAGTGCTCCTATTCTATCACTACCCGAAGGCAACAATGACTTCGTGGTATACTGCGATGCTTCTCACCAAGGTCTCGGTTGCGTGTTGATGCAACGAGACAAGGTCATAGCCTACGCTTCCCGACAACTCAAAGTTCACGAAAAGAACTACACGACTCACGACCTCAAGCTGGGGGCCGTGGTGTTCGCACTAAAAATATGGAGACACTATCTGTATGGTACTCGAAGTACTATATTTACCGATCACAAAAGTCTCCAACACATATTCGATCAGAAGGATCTGAACATGAGGCAACGTCGATGGGTCGAGTTGCTTACCGATTATGATTGTGAAATCAAGTACATCCAGGCAAAGAAAATGTTGTCGCCGATGCTTTAAGTCGAAAAGAACGCACGAAACCTCTCCGAGCCCGAGCACTCGTCATGAACATTCACAACAATCTTGTTGCTCAAATCCTCGCTGCTCAACTTGAAGCACTCAAACCCGAAAACATCATAAACGAAGCCTTGCGAGGCATGGATAAACAATTCGAGACCAAACCTAACGGTACTCGACAATTATCTAACCGGATATCGTTACCTAGTTTCGGCAATTTACGAGATTTGGTGATGGACGAAGCTCACAAATCTCGATATTCTATACATCCTGGATCTGACAAGATGTATCACGGTATCAAAGAACTATACTTGTGGCCTAACATGAAAGCTGACATAGCCACGTATGTCGGCAAATGCTTAACATGTTCCAAGGTCAAGGCCGAGTATCAGAAACCTTCCGGGTTGCTCCAACAACCGGAAATCCCTCAATGGAAATGGGAGCAGATCTCCATGGATTTCATCACAAAACTTCCAAAAACATCTAGCGGTTGCGATACCATTTGGGTGATCGTAGATCGGCTCACAAAATCTGCTCATTTCCTCGCGATCAAAGAAACTGACAAGATGGAACGTCTCACACGAATATATCTGAAAGAGATAGTATCTAGACACGGCGTTCCCATCTCAATTATCTCTGATAGAGATAGTCGATTCACTTTTCACTTTTGGCAATCACTTCAAAAATCATTGGGTACTCGTCTGGATATGAGTACTGCATATCATCCCCAAACTGACGGTCAAAGTGAACGAACCATTCAAACACTGGAAGACATGCTACGAGCCTGCGTAGTTGATTTCAGTGCAAACTGGGAAAACCATCTACCGTTGTGCGAGTTTTCGTACAACAACAGTTATCATTCCAGCATTAAGGCTGCACCATTCGAGGCACTGTACGGTCGTAAGTGTCGCTTACCTATCTGTTGGACCGAAGTTGGGGATAGCCAACTCACGGGTCCGAAAATCATACACGAAACCACCGAGAAAATCGTTGGTATCTAAAACCGGATGAAAGCCGCACGTGATCGTCAGAAAAGTTACGCTGACGGGAGACGCAAGCATCTCGAGTTCCAGGTTGGGGACCGAGTACTACTCAAAGTATCACCTTGGAAAGGTGTAATCCGGTTTGGCAAATGCGGGAAGTTAAATCCCAGGTACATTGGGCCTTTTGAGATCCGCGAGAGGATTGGTCCAATGGCATATCGATTGCAGCTGCCACCCGAACTCAGCAGCGTGCATCCCACATTTCACATTTCCAATCTTAAGAAATGCCTGTCTGATGAGACACTTATCATTCCTCTCGACGAAATCCGCATCGATGACAAACTTCATTTCGTCGAGGAACCCGCAGAAATCATGGACCGTGAGGTCAAACAACTTAAACAAAGTCGTATTCCCATCGTTAAAGTCCGGTGGAATTCGTGGCGTGGTCCGGAATTCACTTGGGAACGGGAAGACCAGATGCGACTCAAGTATCCTCAGTTATTCACTGACGCTACTTCAAACACGACTTCGAGCTAAATTTCGGGACGAAATTCTCCTAACAGGTGGAGAATGTGACGCCCGTCAAATTAGGACTAGTAATTAGTGCCTAATCAACTGTTAATACATGTAATTAGTTCTGTGTTAGGTTAATTAATGTATCGATATATATATTGTTGAATATATACAATTACGCGATTTGGCTAAATCGTGCACTTTTCAGTCGAATGTAATTCGATTCAATTTATACGGATGTTGGTGAACAAAATTATTAAATGATATAACATTTTTTAATAACTCTATTATATCACAAATATTATTTTGATAATATTTCGCATCTACTTCGTATCGTACAAATAAGGTCTACGCGATTAAAAGTTTAAACGCGCAAACAATCGAAACAAATCTAAGTTATATTTTATAACTCAATCCCAAGGTATTTGATGAAATACTTCAACAAAAATATCGAATAATTATTCGTATTTCAAAACACACATTTAAACGCGTGAAATATTAATTAAACGTTTAAACGATCGAGTAAACAAACACCGTACGGAGCGCAAACGCAGGGGACGAAAATTTGGGAGACACCACACAAGGTGGGGCCCCCCTAGCCGGCCCACCCTTCCCTTTCTCCCTCCTTTCTTCTTTGACCAAACCACCAAACACTTCTCATTCTCATCATCTCCCTCTCTCTCTACCTTTCTCTTTTCTTTCAACCCTCTCTCTAAAACCCTAATCAAAATCCACCGAAACACTATCAAATAATCATCATCACCCAAGACTCGTTTAGGATAAAACGACCACCACGACACGAGGAACATTTCTACCTTTTCGGATTTCGCTCGCGATGATTTGTAAGATCCCGACAACTTTCGAAAAACTCTTAGATTTTGTTTATTTTGCATGATTGTTGTTCATCTAGCTTGTTAATGTCCAAATGAGTGGTTAAAACCCGTTTTCGAAACATTTGTCGGAAATTTGCGGTTTTGGTTATTTCATAAAATCGGCACCTCTAATGACTTTAGACACAAACCAACAATTTTTACAAGCTCTATAAACCATTCTAAGACATGTGTAAAATTTAACACCCCTTCATTTATATATAAACAAACAATATAATAATGGCGACGCGGAAGCTTATATTTTCAAAACATTACAACCAATGTTACATGTTACCCAAAATGTCAATAAACTTTTTCAATTCAAAGTACAAGACATTTCAACGCACTGGGTGTTATTAAAAACATTTCTATAATTATCAAAATAACATCAGAGTTACAGCCTGTCAAACATTCCATCAATTCCAAACACTTCCTGCCCTGCCCAATATGTCCCATCTATTTCAACCTGCAGGAAGAACTGTGGTGGGGTTAGCATAAAGCTAAGTGAATGAAACTATAAGCATCAGTACAACCTAGCATAACAATCTGTTTACATCAAATAACAATAAACAGAAAATCAATCAATCACTCGACATCCAATCAATGTCAAGCTACTCACATCAAACATTATCAATCGTCATGAGGACCGGTGGCTCCTGAGATACCCTAATACCGGTTTGGTACTCAGGGAACCCTTATCAATCATCTGTATTGGCCTATACAGAATTACCGGTAACCAGTTGTTAATCACACACGACCTAGATCTCTAAACCAACATTTCAAGTTTCAAGATCTCCTGTCGTCTACAATAACAACCAAGTCCAACTGTCAAGTCAAGTTGACCTCAGAATCTTACATACTAGCTCAAACAGCCAAGTAAGCAAACCACCTAACTAACATGGCAAGTTATCTCAACAGATGCATCATATCAAAGTAATACTATAAATTACTTATTGTAAATCAAATCATTACAACTAAATCACACTGAGGTTACAGATCCACTCACCGACTACCTCAGGCCTCCACTCAGTAGTCTAATATCACTGAGCCTTCTCCACATCTGAGAATCAATATCAAATATAAGTTAGTAATCCAGATCATCAATACATAACTTATATCAATCTTTGACATTTAGGAACTTAACATAATTAACATTACAATTACTAGTTCCTAATTGTGTATTAATGATTTACAATATAATCATTAACATATATTATCCTATAACATATATCAAGCACATTACTATCGAAGTCAAACAAGTAATGCTGAAACAGCCCTTCAAGCCGCCGGCTTCCTCCTAGAAGCCGCCGGCTTCCTATCCTCACCCGCCGGCTTTACTTCCACAACCGCCGGGTAATTTACCAAATGTGGTAACAGAACCAAAACATGTTTTAAAGCTTCTACCAGCCGCCGGGTCGGGTTTATGCCCGCCGGTTTCCTACCAAGCAACACAAGCCGCCGGCTACCCCTATGAAGCCGCCGGCTTCGGCTAACAAGAACAAGCCGCCGGTTTGGCCAAAGAAGCCGCCGGCTTCTGGCCTCGTCCCAGCCCAGCACGAACAGCAGAAACCCTAACTCACGGGTTTAATCCCCAAAACACCAAAAACTCGTTTGTAAACGGTTATAAACCTCAAATATCATCACATAATCAATATGTAACACTTATAACCTGTTTCTAACATCCAAATCTCTCAAATCATCAATTTACCCAAATTCAATCAAAAATCAAATTCTTAAATACTCAAGAATACTTACTGATTGAAGAATCTAACGATGGTAATCTGATGATTAGGAAGTTTCACGAGAATCACCACTTCCTGCTTTGATTTCTGGATTGATTTGGGGGTTTTCAGAGAGTTTCTGTGAGTTTTGGAATAAAAATGAATAACTTTCCTAAATAGGAAAGGATATATATAAGTCGGCTCATCCAACCGCCTTCAATATACGGGTATAATTTAATACCCCATCTCAATCTATTGTCTGGAACCCGAAAACCATTTGCGAGTCCAAACATTTTATTGCACCGTCAACTATATTAATTTACAACAATTAATAATTTCCTTATCACATTGGAATATTCGACTCCTATTCCAATTATTTCAACTATTTCAAACAATATTATTTCCAAACACATTTAAATCAAGAAATAATATAAAACAACTAGGTCCAATTCGAGGATGTTACAACTCTCCCCCCCTTAAAGAGATTTCGTCCCCGAAATCTAACCTCATTCAATCTGTCTAATGTGATATAATCACATATATCTTAACATACATTTGTCCTCAATAGCAACTTACAACTATACTTAGACTGTTTGAATTCTTTCCACATGCACATATCCAAATGTACATGCTTCTATCTTTTCCTATGCACACTTACAGTGCACCAAATCAATATCATCAATCAGATATATCTTATAAACAAACACCTACTTTAACAAGTGAATCCTACAATCACTTAAACAACAAGTGAAACCTAACATCACTTAATAGGTCTATACAACCAGAAATTAGCAATGTGCTAAAATCTTTAACCTATTCTCACTATTCATTTCTGTTAACAATAAAACAGCAGCAACAATATCACAACAGTGGTTATCAAACCACAATGTTCCTAGCAACATTGAAATAAAATTCAACTCACGACTTACAACCAGCCTAATATACAGATAACAATTTCAAATCTCTACTATCAAAGATTTAAAATCCAATTCTAGGTCAACTTTTCATCCCGAAAGTTTCATACCTATACTATTGTGAATAACCAATCATATTCACATATCATTACAATCATATGAAATCTTTTACTTAAAAGTAATCCAGATTCATATCACCTTAATAAGCAAAGCAGAGGTCACACTCAGTAGGTAAAACTACAATCAACAAGTACTTTGCTCAATCAACAAAAGTACCACAATCAATCTTACCTACAATCAACCAACCTCTACATTGACTTATTTCCATTTGTAACTCCTTTCATTACAACCTATCAATTGTTAACAACAACAATAACACTTCTAATAATCACAACACTAATGATTATACAGTTCAGTACATCTATCAATACTCACTATATATCTCCAAAGTTTTAACTAACCATCAAGTTAGAATTTGTATATTACTTAAACTGGTAAGACATCAAAATCTATTCTTAGCAACCAGTTATTTCAACTCAACCTTACAATCATAAACTACTAATCACAAGCAATTAGAAGTTATACAACTTTAATCACATAATCACTTAGTACCACATTCCATCAATCTAGCAACTAAGTCAATCCTAATCAACATTATGATACCACAATTCAAGTATCACAATATCACAATGTGCTACTCTACAACACATTTCAACAAAATCTACATCCAGTTAATCACAATTAACTAACCTCCACATGTCTTATGGCACATTTTAATTCAATCTATTAAAACTTATCATGCCATTTATTATCATGTATACTACACATATATACTTACACAATTTCAGGTACTCTCTTAAATGGACACGTACATCCCAATTCCATTTAATCCTATACACTAGGCCATTCAGACTGTTAAAATCTTTACCAAGCCTTCTCAGTACTACTAGTCATCACATATCCATACCACAGGACATGGAACAATTACCAATCAGCAATTCTATGTTTCACTTATATACATACCACTTAGTATATAACTTAAACAATTTAGTCCAAACTTACAAGAAAGTTTGGTGAATACAATCATCACCTACCAATTTCAAGGTTTCCCTTACTTCTTAACACTTACAATTATACATACAAAATTTCTTAAAACATGAACAACCTTCAATTCATATTCTCTCATTTTATCCAACAACGATCAACTAAACCTTTAACACAATCCAACTCCAGGTATACTTTCATATCATACCTTACTTGGATCTAATCCCAATTTTCTACTTCATCACTTACTTCATTTGTATAAAATCAACAAATAACTAAAGAATCCATTCAATTCTTTCAATGTCTAAGTAACTCACCATGAGGTACCAATCAACCTAGGCAACTAATAATAATAACCTTCAATTATTCATCATCTCACAGTCTTACCCAATCAAAGCAATCATCACAAGCCTCATACACTGGTAAGACTTTCTTATCACAATCCTAATCAATGTGATTTAACTTACATCATTCAACAATTTATAACTGTCATATCATTCAATGACTTCATATCTGTATAATTTTCTAACACATATTCAGTTCAAATATCATATATTTCCTAACTGAATACTTAATTATACTTAACACTATTTCAATTACTTAATACTAGCTTTAAGTAATTACTCAAGTTTTCACAACTTAATACAATTTAGGAATTCAATCATATTCCACACAATCATAACATTACAATCTATGTTATACTATTTCACACACACAGTTAACTACATGTCAACTCTGGTTTCAATCAACCAATCAATAAAATTCTCTAATTGCTTTTATCAAGCTTGACCCAAACTCAAACCAATCACAAGCAATTAATTTTATACACAATTCTCTATTCATGGTTTGACTTTCAAAGTTAACATACTATCAATATTAACTCATAACAAACCATATCATCTTATATGTTCACTTTCAAACATATATTTCAAATTATTACTTTCAATAATCTTATCAATCCTTCACAAGGACAAAGTCAACCTACATCAATTTTGGTTCCATACAATCCATTTCATATTTTATGTTTACTATCGAACATAAACTTCAAATTATTACATTCAATAATTATTAGTAATTCCTCAAACAAGACAATATCAACCTATTTCAACTTTGGCTTCATACAAGCCAATTACAAAATAGTGACTCATTTAAACACTATCAAATTCGCCTACATGTAATCTATCACAATCAATCACAATTACATATTTAACACAATCAAATTAATCACTTAGGTTTATCATCAAAACCTCTATCAATGACAACTATCATTTACACTCTCACCTTTACAGTCTAAAGGTCACAGTTCTATCAACTGATTATTTTCTTATCAAAACAACTATTAAACAACTTAGCATACTATCATGCTCCATTTCCAAAATCACATTACATTTCTTTTATACCAAGTAGCCTCAACAAGTTCATGTGACCCAACATAATATAACAACGGTGATCAGGTGTTGCAAGATTATGCTCTTCACAATCCATTCTCAGGCTACTCTACATTATAATTATCAATGTGATCTATTCTCACCTCATACGTATTAAATACTTCATGATTTCAAATCAATCATACTTCATTTAATAGTTTCTATCAGCTGATACACACTCAAAATCAGCTTACTACTTACATATTCAACCCTACATATGCAAGTCATCTCACATACACACAATGTTCTAATTTTCAATAACTGAATTACTCAGTATATCATTTATCTGAAACTTCAAACACATGATAACTCATCATCATAGTTTCAATACTTAACACTAATCAATGTCCCTATTTACCTCAAAATTCAGGACACATCTTAATTAATTATCATCACTTTGACATATGCCATCATATCAAGCATCACTGTCACAACAAGTCTACTTAATCATGTTACTATCAAACATTTCATTTATTAATTTCACAATTGACCAGAAAGATCTATCACTTCCCAATCAATTTCACATTATTACACTCTACATTTCTCTTAAACCTATCAGTCATGGTTTATATCAAGTGTTTAACTATAGTCAACACATATCATACAGTCACATAAACACATATTTTCTCAAATAGCAGTCATTATCAATTCAATGACACAACCTTCCTTAACAAGGATTTAGATCACACCTTGTGATTAATCCATTATCATAATACTATCAATTATCTCGTCTCACCAATAAAGACACTCCTTAGGTTCTAACATCAATCTTGCTAAAACCTTAATCAACTCTCTATCTACTTAAACATATTTCTGCATTTACAATTCAATCAGAAATAACCACAACAATGAACAACAATGAGCATCTCATTCAATACCTCTATCCTCATGTCAACCTATAGCAATCAATAGTTGACTCAAAACTGGGGAATCATATCAGTCTGACTCAATTAACTTCATAACAAGGCTTACTCAACATATCAGAGTAAACAATTCAAGTCAATTTAAATTAACACAGGCTTATCAAAGATTACCTGACAATCTTAAGCCCACGAGCGTTGAGGAAACATGAAATAAACCAATCAGTTACTCATGTTCCTCCGTCTCTGCATCAAATAACACTTTGCAACTTGTTAAGGGTTAGTACATACTCAACTAATCACTTTCTCACACATTCACTAATCAACTAAACCCGCACCCACTGGAATGTTTGACTCAACTCAATCAAAGTTTAGGATTGAACATTCTATCATGCTCAATTCACCCAAACTATGGCTCTGATACCAACTTTTAACACCCCTTCATTTATATATAAACAAACAATATAATAATGGCGACGCGGAAGCTTATATTTTCAAAACATTACAACCAATGTTACATGTTACCCAAAATGTCAATAAACTTTTTCAATTCAAAGTACAAGACATTTCAACGCACTGGGTGTTATTAAAAACATTTCTATAATTATCAAAATAACATCAGAGTTACAGCCTGTCAAACATTCCATCAATTCCAAACACTTCCTGCCCTGCCCAATATGTCCCATCTATTTCAACCTGCAGGAAGAACTGTAGTGGGGTTAGCATAAAGCTAAGTGAATGAAACTATAAGCATCAGTACAACCTAGCATAACAATCTGTTTACATCAAATAACAATAAACAGAAAATCAATCAATCACTCGACATCCAATCAATGTCAAGCTACTCACATCAAACATTATCAATCGTCATGAGGACCGGTGGCTCCTGAGATACCCTAATACCGGTTTGGTACTCAGGGAACCCTTATCAATCATCTGTATTGGCCTATACAGAATTACCGGTAACCAGTTGTTAATCACACACGACCTAGATCTCTAAACCAACATTTCAAGTTTCAAGATCTCCTGTCGTCTACAATAACAACCAAGTCCAACTGTCAAGTCAAGTTGACCTCAGAATCTTACATACTAGCTCAAACAGCCAAGTAAGCAAACCACCTAACTAACATGGCAAGTTATCTCAACAGATGCATCATATCAAAGTAATACTATAAATTACTTATTGTAAATCAAATCATTACAACTAAATCACACTGAGGTTACAGATCCACTCACCGACTACCTCAGGCCTCCACTCAGTAGTCTAATATCACTGAGCCTTCTCCACATCTGAGAATCAATATCAAATATAAGTTAGTAATCCAGATCATCAATACATAACTTATATCAATCTTTGACATTTAGGAACTTAACATAATTAACATTACAATTACTAGTTCCTAATTGTGTATTAATGATTTACAATATAATCATTAACATATATTATCCTATAACATATATCAAGCACATTACTATCGAAGTCAAACAAGTAATGCTGAAACAGCCCTTCAAGCCGCCGGCTTCCTCCTAGAAGCCGCCGGCTTCCTATCCTCACCCGCCGGCTTTACTTCCACAACCGCCGGGTAATTTACCAAATGTGGTAACAGAACCAAAACATGTTTTAAAGCTTCTACCAGCCGCCGGGTCGGGTTTATGCCCGCCGGTTTCCTACCAAGCAACACAAGCCGCCGGCTACCCCTATGAAGCCGCCGGCTTCGGCTAACAAGAACAAGCCGCCGGTTTGGCCAAAGAAGCCGCCGGCTTCTAGCCTCGTCCCAGCCCAGCACGAACAGCAGAAACCCTAACTCACGGGTTTAATCCCCAAAACACCAAAAACTCATTTTTAAACGGTTATAAACCTCAAATATCATCACATAATCAATATGTAACACTTATAACCTGTTTCTAACATCCAAATCTCTCAAATCATCAATTTACCCAAATTCAATCAAAAATCAAATTCTTAAATACTCAAGAATACTTACTGATTGAAGAATCTAACGATGGTAATCTGATGATTAGGAAGTTTCACGAGAATCACCACTTCCTGCTTTGATTTCTGGATTGATTTGGGGGTTTTCAGAGAGTTTCTGTGAGTTTTGGAATAAAAATGAATAACTTTCCTAAATAGGAAAGGATATATATAAGTCGGCTCATCCAACCGCCTTCAATATACGGGTATAATTTAATACCACATCTCAATCTATTGTCTGGAACCCGAAAACCATTTGCGAGTCCAAACATTTTATTGCACCGTCAACTATATTAATTTACAACAATTAATAATTTCCTTATCACATTGGAATATTCGACTCCTATTCCAATTATTTCAACTATTTCAAACAATATTATTTCCAAACACATTTAAATCAAGAAATAATATAAAACAACTAGGTCCAATTCGAGGATGTTACATAAAAATTTCGGACCAAACCGGGGTCGTTTGACCACAAACCCGACACTTGTTGACGTGCACAGCCTGTTATGTCGCAGAAAGGCTGGGCCTTCTACGACACAAGCCCTTATGTCGCAAATCAAGCCCAACGTCGCACATAGCGACACAAACTCATATGTCGCAGAACCCTCTAGCGACACCACACTTATGTCACAAACAATACACGATGTCGCATAGTGCGACACAAATACCTATGTCGCTAACATGACCTGCGACACAACACCTTATGTCGCATTAAATTGCGGATGTCGCACATAGCGACACAAAGACCCATGTCGCAGTCACGATCTGCGACACAACAGCCTATGTCGCACCTAGTGTCGCATAAGACAAAACCTAGAAAACTCAGATTTTTACTAAGTGTCAAGACTTGAAATCTTATCACTTAACCATGACCGAATTCAGATTTTAAATGCGTTTTTCACTAAAGCAATATAGTAGAAATAAAATTTTTTCAAGCTGACCTGACATCTCGACTCCAGCCAGGGGCTCTGCCCCTTGGACCCCGCTAGGGGTTGCCACCCCTGGAACCCCGCTAACCAGGGGCGCTGCCCCCGGACTCCCGTCACCTAAAGTTTGTAAATACTTTATAAGTATAACACTTCAACATCATAATAATAATACTTTAGAATTATTATTACTAACAATCACCAACGGGCCGTACACGTTTTCAAAGCTCAAACCAATCAACCAAATCGTTGTCATTTGGACATTCTAGGTGGACGAACAACTACCAAGGTAGTCTTTTAAGATACCTATCTAATTAATAACCATCGCGCGTATTGGACACCCTCAGGTTACGAGTCTTCGGACATCACTAATCGGCTAATCAACTCAAGTTTATTTAGATAAACGCTCCAAGACTGAGGTGAGTCTCATGGCCCATCTTTTACTGTTTTCTCAAAGGTGTGACATACTGCTCATCTTATTTTACAATATGAACGCAAGTACAAACTTTTCATATACTACATGAGTTATTTTCACTAATCATTTTAAAGCCCTCCATCAGCATAGTTTGGTAATACGTTGTAGCGTGAATATTAGTATATGGTACCATATAGGATTGACCCTCCTCGTTCGGGTTAGCATGCACTAACTGGTTAAACGGACGTACTAATATTTGTTCAGACGATTGTAGATTAGGCACTCATGGGAGGCACCTCGATCAAGTCCTTGAATGTGGATCCTGACCCCTCGAGTTAAGCTCAGACTATGTGCTCATGGCTGTATACAACATTATTTGCTTGGTTGCAAATCAGTATTTAAATCTTGCGGTTCACATGATATTATTTGATATACAAACCTGTGAGCTCACCAGCGTTAGCTGACACATTTTAGCATGTATCACAGGTACTCAGCAGTAGGTTGGACTACCCCCAGGATTACTGTAGCTCGAGTCATCATGCAGACATTAGAGATTTCCTTGCATTAGTATATTTTGTATAAGTATTTATGTATTGGAATCTCTCATTTAAATCGAACACGAGCTATGTAAAGCTTTTTATGTCGTAAACATTTCTTATATTAATATATTTTGTTAAAACGACGCATATAGAGTCGTTCATTATATCTTATGTGCTGTGATTATTGATTAGTTGCGCCCCGATCCAAATCGCTTCCGCATCTTAAATTTGAGGGTGCGACAAGATCCCCAAACGAGGCTCTAGAAAACTGTTAGTAAAAAATTAATGTTGCATTCAGTGAGTGTATGTTGACAAGTTATCATAGCTATCTCAATGTTGTTATATTTATTCATGTAAAAGATAGGTATTACTCATATACTACAAAAACTACGTATTATTTTTAACATAATTAGTCTAGACTGCTGATAAATAGTAAATATTTTACCTATATTTACCTTTCAAGAGAATACTTTATGATTTTTACTTAAAATTTAATTTGAACATGATTTTTTTTTATCTAAAAGTTTTGAATTTTAAACTGTTGTCTATTCTATGAACTTTAATGGCAGTAATCAAATTAAAGTTTATATATTTTTGAAACAGTCGAATTTATCATTTTCAATGACTATTCATTTTTCACAACATAGGAATATCATAATCCACAGGACAACTATTTGTTGAAATAAGTTTTATGCATCAAATTCGATTTTTGCCCTCCAAAAACTATGTCTAAGATTCACCAGTGACTATAATAGTTTCTTAATGACCACACTTAGGTTGCATTTGGTTCGCAACTTGATTTAATGGAATTGAATAATCAAGAAATATGAGTTCTTTTGAGTGAAAAAATTTGGTAACTTTCAATTCAATTTATTCTTGAACCAAAACATCATAATTGAAGTTCCAATTACATCGAATTTATAGGAATTATGTGAACCAAACACAACATTAGAGTTATCATTATTATTTCCGATTATTATAAAAAAAATGGATTTTTCTAAACATAGCCCTTAAGGCTATCGTTAACACGCATAAAAGTGTTGTACAATAAAATAACTGCCACCTTAAAATAAATAAATAACCGCCATGTACAATACTTTTATGCGTGTTAACGACAGCTCTTAGGGCTACGTTTAGAAAAATACAAAAAAAATTATATCAACCATTTAACTATCGAGAATCTTCGTAATTTGTCTCTAAAATTCTAAAAATACACTTGATCCACGCAAGTTATTTACAATTTGCTACACAATATCTTGAAGAAAAGTGTAAAAATATAATAAGAATTAATTAATTAATTAATAATTAATACAGTAAAATTTAATAATTGATGTATACGGATCCAAACAAAAGTTGTATTTTTGGAACAACTTTTACTACCTATACAAAACTTGATGGCCGTAAGGCCTATGCAATTCACCGTCAAATTCCCATTTTGCCCTTCCTCCTCCGCTCCCTCATTCTCCGCCGTCCTCCTCCGCTCCTTCTCTTCCACCACCACTCCTCTCGCCGGTATTCATTACCACCAAATCCACAAACACAAAAGGCAAACCCTGAATCAACCGCACACGTCATCATCATCTCCATTACATAGCCTCCGGCCTACGTCATCTCTACAATCAACGCTGGCGCAGAAGATCGGTAAAGCCGTACGTCATACCGGCCCTCCGTCAAAGGCTAGGGTTTACACCGACGTTAACGTTGTTCGGCCTAAAGAGTACTCGGATTATGAGTCACTTACCGTTCAATGGGGGTTAGGGTTTCTGTGATTTTGATTAATCTTAATTTCTAATTTTTAATATGTTTTTGAATGTGATTTTGATTGATTTTTTCGTGTTAATGATTACAGTGAACAGGATGATTATGAGGTGGTAAGGAAGGTTGGGAGAGGAAAATACAGTGAGGTTTTTGAAGGATTTCATTCTGTAAATGATGAAAAATGCATTATCAAGATTCTTAAACCTGTTAAAAAGAAAAAGGTTAGTCCTTTTTTCTTCCGAATTCGTGATTGTAAAATCATGCCCAGTTCGTTGCATACACATACGTGAACAACATACTACAGTAATACATATATATTAGATTAGATGTCAGATTGTTACTGCTTTCATATTGCTATATACAACGTATCGAAATCGTTAGCTGCCCCTAGAAGTTAGATGTTCGATAGACGATATGTGGAACCTGAAGAGATTACTTGTTACCTTAGAGCCAAGTAAGTGTTCCTGGTTGGATCTAGTGCACTACTGATGAACTTACTTCCTTGAAAATGATCCAAATGTTCCCAGTGACACAAGTCTGTAACTTTAATGCTTAGAAAAGACCATTGAAATTAGGGATCATCGTGGACTCATGAGAACTGAGGTGTTATGTTCTGTCATATAGAATATAAGGCTTAGTGTAAGGAGTGACATTGTTCTCATTTGCCTATTGCTGTCGAAGGAAGGAGCTTGTGAAATGGTAGAATTCGTTGGAATGGACGATTTATTTTATGATGTGAGTCTCCTGTTAGGATACTTCTGACCTTATGGGAAGTACTTGCATTTTGCGTGTAGTTTCTTATCTTCGGAAATTTTGAGGGGAACAACAAATAAGTATTCTCTTTAGTTTTTGTGAATGTTTTAATCTTATGGGACTGAAGTCGTTGAGTTGATATATTTCCTACTGTATCATATGATTTACGATATTTTAACGATGCAGCCTTCTGTGTTATATATATATATATATATATATATATATATATATATATATATATATATATAATCTGTACCTTTTTGTGGTTCTCATTTGAACCTTTGGCTATAATATATATATATATATATATATATATATATATATATATATATATATATATATATATATATATATATATATATATTGTAGCATTTTTGCCACATTCAGTTATTATATTGATGACTTGAGTGAGATAACCAGTTCAGTTTTCTGGTGCAGGACTCGTGATGCAAAAGGTTTTATATTAATTGAAGGCTTCTAAAATCTGACATATAAATGCTAAATGTAAATGGCATATAGACATTAGCCAAAGAAATATAGCACAACCTCAGATTGGTTGATAGTCTCAACCTACCAGACAATAAAGCCTGCATGCATGTTTTAGATCAATTCAATCTCTTATCAACATTAGTAATTGCAAACATACATGTTGTTTCATTGCACCTCTCTTTACATGTTGCACTCATAAACAGATATGCATCTTCCAACATCTGCCTAATAAGTTCTGTCTATGACGATTCAAATGTTGTTGAATGTAGATCAAGAGGGAGATCAAAATCCTACAAAACCTTTGTGGCGGGCCAAATATTGTGAAGTTGCTTGATGTTGTTAGAGATCAGCAATCAAAGACACCAAGTCTAGTATTTGAATATGTGAATAACACTGATTTCAAAGTGCTTTATCCAACACTTTCTGATTTTGATATTCGCTATTATATCTATGAGCTTCTTAAGGCAAGCACTCCGTTTATACAGGCTCCAACTTTTTATTCTCTGAACTATTTTTTTAAATAAGTTGGCCGTCTTTAACTTGATGTAGGTAATCTAATTATTCATTGTTGTACCATTACAATACTAAATTTGTTGATTGTTTTTTCAGGCACTAGATTTTTGTCACTCTCAAGGAATCATGCATCGCGATGTGAAGCCACATAATGTGATGATTGATCATGAGCAGCGCAAGCTTCGTCTTATAGATTGGGGTCTTGCGGAATTTTATCATCCAGGCATGGAGTACAATGTTCGTGTAGCTTCAAGGTCTGATTTCATTTTCTGCTTTGAGGAATAACACAAATCATATGCCTTCAATTTTTGATATATTATATTCTATTTTTTTTATAATCTGAATTACGCCTCTTTTGCCATTAATCCTCTGTTTTGCTTTATTGGATGATATTTGGTTCTTTAACAAATCACTTTTACCTTGTGATTGCAGGTATTTCAAAGGTCCAGAACTTCTTGTTGATTTGCAAGATTATGATTACTCTTTAGATTTGTGGAGCCTCGGCTGCATGTTTGCTGGGATGGTGATTATGTTTGCTACAATCTAATATGCTTTATATGACAAGTTGCATTTTAGATATTTTAGAATTCATTTCTTATAAATAATTTCTACCACCACTATATGTGGTGTTTTTTATTAAGCCTCCAGAATTCATAATTAAACTTTCTTTCTGGTACAAATCGTTTTACCACCTTAAAAACTGGTGCGTAGGAACACTCGCATGTATCATAGTAGAAGTGCCTCATTGCTAAACTGCTTATTTTTCAAAATGGGTTATTGTCTACAGATATTTCGGAAGGAACCATTCTTTTATGGGCATGACAACCATGATCAGCTAGTCAAAATTGCTAAGGTACTGTGACTCTTATGCTTTGTGTTACAAAGCTTGTGAATTGTCTTTGCGGAGCAATCTTTATAAAGGTCGAGTTGTAGCAATATTTATCTTCTATTTTGTTTGGTTGGTAGGTAATAGGTACTGACGAGTTAAATACTTATCTGCAAAGGTACCGTATAGAGCTAGACCCACAGCTCAGTGCGCTTGTTGGGAGGTTGGTAACACATTCTCTTCTTGTTTGGAAGTTATTTCGTGTTGATTTTAACATTATTTTTTCTTGTATTGGTGCCAGGCATAATAGGAAACCATGGACAAAGTTCATTAATGCTGAAAATCAACATCTAGCGGTGTCAGAGGTTGGTACTGCATTCATATATTGGTTTGCTTGTCTCTAAATTGATAAATATGTTTTGAAGTTATTGGTATATGGCATGTGTTGTGGTTGATGTGTTTTCTTCATCATAGGCGATTGACTTCCTTGACAAGCTGCTTCAGTACGACCATCAAGAAAGGCCGACTGCTAAAGAAGCTATGGTAATAATAAGTTTTGGGTGTTAAGTAGTATATAAATTACGAAAAATGCGCTTCGTTTTAGTTTTTAACAAGAAAAACAATTTTTTACTCATGAAGATGGTGACTAATTCTTTTTTGGTTTGTATATGCAGGCCCACCCCTACTTTGACCCTGTACGAAATGCAGAAAGCAGTCGAACTCGGTCCTAATGCTTGCAGATTCATCCTTCACTGTAACAATTTAAACACCGATTGTTTTTACCTTGTCTATGTTTTTTTAGCGTTATTGATTGTAAAACCATTGTATTTTAATCTGAAAAATTAGTTTATATTTGTTTTACTGAAATAATTAATGCTAGATTTTGTATGCACTTCCACAGTTTTTTTCTTCTGGTAGGCGAATTCTTTTCTTTATGAGCTTTAACCTTCAAATCCATAGTAACTCAATATATAATGTGTCTTGTTTCGTTGTGTATATCTGATGATCCCTTATTGATCTTGTGTACCACAGAGTATATTGAGAATTTAGATCTGCTGTGTTTTCTCAAAATACAAGGCATAGTATCTTGACACTGTAGCTTACAACACCAGCGTCTGCTCATCCTCTTGTCATTTTGCATTCAAAACATTCGTTTTCTGATTAAAATTTAATTCAATTTCTGATTAAAATAACATTCAAAGTTCGAAAAACTCAATGGCAATCAAGGACAGTAGCAGGTTCATTAAGAAAATGTTGATCGAGTTTGACACTGTAAATTATGTTTCCATTCATTTACTGTTTCTGCTTCCAATCATTGTCATCGGTCCATTGTAGCCCCCTTCCCGAACCAGTAAATCAAACAATAATAATTTTCAGTTATGTTTTATATAGACAGGGGACCAATCACCCGGTCGTGCATATATTTTTAGTGCTTATGGCATAACTTTTGTGAACTGTAATGATATCAAGTATCAAATATATTGTGAACTTGTTGCGAACAAGTGAATTTATCTAAAATTTATAAAAACGCACATTTGTAGACGTGTTTATCTGATAAACAAATGATAATTACTCGGTTTACGTATGTATAGAGTATCAACCGTACGGATTTTGATAATTAGTGCCCGAAGGGCACTACTTAAATATACTATAAATAATTTTTGACATTTAATGAACATCTAACATTTCATGTTTATAAACAATCATAAAGTGACTTTCTATATATAAATATATAAATGGCTGGATTGATGATTGATATGAAATTAATGTAGTCTATTTAATGTTTAAAATCATTTTTGGTAACTGCCATAAGGGCAATGATTATCAAAACCTAAACGTAAAAGGCACTACTATTTCATTTGATGACAGAAACAATCAACAATGAAATGCCATTACTTAAGCTTTAGATTCTTAGAACCAGTGAGTACACTGATTTATTCAAATGTCTTGCATCTACAAGATGTATATGCAAACGTACTTCTGTTATTCCCAGACTGACTCGGTTACTATATTTGAATATATTCTAAAAATTTATACTGCTTCTGATATTATTTTATTCACCAATCTAATGGGATGCCCAGATACCCTAAAATAAATATTAGTACTCGTTATTCAAGTTGTTGAGGAGGAAAAAAACCAGAAATAAAGAACACATGTTCACTGCTACATTAAATCTCCAAACACATTATGAACCTCTAATCCTACTACTAAGAAGTAACCCTCAAAGAAAAGGCAACATTCCTTAACATCCTAAAACCTCAACACAACAATTTACACAAAACATGATCCTACGACAAAGACTGCCTCCTGCTCCTCGAAGACGGTGTACATGGCTTCATTTCTTCAGCATTTGTCGAACGACTTTCAGATGTATCTGAACTCCCATTATCACTATCTCTATCCTTGCTTGAAAACACCTTCATAAGGATCCTTTTTGACATGACTGCTCCTTTTGCTTTGTTCGCTTTACCACTCTCTTTCTCGAGCTCTCCTTTTAGTGTCTTGAGCTCTTCACTTGTGGGTAAAGACCCCCAATCGTCTTCTGTATTAGTTCTCGAGCTCTCATGGGACCCACCTGGTGCCAAACCCATCATGGGTTCAGTTGGGATCCCACCATTTGGGGTGGCAGCTCGTAGTTGCTCAAAGAAGAGGACCTGCACCACAACACGTAGAGGGAGCCTCTCATTTTGAACAGCGTGTCTGCAAGCATCCGCTGACAACTTTCGACAATCCATTAACCTGCAGATTCTTTTCTTTTCACTCTTCCCAATACCCGGATGTTCCTGTCAAAATTTCAATGCTAATCAGTTGTTTCACATACCTAACCTGAAAAACAAAAAGTAAAGTTTGATAATTTAACTTACCTTAAGATACATATCGATAGCACGATAAATCCCATCATGGGTCGATCTTGGTAAAGTCGAGACCATATCGGCAAGATCAGCAAACTTTAACAATGGCGTATTTGGATCCTTTGCAATTTCAGCAAGGTACCCATCGATAATCTTGGCGACTTTGACTTTCACATCAGAGTCAACACGTTTCAGCTCCAAGAACTCGCTTTCACCACTCTGATCTTGCATCATATATATTGCTACCAATTCCTGAACCAAATCAACATCAAGAATCGCAATATCAGCAACCGATGCATTTGGCAGCTGCTGCCCCACCCTTCTCATTAATTCTTTCTTTTGTGTTCCCGTACAGTCCAAAAGCACACACGCGTGCAACAAATGAATCAAAAACCCACAAGAAACACTTTCTTTTTCATCTGGGAGAAGCCCAATGAGCATTTCAATCAACGAACGAGCTCGTACATCATCCCCGTCTTTTTTTCCACCTTTTTTCCCGAACCAAGGTAATCGTTTTTGAGAATATGCTCTTAAAGATTCACCAATAACATCTGAACTCACATTCCCTTTCGTCTTGATTGTGATCATAACCCGTTTATACAAATCGCTTGAAAGATCACATAAATCTTCCACCCACCAATCTTTTGGAACCATAAGCTGTTTCCTCACATCATCATAACATGGTGAATCATTCCCGGCTTTCTTTCTATTATAAGTATAAGACCAGTTGACTTTAGATGTATCCACCGAAACCTTTGAAGCTATCGAGTCTAAACAATGGCTGACCACTTTCAGTTCCTCTGACCATGGAAGATGACACTTTGTTGATTGGAAAACAATTATTGAGTCTTTCCATGTTCTGAAAATGCTTGAATTCAAAAACACGTCGATTTTGTAAACAAGATTTCCTTTATCAACAGTTTCATACATTTCTAGATACTCTGCTGCACATCGAGCCAATACCACGTTGTAAGCGTTTAGTGTGACTGTCATACCGTAACAAAACTTAGCACATATCTCGAATGCTGTGGGCCCACCGGGGATATCAACTATTTCAATCTCTTCCTTGTTTGTGTTTTCTGAAACTGCAACCAGTTTCTGCAAACGAGCGCTCTTTGACAACAATGGAAACTACAAACAACATAAACTAAAATGTCATTTAACCATCTTATGAAAGTTATGCAGTATGATAAATTGATAATATCATACCATACAATACAAAAGCAGTGTACCTTGTGTAGATAAAATTTCATGTCTCCAACGCTTACAATCATATCAGTAGCCAAATCGGTTACTACGTATCTGAACATGAACAAAATCATAGATCAAAACACATTTATCAGTATCATTTTTTTTATCATCTTTTTTTCGCAATATATAAAGCTGAAATAGTGAAATCATGGATAATAAGCTAAAAGCTCATTAGTTAGCATTGGAACATATCAGGAAGAACATATGCTATCAATATAATACAAACATTAAATTAGCCCAAGGGCACACGAGCAAAAGAGACTGACCGAATATTTTCGCCATTAGACTGAAACAAATCCGGCTTTGATCCAAGTTTCATGAACTTCATCTTGAACACCAACGACTTCGATCACCTTCAAGATTGAATCAAGATCTAATGGTTAAAAGCTAATGAATTTTGCAACAGAACAAAAAAGGTGAAACCTTTAATGCCCCAGTAATGAGAGGTTAATTCCTAATTAAAAGGCAAATAATAGTGGGAGTGATGTGGTTCAAGATTTCTTGAAAATATACAAAATGAGTAATGTTAAGAGGAATAGTATAAAATCAAAGCAATTTTGCTACCTTGGATGCTATCATAAACCCAAAAATGGTGGGGAGAATGGTGTAAACAAGGAGACACTGCTACAAATGACACACACTTTCACAGACTCTTTTAACTAGACACATAAATTTTCAATATTTTCATCACCAGAGGCACCTCCACTTGCCACCACTGACATCCACCACTCTCTGCCTTATATATAAGTATCTATTTATTTTTATCTCTTTCTCTCTCTTTAAAAACCACTAAAATTATACTAGTAATATTCAAACTCTAGGAAATCTATATTCCTCCATAAAATCTTTCAGTTACCAATGGGAATTTGGAGGACCTGCCACACATACCCAACATGATCTTGGTATCAGTTGAAATACACCACCATTTTAGTAGACAACAAACAAACATCAACTTGCTTTGGTACTTTAAACCAACGAATACAAACTTGCACTAAAAACCAACAAATTTACTTCACGAGTTGAATGACAAAACCCAACCCATTTCCTTTGACTAATTCAATTCCACACATAATATTATCCAATAAACATTATTCTCATTTTCATATTATAATACAGCAAAAAAACAATAGGTGTTTGACTAGTTCAATTATATCATTTTAATCATAAGTATTAGGTAAATTTTTAAGCCTGCCAATTTAGGCCTATTAATCAGTTCTCTTTCAACTTTTCATGAGCCAAGATGAAACTACCAACTCAAGCTTATGGGTTTAACTGTTTAAGTCATAAGCTTAACTATTTAAACTTGTAAACTTTCTTGATTTTATCAAATTTCTATAAGCCTATAAGTTCTGAAATAAGCTTCACCAAACACCCTCAAGACAACATATTTTGAGCACACATACACGTATATATAACACTTACAAAATAAATACAAGTAATATAATTGAATGAGAATACAAACCTTTAACTTATCTTCTTCAAACCCCACTTGAGAGATTGAAAATACAGTGAAAACAAACAAACAAACAACACCAACTTGAAGATTGAATCAGCTCATATGAAGAATCAATCAAAGAAACAGCAAAAATCAAATCAAACAGTTGAAGGGAGTGTCTCAGAGGCATAAAAACAAACACTTGGGCTACAATTCTTTTTCAAGAATATGAAGAAGCTATTAATTAAAAGATGGAAGCGACAAAACAAACCCCACACTCAACTTTAATTGTCTTCATCTTTTCACAATACTTGAGACCAATGTGAATGCTTTAAATTCACAAATTTAAGTCAATTAATAAATTAAAACAAAACATAAAAAAGGGGGAAACTAGATCGCACAAAACTGGGAAAATAAAAATAAAATTGAGGGATGGAAAAGGAATGAAAAGATGAGTTGTCGTTAATGTTTGCCAGCCACTAAAGCAACAGTGTGTTATCGCAAGAAGCCAAGTTTTTATTTATCAGAATGTTTGGCGCTTTGTTGTTTATATATGACTTTTTCAGTAGCAAGTAAAGCTGTTACAGTATTAATTTTAATTCGGGGACCTCTTTTTAGTACTTGATGATTCCAAATTATGAAGCTTTATTTCTGGACTAATGAAATTGTGACCTTTTTCTGAACATCACAGCATGTACATGTACATGAAGGATGTGCTTTTTTATTATTTATTGCCTTAATTTAAGGATGTTTAGTAGTATAATTTAAGTTTATTTGAAGGTTATGAATAATCGGGCTGCTATGCAATTTCTTGAGTTAAAAATTGACTAAATCATCTTTTGAGCTTGAAATAATACTCTTGGAATTTCATTTTCCAAGGTCCAAACTTTGCAAAGTAATAGTAATAATAATAATAAGTGAGTTCATCAAAATGAAGTATATATATATATATATATATATATATATATATATATATATATATATATATATATATATATATATATATATATATATATGAAAGTGATCTTTAAAATAGCATTTGAAGATTTTCTACATGCATATCTATATCCGTACACATAATAAATACGAGTATATCACATACATTTATTTATGTGACAAGACACATTTTATTAGAGTTTTTCTTATAAATGGCGGAAAATTTTTGTGGAGTCAACAACATAAATATAATGTCATTAATCGTCTCGTTATCAATCACAAACATATATTTCACGATTCCTACCCTCAAACTTTTGACATAATGAGTATTTCGCTCCATATTTCAATGGAATACGACCAAATCCTTCACAATGTGTCTTACAAATCACCTCCATACAAATCACCTCCATCACATACATCACAACGTTCAAGATGGAAATCGCACGGATTAAGTCTTAACTTTGTGGGTCATACGCTTCATTGGTGATATGTATCTTTATGATAAATAATACTCATGGCATTTTTCGAATCCATGACCAGAAAGAAGTTGTGAAAAAACTAAGTCATGTATTGTACGTTAACAACAATCATTTCCCCCTATTACATAACAGAAATATTATCATCTGTCCTTATGTTTTTAACCATAATTTCAACTTAGAACACTATTTTTGATGTCACTAATCCATTGCAGTTTGGCTCATGAAAAAACTACTTGGTAGTTGGTACACAAATACTACGGAGTATTAGTTAGTTTGTAACTTTGTATACTATACATTCCACTTTATGGTTTATATATATATTAATAAAGAAGATATAAATATAAATATAAATATAATAATTAAAAATTAAAGAAAAGGGGGATGAGGGTGTATGATATGTGCATAGGGCCCCGTAACAGTAAAGTTGAATGAATCTTCCTTTATCGAATATACATACTAACATACATACATGGTGACCACAACACCACCTTCCTCCCCACTTGGCACAAATGGACAACACAATCTCATGTCCACAATCCACACCCACGCCCAGAATTTGACTATGAAAAATGTTTTTTTCCTTCGGCATAAATTAATTGGTACTGTCATCGTAAATGTCCAGGTACTACAAGTGTGACATGCATGTTAGAAGTTCGAATCCGTTCCTCAGCATATGTGGTGATTTGTGGACAGGTTATTTGTCCGCCGTTGATGCTCCTTGCTGGTGGGGTGGACGCGTATCATTGTAATATGGTATGAGCGTTAGTGTACCCTCCAAATTACCCTTCTTTATATATATATATATATATATATATATATATATATATATATAGGGTTAGGTTCAAATATCACATGTGAACATTGATTTAAGTTAGATTGGTAAAGAAAAAAATTCGAAAATCACGTCTTAAAACACTTTTTACATGATTTGTTCACATTATCATCAAATGTGAACATATATTTGTTTTTTGTGTTTTTCGCTATAATTTAGGATTTTTTTTAATTTTTTTTTTTTCAAATCTAACCTAAATCAATGTTCACATGTGAATGAAGTTAAATTACATGTGAACAAGCATGTAATCTAGTGGTTCTCAAGGTTCTCAACTTTTAGTTGGTTCTCATATGAACCTCCACATATATATATATATATATATATATATATATATATATATATATAAGGGAGGGTTCAAGAGAAAAACATTTTCTTGAGGGAAAGAGGGATATGTAATATTCATCATGGAGCATCTTAACTTCGCCAATACAAATATCAAAAATAAAATTAATTTTACTCGTATATAGTAATCAAAATCGATGCTATAAAGAATATATTTACAGATAAAATTCAATTTTAAGTCATAAAATTAGTTTATGAACATTTATTTAATAAAACGTTAATATTCATTGTGGTGAATGTTAACTTAGCATTCATCACGACGAATGTTAAAAAATAACATTAATTTAAATTTAACATTCATCGTGATGGATGTTAAGTTAACATTCACCACGACGAATATTAACAATTTTGGATATAAAATTCATCAATTGATGTTATAGTCTACAAAAAGAATTTATTAACGAAGCTTAACATTCATAGCATCGATTCTGATCAACATTTATTAACTTTCACTTTTTATTTTTTGATATTTGTAATTGCGAAAATTAAAATGTATCGTGATGAATATTACACTTTTCCCCTTCCCCCTAAAAAAGTACTTCCCCCTTGATCCTCCCTATATATATATATATATATATATATATATATATATAGGGTAGTGATCAAGAGGGAAGTGTCTTTTTTGGGGGAAGGGGGGAAGCGTTAGTATGCATCAAGAAGCATATTACAATTATCAATCAAAACGTCAACAAAAAATTATTATTAGTGGTAAATAGTAATCAAAATCGATGCTATAAAGAATATTTTAACGAATGAATTTCATTTTTAAGTCATAACATTAATTGATGAATATTTATTTAATAAATTGTTAATATGCAGTGTGATGCATATTAACTAATATGCATCGCGATGCATATTAAAACTTCACATTATTTGAAAGATATTTTTATTGTTAATATGCATCACAATGCATATTAACTAATATGCACCGCGAAGCATATTAACGGATTTGGATCTAATATTTATAAATCGATGCTATAACTTGAAGAAAGAATTTATCAAGGAAGCTTAACATTCATAGCATCGATTTTAATTCACATTTACTAAATTTCAATTTGTTTTTTTCAAGATTTGTATGGGTGAAGGTAATATGCTTCCTGATGCATACTAACGCTTCCCCCCTTCCCTCAAAAAATGCACTTCCCTCTGGATCATTCCACTATATATATATATATATATATATATATATATATATATATATAAACAATTGATTGATTAACATTGATGATAATAATGCAATTTATGTTTGACCCGCATTGTCATTTTCATAACAAGCAACTTGGTGTCTTGATAAATAGACGGCTTTAAACCTTATCAAGGTAGTGGTTGGTTGAATATATAAATGCACTTCCAATATCTCATGAACAACAAATATTTATATTCTATTCTATTCTAATTATAAATATAATACCTAACCACAGGTACTATATATCTCCGAACGAAAATGGAAGTGAGTGGTTATCTTTTAACGTTCACGCTAAGTCAGTTGGATAGATTGAATATGAACATGTAATACTTTGAAATGCTCATATCTTAAAAACCGTTTAAACTACACGTCGAAAGTGTTATCTATGAATAAACTGTAACGATTTCGTTTAAAGAAAGATATGATAATGTAGATGTTATGATATGAATTCAGTGATGTGACTCCCTTCTAATCTGAAACCAATCGATCCGTGTTTATTTATTGGAGTAGTGATGAGCATAAGAAATTAATCAACTACATTATATATATTTAGTTGGTAATATTTCAAATCAAACCATAATTAATAATATGTTTATCTATTGTTTTAGGGACAGTGACAAATACCTTATTTTAATACTTTAGTTTCTGTTAATGTATGCATTATTTGTTATTGACAGCCAGTAATTAACCTGACTCGGTCCGGTTTGACATCTACTTAATGATGAGTTATTTAAGTTCTCGAAGATTTATCTTTTTTTTTTTTTTTTGGAAACGGCAAATAATATTATAAAAGACCCAAACTTAGCAAGTAACTAAGTCGGGCCAAGAAAGTACAAATAGTAAGTTACATAAAAACCGAAAAAGGAAAACAATTCCAATTTGCCAAATTACAAGAATATTTGCTTCTATGCTTCACCCATACGAACGAGATGGAGATGATTTCATCCACAATAGTTGTATGTGATTTCACCAACTTCTTGAATAGCAATTCATTACGCGCCTTCCATAAACACCAAAGCATTCCATAGACAATCGCCTTTAAAATCTTGTTCTTCTTTTTACAATTTCCCCAATTATCACAAAAATGGATAACCTCAATAACCGAATGGAAACAAGGCATCGCAATCTGGCACCAACTGAAAATCCTCTTCATTGTTTCAATCGATCTTGGACATTTGATAAATACATGGTCGACATCTTCCTCTTCTTGGTTACAGACTTTACACCAACTAGATCCAACATTTATTCCCCTAATCATAAGGTTTTTGGCAACTGGAATTCTTCCCATGCCAACACGCCAAACAAAACAATTCACTTTCAATGGTACAAGTTTACACCATGGCATAGAAACGAAACCGGTGGAAGTTAGTTTCTCATCAATCAAAAGCCTAGCAGAACTTACTGAGAATAAACCATCAGGAACAAGATTGAAACATAAGGAGTCCGAATGACTTTTTAGATGAAACGAAACCAATAGATGCAACATATCACAAAATTCATGAATGAAGTTTGAGTCACATGGATTATGAGACCACCTCCAATTAAAGCCATTACCCAAGATTCTATCACTGATCAAACAGCTTTTGCACGTCTCGATGGAAAATAGTAATGGAAATCTATGTTGCAAAGCTATATCTCCACACCAAATATCCTTCCAGAATGTAAAACCATTGCCATCACCAATCGAGATTTTAAAAAAATCACCAAAATTGAAGCCCAGATCACTTAAATCAGAATTGATTTTAATGATGTTGCTCCATGTACCACTGATGCCACTTTTAGCCATTGATGTCACTGGTTTGCGATTCAAGTTGTGAATGGCAGATACAACTTCTTTCCAAATGTATGACCTACCATCTTTGATCTTCCAAAACCATTTCATCAACAAAGCAATATTATGTGCTTTCAACGAACCCACCCCAAGACCACCCCTTTTTTTCGATGCCAAAACAGTGGGCCAAGCTACCCAATTTATTTTGTTTTCTTTCTCAATTCCGCCCCAAAGAAAACGCCTTCGTATTTGTTCGAGTTTATTAAGAACACCATCAGGAGATTTAAACAAAGAGAAATAGTATAGAGGTAAATTGCTTAATATCGATTTGACTAAAGTTAGCCTACCTCCAAACGATAAATGTTTAGCCTTCCAACTCGACAATTTAGCATTAAAGCGATCAATGACCGGATTCCAATGCTTTTTCAGATTCATGTTTGCACCAACCGGAACCCCAAGATATTTGAAAGGGAAAACACCAGAAATACAATTAAGCGATCTAGCCCAATTTGAAACACAATGGGAATCAACACCAATGCCAAATACTTGGGACTTATGGAAATTTACCTTCAACCCGGATGAAGCATGGAAGCACTTTAATATCCTTGCAAGATTTCGCATGTTTTCATTAGCCGCTTCGCCCACAAATATAGCATCATCCGCATAGAATAAGTGAGATAAAGATGGACCATTTCTTCCAATTTTCTTTCCAATATATCTCCCTTTTTCACAAGCAGTATTCATTGCAATATTTAATCCTTCCATTGCAATGATGAACAGAAATGGAGAAAGTGGATCACCTTGACGAACACCTTTCGTAATTTTAAATTCTCTAGTTGGAGACCCATTAATCAAGACCGAGGCAAATGATGAAGAAAGACACCCGAGAATCCAATTTCTCCATTTGATGCCAAAGTTCATTTGAGACATAATTGAATCCAAATAAATCCAATTCACTGAATCAAACGCCTTTTCGAAATCTACTTTGAACATGAATACTTTCTCTTTTTCTTTCTTTGCCCATGAATACAATTCATTAATAACGAGTGGGCCTTCTAAAATATTTCGACCATTGATGTATGCTGATTGAGAATTACCAACAACCAAGTCTATTACATTTTTCAACCGAAGAGAAAGAGCTTTGCTGATGATTTTATATAAACATCCAATCAACGAAATAGGACGATAATCAGCAAGGTTGAGAGGATCTTTGACTTTAGGAAGAAGGGAGATGAATGATGAATTACAACCTATTGCAATTGAGCCATTGACTTCGAAATGTCTGACCATATCCATGATGTCATCAATGAACAATTCGACATGAGATTTGATGAATTTAAATGAGAAGCCATCAGGCCCAGGAGCCTTTTCACCACCACAGGCCCAAATCGCATCTTTAATCTCAACAACCGAAAATGGCATTTCAAGAGAATCACGAACCTGAGCAGATAATTTGCGAAACCGATGGTTTATAAAAAGAGGACGAATTGGCCATTTTTCATGGAATTTCCTCGAAAAAAATCTCCAAGCTTCTTCCTTAATTTGAACTGGATTTGTTGTCCAGCAACCATTAATGGTTAGCCCCTGAATTCTGCTCTTCCTGCTTTTGATCTTGATCATACCATGAAAAAAAGACGAGTTTTCATCACCATCGATCAACCATTTAATCCGGGACTTCTGTTTTAAATCCATTCTTTGTAAATGCTCCAGATTACAAACAGAAGCTTTGATATTTTTCAATTCCACAATTTCATCATCCAATAATGTTCTATTTTCCACAATTTCGTCGAGCTCAACCATCCTTCTCTTAGCAACCTTTAAAGCCTTGTTTTCCTTTTCACATTCAACAATCTTCCACTTTTTTATCTCAGATTTTAAATGCTTCAATTTAGCAGAGAAGATAAGATCCGGAGGACCAAAACCTCTGAATGAAGTACAAGCAGATCTGATCATATCTGAGAATCCATCGCGAAGTAACCAAGAATTGAAAAACCTGAAAGGAATAGGCCCAAAATCCAACAACGAATTGCATAAAGTGATAGGAGCGTGGTCAGAGTGCTCACGGGGAAGGGCAGTAACCATTGAATTTGGTTGAGCAGTGACAAAATTTGAACATACAAGGAACCTATCCAGCTTGCTTAACTTGAAACAATCAGGACTCAGATATGTGAAGCGCCTACCCCCCATCTGGAATTCTTTTAAGCCCGCAGCAATAATGAAATCATTGAAATCTTTTGACGAAGAAGCACAAAATTGAGAATTGATGCGTTCATCAATATTCCTAACTGCATTGAAATCTCCAAAAAATACCCACATTCCATGATAAGAGTTTTTCAACGAGATTAATTCAGACCACAATTGCCTTTTTTCCAATGGCGATTGTGGAGCATAAATATTAACCAGAAAAGTGTTACCATTAAACCCTTGCCATACACCGCCCACCATTAAATAAAATCGAGTGTTTTTACATACCTGCCTTGCAAATATAGATGGATTCCACATGCTCAGCAAACCACCAGACCTTCCGTAAGAATTAACAAATTCGAATTCATGATTTTGAGAGCCCCAACATCCATCCATATCAATTGAACTAGAATCGGATGCAAGTGTCTCCTGAATCCCGATAAATTCAATATCATGACGGATTTTGAGATTTCTAATCCACTCAACCTTGTGTGATTCACCAATTCCCCTCACATTAAGAGACATAATATTCATTGTAAAACATTGTGATCACCATCTCCTGCCAATACTTCGCACAGAACGGGATCATCATTCGAGACCATGAAACCAACATCATTGCCTACTTCAACGGTTTTCATGACTTCAGAAGAAGAAGAATTTGATTCGGCACCTCTCGATGATGAAGATTCTTCAGGAACCAAATTCCTATTGAGATCCAATGAATTGCCAGAAGATAATGAATTTACCTTATCTGCAACTATTGGGATATTTGGAAGAGTGGACCGAATAGGAGAGAATCTCCTCCTTTTTTTATTACTCCCATTAGAACAGCCCAAATTATTGAATCCAATAGGCCCAACCGGAACAGTAGAGTGAAATGGCCCAAAGTTGAAGTATAGTCCAGCAGGATTTGTGGACCCACCAGGAATACGAATGTTTGGAACCGAGTTGGCCGTTGCATGCATGTTATTATTATCTCCAGGTGCATTCTCGAAAATATTCCCATTGCCTTCAACCGACTCTTCGATAACTGTTGTTTCAACTTCGGGAATGATTGATGCATTAAATGTATTACCAGCTGATGTCATCGCCGGAAAGTTATCATCATCCATCGGAGAATTGATCTTCATACCATCAACAGAAGATGCCCTTCCGTTTGTTCTAATTTCCCCCTCTTCCCAATCATTGTTTGATGATTCTGAAACCCCATCACTATCACTAGGATCATCATCCATGTTTTCTATGTGATCTGACTCTTTGTTGCTTTGATTAACTATATCTCCCCATGATTCGTCTTCTCCGAATGGTTTCAAGCTAGTATCTCTTTCGATGACACCAATGGAAAATGATCCATTATCACCATATTCCACTAACACTTCTTCATTGATCTTTGTTAATGAATCAGTTAGAATGCATCCTGAACAAAAAGATAAATCACTTTTCCATATCTCTGATTCAACCATCAAGACATTGCCAAAATTGTTTAAGATTTTGGTAATGTTTTCAGCTGAACGATATTGCACCGGAAGCCCAATTATTTCAATATCACATGCTCTTTGAAAATGTAGATTGGTGATATGATTGCCCAGTTTGATCCATTTAAACCATTTGCTCCAACATTCTATGTTGTCGAGTAAACCCGCTGCTTCATCTTTATCATCGAAACCAATCATTACATATAGACCACCATAAAAGAATACCCTACCAAAAAGGATTCCGCTATCATTGAGTAAATTCGGTAAAGCTCTTAAGATTTCAGAATCCTGGACTTCACCAATCAAAAAAGATTCTGCAAGGATTTTTTCTATATCAACCGATGAATTTAGTTTGACTTTGTTGATGGTTTTCTTATTGTTGCCACCCGAAACAATATCTGCAAAACTCTTTTTTCCACGAAAATTCCATGCCGAGCTTGGAGCATGCGATGCTGAATTATTGACAGTCTTAACAAACTCTTTCTTCTCAGCGTGTTTGGAATTTTGATTTCTTTGGTATCTAGATACATTGATCGTAAGTACGTTGTTACCCAAATACACCTTACCAAAAGATCCTTCAAATTGTCTAACATCAGAGATACCATCGTATCGAATGAATCCAAAGTTAGAGCCACCTTTATCTTTCTTATGAGCTAAGTAAACATCAACTAGGTTACCATAATCTTTGAATAGATTACGTATTTCTTGTATGCCATAGCCATCCGGGATGTTGCCAACAAAGAATGAAGTCCGATTCTCCATGCTTTTCCGATTTGTTTTTCCATTTTTCCGACGATCTACCACCTGCCATTCACCTGGTTTTGTCAAGCGACCCCTCATATTCTAGAGAGAATTGTAGTATTTCTATACTTAATTAATTTATTAATCAGACATTCTCGAAGATTTATCTCACTCCATGTTTTTACTACTTATTATAGAGTTTTAGTTCCAATGATCATTAAACAAAATAATATTGGTACCGTTTTGGTTGGAAATGTATGTTTAGGGTCGTTGGTCATAACATTGTTTCTGTCATAATTATCGTGCGTCATTGTAATTTCTAGCATCTTCATAGTTTTAATTATATTAATTTAATGTTTCCTTTCCAAAAGGAACTTATACAGATTTGGATGCATAAGAAATCTAAGGTAGATTCTGTACATGGATTCCGAGTCAAAAGGACGCTAAATACATATTTTTGGAACATCAAAATCCCAATTAATAATTAAAAAAGAAAAAACCAAAGGAATATTTCATGTGCTCCCAATCCAAAACATTTATTCTATTTCATTAATTTAATTAGTTATTCCTTGTTCATTAAATTAAAAAATACTCATAATATATATTTCGTATTCCGTGAGTGCTCATACACATTGTTTTACTAACCCATAGTTACATTTTTTATTTTATTTTTTTCTTATTTTTTGAAGAAATTAAAAAAAATTAGCATGAAATGATCCATAAAATAAAATATTGGACTAGTATAGACGTATAGGCGTTACGCTTTTGGACTAGGTTAGACAGTAGTTAATATTTTTGTACTAGCCTAGAGTTAAACTTTTATTTAAGTTGTCTACTTTACACCATATAATTAAATTATTTAAGTGCAGATAAAAGAAGCCTACATCTATAATTGTTAAAAGACGCTGACCATGAATTAAAGACCTAAAAGCTGCATTAATTTAAAGTTTAGTGTCATCGATCTTTTTTACTGTAAAACAAATTTGTTCACAAACAAATATAGTTAACAAAAACACAGAAATGTGAGTACTTTATTTCCGGCCCAAATCTTAAGTGGCTTTGACTTTCTTCAACAGTTTGGACTCAAGCCCAATGCTATCAACCCACTAATCAAGTTTGTGTCCGTGATTAGGGATTACCATCTATCAGTAAACAACGTTGTCTCTTAACCTTTTTTTTTTTTTCCCGAAAAGCAAAGAATTATTATCCCAAATAGTAATCAGTATTTACATGCGTTACTCCAATGGGAGGTATAGGTAATCAATGTTTAAAAGAAATAGAAACGATTACGACGATACCGGTCGGGATCAAGTATTGAAATGACAAACTGATGGTAACATTGTTTATCATTACTACTGATTTCTTATAAACTAAACTAAAACTGCATAAAACAGTAGAAGTGTGTCTAACTATGTGAGCATCAAGATAAAACTTATACATAATTAAAAAAAAAAAAATTGATACAAAACAGACCCTTTGTTAGATACTTAGACGCTTCAACTTTAACAAGGATATTCACCAATGACATAAAAAATACTAGTGATTATTAACTCGGAGTGACCCACAGGAAACAAATTTATTCTTTCCCCAATTTAAGATTTTAGAATGTAAGAAAACTTCAGATGAAACATTTTATGGAGTAATAGGTATGTTACTCATATGTGATGCTCTTATTTTATAAGTTACAATTTTTGAATATAAAAAGGATGTAGTAGCTACTTGATTATATATACAGTTTCTTGTATCAAATTTTATGTCATCTTCTTTCCAAAGATACAGATCCTATTCGATCTAAGTAGCGAAAATACTAGAAAAAATTCATACATGAATGATGAACAAACCGGTTGGTTTTCCGACCCGTAAACATAATATGAAGAAATCAACGATACATTAATTTTATACATGATAACAATAAGAATTCAGATGTGTAATCCAACATTAGGAGGTGTTTTAGATTGTTTTATATATGTGTTTATCTGATTAAATTATAAGTAGGCATATGTTAGCATGCTTATACTAAACTACAACAAATAAATAACTTTTGTAACGCTTAAATAAGCACTCTCAATCTAGAGGGACCCTTCAATTCAAAGGGTAGCGGAATGAGAGAGATCCTTCAATCAAGATGTTGGGGGTTCAAGCCTCACTTGAGGCACTAAGTTGTAAATATTTGTGGTGGTTGTACATAATCGTGTGTTAGATTGTAGGTTTGTCATTCTAAAAAAAAACACTCTCAAACACCCTCTTAAACGAGTCATTGAGTACAAATTTTAAATTTGTATTAAAATAAATCCCGTAAGCTTATAGAAGACCAAATTCATATGCCTTTATACCATTTACTATATTGTAAATTGTAATAGACATGATAATCTTTGATATAAGACCGGTGTCAACGGCCTTTGTCAGTTGGGAATTGAAGCGACTCGGCCAACTGAGACCATTGGCACGGCCTTATCGATGGATCTCGTCGGTGGCTTCTCGTTGCTAAACCGATGCACGGGGAGACGAGTGGGCCCAATTCATTTTTTTTATTTAGTGTATTTATATGAAGGTATATTGATAAATGTGATGTCCAAAATTTGAAGTGACTCAGTCATTGTTGTCACCGTTATGTCGGTTGTGTGTCAGTTTGAGGAGTGATGGGGTGTGATGAAGTGGCGCTGACGAGGACACTAATCGACACGCCAAAGTGTTGGAAGTGGTCAAAATAATTTTATTCCTACATATTAGCCTACTTGCATGATTAATTTTTAATGAAGACGTATATTAGAAAGTCTTATTATATGATAAATGATAAAATCAAGTATTGTATGATTGTATCAAGTCTTATTATATGATAAAATCAAGTATTGTATCCTCCTAGATATAGACTTGGCACAAAACAATTCAACAAGCATCGGCATAAACATACAATCACATACCCAAAGAACATAAAGTTATGTTTAGTCTTTATTCAACAAATATGGTAGTAGGCAACAAATATCTAATCAAAATATTATACAAGCTCATGCAATTGCAACTATGGATGGCCAAAAAGTAGCAATTGTATAACTTCTAATTCATCAAGTGTAATTCTTAACTTCACTGGATAGCAAAAGTTGCTAAAACAATCAAAGCAGCTTCTCTTCCAAATTAGCAAAAATCATCTCCAATGTCCAAACAATCAGCCAAGAATGAAATGGCAGTGAAGATAACCTGCAAATACAAATATTTAAATCATGTAATGTCGCATCAACTCTACATTTATGATCAACATTTCATAACCCATGGATAATTCGAACCAATAATGGAAAAAAAAAAATCCTTACTTGGGTCCGAACTAATGAGCATTGCGGTCCCTTGAAACTCACAAACACCACCATTCTTCTTGTTCTTCTGCCAGTAACTATTGAAAGCATAAGAAGCATGAGCAACCACTGAATCCGGCGAATAACAGCTCCCATTTGGCTTGATCGGACCACAATCCGCACCACCAGCTCCACACGCGTAATCCAGCGCTTCCTGCAACTTCTCTGACGGCACACTAGGCTTCGCCACACACCACGATGCTTCTTGCCCACCTGACATTGGCGGCGGCGCCGTTGATCCACCGGCCATCGGCGGCGTAGCCATTGATCTGCCACCATTACCAACCATCGGTGGAACACCATGGTAAGGATGTGGGTACGGATTACACGGTGGAAGATTGAACCCATAATGTGGAGATGGGCTGCTCGCTGGAGCCATCACCGGAGGTTGAACCTCCGGCGCCGGTGAGAATTCAACAACCGGTGATGGTGGAGTTGAAGTATACCATAAATTGTCAAGAAAAGAAAGCTTTCTTGATGTGGGTTTCACTTTAAAAACAGGGTATACCACATTCACTATTTCAGATTGGAAAACACCCAAATTGTTAACTAATTTCAGCTCAGAAATCATCAAGTTAGCAACTTGATCAATGAATTGAGATGGGTTTATGGTGTAAGTTGAGTTTATATCATTCAAGAAGCTTAAAATAGCCTTAAGATGTGATTGGTGTACACAATTTACTGATAAAGAAACAGAGACTTTAATTTCTGTGTCTAAACCCCATCTTGTAAGAGAGTAATGTATGTTTTTCATTGAATCTATAGTTACCCTAACAATCTCTTCTTGATTCTTGTAATTCCCATCATTGCAAAGATGATTGTTAGATACAACAATGTAGTTTATAGTTGTAGAAGGATAGTAAGATAAAACATGATGCTTTAACCAATTTTCTGCGCTTAAAATGTTGTTTGAAACCTCATTAAGGTGTTCTTCATTTACAGCTACTCCAATTGTTTCAAGTGGTGTCATGTATGATCCACCATTAAGATACATAGTTGATATATGCAATGCTTCTTGACCTAAAACTGAAAAAAAACAATTAACATGAAAAGTTTAAATAAAAAGAAATTAAAGAAAACAGAGGACTCTGTTTTTGTAAACTTACCGGAAGAACAGAGGAATAACAGAGGAGCTAATAGTAACATGATTGCCATTTTGAGCATTTTTAGTGATGATTAGTTTTAGAGGTTGAAATGTGAATTGATATGAAGAAAAAAGTGATGGATGTTTTATGGTGACTAGAATTTGGGAATTTGGGGTTTGGAGTGGGAAGGAAGGTATATATTATTCTTGAATCATGAGATATGTATGTGTGCAAAGTGTATTGTACCATACTTGTAATGTGTGCTGCAAGGGTTGTACATTTTGTAGCATCGAAAAAAGTTTCTGGAAAATTGTAGCCGTACGAAAAGTGAACGTTGGAGAGAACTGTGGTTGAAGAGAATAGGTTGGTTGAATGGGAGGTGATTTTTACTTTTGTACATCAAAATTACTTTATGCATTATCAAAATTGTTGGGTGTATTTTGTTCTGTTTTTCACTTCTGTATCATACTTTGTTTATGTTAATGTTGACACATGTTATGTTGTTAACAGTCGATAACTTTGAAAAGACTCATTTTTAATCAATATGTCATGTACCATTAAATTAATCTAAAAGTTTGAATATGTAAATATTTTTAGGTCTATCGATAATTTCTCGTAAATAATTTAGTGATTTACAAATCATATTGTTTTTGTTATTTGCACACTTTACAATGGCTGTTAATGTTTTGGTCTTTAAAAGCATTAATATGGTCTTGACTCTTGACCTCGTATCGCTTTTCTTTTCCTTTTTTTTAGACGCAACAATTTATATAAATAAAGCTAGCAAAATATTAGAAATTACAATCATCAACAAACGTTCATTCCAACGAGCTGACCTTATGACCCTAAAACTAATTTCACTAAAAACGACCATAAAAACTATGGCACTACAACAACAATATGGAAATCCTACAACTAAAGGAGTAATCTGCGTCATTTTGACCCAACAACACACGAAACCACTTAAGAGCAATCATCCGGTAAAAAGTAGAGACTCAGGTAAAAGACCAACCATTAATTATGGTGTTGGACCTTATCGTTTTATATTTGCCAAGTGTATACCAATGTTATAGACGATATGTTTAGATAGATTAGAATGGCCCAAACCCGATTGTAGGCTTAGGGTCCGTTAGGGTTTAGCTAGGGTTTCATATTTGTACTCTATAAATGGTCAGCAATAATACATTGTATCCTTGACGCGATTTCATTTTATATAACATGGTATTAGAGCGGGTTCTCTACCTCTGGCCGACCGTTTCCGCATTCTTTCTCCATTCGTGCTCCCCTTCTGCGAAAAAGTTCTCACCTATCTTCTTCTATCAATTAATTCATTGTTGATTATTATCATTCTCTAACTTTTCATCGATCTCTTTCTGTGTGCGTTAGTCTTATATTATTATTATTATTATTAAAAAAAAAAAAATCATCTCTTTGTTAGCCAACCGGCCGTGCATGTTGGCTAAGCCTTCTCTTAATTTTCTTTTATTGTTTTAATTCACATCCACTTGATTAGGGGTGGCAATTCGGGTTGGATCGGGTTGGCGGGTCAGAAATGATCAACCCGAACCCAACCTGATTTTAAAATCGGGTTGGGTATTTCAACCCAACCCGAACCCAACCCGACCCAACCCGAATTGCTAATAATTCAACAAATTTTCACGTTATTTTCGAGTTTTCAGGTCGGTTTCGAGTCAATTAAGTCACATTGATCAATCTTTTGAAAAAAAAATAGCTAATCATTTATAAGCATAAATAATTATAAAATTTCAAAATTAATAAAAATAAATATTATATTAATTTGAATTGATCATCAAAACATCATTAATTCACTAACTTGTATCAAAACGTAAAGATATCAAAGAAAATGTCATAAATCAGTAACTGAAAAGGTCTAAATATTGTGTCATATTCAAATTAAAATAAATTTATAATGATATTAACTGAATTTCGGGTTGTCGGGTTCAACCCAAAAATGCATTTGCTGACCCAGACCCGACCCAAAAAAAATATCGAGTTGACGGGTTTCGGGTTGACGGGTTGGCGCATTAAAAATCTCGACCCTAACCTTATAATATTCGGGTTGGGTTCGTGTCGGGTTTCGGGTTCACGGGTTGGTTGAGAGCCCTGCACTTGATTGTGGTTGTATATCTATTTTAATTATTGTTTCAAAAAAAAAAAAAAAATCTCTTATTCCCTCGTAAGTTCTCTTCTTCCCTCGTAAGCTTGCTCGCTTTCTCTTTTCTTTAAAAAAAAAAAAATTTGTGTTAGCTTTGCTTTTGCTGCTTGTTTTTTCTTATGCTACCAATCCGAGCTTTTGCAAATTCGCCGGTCGAATTGTGGGGGAGTATTAGACAATTTGTTTAGATAGATTAGAATGGCCCAAACCCGATTGTGGGCTTAGGGTCCGTTAGGGTTTAGCCAGGGTTTCATAGTTGTACTCTATAAATGGGCCGCAATAATACATTGTATCCTTAACGGGATTTCATTCTATAACACAATGCTTCAAATCATCTTCCTTGGCCGTCTTTCTTAAATTTCTAGTTCGATTTGGCTAGGATTCTAGTCTTTGCATTGTAGTAGGTTCACGTTGCCGTTCGTAAAAGATCAGGTTATTTAACCAATGTTCATGTAATTCGTTGCTTTCTTCAACTTTTTCCCCTCTCATTCACAATACTTAAGTATATACAAAAATATTAGCGATTTTATATATATTCTAATCACTCCTGAATTGTGATTATGTTTTAGATCACATATAATTATATACATGTGAAATTAATTCATATGGTCACATGTGATTATAGTCGGTCCTCACCGTTCATTTTGCGGTGTTATCATGATTCTCAATTTTTTTACAGTATTCACGTGAACTCCCTTAAATAAATATGCAAGTCCAAAATACGCAAACTTATATAGAAGTCTGAAAATTGATGTTGTCACAAACGGGTCCGTGTGCACAGTGCACTAGTGCAGCACCGATCTTAGAATGGGCCTGTATTTGATCCTAAAAGGCTTGCCTTAAAACCCCATCAAGGCTAGTAGGCCTACTTTGATCCCAATAGTTTAGACTTTAGATAGAGTCGCTAGTTGCTACAGTTATGACCTATTAAGACCAATATAGGCCCAAAATTAGGTACAAATAATTCATCAAGAAAATTAAATATGTACTAGCCTCGATACCCATGTATTACACGGGGTTGAATGAAAACAAATATATTTTAGAAGTTGTTAATATAAAGGATTAAATCTTATCTACGCACCATCAAATTGTGATATAATAATAGTCCATTACAACTATCTATTGTGATATGATATTAGTCTTAATGTATTACGAATACCTATTTAGATAAAGTTTTCATAATTTATTTTTTATATATAATAAATAATTAATGATTTATGATGTCACTAAATTCTATAATTTAGCTAATTGGACAAAATTGGGTAATTCTATTGGTTGATTATATTTTTGATGACATCATCAACTGTTTCTTATATATAATTTAAGATACTAAGCATATGATCATACAAAAACCACTCGTATTATAATCATTAAAATTATAATTGTTATCAGTGTTTACACTCACTTGAAACTAGTATACATATACAATATACATTATAAGCATAGAACAAATTTGCAATAACATTGTTCTAGCTTTGGTTATAATTACAAAACAATGAGATCGATTTGTTATCGAGGGGGTTTTAGCTTTGATTATGACTACGTACTCTATTTATATTGTCAGCGCTAGCAATTTAGGACGACGCTGCCAATGAAAAATACGGAGCACCCGTTATACTCTTCGTTCTCAAGATCTTTCTCACCAATATTCTCCACATTACATCATCCTTCTTCTTTTGTTTCCTAGTCTTCTCTTTAAAATTCCTGTAACAACACAAATATATCCTAAAAATCAATAAACTGATCCACATTACAAATCAATCATGTATTAATTGTGTTTGTGACAGTTATCTTATGATAACATGTTGACTTGTTTCCTCATGTGGGAGTGTTACTCATGTATTTGTCACATGGCCCTAGTGTGACACTTTTTAATCTTGTAACAATGATTGTGAACGAACTTATTGATCGATGAATTTAATGTTTGTATAGTACAGTTACAACAAAGTTCTGAAGTGTTAGAAAACATTGAGCCGTACTTGCATAAAGGAACCCTACAAACGTTTGGATCCACGCATAGACGTGAGTGTAACTCCAAGAGTTGCCACATTCGTTTGCAATGAACGCAGCCACCAGGGACTCTTAACTTGCATCCAGCAAAATGACGAATGAGTGACTCTAATCCTTTGCAAGCCTCATAGTTGCAAGGCTCTTGATGTTCATTCAACACCTTGTCGTGAGGACCTATTGTCCTACAACCATCTCTACATATATGAACAAGCGCTTCCATAGCGTCATATAATTGTAAATACATTTTTCGTTCGTTTGCCTTCTTCACCTTCTCCTTTTCCCTCTGCATAATACATTGTTAACAAGTCAATTACCTATATAATGACTATAATAAAGATTACTCCCCTTTTTCACTACCTCTTACTATGTATGACGAAGTATTGTTCTCAATTTTAACATATTTGATTGATTTGTTATATCAGATCGGGGGAAAAAAATGCTTTTTTTAGAACTACAAACACTCACACATCTTAAACGACCTACTATATACAACCACATAGAGCCTTGAACACACGACTATTTCATTGACAAATTCCTCACATAAAGCTATGCCAAAGGTTTTTATGTCAACGAAACAATTTAAGCACTAAATATACTCGTGCAAGAACCATGACAAATAAGAATTGATTTGAATGCTTACATTGGCTTCATCGGCGAAGGTGACAAGAAGCTCCTTTTCAAGAATCGGATGACTCTCTTTCATGGCCTTCCATCCATCGGTTAAAGACGTTGCTTTAAAATTCTTTAAAATTAGCCGATGACAAATTATACTAAGTCGTGGGGCATCACATAGCAATGCAAGTTGAAATACATCTATAACATTGTCCACATTCAAGTATTTACGTTCTAGTTGATCTTCACACACTCGTTTCAAACGAGGCACCACATAAGAATGCGAAAGAGCCAACAAAGACAAAACATGTTCTTCCATCTGATCCTCTTCATAACTAAATTAAACCAAAAATCAAATCAGAACTCATCCTTAAGGCTCCAATCAAACAAAGGTACAAACGGAGACAAAATCGAAGTTTCAAAGTAAAAATGTTATTACCATGAAGTATACAAGAATCTGATGAAAACACGAACAGCCTCGGCTGGTACTCCTCTTATAGGAACGATAAATAACCGTTTACTTCTACTTTGTCGCCTAAATATACTTCGAAAAACAGGCGAAACTAATCCCTATAGAACAAACAACAAAATATTCATCTCATAAAAAACTATCCTTAAAACGAAAAACAAATTTAAACAAAATGTATCAACAACAAACTTACAAGAATGCTAGAATGTGCATAGATGATGTCATCACTATTCGTATGAATCGCAACATCTGCTCTATAAGCATCATCGAACAACCGATCCCATGATTCTGACGTGGCGGCAGAGACATGACAATTTCTCCGTCCCAACACCGCCTTTCGTGTCATCACGGCTGCCACCGGCGGCAACGGTGGAGGCACAGGGGCATCTCTTTTAACAACCATTTCACTTTCCTCATAAAAACTTCCCATAATTTCTAAACCTTTATATCTTTCTTTAATTCAAACCCCACTGCCATAACAATAATCATTGTCATAATTAAGTACTTTCTAGACGATAAATTAATATAATGTAACGTTATTAAACTTGCTAGAACAAGTTGAATTATTAGGTACAGATAGATCATAGATGCACATGAAACTTACCTTATGTGTACAGATTGGAGAATAATGGCGAAAAATGATCTTGAGAATTATTTAATAAACAATCACTTTTCTAATCATTAATATCGTCCTCCCAAGCCAAAATTATGATCAATCTCTTTGTGTTCTAATATACGTTATATATATCTAAATTCACCAATTGTTACAAGCCTGCCGGTTATCAACGTTTTTATAAATAATACGACGACCACCGTCCGCTGCGGTTCGTCACCAACAAACTTGTAACAATCGGCAGATTGAATTGTTGAAGCGTAGGCTAATGAAGGAGAGAGAAATTGTGAGTGATTTATAGAAAAAAAATTATTGAAAAAAAATTATTAAATTATATTTTTAGAAATTTTGGTTGGTGAGATGTGATTATTTGGTTTTCATAGTCAGCTCCGACGCATAGGTTGAAACGTGCGGTTTGTATAACCAAAAAAAATCAAGTAGTCCGACTCAGCAATATAAGTCCACGCGCTTCTCTACGGTTTGGTTTCTCACGTTTTTCATTTCCGCCGTTCGTGAGTTACGTTTTACCCCCTTTGGCTTGTATTTTTAGCTTAATAGCCCCTGAAGTATTAAATTTTGCAATATTTTGGAACTACTTTTTCTAAATGGGTTTTTTAATATTAACCGAATTGAGTAGGATTAGGATCAAGGGAGAAGGAAATTTAGGTGGAGAAGAGGGAGAAAGCAATATGATTCAGTGTTTTTATACTATGATTCATTTTTTTACTATTATAATAAAAAAATGAATCATAGTATAAAAACACTGAATCATATTGCTTTCTCCCTCTTCTCCACCTAATTTTTCTTCTTTTTTGATCCCGTTACGAATTGAGTAAATAAATTAAATGATTAAATGAGATGAAGATAATGAAAAATTAACTTCGAGGATAGATATTTGTTAGCTTCGTTCTTACTAATTTTATATTTTAGACGACCTATTTAGTTTGAATTAGTACAACTGAAATGGTCATGAGAGTTAGTGTATATCACTATTTGATTTATTAAATTAAATATTTACATTAAAATAACTAATTTAACAAAACTTATGTATATAACTATATATAAATATGATAGAGTGAATATCTATTTCGGTAGTTTGTCTCTTTATCTATTTGAAAAGCTAAAGTTGTCCAATTTAATATATTAACACAATAGTGTGCATCATGAGTTAAATGATGTATTCATATCGAAAGAGGTTTGAAGTCTTCTTTAAGTTAATCGAGCATATTATCCGCGATATGCAGTAGAGTGTAGTACTTCAGTAGTTCAGTGTGTTTGATTAACAGTAGTTTATGCGCATAGAGTTTGTGGATCATGATATAGTTAGTGAAAATTGAAATGTATGTGAAATTGATGGGGGGTTATATTGCAAAATAAGAATTATATAGTTAAACAATTAAATATAGAAATGTTGAGTCTTAATCTTAAAAATATCTATAAATAAACTATCAAGATGCTTTATATATTACAGATAAGGATTTAATCGGTAACAACCGGGTGTAAGCTCTTGTTATTGTGTAGACATGAATATGATATATATATATATATAAACTAGGTTCTCTAAAAAGTATAACAAATTTTATTTTTTTAAGCATTGACAAGTCCTTTAAATGTGGGGTGTTGTTCGGTTAGACTATTCAAGTTTCGGGTTATTCAGATTTTTCAAGTTTATAATTTATCCATAAATCGAACCGAATAAGATACGAATTGTTCGGGTTCAAATTATTCGAATTTAGGAAAAGTGTTATAACCCGAATAAGATAAAATGTTTTACTTTCGCATCTTGGACATAACGCAAACTTCAAAATATAACACTAATTGCTTCATACAAATCATTATAAGTGATGTATATGTGCATTGTATAAAGATAAAGACTCATACAAATCATAAAAATATATATATAGATCAAATTATATTTGTATATTAACTACCTTATTCGAGTTAACCAAATTCAATAATATTCATCTGTAATCTAACTTAAATAATAGTCGGGTTACCCGAATTTAGTTATTTGGATTCAATCAACCAAATAAACCAATCCATTTAACCTGAATCAAGAATTAAAGTCGAATCGAATTTTTGAATTCGGTTATTTTCAGACACCACTAATTCAAACCTTTAAAAAATAAAAATATAGGGATAAATGTTGTACACAAGCTCTAGTGTTCACTAATATACCATGAATATTTTTCTAGAAGATTCTATATTTGTATGGTCTACGGATTTTACTAATAAAATGCCAAAAGCACGATTTGGATACTTGAAAACCTGTAGGGGGTAAAGTGTAAAGTTGGTGTACTGGCCCTGACAAGATTTGTCCTATCCTATGCCAGCTACTCCGTAAAATTTTACGACTATATGTTTTTTTTTTAGTAATTTCTTAACCCATGTGAATGGACTCTTCGATCCCCTCTTCGATGTGATGATTGACTTATCATCTATTTGAACCTTTGTGCATCGTATCGTACAAATTCCCTTTTACAGTCATATACTCACTATTTTATGTTCAAAATTTTTATTAAAATTTGGGAGGTGATATTGCATCATCAAAGAAATTTGTTAATAGTAGTAGTACTAGTACTATTTAGGAAGGAGATAAAACCTAAACAGAAATTTTGAAGGCCAAAAGAACTGGTAGCTCCCAACAAAGGATCGAGGACGATGTACAAAATAAAATAGTATTCCGTATCATGTTACTCCGTATATATTTATTATCTTATCTTAATCTTAATTACATTACATGTAAACATCTCCATCGATATCTTGATATTCAACAACACGTACAAATAAAAGGTAGAAACTTTCAATTGCTTCAACAACTATATATGCGGGAATTGTGTATAAGCTCTAGCTAGGTTTACGGTTCCTTTTAAAGAGTAATGTATAAGCATACTCTTTAAAATAGGGTTTGAGACAATTAAAATTAAGTTACGAGACCCCTTGTAAAAATGAAGTGTTAAGTTGGTATGAAAGCCGTTTGCCAAATACTTTTGAAAACGTCTTTACCACAAATGAAACGTTACGAGAGAAAATCAACTACTTTAATTTTAATTGAAGCTGATAAATGACATCTAATCCGACTCAAAACGTAAATCGTATTAACTTTATGTACACTGTAACATTTATTTAAAGTTAACATGCAACCTTATTAGACAATGATTGACTGATATATATATGTGTAAATAAATATATATATTATAACTTTCATATTAAATTTCATATGTACAAGATGGATATTCGGACAATCTCAATGCTAACTAGTTGACATTATATTTTTAATACCATGTCGTATGTCGTATAAAGAATTACGTTTGAACTTCTCAAAAAATGTATAATACGTCATTGTAATAAAATATTTTTATTTATTTTAGTGACTTATTAATGGCCAGTTATCATTAAAACGTTGAGAACAAATAAATGATTGTACCTTCACCAATATCAATGAAGCATAAATTTGTTATGATTTGATCGAGTACGTATGTTGAGAATGTTCTCATGTTTTAAATTTAGGGCGGAACCAGGATGAGATCTCAGGGGTAGCACGAATTTTTTCTCATAAGTAATAAATAAAACATAAGTTGTTATAATCATACAATTTCAACAAAATATATGACATCTAAACTACTATTTTAACTAAAAGTACGATTACAATGAAAATGTTGTGAATTCAACAACACAAAAAAATAACAAACTAACAAATAACACCTTATAGTTATCCTCAACATTCGCCTAGATGATGCAAACCATTAATTATAACTTCGGTCATACCATAGTCAAGTGTTTTCTTCTCTATTGAACAAACCAAAGCACTATTCAAATACGTATCTCCCATTCGATCTTGCAAATGTGTCTTCACAAGCTTCATTTAAAAAAAAAACATCTTTCAACAGTCGCAGTTGCAACAAGCAAAATCAAAGTAATTTCGGTAAGCGATAGATTACGCAAAAAGAAAGATGTATTTTCATTTCCACCATCCAACGAGCAATGTTAGCTTTAATATTCAAGTTAGCAAACCTATCACTACCACTCATAATCAGATAACAAAAATCATCTTGAGACATAAGAGATACCTTATCATCGTTACTAAAATCATTTGGATACATCTCACTAAGCTTTACTAACTTTGATGCGTCAAAGTTAGAGAATGAATCACATGGACAAATAGCCATCATATATTCAAGCAATTTTATATTTACCTCACTAAAAGGACCAACAAACTCTTGAAATTGCATATCCAAAATCTTGTTGAAAATCTCAACCTCCAAACGATATTGATTAGTGATTTTGGTCCTTCGATTTCTTTGAGCAACATACTTATCAGTCATTTTCATCATCGGAAGATCATGTTTCTAACAAAAAGAACACACTTTTCTCAAATATAATGTGAATCCAATTTTTCTAAACTATTGCAATGCTCGTTTAGTTTCTCTTACGAAGGAAGCCGCTTGCAAATTCTTAAAACCTTACTCTAATTTAGATTTCAAAATAATGAAAACCTCGACTGTGTTTTGCGCCGAAAAGTCCGGTGATTATTGAAGAATTGGATTTTTTTTGACTTTTTGAATTCTGAGTTAAAACTTGAAAGACAAGGGAATAGATATTTCTTATAGATGGGCTTAAAAGTATTTTTTTAATTGAGTATAGGGTGATATAAACTTAAAAAACGTTTTGCTTATTATATTATTGAGCTATTATATTAGTATATAAAAAAAAGATATAGTTTAGTTATTAAATTTGAAAGATTGGTTGCACTTACAAAATTTCACTAGTAGCACTTCAAAATTTCACTAGTAGCACTTCCAATATAATAAGAAAAAATAAATTTTTTATACTACGTCTAAATTTTGACCAGTAGCACGTGCTACCCCGTGCAACCACATAGGTCCGCCTAGGGGTGTTAACGAACCGAGCCGCTCACGAGCTACTCGATTTCGAACTCGTTTATTTCGAGTTCGAACTTCAGCTACTTTGAACTCGAGTCGAGTTCGAGCAAAAATTATTGTTCGATTAATTTCACGAGCCGAGTCATAAAAATTAATATTCGACTCGACTCGCTCGAAAACTCGTATAATACTCCGAGTCGAACGAGTTAATCGAGCATACTCGGCTCAAATAGTTCAACATCCTCATATATATATCTCGAGTCGAGCCACCCGAGCCTCAGATGAGAACGAAATGAACAATAACGATCGAGTTAAACTTGAATATTCATTCAAATAAGAAAAGTTTAAGTTACTAAACGAGTTTCGAACTCGAACTCGAACAATGAAAAAAATATCGATCTTGAGTTCGAGCCCAATTTAAAAAACTTATTCGAGTTCGAGTCGAGTTCGAGCATACTAAAAATATTTCGAGTCGAGTTCGAGCATCTTGATTCTCGGTTCGGCTCGGTTCGTTAACACCCCTAGGTCCGCCCATGGTACTTAATGAATGCATGCCTATGATATATATGTTCGTTATCATTTTCCTTTCTGCAACTCTTAACTCGGTACATGATTTTAGGTTTCGATGCAACACGATCCTATCTTGTATCAAATCTCAATTACAAGTACTTTTTATTTGGTTTTAAGATGGAGTATGTTAAGAAAAGCACCGTAACAAGATGCTAGGGGCAACAAAAACAGAGGATTACAAATTTGAACAAGTCAAGTTCGGGTTACACAAATTTCCAATTAATACAAAGAAACACATTTCTCAATTCATCGTTCTTTTACATTAACACAATCATTAGTTCATCACCACCGCCATCGACAACCATCACCATCACATCAGTCACATCACATGATACAATGCTAGCGACCACAAGCTAACATTTGTAATTTATGCATGTGCAAGTATTTATAGTTTTTCAATGAAGTTCAAGTACAACTTTTTTATTTTTGTGTTGTATCATCAACCTAGCTATAGGCCTATAGTCCGATGCTTACACGGTTACACCCTTTATTACCAAAAATGATCAATGTCACTAGCTAACATTTGTACCTTTTTTTTTGTATCCTATGTAGAGCTGGCAAAACGGGCGGGTTGGGTGGGTATGGGCTACGGGCTAAAACGGGCACGGGTATAAATGGGCTCGGGTCTAATTGGACGCGGGTTTAAACGGGTGCGGGTCTAAATGGACTTTTTAAAATTTTCATTAAAAAAATGTTCTAATTCACTAAAATATATATATCTTCTAAAATAAGTTTTACATTTTAACTATATAATATAAAAAATATAACATGATGATCAACGATTTAGATCCATTCATGATTTGAGTTTTACCCAATTAAGCCCATTCCTAAAATTTCTCTAGTCCATAAGAGCCCAAACTTTATGTCATTATACCCAGAATCACCCAGATGTGGAACAAATGGGCAGAATTTGCCAGCACTAATCCTATGCTTTGCACGAACGTTTGTTCTACTACGTAATTAATAATTTGATATATGAGATATCATAAAGTTATGTCTAAAAGGGACGTATTACCAACCACTTACGTGGCTCTTTGATGGCCGTTTAGACCATATCGGCCGACAATTATAAGTTATGCTTCATTGTGGTCCATTATTGCATATGTATTCAACGGTTCATGTTTCTTCAATTCGTACTTTTAGTCCAAAGTGAGTTCGTCACACAACCCTGTCTTGTACCGTACAAATTCAGGACGCTTCTGGATATATTACGTAGTAGTTTTTAGATATCAGAAAATAAATGTAACAATAATTTCCATTACTTTTCATTAGTTTCTATTACTTTTATCTTGAAAAAATATTATCAATCTCAAATGCATTAGGTGATATGCAGGGTCGGAGACATAATGTTTATATTTGAAGGGAATATACAGCCATAGAGGGGCGGAGACAGAAAATTTAGTTTGAAGAGGTATCTATTATGCTAAACACGATTTTAATCAACAAGCAACACGACACAAATTGATGTTTCGCGGGATAAAACATATTTAATGGTGCATATTTACTATTAGACTCATACTTTAGTCTTCAAACTCAGCTCCTCCTCAATTATTCAAAGGAGTGCTAATTATTTATCATAAAACTAAAATACTATGTACCTGGTAGTAAAAAACAATAATAGTAAAATGTGGATGCATTCATTCATTGAATCGATTTATAGAAAAAGGTGAAATAATTGAATCTACGGGATGAACCGAGCTTGGTTCGCTTGGAAAAAGATTGCTTTTGAGTTTTGAATAAGAAATTTTGTGACAGTGACGTTCACGATCGATGTTAATTTGTGATGAGACATTATTGACGTTTACCCTCAACTTGAAGTCTTGATTAATGCTACTTTTAAGAATTAAAAACTCAAAAGAATTTTGAGAACCTGGTTTTAGAAAATAAAATTTCAAATGTTACTGTAATTAACTTTAAGATGAGGTTCAGAGGAGAAGAATGTACGATAGGAGGAGGAGATCAATTTCCAAAGTTCATTTTTACCCTCCACCTTTTTAATATTGTACACTACTCCCTCCTACTTTCTTCCTCCCCACGCCTCCAGTTCACCACCCACCACTAGCTGCTGCCACCCATCGGAATTTTATTTTTTTTTCAAAAAATTTTTTATTATTTTTTTTATACATTATCACTTTGTACTGCATTTTATTATTTTTATTGCATTTTGTATATATATATATGTTTAGTAGATATTGTTGGCTTTTTACTACATTTTTGTATTTTACACATTATTCTTTTGATGTTTTTACTGCATTATTTTATACACCTCGATCCATTTTTACTGCATTTTGTATGAAAGTATTATACGTACTGCTGTTTTTACTGCATTTTGCATATATTTAATTAGTACACATTGTTCGCTTTTTATTGCACTTTATATTATACATAACCTATTTGTACTGCATTTTGTTATTTTTACTGCATTTTGTTATCTTTATTGCATTTTATATTATAACACCCCAGAATTTACAACTGTTTTTTTTTTAAACTATTCGAAAGCTCAAGTCCCAAAACACACACACATATATATATATATATATATATATATATATATATATATATATATATATATATATATAATGACATGCCGTCATTTTCCATTACCTAAGTTATAAGTATTGATTATTACCGTTTACAAAACAATCCTTTATATCCTGGGTATTATTTAATCACACATTTTAAACTGTATTAAATAATATCAGAGTAATCCTAGTCAAACATTCTTCAGTTACTCCTTGACCCGCCCATAACAATAGATATTAACCTGCAAGGAGTAAACAACGGGATTAGCACGAAGCTAAGTGAGTTAACTCATCACTAACAATACAACTTAGTTTAACACCATGAGTTCACCACATTTAACACATTGACTCAACATCACCAGAGGATCGGTGGCCCTTGTGACGCCCTCAGCCGCGGTGGCCCACCAAGCGACACTTACACCAACTGCAGGCCAATACAGTGGTTAACCGATAACCGTTTGTTACCTTTAGTCAACACAAGCCTTACTTACAACGAATGTTCACAACCCTTGTGTTGACTAACCTGTAACAACACAGTCCAACATAGTTGACCTCTATAACACAATTACCAATAGGTCACTTAACACTTTAACACAATTCACAATTCAACTTAACACAGGTATAACACATAACACTTGAAGTAACCACATAAGTGATCACTAAATTATAGTGAGAGATCTAAGTCAACTCACCGACTACCATAGTCGCCCACTCAGTAGTCTAATATCACTGAGTCTTCTCCATATCTGGAAATACAACAAAATACACAAGTCAGTTACTTGTATCAAATCTACATAACATTACTCCAATAAATTTATACTAACAAATCCAAATTACTCAAGTCATAACGATTTAACACAATCATTAAAATTCTCAATATTCAATCCATACTTTTATGGATTTACATCATGTTTCTCAAATCATCACCCAATCATGATTAACTATCATGATAATCATTTTTTTTATTTACAATTCAATCAACTTATCACCAACTTGATTTAATTCAATATTTATCATCATTAATTCATAATCACTATCAAACTATCATTAATCATTAGCAAGGTTATTACCCTTTAACATTAACAATATTATTAATTTTCAATTAAGTGTTCTTATTAGTAATCACTACTCATTTCATCATATATCCATCAATTACATTATTATCAACAAATTCTCAAGAACACTTATTCACTCATACTCTTTTAGTTTAAATCATTTTAATTATCATCACTAATCACCTCTAATATGTTTATTAACAATACATATCACTTACACATTATTAGATTAGGCTCATATATCCTACTTCAAGAATAATCAATGAAACCCATCACTTTATTCATGATATATATATCATATTCATCATTTCTAAGTTAGTGTTTTTATTATAATCATCATTTACCCATCAACTAACAAGAATTTAACCACCACAACTTTCAATTTTTTGGATTATATTTAATAACCCATCAAAATCATCAAAAAACTTAAGAACCAAGATTAATCTACAAACTTAAGCTTGAATCTTGCTAGATATCAACAATAATAAGCTTAACTAACATCAATTTCACATAATCAAACTCCAATTTCGAATTATCACCAAGAACACTAAAACCCCCAATTTCTAGGGTTTAAAATTAGAGAACCAAACTTACCAAGCAATAAGAAAGATTGAAGAATCATTAGTCCATGTGTTTGAAGCTTAAATTTGATATTGGAAGCTTTGATTTGAAGAGAGGAAGTGAAATGATCTAGGGTTTCATTTGAGAGAAAGTGTTTATCAAGTGAATAAATGAAATGAGGAAAGATGGAGTCGGTCCATCAATAAAACCGACCTTCCCCCTCATTAATTTACAGTATAAATTATACCCCTCTTTGACCTATTGTCTGGAACCCCACTTTCAGACGCGAGAACTTTATTTTATTTTACCGTCACCTAGATTTATTTAAAACAATCAATATTTCACTAGTCACAATATTTTCTGAGGCTTATCGACCTATTAATTTTACAATCAAACACATATAATAATTTTTAATCGCATTTAAAATTTTCAAGAAATACCTATTACTTCTAGGCCCAATTTGAGGATGTTACAAATCTCTCCCCTTTAAAGAGATATCCTGAATTATTTGATCATGATGAGATTTCGGGGACGAAATCTTCTTAAGGAGGGGAGATTTGTAACATCCTCCATATGGGTCTGGTATTTTCCTGAACTTTAAATATTATTTATTGTGTTAGGATAAATTTAATATTAATTGTTAGTTGATAATATTAGTTTAGAAAGTTAAGTAAGTTATTGTGTTAGATAAATAACTTATTTTGTTAAACTAATATGGTTGTAAAGAAATAATATTGTTGGAATTGTGAAATGATTTTAGGTTCCAGACAATAGGTTAAAGAAGGGGATTGAATTAAAATAAATGTTGGGTCGGTTTAAACTTGGTGAGCCGACCTATTTATCATCACTTTCCCATTTAGGAAAGTACTTCTCTTGTACTTTGACAACCAAAACAGAACACCAAAATAAGTAATAAATAAATTTGGTTCTTGTGATTGATTAATAAGTGAATACTTGAATAAATCTCCAAATCATTCTCTTTTCCTGCTCTTCTTAATTGTAAGTAATTATGTACTCTATTTTGTTTGTATCATATGAACTTAATTAGTAGTTGAAACAAGGTATTCTAAAGATAGGGTAAAATCGATGGATTGATTTATTTCTTGGTGATGATTATATTATGAGTTGATTTGGTATGAATGGAAATGAGTTTTTTTTATAGTTCATGACTAGAAATATTGTTTTGAATGGGTTAATAGGGTCAAGTAAATTTGAGTATGAAATTTCGATTAATTGAATGATATTAGGTGAACTTTGTTAGTTGATTTCATGGTGAATCATAATGAATTAATTACGATGTCAAATTTGAGTTTGAAGTTGTGGATTGATATGAACTTATATGAGAATTTGAAGTACAGGTGCTTGTGATGTATCGATTCATTGATTTATATGATATAATAATTAAGTGAAATTTATGATACTTAAAAAGTAACTTAAGCAAGAATGCTCGAATTATATGATCTTATGAATCGTAATTGAGTGACTTGAATAATGTTCAATATTTGGATTGATCATGAGTTAGTGGTGATGTATATACTTGGAGTCAAATATACAATTGTTATGGAATACTAACTTGTGTTGTTATGTGGTATTTCAGATAAACCAAAGAATCAGTGACATAGTCCTTCTGAGTTTGAGACTACAGAGGTATCGGTGAGTGGATTTAGAACTCACCCTTTGATTTAGTTGTAACTGTTTGGTTGCAACAAGTGAACGTAGATATAATTGTTGAATTATTTAGTTGATATTGTTGTTTGTAAATCTACGTGTTATTTGGCCTTTGGGCATCAGTTGTTAATGAGGTCAACGAGTTAAACTGGTTAGTTGAGCTGGTTGGTTATTATATGAATTTCACAGGGACTTGATTCATTCGTTGTGTGTAGAACCTGTGGTTGATTATAATAACTAGTAGCTATCGGTCTCGTCCGTTTTGGCCATACGGGTATGTTTGGATAAGTGTTCTTGAGGAGCCACCCGGGTATTATGGTATTCTCCAGAACCACCGATCCTCATTCATTAAATTGTTGATTAGTTGATTTGTGTGTTTACGGTTGTTTGGTGTAAACAAATAGTTAAGCTAAGTTAATTGGTGTGTGATGAATTCATTCACTTAGCTTCGTGCTAATCCCTCATTTTATTTCCTGCAGGTTATGTTTTGAGATGTGGGTTGCAGGAATGTGATGCTCTAGTAGCAGGGAATGTTTGATGTTGGCGACTCTGATAAAGTTTGTTATAAACCATGATTTGTATTATATAATACCCCGTTTTGTAACAAGTGAACCATAGTTGGACTAGTTGTTAAACAGGTTGTATAAATATTGTGAAAAGTTATACCCAGTTTTAGTGTATAATAATGAAATATGTATTTTAAAATATACGCTTCCGTGATAATAATATAATAGTGTTGTATTCAAATGAGGGGTGTTATAAGTTGGTATCAGAGCATAGTTTTGGGCTAATTGAGCATTGTAAAGTGTTCAATCCCAATTCTGGAGCGTGTTATGTCAAACATTCCTGGGTATGGGATTTAGCATTGTATGTGAATCGTTTAGTAGATAGGTGCTAACGATTAACAATTGTTGAGTTGTTGTGATGAATATAGATATGGCATATAACGAGCAACAGACCGTAAACCCTAACAATGCCTCAAGGACCGATGTTCCTCCTTTGCATATTCAGGGTGAACAACCTGGTCATGATGGTACTTCTGTTCCTGTTGGTGAGGAATCGAATAGAGATGATTATATGCATGAATTGGAAGACGAGGTGATTAATCTTAGAGAATTTAAAAGACAAACTGAAGCTGTGTCATCTCAGCAACATTTTCAACAACAAATACCTGTATTTGGTACTGTTCTACCATCTCAGTTGGGTAAAGTGTGTTCTTTTAAAACGTTTATGGCTAGTAAACCACCAGAGTTTCAGGGAAGCACAAATCCTTTTGTAACTTTAAACTGGTTAAGAGACATGGAACGAAAATTCGATGTAACCCATTGTGAAGAAGAATCTAAGGTTCCGTATGCAGTTCAATGTTTAAAAGATGAAGCCATGGTTTGGTGGGATTCGATCACAGGGCATTTGACTCAACAACAAAAGGAAGCTATTCGATGGCCCGATTTTCATCAAGCAGTTTGTAATCAGTATTGTTCAGATTTTGATATGGCTAGAATCAGACGAGAGTTTGTGAACTTACAGTTGACTGATAAGATGACAATTGATGAGTTGATAGCACAGTTTTCTGAGAAGCTGCGGTTTGTTCAGCAGTGAGTCCCTAATGAGAAAACTAGAATTGAACAGTTTGTGGATGCTTTACCTTCTAATTATCGTACCACTGTAAGATTAGCCAGTACATTATCTCAAGCTTTTAACCTCGCACGTTCTGTTGATAGTGATTTGAGAGGTTCCGGTTATCAAGCTAGGGATACATCTGCTCAGAAATCTAGAAGTGATTCTTCAGGAAAAGGAAAACAGAGGTGGCAGAGTAATCGACAGGGTCAAAAATCTGGTAGTAAAAGTGGTTCATCTGGAGGTTCTAATTGGTGTAATTCTTGTAAGTCACGACATTCTGGTCCGTGTACTCCTCAGACGAATAAATGTCTTAAATGTGGTGAATTGGGGCATGAAATCAAGAATTGCAGGTATCCTAATTTTGTGTGTTGGACGTGTAAGAAAGAAGGACATCGGGTTGGTCAGTGTCCTGAGGCGGGGAAACAGGGTTCGATCTCGGTCGGGAGTTCGTCATCTTCCGGGCAAAAGCGGAAAAATCCGCCGTCAGCTGCAAGTAGGGCATTTCAGATGACAGTCGATGAGGCTGTTCACACAGAGGATGTTATCACTGGTACTTTTCTTATAAACTCTGTACCAGCGCGTGTCTTGTTTGATTCTGGAGCTAACTGCTCTTTTATATCTGTGTGTTTTTGTGATAAGTTGAAATTGAACCCTACTTTGATTACTAAGCCTGCTGAAGTAGAAATTGTTAGTGGCAAGTTAGTTCCTGTTACCACCTCGGTGACTGGAGCTAGTATTGTGATAGATGGCCAGACTTTCCCAATTTCATTTCTGTTGATGCCAATTCCTAGTTTTGATGTGATTATTGGCATGGATTGGTTGAGTCATTGTAAAGCAAGTATAGATTGCCACCACAAGTTGATTAGGATCCCAATTTCTGAAGAGTCATACGTTGTGGCTCGAGGAGAAAGGGATAGTGAATGTATACCTCTTATTTCCATGATGAAAGCTAGGAAGTCGTTGTCTAAAGGCTGTGAGTCTTACCTGGCTTATGTGATTGATGTGAAATTAGAAAAGAAATCCATTTCTGATGTTCCAGTTGTTTCTGAATATCCGGAAGTGTTTCCCGATGAATTGCCTGGTTTACCACCGGTTAGGGAAGTTGAATATCAGATTGATCTTGTTCCTGGTTCGTTGCCTGTAGCCAAAGCTCCCTATAGATTAGCTCCTTCTGAAATACGTGAAATGATGAATCAGATACAGGAGTTGTTGGATAAAGGGTTCATTAGACCTAGTTCTTCTCCTTGGGGTGCACCAGTTTTATTTGTGAAAAAGAAGAATGGGTCTTTTCGTATATGTATTGATTATCGGGAACTGAATAAACGAACAGTGAAGAATAAATACCCTTTGCCTCGAATAGATGATTTGTTTGATCAGTTGCAGGGATCTTCGTTTTATTCTAAAATTGATTTGAGGTCAGGTTATCATCAAGTTCGTGTTCGTGAATAGGATATTCCTAAAACTGCTTTTCGTACCAGGTATGGTCATTTTGAATTCCTGGTTATGCCTTTTGGTTTGACTAATGCTCCAGCAGTTTTTATGGATTTGATGAATCGAGTTTGTCGGCCTTTTCTTGACAAATTTGTGATTGTGTTTATTGATGATATTCTGGTGTATTCAAAATCCGAATCAGAACATGAAATGCATTTGAGGTTAGTGTTAGAAACGTTGAAAAGAGAACACTTGTATGCAAAGTTTTCTAAATGTGAATTCTGGATTCGGGAGGTGCAATTTTTAGGTCATATTATCTGTAACGATGGTGTAAAAGTTGATCCTTCTAAAATTGAAGCTGTTATGAATTGGAAAGCTCCAAAATCTGCATAAGAGATTAAGAGTTTTCTTGGTTTGGCTGGTTATTACCGGAAATTCATTAAAGACTTTTCTAAGATTGCCAGTTCGTTGACTAAATTGACCCGTAAAGATGAGAAATTTGTGTGGACTGAACAGCAGGAAATGGCTTTTCAGACTTTGAAACAGTTACTGTGTCAGGCACCTGTGTTGGCATTACCTGATGGGTCTGATGATTTTGTTGTTTACTGTGATGCATCTTATGCTGGGTTGGGTGGTGTTCTTATGCAAAGAGACAGAGTTATTGCTTATGCTTCTCGGCAGTTGAAACATCATGAAAGAAATTACCCTACTCATGATTTAGAGTTGGCAGCTGTTGTGTTTGCATTAAAAATCTGGAGACATTATCTTTATGGTACGAAATGTGTTATATATTCGGATCACAAAAGTCTTCAGTATGTGTTTTCCCAGAAAGAGTTAAATATGCGTCAGAGACGATGGTTAGAGTTAATCAAGGATTATGATTGTGAAATTCGTTACCATCCAGGCAAAGCTAATGTGGTTGCTGATGCTTTGAGTCGAAAAGGTACCTCTGACCGAGTTTATTACTTGAAAGTTGATGTTTCTTCTGATTTGGTAGATAAAATTAAAGATGCACAGTTGGAAGCTCTATTAGATCATAATCTTAAATCAGAAATCATGTTGAAACGGAAAGATCTGTTAGTTGATGATTCTAGAGGATTGAAGACTTTCCAGTCTCGCGTGTGGATTCCTCTTATTGGTGGTATTCGGGATATGATTTTGACTTAAGCCCATAAGTCTAGATTATCTGTTCATCCCGGCAGTACTCGAATGTATAATGACTTGAAATCTTTGTATTGGTGGCCCATGATGAAAACTGATATAGCACATTTTGTTAGTACTTGTCACGTTTGTGCTCAGGTTAAAGCTGAACACCAGAAGCCGTATGGGTCATTGAAACAGTTGGAGATTCCAGAATGGAAGTGGGAACATTTAACTATGGATTTTGTGACTAAACTTCCACGTACATTTTGAGGAAATGACATGATTTGGGTTATTGTTGACCGGTTGACCAAAAGTGCACACTTTCTGGCTACTAGTGAAACTGCGTCTCTTAGTAAGCTTGCACAGTTGTATGTAAATGAGATTGTTTCCCGACATGGTATTCCGTTGTCTATTGTATCGGATAGAGATTCTCGGTTCATTTCTCATTTTTGGCAGAGTTTGCAGCAAGAGTTGGGTACCAGAGTTAACCTCAGTACAGCATATCATCCTCAGACTGATGGTCAGTCAGAGCGTACGATTCAGACACTTGAGGATATGTTGCGGGCTTGTGTTTTGGAATATGGAGGTTCTTGGGATTCGCACCTACCGTTGGTTGAGTTTGCTTATAATAATTCTTATCACTCAAGTATCGGTATGCCTCCATACGAGATGTTATATGGGCGTCGGTGTAGAACGCCTATGTGTTGGTTAGAGGCTGGTGAGAAACAGTTTGCTGGACCAGACATTGTTCAGATAACAGCTGATAAAGTGGCAATTGCGCGTGAAAAGTTGAAAGCTGCACGTGATAGACAAAAGCAATATGCAGATCCGCGTAGACGACCAGTTACTTTTTTTGAAGGTGAGTTTGTGTATCTTAAAGTTTCTCCGTGGAAAGGTGTGATTCGGTTTGGAAAACGGGGAAAATTGGCACCTAGATATATTGGTCCGTTCAGAATTCGCCAAGTGATTAACGATCAGTCAGTGTCATTGGATCTCCCTCCAGAACTTGCTGGTATTCATGACACATTTAATGTGTGTTACTTGAGAAAGTGCAACGTTGAAGATCAGTCTCAGATACTTCCGTTACAAGATTTGAGGGTTGATCAGAATCAGAAGTTAGTAGAAGAACCCGTTGAGATTCTTGACCAGAAAGTTACTAAACTTAGAAAGAAACAGATCCTTATGGTGTTAGTGAAATGGAAACATAGTTTAGGTTCAAACCTAACTTGGGAGACTGTGGAGAGCATAAAATCCAGATATCCTGGATTATTTGATCATGATGAGATTTCGGGGACGAAATCTTCTTAAGGAGGGGAGATTTGTAACATCCTCCATATGGGTCTGGTATTTTCCTGAACTTTAAATATTATTTATTGTGTTAGGATAAATTTAATATTAATTGTTAGTTGATAATATTAGTTTAGAAAGTTAAGTAAGTTATTGTGTTAGATAAATAACTTATTTTGTTAAACTAATATGGTTGTAAAGAAATAATATTGTTGGAACTGTGAAATGATTTTAGGTTCCAGACAATAGGTTAAAGAAGGGGATTGAATTAAAATAAATGTTGGGTCGGTTTAAACTTGGTGAGCCGACCTATTTATCATCACTTTCCCATTTAGGAAAGTACTTCTCTTGTACTTTGACAACCAAAACAGAACACCAAAATAAGTAATAAATAAACTTGGTTCTTGTGATTGATTAATAAGTGAATACTTGAATAAATCTCCAAATCATTCTCTTTTCCTGCTCTTCTTAATTGTAAGTAATTATGTACTCTATTTTGTTTGTATCATATGAACTTAATTAGTAGTTGAAACAAGGTATTCTAAAGATAGGGTAAAATCGATGGATTGATTTATTTCTTGGTGATGATTATATTATGAGTTGATTTGGTATAAATGGAAATGAGTTTTTTTTTATAGTTCATGACTAGAAATATTGTTTTGAATGGGTTAATAGGGTCAAGTAAATTTGAGTATGAAATTTCGATTAATTGAATGATATTAGGTGAACTTTGTTAGTTGATTTCATGGTGAATCATAATGAATTAATTACGATGTCAAATTTGAGTTTGAAGTTGTGGATTGATATGAACTTATATGAGAATTTGAAGTACAGGTGCTTGTGATGTATCGATTCATTGATTTATATGATATAATAATTAAGTGAAATTTATGATACTTAAAAAGTAACTTAAGCAAGAATGCTCGAATTATATGATCTTATGAATCGTAATTGAGTGACTTGAATAATGTTCAATATTTGGATTGATCATGAGTTAGTGGTGATGTATATACTTGGAGTCAAATATACAATTGTTATGGAATACTAACTTGTGTTGTTATGTGGTATTTCAGATAAACCAAAGAATCAGTGACATAGTCCTTCTGAGTTTGAGACTACAGAGGTATCGGTGAGTGGATTTAGAACTCACCCTTTGATTTAGTTGTAACTGTTTGGTTGCAACAAGTGAACGTAGATATAATTGTTGAATTATTTAGTTGATATTGTTGTTTGTAAATCTACGTGTTATTTGGCCTTTGGGCATCAGTTGTTAATGAGGTCAACGAGTTGAACTGGTTGGTTGAGCTGGTTGGTTGAGCTGGTTGGTTATTATATGAATTTCACAGGGACTTGATTCATTCGTTGTGTGTAGAACCTGTGGTTGATTATAATAACTAGTAGCTATCGGTCTCGTCCGTTTTGGCCATACGGATATGTTTGGATAAGTGTTCTTGAGGAGCCACCCGGGTATTATGGTATTCTCCAGAACCACCGATCCTCATTCATTAAATTGTTGATTAGTTGATTTGTGTGTTTACGGTTGTTTGGTGTAAACAAATAGTTAAGCTAAGTTAATTGGTGTGTGATGAATTCATTCACTTAGCTTCGTGCTAATCCCTCATTTTATTTCCTGCAGGTTATGTTTTGAGATGTGGGTTGCAGGAATGTGATGCTCTAGTAGCAGGGAATGTTTGATGTTGGCGACTCTGATAAAGTTTGTTATAAACCATGATTTGTATTATATAATACCCCGTTTTGTAACAAGTGAACCATAGTTGGACTAGTTGTTAAACAGGTTGTATAAATATTGTGAAAAGTTATACCCAGTTTTAGTGTATAATAATGAAATATGTATTTTAAAATATACGCTTCCGTGATAATAATATAATAGTGTTGTATTCAAATGAGGGGTGTTATAAAATCTAATCAACCTTGATTATTCTAAAGTACTTAATTACTTGACATATATCATTCCTTAAATAAAATTCTACTAACACCATATTTCCAGTTTATTAATGTTGCACTCTTCATCCTACTCTAACAACCCAATTACTCATCACTATATTCACTTAAAGTGTGTACACAATCCTAAATCACCTATGCATGACATGCTTATGCATACATTTCACTACACACACACACCATGTACCTACATATATATATATATATATTATTTCATCGACTCACACACGACTAGTGTGTATCTCAATTAGATTCACGGAAACACATAATTTGTGTCTCATACTCAATTTAACTTGCAATACTATACAACAATGTAATATTTATCACTTATAATAATTACTCCCTTGAGCAACTCTTAATTAAATGCACACAATTTAAATTCTATCTACATATACATATTCACATGTACATGTTTCTATTTCTTATCTTAACATATGAAATGTATCTAAATCATATTTTCATGCATACTATGATCACTTAAGGAAATTATTCATAATTAATCACTTTAAACATGTATCCACTTGACATAAGTGAATAACAATCGTGTACAATAACATACTCTTACCACTAGAAACTAGCAACGTGCTAGAATCTTTAAAATCAATACATGACCTATATCCCTTTCAACAACGAAACAACAGTTTTGAAAATCACTATACACCTATCAACAATGAAATTTAAGTTTCAATTCATAACTAGCATTTACGCTAGTACCACATATCACTAATGTATTTGATAATCTTTTATTTTAAAGTATCTCGAATTCATATATCACTAATCACATATTAACAATCAAAATAGAAGTCAATTCACATGGTTAAAACCATTATCACATAATCACAAAGTCACTTAGCACCAATTTCAAATTGAATAATTACTAAGTTTCCCATCAACAAGTACGTTGCCATTCAAGCGCAAGTACCATATTATAAAAATGTGCTAACCACACACACATTTTCACAATATTCCATTAATCAATCATATCTCGTTAATCTCCACGGAAGATTATTTCATGTTTTATTCTCTTCTATATGCAACTTATCACTTCACCTTGATATTAAGCATATAATAACAATCAAATTTCACACAATTCTCAATTAATAATAATATAACTATCAATCAAAAGGCTCTCTATATATAAATATTTATATATATATATATATATATATATATATATATATATATATATATATATATATATATATATATATATATATATATATATCTCTTTTATTAATAGATAGTTCATTAATACAATAATTTAATGCTTTATTACCATTTCATTTTAGTCCTCTCTGACTCTCTCTCTCTCTCATATGTCAACATCGAAAACCTACAAATTTTAAGGTCACATCAATTTCTCTAGTACTTGGTAGCCTCAACATATCCATGTGAAATGGCATAATATAAATACGTTGGCCAGACGTCGTTATATTATGTCAAGTACACTTCAATTTCAGGTAACTTCATACCATCAATCTCTAAAATGATTAAATTTTACTCTCACATATATCACAATGTTAAAATCAATAATTATCACACATATAGTAACACTTTGTAATAGATTTATGACCCAGTATTAACTTGTTACTATTTCCCTTTATCACTTGAATGTGAAACTACTCACAAAATTAAGTAAACATAACAATTCAATCATCTAACACATTCCTCATTATCTCATTAACACATGTGTAAATTTTAACACAACTAAATCAATTTAACACCCTCTCTACACGATTCAATAACACACATGAATAAATACTTATCATGTTCTATATAACCCTTGACACCAAGTATTTTATTAATATTCCATGCAATATTTTCACATATTCAACACATATTCATCATTATATAATCTCTGAGTTGATTAATAAATAACCTTCCTTATTTAGTTATCAAGCAAGGATAAACTCATATAATATTCCTTCAACTCTTAAGATACTTATTCAACCGTATCTAATACCTCATATAATTCAATTACTTTATTGCATTTCCAATATTTCACCAAATATGTTTCACATAATTCCATAATCACTATTTACTAACCCTAGTAAGCAACAATCAACAATAACGTTCACAGTATACTTTGCAGTTAATTAAACAGCTTATACACAACTCATACACAATAAGATATGTGGACCTCTTAAAACAAGTTTTAATATTACATTTAGTCATAGGAATGATCTCTGGGCTCAAAGAAAACAAAGCCCAATTCAAACGTAAGTCAAAAGTTCAAAATTTCTTTGTACCAATACACTTACACATAATTTAATTATTTGAATAATTAAAAATTTCATAAAAAGGACATAACCATCAGAAATTACACTCTCTCACGTTTCCGGCGATATAAAGAACGTCAAAAACGGAGTTACGGTTCATTTTTTATGACCATTTTAAAATTGACCTGCTGGACACCAAACGAAGCCGCCGGCTTCATAATGAAGCCGCTGGATTCACCCTAATTTCAGCAAAATCTCATTTACAGACCCCTTTTTAAGCAAGCCGGTCACCCAAGCCATCGGCTTCAACCCCAAGCCGCCGGCTTCAACCTGAAGCCGCCTGATTGGGTCCAAAACAGCAGCCCTTCACCCCCTTTATGCATAAATACGAAATTCTAACGCGCATATCTCCTAAACCATAAAGATTTAAGTCATGAAATTTTGCAGGCACCTCCACTATGCCAAAATGAAACTTTCCCTTTTTACACTTTTTCAATTTACACGTTCTACGAGAAAATGGACGTATGAGTCATTTTAGACCATTTTCGACCGTTTTAGTTGACACACCATATTCCAAATGGCTAGGTTTCTGACTTCAACCCTTTGCTAACATGTTTCTACATATATTTGTGACGTGTGGACATATTCATCACCTTCATATACTCGTTTTATCATGTTTTAACTAGTCGACCCGTTCAGGGTCCAATTGGGCAATTTTAATAAGAACAACCACTTTGACTACCCAAAACACTTTCAACACACATTTTCACCATATGTAAGTCTTAAAGTAACTTTAATACTCTTTACACTCGAACCATCAAGTATTTTAACCATTTTACCAATAAGTGACCCATTTGGGTACTTTAACAACCCATTTGGGTTTCAACCCATGCATCCACCATTTCATTACCCATTTCACATTCGTTTGACTATTCTAAATCAAACTAACCCACTTTCATTATTAGTTTCATATTATCACCCTAAAACACTAAGTTCACAAAATTTCATCATATATAAACCAATTTCATCATATATTTTCAAATTTGACTTTTCACAAACTTGTCACCGCACATTTAGACTCATTGACCACTTTGGCTTTCTTACTACAATATTTACAATACAAAGATCATAATTCACCCTAATCACATTCCTCACTTCATAGCATGGCATAGCATGGCAATTATCGAGTTTGACACAATTACATTCAACATTGACCTTTCCAAGTCAATAGCATATATTTCAACAACTAGACACATTCTAAGTCACACAACAATACAACTCCAAACTTATAAATGGATAATACCCGCAACCCATTGATTTCATTATAGCAAGTCACACCAATTCAGGTTATCATTTATCAAATAATTCCCTAGCAAGGACCTATAATCACACCTTGCATTTATCGACTTATATTCACACACTGTATTTTCACATTGCATATACACTTAATTCCACATAACACAACTGTTACACTTTAGTCACCAATGTACCTACACACAATTTCAACTTCTTAATTACATACTAATAGCTCTATCACCTTATTAACAAGTAATAATCACTAACAATTCAATTTACTTTACTAATAATCATAACATAGTAAAGTAAAACAATTAAAATTTATTGAAATTCACCAAGTTTATCAGAAATTACCTGGCACATCTAGGCCCACGAGTGTTGAGGATTGAGAATACCAATCGGTTCCTCATGATCCTCCGTCTCTGCACTCAAAACAACAATCTGACATCTTGTTATAGATTAGTTCACATTTAACAACAACAACTTGCTCATACAACCACTAATCCCACACCTCGGAATGTTTGACCACTATCACTAGGCTTGGGATTGAACAATCAAACCATTATTCAATTCGCCCAAACCTATGCTCTGATACCAACTTATAACACCCCAGAATTTACAACTGTTTTTTTTAAACTATTCGAAAGCTCAAGTCCCAAAACACACACACACACACACACACACACACACACACACACACACACACACACACACACACACACACACATATATATATATATATATATATATATATATATATATATATATATATATAATGACATGCCGTCATTTTCCATTACCTAAGTTATAAGTATTGATTATTACCGTTTACAAAACAATCCTTTATATCCTGGGTATTATATAATCACACATTTTAAACTGTATTAAATAATATCAGAGTAATCCTAGTCAAACATTCTTCAGTTACTCCTTGACCCGCCCATAACAATAGATATTAACCTGCAAGGAGTAAACAACGGGATTAGCACGAAGCTAAGTGAGTTAACTCATCACTAACAATACAACTTAGTTTAACACCATGATTTCACCACATTTAACACATTGACTCAACATCACCAGAGGATCGGTGGCCCTTGTGGCGCCCTCAGCCGCGGTGGCCCACCAAGCGACACTTACACCAACTGCAGGCCAATACAGTGGTTAACCGATAACCGTTTGTTACCTTTAGTCAACACAAGCCTTACTTACAACGAATGTTCACAACCCTTGTGTTGACTAACCTGTAACAACACATTCCAACATAGTTGACCTCTATAACACAATTACCAATAGGTCACTTAACACTTTAACACAATTCACAATTCAACTTAACACAGGTATAACACATAACACTTGAAGTAACCACATAAGTGATCACTAAATTATAGTGAGAGATCTAAGTCAACTCACCGACTACCATAGTCGCCCACTCAGTAGTCTAATATCACTGAGTCTTCTCCATATCTGGAAATACAACAAAATACACAAGTCAGTTACTTGTATCAAATCTACATAACATTACTCCAATAAATTTATACTAACAAATCCAAATTACTCAAGTCATAACGATTTAACACAATCATTAAAATTCTCAATATTCAATCCATACTTTTATGGATTTACATCATATTTCTCAAATCATCACCCAATCATGATTAACTATCATGATAATCATTTTTTTTATTTACAATTCAATCAACTTATCACCAACTTGATTTAATTCAATATTTATCATCATTAATTCATAATCACTATCAAACTATCATTAATCATTAGCAAGGTTATTACCCTTTAACATTAACAGTATTATTAATTTTCAATTAAGTGTTCTTATTAGTAATCACTACTCATTTCATCATATATCCATCAATTTCATTATTATCAACAAATTCTCAAGAACACTTATTCACTCATACTCTTTTAGTTTAAATCATTTTAATCATCATCACTAATAACCTCTAATATGTTTATTAACAATACATATCACTTACACATTATTAGATTAGGCTCATATATCCTACTTCAAGAACAATCAATGAAACCCATCACTTTATTCATGATATATATATCATATTCATCATTTCTAAGTTAGTGTTTTTATTATAATCATCATTTACCCATCAACTAACAAGAATTTAACCACCACAACTTTCAATTTTTTGGATTATATTCAATAACCCATCAAAATCATCAAAAAACTTAAGAACCAAGATTAATCTACAAACTTAAGCTTGAATCTTGCTAGATATCAACAATAATAAGCTTAACTAACATCAATTTCACATAATCAAACTCCAATTTTGAATTATCACTAAGAAACACTAAACCCCCCAATTTCTAGGGTTTAAAATTAGATAATCAAACTTACCAAGCAATAAGAAAGATTGAAGAATCATTAGTCCATGTGTTTGAAGCTTAAATTTGATATTGGAAGCTTTGATTTGAAGAGAGGAAGTGAAATGATCTAGGGTTTCATTTGAGAGAAAGTGTTTATCAAGTGAATAAATGAAATGAGGAAAGATGGAGTCGGTCCATCAATAAAACCGACCTTCCCCCTCATTAATTTACAGTATAAATTATACCCCTCTTTGACCTATTGTCTGGAACCCCACTTTCAGACGCGAGAACTTTATTTTATTTTACCGTCACCTAGATTTATTTAAAACAATCAATATTTCACTAGTCACAATATTTCCTGAGGCTTATCGACCTATTAATTTTACAATCAAACACATATAACAATTTTTAATCGCATTTAAAATTTTCAAGAAATACCTATTATTTCTAGGCCCAATTTGAGGATGTTACATATATTATACATAATCTATTTGTACTGCATTTTGTTATTTTTACTGCATTTTTCATACATTTCGTTTATTATATATTGTTTGTTAATCACTGCATTTTGTATTACACATATTATCTATTTGTACTACATTTTGTATTAAAGTATACTTCATATTGTTGTTTTTCCTGCATTTTGCGTATATTTCATTTAGGACATATTGTTATCTTTTTACTGCATTTTATATTATATATATCATCCATTTGTACGGTATTTTGTTGATGTCGGGTATAGAATATGCGGTAAAATATATAAAAATTTTAGTTAATTAACAATAAGATACAAAATGCAATGAAAAAAACCTATAGTTTTATTCAAAATGCAGTGTGAAAAGGAATACTAATATAATAAAAAATTTATAAAAAAAAAAATTTGAAAAAAAATAAATTTTCCGACGGCGGCCAGGTTGTGACAGCAGGTGGTTGTAGGTGGGGTTGGGGGAAGAAGAAGGTAGAAAAGGGAAGAAAATAAAGTGGAGGGGTTAAAATGTAAAAATCTAAATAGTGAAATGGGTGTGGGGTGAAATTTAATGTTATGTTTTTTTTTGTTAACTAATACCCTTATTTTTGAAAGTATTTACAAAATTATCATCCCTTATAACCATTGATTACACCCTAAAAAATCATCCAATGATCACAAATAAATCTTCTCCTCCTTTCCTCAAATAACCCCTTCCCCTATGATCCCCAATCTTAACTTTAATGATATGTGTTGACCGAAGTATTTTTTTTTTCCTTCAAACCCATTTTAGACAACTCATATTAACTGTATATAGTAGAGTTTAAATGAGTACATCAATTTTGAGTGGGAATAGGGGAATCAATCTCAACAACTCATTTTTATCAAATACTCATTTCCCCTACATTTTTAAAACTCAAATAGCTCATAAACGGTAAGTCGAAAAATCATGAAAATTGCACCAAAAAATTCAACGTTTGACAAATGTTTTTTTGCCGTATCTCAAGACATACTTTTGACAAATATTTTTTTCATTTCTTGGTGGGTTTTACAAATTAGTAACAGATGTGTTAGTGATTGGTTGTACATTTGATTTGTGGTTAAGGTTAGGGCTTAGGGCTAGGGTTTATGGTATAGGATTTAGGGTTAGGGTTTAGGGTTAGGGCTTAACAGGGTTTAGGATTTAGTATGATATATGGTTTAGAGTTTTGTAAATCGTTTAAGGTTTAGGGTTTGGGGTTTAGTGTAACACCCCCAAATTGGATGATTTGCGGAAGCTTGATTTGGGTGTTACTAATCAATAACAAAGCACAAAGATATATAGTAAACGACTCTATATGCGTCGTTTTAACAAAATATATTGATAATTGAAATGTTTACAACATTTAAAGCTTTACATAGCTCGAGTTTAAATAAAAGGAGATTTCAGTACATAAGTACTTGTACAAAATATACTAATGCAAGAAAATCTCAATCGTCTGTATGCTGACTCGAGCTAACGTCCTGAAGCAGAAACATCCTACTGCTTGGTACCTGCGATATATGCTAAAAGGTCAGCTATAAAGCTGGTGAGCTCACAGGTTTGAAATCAGTTATTATAGTATGAACCGCAAGATTTAAATAATGAATTGCATCCAGCAATTAAATGATAGTCATCGTGTATACAGCCATGAGCACATAGTTGAGCTTAACTCGAGGGCCGGGTCCCCTATAGAGAATTCCGGGCGAGGTGCCTCCACGAATGCCTAATCCACATTCGTCTTCCCAAATATTAGTACGTCCGTTTACCCGGTTAATGCTTGCTAACCCGGACGAGGTGGGTCAATCCTATATGGTACCATATACTAATATTCACGCTACAACGTATTAACAACTATGCTGACGGAGGACTTTAAATGATTAGTTTCGAAAAAAACTCATGTAGTATATGAAAAGTTGGTACTTGCGTTCACATGTTAGAAGTTGAGCAATATATCACACCCCTGAGTAAAACAATAAAAGAGGGGCTATGAGACTCACCTGAGTCTGAAAGCGTTTAAACAAACGTAAGTTGATTAGCCGAGTATGAAGTCCAAAGACTTGTAACCTGAGGGTGTCCACGACACGCGATGGTTATAAACATGATTGGGTATCTCAAAAGATCACCCTTGTAGTTGTTACACAACTATATATATGTCCAAATTACTACGATTTGGTTGATTTGTTAAGTGTTTGAAAATATGTACGGCCCGTTGGTGACGGATTTGTAATAATAATCTCAACTATTATTATTTTGATTTCGTGGCGTTTTACTTGAAAAATGTGTTTTGATTATGTTTTAGAAGCCGTTACGGAATCTAAGTACGGGGGTCCGGGGGCAGCGCCCCTGGTAGCGGGGTCCAAGGGGCGGCAGCCCCTGGCGGGGTCCAAGGGGCAGAGCCCCTAGCTGGGGTCGAGCTGCCAGGTCAGCTTGGAAAATTTTTATTTCTACTATATTGCTTTGACGAAAAACGCATCTGGGATCTGAATTCGGGTAAAATCGAGTGATAAATTTTAGGTCTCGACACTTAGTAAAAATCTGAGTTTTCTGTGTTTTGCGACACAATATGCGACACTAAAGATGTTATGCGACACAAGGGTTGTGTCGCATAGAAAATGCGACACAATGTCTATACGACACAAGGGTTGTGTCGCATAGATGCGAGATGCTGATTCAACAGCGACATAGTGATTGTGTCGTATGGTGTATGCGACATAGTGGTTGTGTCGCAGGACTTGCGACACTAATTATCGGGTACGACACAAGGTGCGACACAAGGGCTTTTATACGACACAAATGCCAAAATACGACACAACATGCGACACAAGGCTTGTGTCGCATGGATGAACATCAGCCCAGAAAGTCCGGCTGTCAAGGTTTTTCCGGCCAAAAATCCGTTTTAAACTCGTTTTCAGGCTATAAAATCGTGTTCTATACATTGTAATGGACATATACAAGTGATAATAACAACTACAATTGAAAAATACTAAGAATCGAGAGATTTCGGGATTTTGTCGGAAACTTACAAATTGCCGAAATGAAAATCCGGAAAGATAGCGTTGTAGATCGTCGCGAGGTGGTCGTGAATCTCTAAAAATATTGATGATTCGAGCGTGTATAATGGTGTTATTTGCGGTTTTAGTGATTTGTGGTATTTTGGTGGTTTTGGAGTAAATAAGAGAAGAGGTTATCCTCCCATTTTTCAGTCTCCGACTCGCGATCCGCGTGGTGTTCGTTTTCTCCGTCATTTAACGTTTTATAATTTATCTTACATATTAATTGGTAAGTTTTAAGATACAAATTATTACGCGATATTTTATTTAAATATTTTACAAATCGATTTATATATGAGTTATAAAAAGTAAGTTTGTTTATTTAGTTTGCGCGTTTTAATATTTTAAATCGTGTAAGTTCTGTTTGTACGATACGAATGAATACGAAATATTATCATAATAATATTTTTGATATAAAAGCGTTATTTAATAAAATTTGGTCACCAACGTCCGTATTTGATTGAATCGAAATACATTCGATTTAAGTCGCGTACGATTTAATCAAATCGCATTTTCGTATATATTCAACAATATATATAATTCGATACATTAATTAGCCTAACACAGAACTAATTACATGTATTAACATCTGATTAGACACTAATTACTAGTCCTAATTTGACGGGTGTTACATTTAGGGTTGGGGGTTGGGCGTTTCGCCCAGAAACCCCAAACCCTCAACCCTAAACCATAACCTATAAACTCCAAACCATAAACCTTAAACGCGACACTTTAATACATGTGTTAGTGAATGTGAAACTCACCAAAAAAGATAGAAAAAAAAAACTCGTCAAAAGTTTGCCTTGAGGGACGGCAAATCGAAGAGGAGAAAACGCTGAATTTAATGGTGCAATTTTCATAATTTCCGGCCTCGAGCAACTTTACTAATAAGGTTTCGATTGGTCGTTTGTGAGATAATTGATGTTGGGGGTAAATGAGTTTTGTACATTTGGAACATTCTCTTTGTACAAATGGCACAATATCATTGGTTTCCTCATTCTCACACAAATTTCTATTCTTATTTGAACCCCACCCTAACTGTATATATATTTTTGCACTTTAAATTTTGAGCTTAAACGAATGATGCCACTAAATTTGGAGATTTAATGATCAACAATCTTATCCGTACAATTTTATGAACGTTATGGTTCATGTATTTATTAGTTAATGCTCAGTAAATTGTTTGATCAAATTGGATGTGTAGTTCTTAATTATGAGCTTCTACCACTAACGTATGTCCATCTTATCAAATGCTCCCTCCGTCCCAAATTAAGTGTCCTGGTTTGACTTTTTGAGTATTTCCTTTTCAACTTTGACCTTAAATTTTTTTGTTTGTGTTATATAATCATTGATGCAAAATATATGTATATATTGGATTTTTAATATATTTTCATTGGTATAATTTTCATAAAGTAATATATAACACAAACAAAAATATTTAAGGTTAAAGTTGAAAAGGAAAGACTTTCAAATCTGATACAAGACACTTAATTTGGGACGGAGGGAGTATATAATATCGAGGTTCTCAATATCAGGATGCTACTTAGGATCATTTTCGCCTTTACAAATTGAAATTGTAGAATCGGTTAGGGATCATAAGATTTTATCGAAACATCAATTTTATTTGATAGATATTCAAATTCGTGTTGAAAACTAAGAGCACACGGAGTGGACGATTCTTCAGCAGCGTTTTTGCTCCAGAACGCTGCTCGGCGCCGTTCATCCATCCCGTTGCAGCGTTCCCATCCGCGTTCCCGTTGCCGTTCAACCTCCGGCGTTCGGATTCGGACACTGCATCAACCAACGTTTTACCTTTTTTTTTCTTTTTCTTTTTAATTTCAAACGTTAAAATAGATTTTGTGTATATTTTTTGTTAAGGATTTGATAGGATTTTAATTATTTTTTTTAGCTTGATGCAGGTGGTTTGGGAAAGAAGGAGAAGAATAAGATGGGTTGGTAGGTAGTAGCTAGAGCCGATACATACATATATGTATATATAGTAATAAATAATAATAATAATAATAATATAATATAATATTAATAATAAAAGGAAGGTGGTAGGTAGCACAATAAACACTAAAATTAAAATCAAATTTGTTTTATTTGTTTTGTAATTTTTTTATTTGTTTTGAATAAATTAAATGTTATTTTATTTGATTTATATATTTTAAATATTAATCTATACAATTATTTACATTAAAATCACAAATATAACAAATAATATAAAATTTCAGAACACTGTCCAGAATACTGTTACCACTCCACAAAATCCTCACCACAAAATTCTCACTCAGAACACTGTGTTTAGGCCGTCACCACTCCGTGTGCTCTAACTACTCCCTCTGTCCCATCAAAAATGTCCTGTTTTGATTTTTCAAAGTATTTCTTTTTCAACTTTGACCTTAAATATTTTCGTTTATGTTATATAATACATGATGAAAATTATACTAATGAAAATACAATTAAAACCCAACTCATTCATATATTTTGCATCAAGTATTATATAACACAAACAAAGATATTTAAGGTCAAAGTTTAAAAAGAAAGACTTCAAAAAGTTAAAACATGACACTTTGGTTGGGACGGAGGTAGTATTAGAGAAAGTGATGTATCAAAACAAACTTTTATATTATAGAAACTGGTGGAATCGTCCGATCCTACAATCAAGATCGTGATCTTAACAACCTTGATATATGGGAGATGATAAATACAACATGAAAAGTATTGCATACACCAAAAGTTATGCTTTGAGTAATTGTACAGTAAGCTATAATATATGTACAGTTTGTTATGTGGAACAAATTGAATGTTGTATTTATTAATTCCCTTGATATATATGGCTTCAACAATCACGATGTTTGGTTTATGAAGTAAATCTAATTTCGTGATTTGCTTTATGAATGAAGTAAATATAATTTCAAGTCGTATCGTATTGATTGTCATCGGGGGCTATATAATTAAATAAATAAATTAAAGTTTAAATCTATTAATTATATGGTAAACATCGGTTAACATTTTGTAATCCTTTGGATCTGCAATGTTTGTTGAAAGTTTTACTTAGAGGTGAGTGATAATTTGTGTATTATCATTTATTATCCATACACTACTAAATATGTTTATATTGTTGTACACTATAACATTTAAAAACACTCATTTACTATTCATCGATAAAAATTGATGGTGTACGATTTACTTCCCATTTATTTATCATGTAACTTTTCCATTTTGTTTAAATAATAGTAACATATGCCTATTCATAATTCTGTTTTTATCATCCTTATATGTAATTTTCGTACAAAATAAATATCTACTAGTATTTGGTTTTGGGTAATAAAACATATAATTGATGATGGTGATTCACGATGTTGATAGGATGAGAGTGACGACGCATTCAGGATGTCCGTCAATGTTCGATTTGAAAGCCGATGGTATTGACTTTTAAGTATCACGATATGTTTTGATTGTTGGAAAGCAAAATGTGAATTTCTTTTATTTAACGTATAGAATTGACAATTATAAAGATCGAATTTAAAGCTTTTAAATTCTTTAAAAAATTTAAAATGGTTAATATTTTTTTGGATTTTGCTAACGGAAGCTCTAAGGGCTTTTGTTAAGACTTTCAAACATGCAGAAAGGATTTGTACATTCAAGGGAGTCAAAATAAAGTCAAGGGTGAACAAAAGTTGGTTATGATTATAGTATAAGTTTTAATGCATGTCTGAAAGTCTTAACGAAAGACCTAAGAATTTCCGTTAGCAAAATTCTATTTTTTTAAATTCTATTTTTTTTAAAAAACACAATTCTAAAGATAACATACATCACATAATATATATATATATACATATCATATATAAACACACATGCTTCTCATATACCTGCCAAGGCATAGGCCATCTAACTTGGTGAAATTAAAGTTAATTAAAAAAATATGGGTTCATCTGTTCATGTCTAGATTATTTAATTATTTTTCGATTGTCATCCAACTATTTTTTTAATTTATGTAACCCCTAAAAGATTATTCTATGTTCATTTTGAGTCATTATAAGACGACTTCTGCAAATAAAGTATGAATTTAAAAATTCAAAATTGATAACTCTTAAGAGTTAAGATTAAGGGGCTGTTTATTTTTTTTCCTAGTAAGTGTTGTTTAAATGTGATGTCTGTCTGAATAAATATGTCTGTTTATAACAAGTGCTGTTTATGTAAATGTAATTTTTGTTTTGACAAAAATGATGAACTTAAATGATATAAAGTTTGAATAAAAAATGATGTGTTCAAATTCTATTGGAGAAAAAATGTTGAAAAAATGTATATCATTAAGAGTCTCATTTTGGTAAGGGCTTTATTTTTCCTCCTATTTCAGAAACAGACATTCCTTTCATATTAAGTGGAAAAAAAAACAGCAATTTATATGTCTGGATTAAGAAGTGTCTGGAAACAGACCATTAAGTGAAAAGTAAACAGGCCCTAAGTGTTATCTCTGTGCGTGAAGGGACGAGTTCAATAAAAAATAATACAAATATTAAAAATGGATAAAATAATAGAATTAATCAATTTCATTCAAGAATCTAATATCACTCGAACATTTAAAATCTAATGTTTAATATCTATCAAATGACATGTCAAAAAATATGAAAATTACATAAGATTTTGTTGAGAATAATAATGGATATCAAGACCCATTGTATTTGCTTAAAGTAAGAATATCTAAAATTATTATGTTTGATTTTTATTTTCTAAATCCATATTCATCTAAAAGTGTACATGTAACTCTAAGAAGTCTACATGTATATCGGAAGTAGCACCTAGTGCCCGGAAGTAGCTCATCGAGCCCGGAAGTAGCACAGCGTGCCCGGGAGTAGCACAACGTGCCAATCAGTATATGCATATAAGTGTACATGTACCTATCTCTAGCGTACATACAGTAGTAATCGTGTGTGACACTTCAGGTCAAGTAGTAGCATCAAGTATGCATATAAATGTACATGTACCTATAGCAAGCGTACATGCAGTAGTAATCGAGTGTGGTACCACGTGCCCAAAAGTATATGCATATAATCAGTAAGTACGAGTATAGCACAATGTTAAACTAGTGGATTACCCTATGGAAATATTGTAAATGTAATTCAAAAGAGTACCTACAATTGTCTCACAACAGTTAGGTATAGCACAGTGTATCTAAGTTTGTAAGTGTCCCACTTAGATAATAGTATGTATCATAATGTGCCTAAGTATGTGTAATCATCACTTAGCTGTTTTGGGAAATAGTATAAATGTGTTCCACTAATGTACGCTACCATCGCGTATTCGTAATCTCAAACTTAACAAGAAGGTTGGTGCCCCTAGGCACGGTTTACTCGAAGGCTAGCATGACACTAGTAATTGTAGATCATAGGTGTAAGGAATTCAATAGTCCTTAGAAAGCCGTACTTGTTCAAATCTATGTGCTTCCTAACCTTGGGATACTTAATACCCTAAAGTATTTTAGGAAAGTTCGGCAATGTTAAAACATAACATGTTTATCCATAAAGTCGGTTACTCGTTTTATTTAATCAATAAACAATGAAAACAAGTAAAATGGAAGCATGGGTCTCAACCCAAAATCAGTAAAATAGTTTGAAAAGTGGGGCTATGAACACACCTGAGTCTAGTAAGCAAGCTACGTTTGTAATCAAACGAGTATCCGAAAGTATATATATATATTATAACACCCAGAATTTACAACTGTTTTTTTTTTTTAAAACAATTCGGAAGCTCAAGTCCCAAAACATATATATACATAAAATGACATGTCGTCATCTTCCATTACCTAAGTTCTAAGTATTAATTATTAACGTTTACAAAACAATCATTTATATCCTGGACATTATATAATCAACATTTTAAACTGTATTAAATAATAATCAGAGTAATCCTAGTCAAACATTCTTCAGTTACTCCTTGACCCGCCCATAACAAAAGATATTAACCTGCAAGGAGTAAACAATGAGGGATTAGCACGAAGCTAAGTGAGTTAACTCATCACTAACAATACAACTTAGTTTAACACCATGAGTTCACCACATTTAACACATTGACTCAACATCACCAGAGGATCGGTGGCCCTTGTGGCGCCCTCAGCCGCGGTGGCCCACCAAGCGACACTTACACCAACTGCAGGCCAATACAGTGGTTAACCGATAACCGTTTGTTACCTTTAGTCAACACAATCCTTACTTACAACGAATGTTCACAACCCTTGTGTTGACTAACCTGTAACAACACAGTCCAACAAAGTTGACCTCTATAACACAATTACCAATAGGTCACTTAACACTTTAACACAATTCACAATTCAACTTAACACAGGTATAACACATAACACTTGAAGTAACCACAATAGTGATCACTAAATTATAGTGAGATCAAAGTCCACTCACCAACTACCATAGTCGCCCACTCAGTAGTCTAATATCACTGAGTCTTCTCCATATCTGGAAATACAACAAAATACACAAGTCAGTTACTTGTATCAAATCTACATATCGTTACTCCAATAGATTTATACCAACAATCTCATTTCATATACATATTAACATAATCATCACATACATCAAGTTTCATACTTCTTGAATTGTTTCTTAATCATGATTAGATATCATGTTAACCACTTTTCAACTATATATCAATTTAGTTGTCACTTGTAGTAATTTCACATAATTCATTCCACTAATATGAATTATCATTATTAACTTCATTAGTTCACTCTCACCTAATAAATCATGATAATTAAAATCAACTTGTCACATAATTCACATTATCATATTAATCCAACTCAATTATAGCTAATTAGCATAATTAGACCATTAACCTCATCTTAGCTTAAATGAATAACAACTCATATAATAACTCATCTTTCACTAATAACACTATAACAACCTTTTGTTATTATCAATCAAGGTGATTAACACCTAATCATCACACTTTCACAAATTCCACTTGAATTATAATCACACAACTTGATTAATTCACACTTTCAACATTAAAGCTACTAATCCTCTTATTAACACTTATTAACACCATTTCAACTAATACCAAGCTTTAGTTTATGATGATTACCATTAGCCCATCAAAATTTCCATAAACACATCAAAATCATCAAGAGGTTTAAGAACCCTAATGAAAACTATAACTCTAAGCATGAATCATGTTAGTTATCATCAATTACAAGTATAACAATCATCACTTTCACCAACTTAAGCCTCAATTTTCGGATTAAAGGCATTAACCTATCAAAATCATGATAAACCCTAAGAACCAACTTAAATTTACAAAATTTAACTTGAATCTTGTTAGCAATCAACAATAACAAGCTTAATTAACAACAATATCACATAATCAAACTCTAATTTCGGATTTTGCTCAAGAACACAAAAACACCCAATTTCTAGGGTTCATGATTTGAAGAATTAAAGACTTACAAGATGAAAAGAAGAATTAGAAGATGATAATCTTCACACTAGAAGCTTGAATCCGAATTATGAAGCTCCAATTTTGATGATTTCTTCATGATTTTGGTTTAGGATCAAATGTGTGTGTGTATATATGTTCATACGTATGTATGTATGTATGTTTGGGAATAAAACCCGATCCAACACATATAATATACCATATAAGTGTTAATTTTCATTCACCGTATTTATTATTGTCTGGAACTTAAAAACCATTTGCGGGGAAATACAATTTTATTTTACCATCAACTAAATAAATTTAAAACAATCAATATTTCACTAGCCACAATATTTCCTGAGACTTATCGACCTATTAATTATACAATCAAACACATATAACAATTTTAAATCGTATTTAAAATTTACAGAAAATACCTATTACTTCTAGGCCCAATTTGAGGATGTTACATATATCGCGTGTACGAGTGATATCGTATATGGTTGAATAGTTGGTGCGCGAGATTGAGACTTAGTAAATATAACCATTTTATTCTAGGATTGGCGACACTTGAGTTAGTGTCGCTATCGGCGACACTTGAGTTAGTGTCGTTATCGGCGACACTTGATTATGTATGGCGACACTAGGGCAAGTGTCGCTAGTTGTGGTCACATAACATTTGGCGACACTCGAGTAGTGTCGCTGGAAGTAATATTCGGATAAGTAGCGACACTCGGTGTCGCACCCCCAAATTATGATGCGGAAGCGGTTCGGGTCGGGGCGCGACTAATCAATAATCATAGCACATAAGATATAATGAACGACTCTATATGCGTCGTTTTACAACTTGTATTAATAAAATCAAAGTTTACATAAAAAATACAGTTACATTAGCTCGGTTGAAATTGAGAGATTTAAGTACATAATTAATCTATACAAAATATAATAATGCAGCTAAATCTCTGATTGTTTGCATGCTGACTCGAGCTAATTGATCCTGATTGAGCAGTCCAACCTACTGCTGGTTACCTTTGATACATGCTAAAATGGATCAGGGAAAAGCTGGTGAGCTCACAGGTTTGTATGTCAACACATAATTGTATGAACCGCAAGATTTATAATTGAATTTAAAGTGCAATTAAGCAAAATAAAAGTTATACAGCCATGAGCACATAGTCTGAGCTTAACTTGAGTGTCAGGTCCAATTAAGGAAACCCAACTGAGGTGCCTCCTACGAGTGCCTAATTTACACTCGTCTTCCCAAATGCTAATACGTCCGTTTGACCAGTTAGTGCGTGCTAACCCGGACGAGGATTGTCAATCCTATATGATATCATATACTAACATTCACACTACAGATGTATTACCAGACTATGCTATGGAGGGCTTTAGTGATTAGTTGAAAACAACTCATGTAGTATTTGATTGTTTTGTACTTGTGTTCAACATGTAAATAAAACGTGCAATGTAATCACACCCCTGATTGAAAACAGTAAAATAGGGGCCATGAGACTCACCTGAGTCTTGAGTGTTTATCGAAATAACTTGAATTGATTAGCTGTGAATTGATGTCCGAAGACTTGTAACCTGAGGGCGTCCAATACGCGCGATGGTTATTAATTGAATATGTATCTTAAAAGACTACCTTTGTAGTTGTTCGTTCAACTATAATGTCCAAATTATCCCCATTTGGTTGATTGACTTGTCCAAATTACTACGATTTGGTTGATTAACTTGAGTTTAGAAAGTGTGTATGGCCCGTTGGTGATTGTTTGTAATAATAATTTTCAACATTATTATTTTGATTTTTGAAATGTTGTACTTAAAAATGTTTACAAACTTTTAGGTGATGGGGGTCCGGGGGCAGCGCCCCTGGTTAGCGGGGTTCCAGGGGTGGCAACCCCTGGCGGGGTCCAAGGGGCTGGCCCCTGGTTGGGTGAAATCAAGTGATAAAATTTAGGTCTCGACACTTAGTAAAAATGAATTGTAAACATTTTGTTTTCAGCGTCACTTATAGCGACACTCAAGGGTTTAGGCGACACTTAGGAAGTGTCGCATGAAATGACGGATTCTGATCTAATGGCGTCACTTGTGCAAGTGACGCATAGAGGGCGACACTTAAGGAAGTGTCGGTTGTAAGTGTCGGAATAAAGGTCATGAGTCACAAAGGTTAGTGACGGATGAAATCTGTTCTCGATTATAGGCGTCACTTAAACAAGTGACACTATAAGTGTCGGTTTATAGTGACGGGTATTGAATTTGCGACACTTAGGCAAGTGTCAGGAAAAAGGGGTTTTATGCGGCACTTAGGCAAGTGACGCAAAATTAGGGCTTTTAGCGACACTCAATGTGTCACTTAAGTGACGCACGAAGTGACGCTACACTGCAGTCGTCGTTGCGACACTTAAAGCTGTTGACGGATTTTTGTGCCAAAAACGAGTTTTCCGGCCATAGTTTGGTCCGATCCTTTTACCCAACCCATATAAGGACATTTTGAACATAAACAAACCACTTTCATGTAAAAATAAACGAAATCGAAGAGTTTCGGGTTTTTGTCGGAAACTTACGCGGTGTCGAAATGAAATTCTGAAAAGATAGAGTTGTAGATCGTGTCGAGGCGGTTCCTTTTCTCCAAAAGCTTCAGCGATTTAAGGTCGTTTTAATGTGTTATTTTGTGATTTTTGATGAATGTGGTGATGGGTGTTGTTGAGAGAAAAGTTGAAGAAGAAAGAGAAAGAGAAATGGAGAATGAGGGAAATGAGTGGGGGAAGGTGGGGTTATAGGGGGCCGGTTTTTGGTGGGGTCCACGGGGTGGGCTTCACCAAATTTCAATTCCCTGCAATTGCGTTTCGCGCGGTGTTCGTTTTTCCGATTGCTTAAACGTTAAATACTTATTTTGTACATTTGGATATACATTTTAAAATACGAATAATTACCCAATATTTTTGTTGAAGTATTTTACCAAATACTTAATAATTTTGTTATAAAATGTAACTTTGATTTGTTCTGTTTTGTTTGCGCACTTAATATTTTAACCGCGTAACCGTTATTTGTACGATACGAATTTGAATTGAACTATTACCAAAATAGTATTTTGGATATAATCACGTTATTAAATAATGTTTTATTATTTAATAAAATTGTTCACCAACGTCCATATTTAATTGAACCGAATTACATTCGATTTGAAACTTGTACGATTTAATCAAATCGCATACTTGTATATATTCAGCAATAATGCAATATATATTATTTGATACACAAATTAGCCTAACACAAAACTAATTATATGTATTAACACTTGACTAGGCACTAATTTCTAGTCCTAATTTGCCGGGTGTCACACTCTGTAAGTGCCGCTAGTAGGGATTCCGTGAAAGGTAGCGACACTCAAGGATAGTGTCGTTAATTGTGATAAATCGATGAGTAGCGACACTCAAATTAGTGTCGCTAGTGTGTAGATGGCGACACTCTATTGAGTGTCGCTATGTCGCGGCTGTTAGTGTTTTGTTCTTGTGGGTTTGGTCAAAAATGTTCGGTTTGACCCGAAACTTTTACACAAGCTTTAAATGTGTTTCCAAGTAAATATAAAGTAGTTTTTATGTTTTGTTAATATTCCGAAAGTGTCGTTTTAATACGGATACAAAAACAACCCTTAAATTCGTTTCCTCAGTTTTTGGACGCACTTTGTGGCTTGTTTTAAAAATTTTCTCAACGGGAATCAAATCCAAAAAAAATATATGTTATTCCTCTATCTCTCAGCTCTCTGGAAAATATTTTTATTAAGTCTAAAACCAAGCACAACTCTGGAAATTAAATTGCAAAAGGGACATAGGTTCTGCAGCTAATTTTAGTGACATATGTTCAAAGATTTAGTCATAACTTAAGTTTTACAAAACTTCACAAAAACGTTCAAGTAGGGGATTTAAAGATAACAAAATTTGTGATATTTTCCAGTTGGTTTCACCAGTTTTCATTGTGTAGTTTACGAGATATGCTCTTCAACATTTGACCAAAGATCCTGATCAGAAAGGACAGACTGCATATGTACTTTTATTTCTTTAAATTAAAATAGTAAATGACCTCCAAAATTCGTGAGACTTACAGATTTGAAAACTAGACATTACAATTTAGGCTTAAGAAACATGATATTTCGTGGAGTTATGGGTTAGATATGGCCGATCTAAACTCGGTTTGAGTTTTGTCCAGCAGGTAATACTATTATCCAATGGTTAACCGCAAGTTAAAACGATTTTTGAGCATGTTTTTGGACAATATGAAGGCTAAATTGACTACTAGCATGTAGATACATGTTATCCAAGCAAGATCTAGTAAAGAGGAGGAGTTTATACCGAGGAAAGAGCTGATCTAAACCGAAAATGAGGGGGATGGGCTGTGCAGTCTCATTTCCTTGTTCTTCCTTGCAAAATCGACTTAGGAGAAGTAATAGCTTGCTAGATCTTGTGTAAAACTTCAGTTTTTCAGTTCTAGAGAGAGAGTCGCTCGTTTTAGAGAGAGAGGGCGGAGAAAAATCAGTTTTTGGTGTGTGTTTTGTGAGGGTATTGTGTGAGGAATCAATGAAAGAGTAAGTTTATATACTTGGATGTTTTGGGCTAGGTTTTTGGCTCACTTGGGCCGACTTGTGGAGCTGGTTGGGCCGAGGCTCGGGCCTGGTCCAAGGTGGGTTGGGCTCGGGTCTCGGTCCTTGAATTCGGGTTACGTTTGTGAGTCGTTTAAACGTTAAACCAAACGATAAACGTATAGTTTTAAACATTATGTTTTCTCGAGTGGATTTTGGGTAGTGATATCAAAAGTTAACGAAGTATTTTAAAATACTAAGTTTTGAGTTATCAGAAATAAAGTTTTTGACTTGTTCTCGAATTTGCGCGTTTTCTCGTGTACGTTAAGTTTTACTTAAAACGCGATAGTTTTTCGTTGATATTATTATAGAAAAATATTTCAAAGTGAATAACGACTATTTTATGATGAAAATAGATTTATGTTATTTATGGAATGTTTCACCAACGGCCGAGTGTGTCGGAATCCATTCGATGAGTTTGCGTAATTACAATTAATTACGTACACGTATATATATAATATACGAAATGTTTTAGATATTTAGTCTAATATGATACTAAATACATGTATTAGCGTTAATGACTTAGGGAAATAACTACCCTAAGTACGGGTTGTCACATTCTCCCCTGTTAAGAAAATTTCGTCCTGAAATTTTGAGTGAAGTAGTGTGGGGTCCGGGAAGAAGTGTATGTATGAGAAGTTCATCGAGTAGATAGTAGACATACGATGCCTATGTCAAGTTTGAAAGCAGTCAATCCATGACTGTGTCGTGGTTCATCATGGTAGTCAGATCACTGACTATTTCGTTTGTTCAGATTGTTGTTAAGTCGTCGTCACAAAGTAACCATTTACGTGGTAGTCCATCCAGGTCTAGATAGTTGTCACAAGGTGACGGTTTATAGAGTAGTCCTATCAGGACTAAATGGTTGGTGAACGTTCAGTTGACCAGTTTGCTGACAGCAAACTTTGAGTTTTACGTGGGCCTAAGTTAATTAGCCCTATGGTGCACTCGGCATCAAATTGGTAAAAGCGGTATTGGGAAATGAGTAATGTGTATGTAGCGTTAGCTACAATTAAAGAGTTTAGTGTTCTGGGAAAAGTGTATCCATATTACTGTTTGGGTTTCATCCGGTGTCGATTATGTAAACCTTGCCCTTCAGTTCCAATGAAGTTTGGCGGGTTACAGTTCAGGAATTTCTTATAGGTGCAGGGTCGCGCTTGGTTTCGGGTAGCTAAAGCATCAGCTACCCTTTGTTCAGCAATTTGGTCAAGCTCAGCTTGAGTGTATGTTTGTCGTCTAGGCGGCATGATTCTTAAATAAAAATGAAATGACAATTATAAGATCTTTATTCAAAGATTATGGTTATTACAGTGGCATACATAGGAGTGTGTTATACAATTATGCAAGGTGACCATCAATGATGTACAATGATGGGATTCGGGAACTCCTTAAGGTATGTGTTCAAAAGTCCTCGGACTTTTGGGTTTGTTATGACGTGAACGGTTCACGTAAGTTTTCAATTGTAGTCAACCAAGACTATGTTATTGTAAGTAGTCTAACAGACTATATTGCAGTACTAACGTACTGTGAGTGTAGTTCTAACTAGTCAAACTGCAGCACCCAAAGTACTGAAGTGCAATGCTAGTAGCACCGTAACGTAGTATTAATGTGTCATGAATGTAGTACCTAAGTACTGATGAAATGCAGTAACAACGTACTGTAATGCAGTGCTAAAAGCACAGTAATGTAATACTATTGTATTATGAATGTAGTACCGAAGTACTATGAAATGCAGCACCATGTGCCGTAATGTAGTGCCCGAGGCACTAAAGAGCAGTACCGCGTACTGTGAGTGTAGCACTAATGTGCCAAATTGCAGTATCAACATCCTGTGAGAATGCAGCACCAAGTGCCTTGTAGTACCGAAGTACCGAACTGTGTATCCAATTGTGTTGGTAAGTGTGACACCCACGGTGTCATGTGCAGTGCCGAAGCAGAGTCCGCCAACACAATCGCTAGATGTTGTGCCTAAAGCACGAGGTAGCGCCACGTGCCAGTGTAGCACCAAGTGCTAAGTGTCGATAAGTATCATCAGTTTTTCGAATGTAGCTCTAAAGCTAAAAGTAGGTTGTTGTCACGTAGCTTTCCAAATGTAGCACAAAGGCTAAAATGTAAGTGCCAAGGTAATAAACCAGGTAGGCACTGAAGTATTTAATCATGTGAGTACCGAGGTACTGTGGTGATCAAAATGATCGGAATGTGTTTGAGACGAGTTTGTGGACTTAGTCATTACGAGTGTCCCTCGCAACACTAATCCAGTGGTGACCAGTATGGTCAATGTTGTAATCGAGACGTGCGTAAGTCGCTGAGGTTTAGTTTAGCTGTTTGGAAAAATATTCCAAAATATGGGTGTTGTGGTTGACCAATTCAATTGGTGATCGCCTGCCCGATGATGAGAGCGACTGAGAATTGTATGAGGGGAGTAGATGTGACGAGCCTTGGTAATGATTTCTCATAAGATGAGAAATTTGTTGGTTTATCCTTAGACGTAACTCCTCAAGTAGATCTCTTTCGAATAAATTGTTTGTAGTGACGTCGTTGTTTGTTTTAGTTTTGTGAACGATGAGCGTGTGTGGGTCTCTATTTCCATAGATAACGTTTATGCATTCTTTCCGAGGTTCAGCGATAAGTATGATATTCTCATATGCATACATATGGAGAAAGTGTTGAATCGTGATGGTGAGAAAGATGGCGATGTGCTTCTTCGCGAGTATATGGTAGTACAGCGGAATGTGTTATAAGCGATTACACGTGTATGAATAGATAGGCGGTAATAGGTGAGAACAAGTCATGTTCTTTGTATTGAATAATGTTATAATGGCCAGATTTGACGTTTCCAGTGTTGTGAGCATCCGAGGGGTGTTATCGTGTGAGGACTATATATATTTATTCAACATATATAATAGCACAGAAAGTAGCACACATGTAAGGCCTATTCATATATACCTACAGTACATATAATAGCCTAGGGTGTCTAGCACAAAACAATCAGAGTCAACTAGTGCATTCCGGATTTCAGTATAACCCCTTTCAGATGTCACATCATCTTTATTTAATTGTACATAGTTAGCTACGCTATGTTAAATTAAACTCGTATGATGTAATCCCTGAACCAGTTATACCTAATAAGGAATACGGCCTAACGGTCATAGTCTAGGCCCACTAAATGCAACCTAGTTCACTATAACCTTAGGCTCTGATACCAATCTGTCGCACCCCCAAATTCGGGTTGCGGAAGCGGTGGGTTCAGGGCGCGACTAATCAATAACCAAAGCATAAAGATATAGCAAACGACCTCTAAATGAGACATTTGAAAATAGTTATACATTTCCTAAAATAAAAGTGTATACAAGTTGCGAGTTCACAAAATAATTTCAATACATAATTTGTATTACAAAAGTTATGCAGAGAAATCCAGTTGTTTGAAAACATGCGACTCGAGCTAGCATATCTTGTAGCAATCCTAATTCTGCTGGGCACCTGAGAACACATGCTAAAACGAGTCAGCTATAAAGCTGGTGAGTTCATAGGTTGATTAAGTGAATCATGAAGTATAAACCATGTGTAGTTCAAAAGTAGTTTGCAAACTTTGTTTGAAAACTGTAATGTACTATAGTTGTGTCCCCATGGTGAAATCGATATAAAGGTTGCCATGCCCTTACAACCTAATCTGAAAGGTTTAGTTTCTAATGTGTTCTCCAAGTGTTCCCGTGTATGTACTACCCTTCGGAGTAGCTCACTACCAGACCCCGTGGTCGTAACTCATGATGGTTTCTAGAGACAACACTACGTACTCAAGGACCTATCAGGTTGTCATGCACATGTATATGAATCGAGTGTGACAATACGTGCCCAACTGTGTAACTACGTATGTATAAGTATATCGAGTGTAGCACCACGTGCTCAGTTAGGTCATCGGGTATGCAAACAAAGGGTATGTGTATCTATAATAGGCGTACATGTAAGCAGTAATTGGTTGCGGCACATCGTGCCCAGTGGAGTAATCGTGTATGCATAATAGTGTACAGGTGCCTATAGCAAGTGTACATACGTAAGGTAAATCGAGTGTGGCACTCCGTGCCCAGTAGTGAAATTGTAACATCCTCAAATTGGGCCTAGAAGTAATAGGTATTTTCTGTAAATTTTAAATGCAATTTAAAATTGTTATTGCGTTTGATTGTATAATTAATAGGTCGATAAGCCTCAGGAAATATTGTGGCTAGTGAAATATTGATTGTTTTAAATTTATTTAGTTGACGGTAAAATAAAATTATATTTCCCCGCAAATGGTTTTTAAGTTCCAGACAATGATAAGTACGGGGGACAAAACTAGTACACAAAGTAACTAATTAGGTAATATATCTATGTTTTGATCTGGTCTTTATTTCTCATTCATACCTACATACGTACGATGCAAACATATACATACATATGAAACCCTAGATCTTTTCACTTTCTTTCATCAAATTGAAGATCTCTAGTTCGAATTTAAGCTTCAAGAGGATAGATAATCATCTCCTAATCCTTCTATGCTACTAGTAAGTCTCTAAATCTTCAATTTTGAACCCTAGAAATTGGGGGTTTTGATGTTCTTGGTGATAATTCGAATTTAAGCTTTGATTATATGAAATTGATGTTAGTTAAGCTTATTGTTGTTGATATCTAGCAAGATTCTAGCTTAAGTTTGTAGATTAATCTTGGTTCTTAAGTTTTTGATGATTTTGATGGGTTATTGAATATAATCCGAAAATTGAAAGTTGTGGTGGCTAAATTCTTGTTAGTTGATGGGTAAATGATGATTATAATAGAAACACTAACTTAGAAATGATGAATATGATATATATATATATCATGAAGAAAGTGATGGGTTTCATTGATTGTTCTTGAAGTAGGATATATGAGCCTAATCTAATAATGTGTGAGTGATATGTATTGTTAATAAACACATTAGAGGTGATTAGTGATGATGATTAAAATGATTTAAACTAAAAGAGTATGAGTTGAATAAGTGTTCTTGAGAATTTGTTGATAACAATGAATTTGATGGATATATGATAAAATGAGTAGTGATTACTAATAAGAACACTTAATTGAAAATTTATAATATTGTTAATGTTAAAGGTTAATAACCTTGTTAATGATTAATGATAGTTTGATAGTGATTGTGAATTAATGATGATAAATATTGAATTAAATCAAGTTGGTGATAAGTTGATTGAATTGTAAATAAAAAATGATTATCATGATAGTTAATCATGATTAGATGATGATTTGAGAAATATGATGTAAATCCATAAAGGTATGGATTGAATATTGAGAATTTTAATGATTATGCTAAATCGTTATGACTTGAGTAATTTGGATTTGTTGATGTAAATCTATTGGAGTAATGTTATATAGATTTGATACAAGTAACTGACTTGTGTATTCTGTTGTATTTCCAGATATGGAGAAGACTCAGTGATATTAGACTACTGAGTGGGCGACTATGGTAGTCGGTGAGTGGACTTTGATCTCTCACTATAATTTAGTGATCACTATTGTGGTTACTTCAAGTGTTAAGTGTTATTCCTGTGTTAAGTTGAATTGTGAATTGTGTTAAAGTGTTAAAGTGTTAAGTGTTAAGTGACCTATATGGTAACTGTGTTATATAGAGGTTAACTTTGTTGGACTGTGTTGTTACAGGTTAGTCAACACAAGGGTTGTGAACATTCGTTGTAAGTAAGGCTTGTGTTGACTAAAGGTAACCAACAGTTATCGGTTAACCGCTGTATTGGCCTGCAGTTGGTGTAAGTGTCGCTTGGTGGGCCACCGCGGCTGAGGGCGCCACAAGGGCCACCGATCCTCTGGTGATGTTGAGTCAAAGTGTTAAATGTGGTGAACTCATGGTGTTAAACTAAGTTGTATTGTTAGTGATGAGTTAACTCACTTAGCTTCGTGCTAATCCCTCGTTGTTTACTCCTTGCAGGTTAATATCTTTTGTTATGGGCGGGTCAAGGAGTAACTGAAGAATGTTTGACTAGGATTACTCTGATTTATTTAATACAGTTTAAAATGTGTGATTATATAATGCCCAGGATATAAAGGATTGTTTTGTAATCGGTAATAATCAATACTTAGAACTTAGGTAATGGAAGATGACGACATGTCATTTTATGTATATATATGTTTTGGGACTTGAGCTTCCGAATTGTTTAAAAAAAAAAAAAAAAAAAAAAAAAAAAAAAAAAAAAAACAGTTGTAAATTTTGGGGCGTTATAAGTTGGTATCAGAGCATAGGTTTGGGCGAATTGAACAATGGTTGGATTGTTCAATCCCAAGCCTAGTGATAGTGGTCAAACATTTCGAAGTGTGGGATTAGTGGTTGTATGAGCAAGTTGTTGTTAAATGTGAACTAATCTATAACAAGATGTCAGATTGTTGTTTTGAGTGCAGAGACGCAGGATCATGAGGAACTGATTGGTATTCTCAATCCTCAACACTCGTGGGCCTAGAAGTGCTAGGTAATTTCTGATAAACTTGGTGAATGTCAATAAATTTTAATTGTTTTACTTTACTATATTATGATTGTTAGTAAAGTAAATTGAAATTTTGATGATTATTACGTGTTAATAAGGTGATAGAGATATTAATAGGTAATTAAGACGGAAATAGTAATTTCAGAAAAGTGTTAAAAACGGTGTGAAGATACATTGGTGAATAGGGTGTAACAGTTGTGTTATGTGGAATTAAGTGTATATGCAATGTGAAAATACAGTGTGTGAATATAAGTCGATAAATGCAAGGTGTGACTTGCTATAATGAAATCAATGGGTTGCGGGTATTATCCATTTATAAGTTTGGAGTTGTATTGTTGTGTGACTTAGAATGTGTCTATTTGTTGAAATATATGCTATTGACTTGGAAAGGTCAATGTTGAATGTAATTGTGTCAAACTCGATAATTGTCATGCTATGCCATGCTATGAAGTTAGGAATGTGATTAGGGTGAATTATGATCTTTGTATTGTAAATAGTGTAGTAAGAAAGTCAAAGTGGTCAATGAGTCTAAATGTGCGATGACAAGTTGTGAAAAGTCAAATTTGAAAATATATGATCAAGTTGGTTTATATATGGTGAAATTTTGTGAACTTGATGTTTTAGGGTGATAATATGAAACTAATGATGAAAGTGGGTTAGTTTGACTTGGAATAGTCAAAGAAGTGTGGGTTGGGTGTTGGAATGGTGATCATATGGTCGTAAAACCAAACGGGTCATTTAAGTGTCCAAATGGGTCACTTAGTGTTAAAATGTATAGAATTTGATGTGGTACGTGTATGATAACTTTTAAAGTGACTGAAAGTCATAAGTATAGATAAAAGGTGGATTGAAAATGTTAATGTTGTCATTTTGAATGAAATTGGTGAAATTGTCCATTTTGACCCCTAAACGGGTCAACGTGTTAAAATAATGTAGAAGGAGTGTTTGTATATGATGAATATGCCCACACGTCACTAATGTATATAGAAACATGTTGGTAAAAGGTGGAAGTCAGAAACCAAGTCGTTTGGAATATAGCGTGTCAACCAAAATGGTCGAAAATGGTCAAAAATGAGTCGTACGTCCGTTTTCTCGTAAAGCGAGTAAATTGAAAAAGTGTAAAAAGGGAAAGTTTCATTTTGGCATAGTGGATGTGCCTGCAAAATTTTAGAGTCTAACTCTAAAAGAGTAAAAAGTTATACGCGTTTGAAATTGGCTAAAAATATGATTTTTCTGAATCTCAGATTTCTGCTTGGGAACGCGATCCCAACAAGTTTTTCTGGATCGCGTTCGTACGTGTTATTTTGTCTCAGATTATTTTTATGCTTGGGAACGCGATCCCAGCCATTTTCCAGGATCGCGTTTGTGTGTGTATTTCGTGTTCAGATGCGTTTTCTCTTGGGAACGCGATCCCGCTCACTTCTCCGGATCGCGTTTGTATGCCTAATTTGGTTACAGAATATTTTTCACTAGGGAACGCGATCCTGACCTATTTCCCGGATCGCGTTAGTATAAAAAAAAAAAAAATTCTTGCGACGTTCGACGTAATACTTGACGTAGAAAAATTTTTAGAAAATTTCGGTGTCCGATTAAGACGAAATTTACATGTCCACTCAAAAACGGCCCAACGGTCAAAGCTCATATTCGCCATGAGCCCTGTCAGTTTTCGGCACTTCGGGGTCGTTTGGGGCCCGAAAATCGCGTTTTATTGTTTTTCGGACATTATTTCGGACTTTTAGCTTATGAATTGTATTGGGCTTTTGTTTCTTTGAGCCCAGAGATCATTCCTGTGACTATATGCAATATTAAAAGTTGTTTTAAGAGGTCTATATGGTTTTTGTGTAGGAGTTGTTTATAGGCAGTTTAACTAACAGCATAGTATACCAATAAGGGTATTGTTGATTGTGGCTTGTTAGGGTAAATAAATATTGATTATGTAATCATGTTAATTACATTATGTGAAATACTTAATATGATTGAATTGTTATGTCTACCTAATTATGTGAGTAGTTTCACATTCAAGTGATAAATGAAAATAGTAACAAGTTAACACTTGGTCATAAATCTATTTTAAGTGCTATTTTATGTGTGATAATTGTTGATTTCAACATTGTGAATTATGTGAAAGTAAAAGTTAATTACATTAGAGATCAATGGTATGAAGTGGCCTGAGAATTAAGTGTGATTGACATAATATGACGACGTCTGGCCAACGTATTTATATTATGCCATTTCACATGGAGTATTGAGGCTACCAAGTACCAGAGAAATTAATGTGACTTTAAAATTGGTAGGTTTTCGATGTTGACATATGAGAGAGAGTCAGAGAGGACTAAAATGAAATGGTAGTAAAGCATTAAATTATTGTATTAATGAACTATCTATTAATAAAAGAGATATATATATAAATATTTATATATAGAGAGCCTTTTGATTGATAGTTATATTATTATTAATTGAGAATTGTGTGAAATTTGATTGTTATTATATGCTTAATATCAAGGTGAAGTGATAAGTTGCATATAGAAGAAAATAAAACATGAAATAATCTTCCGTGGAGATTAAAGAGATAAAATTGATTGATGAAATGTTGTTGAAAAATGTGTGTGTGGTTAGCATATTTTGTTGGAGTGGTAATTGCGCTTGAATGGCAATGTACTCGTTGATGGGAAACTCGGTAATTATCCAATTTGAATTGGTACTAAGTGACTTGGTGATTAAGTGATAATGGTTTTAACCATGAGAATTGACTTCTATTTTGAGTGTTAATATGTGATTAGTGATATATGAATTCGAGATACTTTTAAATAAAAGATTATCAAATACATTAGTGATATGTGGTACTAGCACAAATGTTAGTTATGAATTGAAATTTAAATTTCATTGTTGTTAGGTGTATTGTGATTTTCATAATCATTGTTTTGCTGTTAAAAGGGGTATAAATCATATATCTATTTTAAAGATTCTAGCACGTCGTTAGTTTCTAGTGTTAAAAGTATGTTATGTACATGATGATGTTATTCACTTACGTCAAGTGATTACCTGTTTAAAGTGATTAATTTGGGAATAATTTCCTTAAGTGATCATAGTATGCATGAAAATATGATTTAGATACATATCATATGTTAAGGTAAGAAATAGAAACATGTACATGTGGATATGTATATGTAGATAGAATTTAAATTGTGTGCATATAATTAAGAGTTGCTCAAGGGAGTAACTATTTTAAGTGATAAATATCACACTTGTTGTATAGTATTGCAAGTTAAATTGAGTATGAGACATAATTTATGTGTTTTCGTGAATCTAATTGAGATACACACTAGTCGTGTGTGAGTCGATGAAATTATATATATGTAGGTACATGGTGTGTGTAGTGAAATGTATGCATAAGCATGTCATGCATAGGTGATTTAGGTTGTATACACACTTTAAATGAATATAGTGATGAGTAATTGTGTTGTCAGAATGGTATGAAGAGTGCAATATTAATAAAGTGGAAATATTGTGATATTAGAATCTCATGTAAGGAATGAGAGATGTCACGGGATTGAATTCCTTAGAATAATTAAGGTTGATTAGATTTCGAGGACGAAATCTCTTTAAGGGGGAGAGATTTGTAACATCCTCAAATTGGGCCTAGAAGTAATAGGTATTTTCTGTAAATTTTAAATGCAATTTAAAATTGTTATTGCGTTTGATTGTATAATTAATAGGTCGATAAGCCTCAGGAAATATTGTGGCTAGTGAAATATTGATTGTTTTAAATTTATTTAGTTGACGGTGAAATAAAATTATATTTCCCCGCAAATGGTTTTTAAGTTCCAGACAATGATAAGTACGGGGGACAAAACTAGTACACAAAGTAACTAATTAGGTAATATATCTATGTTTTGATCCGGTCTTTATTTCTCATTCATACCTACATACGTACGATGCAAACATATACATACATATGAAACCCTAGATCTTTTCACTTTCTTTCATCAAATTGAAGATCTCTAGTTCGAATTTAAGCTTCAAGAGGATAGATAATCATCTCCTAATCCTTCTATGCTACTAGTAAGTCTCTAAATCTTCAATTTTGAACCCTAGAAATTGGGGGTTTTGATGTTCTTGGTGATAATTCGAATTTAAGCTTTGATTATATGAAATTGATGTTAGTTAAGCTTATTGTTGTTGATATCTAGCAAGATTCTAGCTTAAGTTTGTAGATTAATCTTGGTTCTTAAGTTTTTGATGATTTTGATGGGTTATTGAATATAATCCGAAAATTGAAAGTTGTGGTGGCTAAATTCTTGTTAGTTGATGGGTAAATGATGATTATAATAGAAACACTAACTTAGAAATGATGAATATGATATATATATATCATGAAGAAAGTGATGGGTTTCATTGATTGTTCTTGAAGTAGGATATATGAGCCTAATCTAATAATGTGTGAGTGATATGTATTGTTAATAAACACATTAGAGGTGATTAGTGATGATGATTAAAATGATTTAAACTAAAAGAGTATGAGTTGAATAAGTGTTCTTGAGAATTTGTTGATAACAATGAATTTGATGGATATATGATGAAATGAGTAGTGATTACTAATAAGAACACTTAATTGAAAATTTATAATATTGTTAATGTTAAAGGTTAATAACCTTGTTAATGATTAATGATAGTTTGATAGTGATTGTGAATTAATGATGATAAATATTGAATTAAATCAAGTTGGTGATAAGTTGATTGAATTGTAAATAAAAAATGATTATCATGATAGTTAATCATGATTAGATGATGATTTGAGAAATATGATGTAAATCCATAAAGGTATGGATTGAATATTGAGAATTTTAATGATTATGCTAAATCGTTATGACTTGAGTAATTTGGATTTGTTGATGTAAATCTATTGGAGTAATGTTATATAGATTTGATACAAGTAACTGACTTGTGTATTCTGTTGTATTTCCAGATATGGAGAAGACTCAGTGATATTAGACTACTGAGTGGGCGACTATGGTAGTCGGTGAGTGGACTTTGATCTCTCACTATAATTTAGTGATCACTATTGTGGTTACTTCAAGTGTTAAGTGTTATTACTGTGTTAAGTTGAATTGTGAATTGTGTTAAAGTGATAAAGTGTTAAGTGTTAAGTGACCTATATGGTAACTGTGTTATATAGAGGTCAACTTTGTTGGACTGTGTTGTTACAGGTTAGTCAACACAAGGGTTGTGAACATTCGTTGTAAGTAAGGCTTGTGTTGACTGAAGGTAACCAACAGTTATCGGTTAACCGCTGTATTGGCCTGCAGTTGGTGTAAGTGTCGCTTGGTGGGCCACCGCGGCTGAGGGCGCCACAAGGGCCACCGATCCTCTGGTGATGTTGAGTCAAAGTGTTAAATGTGGTGAACTCATGGTGTTAAACTAAGTTGTATTGTTAGTGATGAGTTAACTCACTTAGCTTCGTGCTAATCCCTCGTTGTTTACTCCTTGCAGGTTAATATCTTTTGTTATGGGCGGGTCAAGGAGTAACTGAAGAATGTTTGACTAGGATTACTCTGATTTATTTAATACAGTTTAAAATGTGTGATTATATAATGCCCAGGATATAAAGGATTGTTTTGTAATCGGTAATAATCAATACTTAGAACTTAGGTAATGGAAGATGACGACATGTCATTTTATGTATATATATGTTTTGGGACTTGAGCTTCCGAATTGTTTAAAAAAAAAAAAAAAAAAAAAAAAAACAGTTGTAAATTTTGGGGCTTTATAGAAATCAAGTATGCATATAAAGTGTACATGTAACTATAACAAGTATACATGCATAAAGTAATCGAGTCTGGCACCTCGTGCCCAGTAGAATAGTCGTATATGCACATAGGGTGTACACGTACTATACAAGTATACGTGCATAGTAGTAATCAGGTATGGCACCTCGTGCCCAGTAGAGTAAGTGTATATGCATATAAAGTGTACATGTAACTCTAAGAAGTCTACATGTATATCGAAAGTAGCACCTAGTGCCCGGAAGTAGCTCATCGAGCCCGGAAGTAGCACAACGTGCCCAGAAGTAGCACAACGTGCCAATCAGTATATGCATATAAGTGTACATATACCTATCTCTAGCGTACATACAGTAGTAATCGTGTGTGACACTTCGGGTCAAGTAGTAGCATCAAGTATGCATATAAATGTACATGTACCTATAGCAAGTGTGACAACTCTCCAAATTAGGTATTTATTAAACATTAAGCATGTGCATTCTTACGCTAATTTCCTGGTTAAGTTTAAACAAAACTTCTTAATGTGATGTAAGCCTAGCAAGCCCAGTACTTTTAGACAAAAAAGTATTACTTAATACGTAGCTATTTAACGTTACGTACAAATGTATCGGAACGAACCCGACAAAGTTAAATAACAAAACTTGATGACACAAAAATAATTAATAATTCAATTATTAATTACGAGTATTAATATATCTATAACATATAGATAGAATGATTTAAATATACGTTTAACATAAAACGTATTATAAACGAACAGAAACAATTGTAAAACGTACCCAGAGATCGCAAATCATAAAAATTCTAATTTTCTTCGACGTTTGAAAGTATTCAGAACATTACCTCAAAATATGAAATCATAATTTAACTGAAATTTGGCGCTCAATTAACTGCGCGCAGTAAAATGTACAAATTTGTACAACAGTCTAAAATAATGAAAACATCATTATTCAAAATGTAAATAACGAACCAGGAGAACACCTACAATATAAAAATATAAAATGTTTACTTTTATATTGCTATAATTATACCCGTACACGAAATTAATTGCCTAAAAATTTAATATATTGCACAGACCAAAAGATCTAGATGACACAATCTGTCACCACCATTCCCTTCGTTTGAAATATAGGAACTAAAAAAACCATTTTTATATATCACTCCCTCTTCATTTGATCAACTACCACCAATAATTCATTTTGAGCACTGTGTTTTTCCTTCCTCTGGAAACCATCGACGAGCAGCAGCAGTACAAGGAGTTGAAGCAGGAACAAATAATCCATCTCATTTCAAACACTTAAACCACAACGTAATAAATAAAAAAAATGGTTTCTTGATCTTCATCATCACCATCGTTGCATCATCATCACCATTCTCGGCTCTCATCATCATCACCAAAAAATCAAAGTGAGGAACCCTCCATCCTTAACTTATTTGCTTAAATTAGTATATATATGATGATGACATATCATAATCTATGTATATAACACATAAAATAGATGATTTCTTAATTTTTCTTGAAATGGGTTTTAAGAAAACAACACTTTAAATCCAAAATTTTTACATATGAACATGTTAATAAGTGATAATGAGTGGTTAAATATGTTAAAAATCGTTGTTGATGTTGATTAAGATGGTAAGAAATCGTTGGAACCAAGCAAATATATATATGTATGTATATCAGAGAAGACGATGTTTTCGGGTGTTGGTTACTACAATACAAAACAGATAAATACATATTGTTGCACTTAAATAATAGGTGGAGCACTTTAGCTGAGTGGTTAACACCTTGTCTTTGAAGGGGGTGGTCACAGAATCGAATCCTGTGACTTGTTTTAATTTCATTTCTTTTTTTTAAAGTAACCTATTATAAGTATACATACTATGGTAATTTACAAACAAATGTAGCGATAGCCTGTTGGTAAGTGTCGTCACCCCTATCGGTCGGTCGGATTTGACTCCGGTCGTTGTTCCAACAGCAACAGAAGCGGCGGACAGTGAGTTTTAAATTTATATGAGCTGGGGCTCAAACTATAAGTACTACCTACCTTGGGAGCAAGCAGTAAGTATAACTCGAGGTCGTTCTTAAATCGGAGCGAATTGAAATAAAGCGGGTCACCAAAGATTATGGTCGCAATTAGGATCGGGGTAGGTGGATAGATTTTGGATTGATTTGGTTTTCTAATTATCCTAAATGCAGAAAAGTAAATAAAGAGAAATGAAATTAGGGTTTAAGCAGACAGGTAGAGATGTGATTGCTGAAACTTGGATACTAGGGTTTCGGGATGATGTTCATTATAAAATTGATTGGAGATTCACCGAATAAAGAGTAGACATACTTTCGGTGTAAACACTAGGACCCTACGTTCAGGTGAAACCCTAGAAACATATGTCACTGGAATCCTAGGTTATCATGATTCTGATCAGATCAGGCTGTTTTCAAACCCTCCTGAGCCTTTGCTTAACTAAGACAAAGTCACCCTAAATGTTCTAGGGATCAGGCATAAGGCAACAGACCGCAATTGTATTTACTGACCTTTCTTAACACCTAATCGTCTATTTACTTTCATTATGGCAAATACTGATTGTATCCTGTGTATGTTAAACTATTGGTGTGATTAGGGTTTTGCATGTCTAGGTATATGATTGACACTACCCTGTATTGTTTCTATTGAAGCACAGACTTAACCATCATAAATATAGACCCTCCTTTACAATCAGGCGTTCATCCCTAGGAATAATCACGGTGTACAGGGCAATTAGGCATTTTCACAGTGTTCCAAACCCTAGATGTACTGACGGTGTACTGGGCATTTAAGCATTTCCACAGTGTTCCAGATCTTAGGTGTACTAACGGTGTACAGTGCAACAAGCATTTCCACAGCTTTGATTCCTAGACCACAGTTCTAGAAGGATCACTTCTAGGTAATTCACGATGAAACAATCCATGGCATTTCCTTAGCTTCCACGTATTTGTACTCCACACGAGGTGTTTCCAACGCTATACGAAGTACCGTGCCTTTTAAAGGAAAGTTCATAGTTTCATACTGTAACTGGAGATAACTGTATATTCATAGTATTAGGGTTGATCAGATCCTATCCTAGGGCAACAGTCACGTGAAAGTCTGGAAAGGGTGATGAGAGACTAGATCTATATTCAGGATAAGCTTAACCAGATACACAGCATAACAATTTCCAATCGTATAAATGAAACATTAATTTAACATCATCCCTACTCCTAATATCTACATTTCAACAATCACAATATTAAACTACTCTATAAACATGGCAATATGCAGAATACAAACTGAAATAACATAAAGCACAAGCATTATAACAGTAAGTAAAGTTTAGATATCACCGGGAATACAGCAGCGTAATACTGAGGATTACAAATAGTTTGAACTTGAAAAACTCGTTAAAACAAGATTACCAAGCTAAAACTTCCTCTAGACTCGAATCGTAAGCTCAACCCTAACATTTCTCCTCTAACTCCTAAGAGTAGTGCTAGAGAGAGAAAGTTAAAGAGAGAAAGTGAAAGAAAAGAGAGAAATGAGAAAAGTGAGAGAATGAGAAATGTGTGAATGTGTTGAGGTGTGTAAAATGAGGAGGAGTGATCTCCTATTTATAGGCAAAGCTCAAAAATCAGCCGTACAACTCGCGAAACAGCACGTACAAGCAAACGATGCACGATACAGGGTACAGGGGGCCGTATACGGCCTTGGTAGGGCCGTATACGGTGTTAGGTAGGCCGTATACGGTCTCTATGGGGCCGTATACGGTTCCCAGGGCCGTATACGGTGTTCGTCTGATTTCGTTCGTTGCTTAAAACGCGCGTATCTCCTTCGTTATGCGTCCGTTTGACCCGATTCTTTCGCCTGTGGTTTCGTAATTCCGTTACGCTTATAATGATGCCAACTTGACTGAAATTGGATGTGTATAGATCAAGCATAGCCGAAATGACTTTATAGGGTCTAATACTTCTCAGTCTTCTCCGTTCTTTATCCGATTTGCATGATTCTTGATTTTCCCGTCTCGATTTTACCTGTTTTATCATATGATGAAGTTAGAATGTGATCTATATAAGGTAAATGAGGCCGGGTGATTTTGTGCACGTTTATTCGTCCTGATTTGCTTGTTATTTGGACGTTTTAGGTGATTTTTACAGCAACGCTTATATTTAGACCACTTTAGTGAAATTTAGTAAATAATGATCATTTTGGAATGTTTTCACTAAAGTTACGTCCAAAAAGTACGGAATATTGCCCTTAAAAACATGACTATTTGAGTCACATCAAGTTATCCCACACTTAGGCGTTGCTTGTCCTCAAGCAACACTAAGTTAGAAAAACATTTAAAATGAGGTTTTTAAGGGGTGAGTCAAAATAATTTCAAAATGATACCACTTCTAATATGACTAAGACTGTTTAAGAATAAGGGAAAGGATAAGATGATCCTTTCAGAAGCAAGAAGCAATTATCATCAAGCATACTACCAATTCTCGTGATCTTGGAGTACACATGACTAGGCGATCTCACTATAGGTGGTCACTCAATTCACTCAAAGTGTATCGGGTTCCCTAACAATCTAGAACAATTGAAATCGCTCAAATAAGCCAGTCATGCAGCACTCATCGTCATAAGCTTGGTGGAGAATCGGATCTCCACCACTTAGGTGAGGACGGTGCTAACTATCCCAAGACATTCAACGGGTGGTAGTGTTTGGTGAGGTTTAAGGGTATGGGTAGTGGTATATGTTTGGTTGTAAGGGTTTGACTTATCTTAAAACTCAAAGATAGTGAAAAACTTTACTTCAGAACGGAACGGAGGATTTTGTAGCTGCTCGTCTTTGTTGGGTCAAAACTGTTTCAGGTCTGAGTTGAAGTATTGATGGGAAGACAGAGTACAAGTGATTAAAACTGTTTGTTTTGAAGGTTAAAACTGTCTTTACGAAGTTACAACTGATAGAAGAAAACTGACGAGAAGACAAGTGTTACAACTGATTGAAGATAGATTACAACTGATAGTTATGTGTCTGTAAGTAGTTAAAACTGCTTATGTATTTGTAACTGTTAGTTATATATGAAACAGTTAACACTGATTATATATTTGTACTTAGTCTTATATTACAATTGAAGCAGTTACCACTGAATGTGTAACAGTTACAACTGTTTACTTCAGAATGGTAGTTACAACTGTTTATGATTTTGTGATAAGTATGAGTCGGTTATGGAAGTTATTTTATTCCATATTCGTAGGAGATTGTATAGGACTCTATGTGTTATAAATAGAGATCCTTTAGACCTAGAAAAAAAAATGTTAATTGCGCAGCTTCAAGGTTTTCTGTAACCCTAATACATCAAGTGTATTCGTCTTATATCATTAATAAGATTGAAGCTTTCGGTATATTATTGTGTTCATCAGATTAATTAATATTCATTGATCTTCTTAATATTATTGAGTGTGATTCCGCAACTTCTCAACAATATATTCAAGGCTTATTACGTAAGATTGTTTATTAAGTTAAACAGGGACTAACAAAGTGGTATCAGAGCTTGTGAAGCTTTGAAGACAGGAAGATCTGGGATTATTAGTATTAGTATTTGAGTTTTAGTTCATATATTAAGTTTTAATTTCAATGGCGACTGAAGGCAATGAAGGAATTCAAGCAACAAAGATCCCAATGCTTAAACCTGATGAGTTTGACCTATGGAAGGTCAGAATCAGGTAATATATGCTTCTCACGGATTATCAGATGTGGGAAGTTGTTGTTAATGGTATTCCAGTAACGCTTGATGGTGATGGAGTAAAGCAGCCACGAGCACCACCAACATCTGAAGCAGAGAGGAAGATCAGATCTACTGAGTACAAGGCTCTTAGTACTCTGTTGCTATCCATTCCGAATGAGCATCAGAGCAGATTTGATTCTTGTGAAGATCCCAAGGTGCTAATGGAAGCGATTGAGAAGAGATTTGGTGGTAATGATAACACCAAAAAGAATAAAAGATCTCTGTTAAAGCAACAATTTGAGAATTTTAGTCATGTGAAAACTGAAACTCTAACTCAAACCTTTGATAGGTTTACTAAATTAGTTGGAGAATTGGAAAATCACAAGGTTAAGATTGACAAAGAAGATCTTAACAGAAAGTTCTTAAGATCATTAGGTGATGAATGGACAATCTACACTGTTGGATTGAGGCAGAGTTCAGACATTGAAGTTAAGGAATTAGAAGATATATACAATGATCTGAGGAACTTTGAGTCTGAGGTGGAAAGTAAGAAGCAAGCAACTGGGTATAGTCATAATGCTGCTTTTATGTCTATGGCTGGAACAAAAGCAGAATCAAGTCAAATGGGTTCTACTTATGTTTCAGGAGGAGCAGGATCATCATCAAATAGTTCTAATGATCAGATATTAGAATCTTTGTTTGCAAGTAATGTGAATTCTTCACTTACTAATGAAGATCTGGAACAATTTGATGGTGATGATCTAGAAGAGATGGACATTAAATGGCAAATTGCTTTGATTACTCAGAGAGCAAAAAGGTTCATGCAGAGGACTGGTAGGAACAACTTTGCATACAAGAGGAATGATGCAAATTGGTTTGATAAGAGCAAGATTGAGTGTTTCAACTGTCACAAGATGGGACACTTTGCAAGAGAATGTAGAAACCCAAGGCAAGAGCAGAATGGTAATGGTCAGAGAGCTGGAAACAATGGAACTCAAACCAGAAACATTCCAATTCAGAGTGCTTGAGCAAATGCATTGGTGTCTATGGATGGATGTGGATGGGACTGGAGTGATCAAGAAGAACATGTTATGAAGAATCAATGTCTCATGGCCATTGCAGAATCTGACAAAAAGTCAGAAGTTCCTACTGAGGTACAAAATAAATTATGTTCTGCTGTTTGTAAACAAACTGTTAAACATTACAGGGATCATAATATAAAAGTGTGTGAGGAACTAAAACAATGGGAAATCAAAAGTAAACACACCATTGCAGTCATTGAAAATCTGGAAAATCAAATAAAGGCATATGAAGTCAATGCAACACAGTTTAAATATGACATTGAATATGCTAGGTGGGAGAGAGACACTTTTAAAGATAAAGTCGAGTTGTTATCTAAGAAACTTACTGAGGTCACATGTGAAAGAGATAGCATAAGACTTGATGTAAATAAATTAGAATATGCTTCTAAGAGTGTCAATAAACTTATTGATTCACAGATCCATGATAAAATTAAGACTGGATTAGGGTACAATAATGTACCTCCACCTTATAATCACACCTACTTTCCTCCTAAAAGTGAAATTGATATCAATTCACTTAAAAGGGGAATGACAGATGAGGTTAAAAAGGCTGATCCAATTAAAATTTTATCAGATAATGAGCTGTTTGTAGAAGGTGAGATTAGTGATTGGACTGAGGAAGATTAGCAGAGTGATAGGACATCTGAGAGTGAGAAGAGTGTAAAATCTGAATCATCTAAGTCTGAGTCAACATGTGAGGATGTGAAGAGAGTAATTTCTGATCTAGTTTCTAATCTTAAAACTGATAAACTAGAAGAGGGTAAGAAAATGTTTAAGGAAAAGGTTAAACTGGACTTAGAAAAGGTGAGCTTGAATACTAACAAATCTAAACATGGGTTAGGATATGTTAGTAATACAGTTAATTCAGTTACTAAAACTGTTGTTGAATCTGTTGTGAATAACTGTGTTAATTGTAAATGTAAAGCAAGTACTTCTTCTTCACAGAGTTTTCAAAATCAAAAACCCAGAGGTAATCAAAGAAATTGGAATCAAATGATTTCACAAAAACTGGGTAATAATGTTACTGTGATTGAAGAAATGTCTTGCTTTATATGTGGAAAAATGGGTCATCTTCAATATGACTGTTATCATAATCCTGAGAATGTTCAAAGGATTAGAAAACAGTCATGGACAAAAGCAAATATGATTAACAAACAAAATTTTCAATCAAAAGTTAATCATACTGCCAGAGTTCAGAAGATAAACTCAAAGGCTACCATGTTAAACACTGTTACAGGTAAATCTACTGCAGCAGTAATAACAAAATTAGCCAAAAGCTCAAAGACTAAAACAGTGGTAGCTAAATACAAAAACAGTGTTAACAAAATTAACACTGAATCTTCAATTGGTAAAACAGTTAAAACTGTTAAGCCAAAGAACACTGTTAAGTCTAAAATAAGTTGGATTTGGACACCTATTAAGTCTGATAAATTAACAGATCCAAATACCAACAGTGCGTCACAATCAATAATCTTCAAGAAAGTTGAATATGTGAATGCACATGGGAAACCCAAAGCCAAATTGGTTTGGGTTCCCAAGAGAAATTAATTCTCTTTTTGACTGTTTGTGCAGGGCAAGCCAAAGAGCTTATGGCATATTGATAGTGGATGCTCAAGGCACATGACTGGAGACAAAGAAAAGCTGCAGGATTTCAAATCTTTTGATGGTGGATATGTAGATTTTGGAAGCAATCCAAAAGGAGGAAGGATCACAGGGAAAGGAACAGTTCGGAGTGAAAAGCTAAGTTTTGATAATGTTTATTTTGTGGAACAACTGAGGTATAATTTACTAAGTGTGAGTCAAATCACAGATAAAAAGAACCCAGTTCATTTTACTGACACTGAATGCCTTATCTTATCCAAGGAATTCAAAATACCTGAAAACATGATTTTAATGAGAATTCCAAGGCAAGATAATGTATATAAGTGTGACTTAGTAAATATGACACCTCAACCTGATTTAAACTGTCTTATTTCGAAAGCAAGTGTGAATGAATTTGAACTGTGGCATAGGAGGATGTGTCACATGAATTTCAAAACCATTAATAAACTTGTCAAAAACAAGCTTGTTAGAGGTTTGCCTGAAAAGGTCTATTCATGTGATGATCATTGTGTTTCTTGTCAAAAGGGAAAGCAACACAAATCCTCATTTAAGTCTAAATCTGTGAACACAAATAGCACACCCTTACTCTTATTGCATATGGACTTATTTGGACCAACCAGTATAAGTAGTATGGGGAAAAAGTCTTACTGCCTTGTGATTATTGATGATTACACTAGATTTACATGGGTTTTCTTTCTTAGGACAAAGGATGAGACAGGTGAAATACTTAGATCATTTATAACTAAGATGGAAAATCAATTGGATAAAAGAGTAAAGATCATCAGAATTGATAATGGAACAGAATTTAAAAATCATGAGATGGATAAATTCTGTGAAGTTAAAGGTATTAAGAGGGAATTTAGTGCACCTAGAACTCCTCAACAAAATGGAGTAGCTGAAAGGAGGAATAGGACACTGATTGAGGCTGCTAGAACCATGCTATCTGATGCAAAGCTACCTATGTCCTTTTGGGTAGAGGCAGTTAGCACAACTTGCTATGTTCAGAATAGAGTATTAGTTGTTAAGCCTCATAACAAGACACCATATGAACTGTTATTTAAGAGAAAGCCTTTGGTTAGTTTCTTAAAATCTTTTGGGTGTCCTTGTACTATCTTAAATACCAAAGATCACTTAGGTAAGTTTCAAAGTAAGGCTGATGAGGGGATATTTATTGGTTATTCTATTCAAAGTAAATCTTATAGGGTATTCAATCAAAGGACCAGAATCATAGAAGAATCAATGCACATCACTTTTAATGAAAACACTTTTAATCCTGAGGGAAAAGGTCCTGAATCACTGTTTGATATTGATGCACTTAATACTGCTTTTAGATATACAAATGTGGATACTAGTGCAGGTACAAGTGCAGGTACAAATGCAGGAACAGGTGATGAAGAAGGTAGAGCAAACTCAGGAATATCAGTTGGTAAGAAGAATGATTCATTGGAATATATATTATTTCCAATTTGGTCTCCTGATCCCCCAGAAGTGTTTGACACAGATCAACCAAAGACATCACAGAATCTTGACACAGGAAAATCAAATGAAACATCATTTACTCATGTTGATGATTCTGATAGACCAGTTATGGAAGACAGTACAGAAGACAGTGATATGAGTCCAGTACAGAAGAATACAAAGGCAGGTGTGGATGTTGATCAAACACCAACAAAGCATCTTGACACAGAGCAGGAACAATTGAATTATCTACATTTGATGAGCTCTACTCCTGTGTCAAAGAGAATTGCAAGAGAAGTGTCAAGTAGTGAGTCTGGACAAGAAAGAAATTTTATTAACTTGGAGGTGGGGATTCAAGAAACAGCAGCATCTAAATACATTACTCATAAAGATCATCCACTTGAGAATGTAATAGGAGATATTGAATCTGCTGTTAAAACAAGAAATCAAAGTCAGGTGTTTGAAGCTTCAGCAAATGAGGAAGAAGTAAATCTTGATACAGAAGCTGTTAATACTTCTTTGTTTGCTTGTTTTCTGTCTCAAACAGAACCAAAGAAGGTTATTGAAGCTTTGAGAGATCCTAGTTGGATTGAAGCTATGCAAGAGGAGTTGCTTCAGTTTAAGATTCAAGAAGTCTGGACATTGGTTGATTTGCCTAAAGGGAAGATGGCAATTGGTACTAAATGGATTTTCAAAAACAAGAAGGATGAAAGAGGTATAGTGAACAAAAACAAGGCTAGATTGGTTGCACAGGGGTATTCACAAGAAGAGGGGATTGATTATGATGAGGTTTTTGCACCTGTTGCAAGAATAGAGGCCATTAGATTGTTCTTGGCTTATGCTTCATTCAAGGGATTCATTGTGTATCAAATGGATGTTAAGAGTGCTTTTCTGTATGGCACTATACAGGAAGAGGTTGTGACAACTCTCCAAATTAGGTATTAATTAACATTTAAGCATGTGCATTCTTACGCTAATTTCCTGGTTAAGTTTTAACAAAACTTTTTGTCATGATATAAGCCTAGCAAGCCCAGTACTTTTAAAACAAAAAGTAATACGTAATACGTAAGTAATTATTAGTTACGTACAAATATATCAGAACGAACCCGACAAAAATAAATAACAAAAGTTTCGTGACACAAAAATAATTAATAATGTAATTATTAATTACGAGTATTTATATATCTATAACATATAGATAAAATGGTCTAAATATACGTTTAACATAAAACGTATTATAACACGAACAGAAACAATTTTAAAACGCTCATAAAAGGTCGAATCATAAAAATACAAATTTTCTCATTCGTTTGGAGGAAGTTAGAACATTACCTCAAAATATGAAATCCTAAATTAACTGAAATTTTGCGCTCAAATAACTGCGCGCAGTAAAATGTACAAAATTGTACATCTATTTAAAATAATGATAACATCATTATTCTGATTATAAATTACGAACCAGGAGAACACCTACGAAATAAAAATATAAATTGTTCATTTTTTATATTGCTAAAATTATACCCGTACTCGAAATTGAGGTACCCAAAATGGGCACCTAACTTCAATAATGCAGAAGCATGGTTATTTTAAAACCATACTCCCTCCTGTTGATCTCTATCTCTCGGCCATACACACACACATACATGATCACTTATCATTTCTCCTTCTTCTTCAAAATTAACAAGATCAAAATCAGCAGAGGCAAACAACAACATCAGTAGTGAGGTGGAAGTAACAAAAATATTAAAACATTAATAATAATCATCATCATCACCATCGGCATATCATCACCACCATTTTTCACTTTGTAAGGAAACATCTTCCTTTTTAATTTCTACCCTTTAAATTCGTTTTCTAACATGTTTATATATCATAATCTAAACATATAACATATATATATGAAGGTTTGTTGGATTGATCATGAAAATGGTTTATAAAACCCAAAATTACAAAACCAAAATCGTTATATAAAAACTTGTTAAAGTGATGTAATAACTTGTAAAAACGACATATAACACTTATATAAACATTTGGTATTGATGTATAAAAGATTGGAACCAAAAATTCGAGTTTGTGTTTTGCCCTGTTCGAACAGGCTCTGGAAGTAACATGAATCCGGCGGATTCATGTAGAATCCGGCGGATTCCCCTACGAAACTCGCACACCCCGTAATCGGTTTAACATTTGTGAACGAGTAAAAGACACGCTCGAATCCGGCGGATTCACCTAAATCCGGCGGATTCCCAAAGCTTCACATGAACGTTTTGTGAACACAAAAGAATCCGGCGGATTCAACTAAATCCGGCGGATTCACTTAATTTTGACCCGACCCGGCGGTTTGACCCGAAGATCCGGCAACACCTTCTCTATTAACGAGAATCCGGCGGATTCAAATAGAATCCGGCGGATTCACATACTGGGCTGGGCTTCAGGCTGGGCCGGTGGTCTTTTGGGCCAAAGTAATGGGTTAAACCAAAGATTAAATAAATGGGTTATATAAACTAGTTAACGGACCAAACGAGTTACATTATTATTAGTGGGCCAACGAATCGGGCCGAGCCCAACAAACTATAAAACACTTGACTTTTATTTTAAAACACAAAACAATTCCGTTAACGACTACAATTGTACAAGACATATACGAGACATGATAAATTGTTGAATGACATTATAAAACGAGACAAACTATGAATACGGACATTGGACTTATTTGTTTCGTATGAACAAACGATATATGACATATATATATATACGAACTTTGTAAATTATACGATTTGGATACGATTACACAATCGGGACATTTAAACTTTTTAACATTTACTAAACAAACGTAGTGATATTAAAAACAAATGACATTCGTTTTATAAAAACAATCTAAGTTTTAAAACAAATAAAACTTGCAACTTTTTTAAAAATACGAAACAACGTATTACAATATATATATATATATATATATATTCGAGGACACACGATATATATAGACACAAACGTATACGTTTTCTTAAACAAATGAAAACTTATATATATATTTTGATATACGTAAACAATGTATTGATTAAATATATATATATACATACGACACTTAAGAATATATATTCACAAATATATATATATATATACAATGATATTGGAACAACATTCGAATTATACGTACAACTATATACAAAGTATATGTGCAAAAGACAACAAAACGATCTTCCGTTATATATAGACAATTAAATGATTGTTTGTACACTTAACAAGTGTACGATTTGAGGAATAATAACAATGTTTCAACGATATGTCACTAATAAAGTTAACAACTTATATTACTAAGAAATCAACCATTTCTTCAAACAAACAAACTGTTAACATGAGTGATTAAAACAAATCAAACGTACTTATGTTAATATATTTATTGCATATAGGTTAACAAACCTTGGGCAATTATCTATTTGGCTGCTAGCTTTCATACCGAGCAAATCACCGTGAGTTCACAGCCCCTACTTTGCAAATGTTTTATGCTTTTAAACATAGGGGTGTAAACATAGAAACTGCATACAAACACATGCAGCAAATTATATAAATGCTTTATTGCTTTATACAACTGTTTGATACGAAATAACATTTTCACAACTGTTTTGGGAATTAGACACTGTATCCTAGTACGGACCAGACTTGAGATGTGTGCATGAAAGACCTTATGTCATGCAGACTATAACCATTAGCTAGGTGACTCTAGCCACTGAGTATACGAATAGTACTATTGCCGTGACGACCCTCCTGTGGATGGAGCGTATACTTAACTGTCCTTCAGGCAAGAAACATAAGTTTTGGTTGTGGTTTGGTTATAGGGTTAGGTCGCGTTACTTTAACCTGCGAGGTTTAGCTCACCTTTCAGGGGATTATAGTCTAAGTATTCCCACTCATTATTTAGGATGAACGTATCCTACAACTATTTTATACCAGTATACCTACTGGTCATATTTATATGGTGGTAAACTACCAGATATACATTTTGGGTAACAACCCACATAATACTATATTTTAGGGTAACTATCCCTACAACCTTATAAATTGCAAAACCTGCAAACATTTATTTATTGAATAACAATTCAATAATCTAAACAAAAATGGTTTAACATACCTTATATTTATACAAAACCTGTGAATTCACTCAACATATTTGTTGACGACTTTCTTTCTATGTTTTACAGGAAATTAGCCATGTAAGTAAGGATCGCATGCATTCAGGATGGACAACCCTGGACTACTTAGGATGCCATATATTTTGGGACAGCTTTTGAGGATTTCCTCTGTATTACTGCAGACATTGCAGTTATACTCATGAAATCTTATCTTAACATAAGTATTGTAAAACTCAAATGTTTTAAACTCTATTACTACTGTATGACTTACATAGTCGTACTACCTTTGTAACAACTGTTTTAAACTGGCATCCTTAATATATTATGTTCTGTATGATCATATGCTCTGATACAATGAATGCACAATTGATACGTCATCACCCCGCTGTTAAACTGTTTAAACAAGATGCTTCCGCTAAATCTTAACTTGCTTCCGCTAAACATTAAATAAACACAACTATGGATTTTGGGGGTGTGACAGACTTGGTATCAGAGCCATTGGTTATAGCGAACTAGAAGTCCTTAGGTGACTGAAAACCTTAGAGACCTAGACTATAGCCTTGGCTAGAACATTCATGCATTCATACATACATACGTTTGCATACATCTAACATACGACTGACACGTCACACACAATTCCCTTTTTGTCACAGTATGTCTAGTCAATCACTTTACCATGTTTATGCTTCGGATGAAGAGCCGACCGAGGCTACTTTTGAGGGTTCCGCGATCAATGTAGGGGATGAGTCATCTGTTCATTTGAGAGACATGTCAGATGACACTAGTGACGCTTACATCGCGCCACCACCGACAGCACATGAGGTTACCCCTATCACTACAGGTATTCACCATCAGGCTGCTGAGACTTCTCGCAGGCCTGTATCTAGGAGGACACCGAGGATGTGTGTCCGAGATCTTCCTATTGGTCCGTTAGCACCAGCGGACGAGTCTGTTGAGTCTCCACAGAGGGCACCCAGGTTTGCTCATCTAGAGTGGATGACTCCTATGTTGAGGCACTGGAGGTCATTAGAGGGTTTTTCCTCCACATTTGAGACAGGAGAGTCCTCACGACCCCCAGCACCACTGCCTACCACTGGAGAGCCGATAGAGCAGACTCTCCCTACATTAGTTGCTGTTATGCGTACATTGTTCTGTATTACCTCTAGCAGGAGTTCTCACCTTGGACAGGTACAGGATGAGGTCTCCCGTCTGTATGGGGACATGGCTGGTATACATGAGCATCATCACTTTCTGTTGAACCATGTGTTTACTGCCCAGGAGATAGCTGAGTCCGCACGTGCTCGTGTGAGGACACTTGAGAGACGTGTTAGGATTGCAGGGCTTGTGGTTGGTGCTTGTGTGGTGATGGCTGTGTTGAGGACAGCCGTGGGATCATTTCTACCGTATTTTCATTAGACCTATGTAGGGCGGGTTGTGCCTACTTAGGATTGTATATATACTATGTATTAGACTTGGAACTTGGGTTCGATGGGTATAGACAGACCTGTCATGTTTTGTATATCATTTGGATCGACGGTGTGTAGACAGACCCGTCATGCTTTGATTAGTCTTTGGACCGATGGATATCTAGGATAGATCCATCCTGTTTTGTATAAAAACTTGTGAACTAACTATGACCAGTTATATGATATGACATATGTATTTGGTTTATTATTATTGTTTATGTTACTGTGCGTTGTGATTGGATTATATATTGACAATAGAGACTACATAACTGTGGATACTGAAAAATGTCTTTGTAACCTATAGATCTCTTGAAACTGGAAAAATGGCAGAACCAGTTATAAATGAATACTCCTCAGATGAGGACATAACCATCGACGAGCAGATACAATATGTATATGTCGATACCGAAACAGTTCCGATAGTGGAACTTGTGGAAGAAGAAATTGAAAACCACCAATTCGGCATGGTCAACATAGAGGAGTACGAAAGAGTACAAGATCAGGCTGAAAGATTTGATGGTCAAAATTGGGAGCTTGTGTTCAAATGTAGGAACCATGAGCTAGAATTGAGAATCCTAAAGAGGCCTATGATTGTCCGAGTTAAGGATAAAATACGCTTCTGGAAGAAAGTGGCTAGTAATCGCAAGAAAAGAGTTAAGTCTTGGATCAAACGTTTGTGCAAATGCTCAACTGAGAATGATCTGGACTATTATCCGACTCTGCGATACAAAACTATGCTGGAAACACGCTACTTCTCTCCCAATCTGAATCAGGAGTAAAAGTGAAAGATCTACACTGCGACAGAGAATATAGCTAAAGATAGCTTAATAATGAACTGATGAAGAACTGTCGTAGGAATATAACCATTTTGTTAAGATTTAAGTATAGCTAAGTTTAGCCTAATTAGTACTGTAGCAACTCGTGTTGTATTGGAAACCACTCTTGATGGATATAGAAGATATCATCAAGTTTTGTAATGAAACGATGTAAGAACGTTCTAGTTAATGTATAATATAACCTAGGTTCGATTCGAAATTTCGTGCGAATGATATTCATCTCTATATACATGTGATAGAAAAGTTACCACTTAATAATTGTTGAAACCATTTCTTGCAAACTTTGAGACCTACCATACTTTGAATTATTGATTTTATCTTGAATCCCATAAAACATTGATTGCACTTAAACGATGATGAAAAGAAATATGTATTTGGCATTATATAATGACGCCTGGCCAACGTGATTATATTGTACAAAATACATATGGGTGTTTCAAAGTCGTGCAATATACAATGTGAAACCTTATTCTTTCAAATTCTCCATACTATTCATTTGATAGACAATGTGAAATCTTGTTCATCACATTCATTATTTTGGCATTGACTTCTGCATTTTATTCATCGCAGAACTAAACTATGCCGCCAAAACGACGAATTACTAGGAACAGTCAGAAGACAACTGTACCCCCTACATCTGAAACCATTCCACCCCCTAACACTGAGGAAACTACTGAGTAGTTGATAGCTAGACGCATAGCTGAAGGTATTGCCGAGTATGAGGCAAGTCGAAACCGTGAGAATGGGATTCATAACAGTGGATCGACCCCGGTTAATGCTGAGACTGTTGTGAATACTCGCCGAGGGTGTTCATATAAGACATTTCAGGCTTGTAAACCACCTCCCTTCTGTGGCACTGAAGGTGCTATTGGTATTATACACTGGATAGAAAAGATGGATTCTGTGTTGGACATCAGTGATTGTCTACCAGACACTGCGGTGAAATATGTCGCCTGCACACTGGCTGATAAAGCTTTGACTTGGTGGAACAGTCAAGTCCAGTCGATGGGACGACCAGCTGCTTATTCCATGACATGGGAAACATTGAAGCGTATGATGATGGAAGAATTCTGCCCTCGAAGTGAGATGCAGAAAATTGAGACTGAGCTATGGAACATTGCAATGATTGGTGCTGATATCACTGGTTATACAACCAGGTTCCAAGAACTAGCTCGTCTTGTGCCACATATGGTAACACCTGAGTACAAGCGTATTGAACGCTATGTGTATGGACTGGCACCACAGAGCAGGAGTTTAGTTACGTCCTCCAAACCTGACACCTTCAGGAGCGCTGTTACTCTAGCGCAGAGTTTGACTGATGAAGCAGTTAGAATGGGGACGCTGACACAGAAAACTATGCCAGCCAAGGTTGAGCCGATCAGTACTGAAGCTGGTAGTTCTGGAGGTAAGAAGCGTAAATGGAATGACCGCCAGGGTCAATCCAACAAGAAGGGATCTGGAAATCCAAAGTCTTACGCTGCCACCATTGTAGAACCAAAGCCATACTTGGGTAACAAACCTAAGTGTGATAAGTGTAGCAAACACCATGAGGGTGAATGTTGGTTTTGCGACAGCTGTAAGGGATGGGGTCACAAAGCCCAAAACTGTAAGGTAAACCCTACCCCTAAGGGAAACACTACTCGTCAAAACCAAGGATGTTTTGAGTGTGGCGACACGAGGCATTATCGGAACCGTTGCCCTCGACTCAATAATCAAAATAGTAACGCCAACAACGCTCGTAACCGCAACAACAATGGAAACAACCGTGGAAACAACAACAACCGAGCCAACAACAACAACCGTACAAACAACAACAACAATCAACCAGCTCGTGGACGCGTGTTCATGTTAGGAGCACCAGAGGCACGTCAGGATCCTAACACAGTCACTGGTACGTTTCTTGTAAACAACCATTTTGCTTATGTGTTATTTGATTCCGGTGCTGATTTAAGTTTTGTGTCCACTGAGTTTAGACCACTGTTAGAAATCGAATCCCTTAAGCTAGATAACAAATACACTGTAGAGCTAGCCGATGGTAAGTTGATTGAATCAGGAGAAATAGTACCAGAATGTTCCTTAACGTTAGAAGGTCATTCTTTCAAAATAGACTTACTACCGGTAGAATTAGGGAGCTTCGATATAGTGGTTGGTATGGATTGGTTGTCACTGAACCGCGCGGAAATCATCTGTCATGAGAAGATTGTACGGTTACCTTTACTGTCAGGAGAAATGTTGATGATTCAAGGAGAAAAGAGTACCAAGCATTTTTGGTACATGTTGTGGACAAGAAACCCGAGGAGCGACGCATAGACGATGTGGTCGTAGTACGCGACTACCCAGGAGTATTTCCTGACGAGCTACCAGGGTTACCACCTCCACGGCAGGTTGAATTTCATATCGACCTAGTGCCGGGAGCTGCACCAATTGCTCGTGCGCCTTACCGTCTAGCTCCATCAGAAATGCAGGAACTGTCTGCACAATTGCAAGAACTGTTGGATTTAGGATTCATCCGACCGAGCTTTTCACCGTGGGGAGCTCCGGTTTTATTCGTCAAAAAGAAGGATGGATCAATGCGGATGTGTATCGATTATCGAGAACTGAACAAAGTGACGATTAAGAACCGATACCCACTGCCACGCATTGATGATTTGTTTGACCAGCTGCAAGGGTCAAGTTATTACTCAAAGATCGACTTGAGATCGGGCTACCATCAACTGAAGGTACGGGATGAAGATATCCCTAAGACTGCGTTTAGGACTCGATATGGTCATTACGAGTTCCTAGTTATGCCATTTGGGCTAACGAATGCGCCAGCAGTATTCATGGATCTAATGAATAGAGTATGTAAACCTTACTTGGATAAGTTCGTCATAGTGTTCATTGACGATATTTTGATATACTCGAGAACGAAGGAAGACCATGAACAACATCTGAGGCTGATTCTTGAATTACTGGAGAGAGAGAAGCTTTATGCAAAGTTCTCTAAATGCGAGTTTTGGATGCGTGAGGTTCATTTCCTTGGTCATGTGATCAATAACAAAGGAATTCACGTGGACCCATCCAAAATTGAGGCGATTAAGAATTGGGAAGCCCCAAAAACCCCAACTGAGATACGACAATTCCTTGGGCTAGCAGGTTACTACCGAAGATTCATCGAGAATTTCTCGAAGATAGCTCAACCAATTACTGCCCTAACGCAAAAAGACAAGAAGTTTGATTGGGGCGAGAAGCAAGAGAATGCTTTCCAATTGTTGAAGGAGAAATTGAGCACCGCACCTATCCTGTCCTTACCAGAAGGAGTAGAAAATTTTGTTGTCTACTGTGATGCCTCACATCAAGGATTAGGTTGCGTGTTAATGCAAAACGACAAAGTCATTGCTTATGCGTCTCGTCAATTGAAGATTCACGAGAAGAACTATACGACGCATGACTTAGAGCTAGGAGCAGTCGTTTTTGCACTTAAGATTTGGAGGCACTACCTATACGGTACGAAGTGTACGATCTTTACAGATCACAAAAGTCTCCAACATATATTTGATCAGAAAGAATTCAACATGAGACAGAGACGTTGGGTTGAATTGCTGAATGATTACGACTGTGAAATCAAGTACCATCCAGGCAAAGCTAATGTAGTAGCGGATGCCTTGAGTCGTAAGGAACGAGTAAAGCCTCGAAGAGTTCGAGCCTTAGGACTGACAATCCACTTGGATCTGATTTCCCAAATTCGTGATGCTCAACAAGCAGCCTTTACTCCAGAACGTATGAAGGACGAATCCCTCAAAGGGATGGAGAAGCAACTGGAGTCTAAGGAAAATGGAGTATTATACTTCATGAATCGAATTTGGATTCCTTGTGTTGATGAACTACGTAGCCTAGTATTGGACGAAGCTCATAAGTCCAATTACTCGATACATTCTGGTGCGGATAAGATGTACCACGATCTGAAAGGATTTTACTGGTGGCCTGGCATGAAAAGAGACATTGCCACCTATGTTAGTAGATGTCTGACTTGTGCGAAAGTTAAGACTGAGTACCAAAAGCCGTCCGGGCTTTTGCAACAACCTGAGTTGCCCAAATGGAAATGGGAACACATCACGATGGACTTCATCACTAAGCTACCAAAAACATCATCTGGAATGGACTCCATATGGGTGATTGTCGACCGACTGACAAAGTCAGCTCACTTTCTTGCCATTAAGGAAACGGATAAGATGGAAAAGCTGTCTAGAATTTACATAAAAGAAGTTGTTTCTAGACATGGAGTTCCATTATCTATCATCTCTGATAGAGATGCACGTTTCACCTCTCGCTTCTGGCAAACACTGCAACAAGCTTTAGGCACTAGACTCGACATGAGTACCGCCTACCATCCACAAACCGATGGTCAAAGCGAGCGAACGATACAAACGCTTGAGGACTTGCTACGAGCTTGCGTGATTGATTTTGGAGGAAACTGGGATGTTCATCTCCCTTTAGCCGAATTCTCGTACAACAATAGTTATCATACGAGTATACAAATGGCACCTTTTGAGGCGTTGTACGGACGCAAGTGCCGATCCCCACTTTGTTGGGCAGAAATGAACGACAGACAATTATCAGGTCCTGAGATAGTCCAAGAGACAACGGACAAGATATCTCAAGTGCTTAATCGATTGAAAACGGCACGAGACCGACAAAAGAGTTATGCAGACAATAGACGAAAACCTTTAGAATTTCAAGTAGGTGACAAAGTCCTACTTAAAGTATCTCCTTGGAAAGGAGTTGTGCGATTTGGAAAACGCGGTAAATTGAATCCACGTTACATTGGACCTTTTGAGATCCTAGCAATGATTGGTCCTGTAGCTTATAAGCTTAAACTTCCGCAAGAACTTAGTAATATTCACGACACGTTTCACGTGAGTAATCTTAAGAAGTGTCTATCCGACGAAGCGTTAATCATACCTCCCGACGAAATCTACGTCGACGCAAAACTCAACTTCGTGGAGGAACCGCTTGAAGTAATGGACACGAAAACACAGAAACTCCGAAACAGTCGGATCAAACTTGTCAAAATTCGATGGAACTCGAAAAGAGGCCCAGAGTTCACCTGGGAACGTGAGGACGAGATGCGCAAGAAGTATCCCCACCTATTTGAAACCGTGACCTCGACTCACGACACAAATTAAATCTCGGGACGAGATTTCCCTAACAGGGGGAGAATGTGACAACTCTCCAAATTAGGTATTAATTAACATTTAAGCATGTGCATTCTTACGCTAATTTCCTGGTTAAGTTTTAACAAAACTTTTTGTCATGATATAAGCCTAGCAAGCCCAGTACTTTTAAAACAAAAAGTAATACGTAATACGTAAGTAATTATTAGTTACGTACAAATATATCAGAACGAACCCGACAAAAATAAATAACAAAAGTTTCGTGACACAAAAATAATTAATAATGTAATTATTAATTACGAGTATTTATATATCTATAACATATAGATAAAAAGGTCTAAATATACGTTTAACATAAAACGTATTATAACACGAACAGAAACAATTTTAAAACGCTCATAAAAGGTCGAATCATAAAAATACAAATTTTCTCATTCGTTTGGAGGAAGTTAGAACATTACCTCAAAATATGAAATCCTAAATTAACTGAAATTTTGCGCTCAAATAACTGCGCGCAGTAAAATGTACAAAATTGTACATCTATTTAAAATAATGATAACATCATTATTCTGATTATAAATTACGAACCAGGAGAACACCTACGAAATAAAAATATAAATTGTTCATTTTTTATATTGCTAAAATTATACCCGTACTCGAAATTGAGGTACCCAAAATGGGCACCTAACTTCAATAATGCAGAAGCATGGTTATTTTAAAACCATACTCCCTCCTGTTGATCTCTATCTCTCGACCATACACACACACATACATGATCACTTATCATTTCTCCTTCTTCTTCAAAATTAACAAGATCAAAATCAGCAGAGGCAAACAACAACATCAGTAGTGAGGTGGAAGTAACAAAAATATTAAAACATTAATAATAATCATCATCATCACCATCGGCATATCATCACCACCATTTTTCACTTTGTAAGGAAACATCTTCCTTTTTAATTTCTACCCTTTAAATTCGTTTTCTAACATGTTTATATATCATAATCTAAACATATAACATATATATATGAAGGTTTGTTGGATTGATCATGAAAATGGTTTATAAAACCCAAAATTACAAAACCAAAATCGTTATATAAAAACTTGTTAAAGTGATGTAATAACTTGTAAAAACGACATATAACACTTATATAAACATTTGGTATTGATGTATAAAAGATTGGAACCAAAAATTCGAGTTTGTGTTTTGCCCTGTTCGAACAGGCTCTGGAAGTAACATGAATCCGGCGGATTCATGTAGAATCCGGCGGATTCCCCTACGAAACTCGCACACCCCGTAATCGGTTTAACATTTGTGAACGAGTAAAAGACACGCTCGAATCCGGCGGATTCACCTAAATCCGGCGGATTCCCAAAGCTTCACATGAACGTTTTGTGAACACAAAAGAATCCGGCGGATTCAACTAAATCCGGCGGATTCACTTAATTTTGACCCGACCCGGCGGTTTGACCCGAAGATCCGGCAACACCTTCTCTATTAACGAGAATCCGGCGGATTCACATACTGGGCTGGGCTTCAGGCTGGGCCGGTGGTCTTTTGGGCCAAAGTAATGGGTTAAACCAAAGATTAAATAAATGGGTTATATAAACTAGTTAACGGACCAAACGAGTTACATTATTATTAGTGGGCCAACGAATCGGGCCGAGCCCAACAAACTATAAAACACTTGACTTTTATTTTAAAACACAAAACAATTCCGTTAACGACTACAATTGTACAAGACATATACGAGACATGATAAATTGTTGAATGACATTATAAAACGAGACAAACTATGAATACGGACATTGGACTTATTTGTTTCGTATGAACAAACGATATATGACATATATATATATATATATATACGAACTTTGTAAATTATACGATTTGGATACGATTACACAATCGGGACATTTAAACTTTTTAACATTTACTAAGCAAACGTAGTGATATTAAAAACAAATGACATTCGTTTTATAAAAACAATCTAAGTTTTAAAACAAATAAAACTTGCAACTTTTTTAAAAATACGAAACAACGTATTACAATATATATATATATATTCGAGGACACACGATATATATAGACACAAACGTATACGTTTTCTTAAACAAATGAAAACTTATATATATATTTTGATATACGTAAACAATGTATTGATTAAATATATATATATACATACGACACTTAAGAATATATATTCACAAATATATATATATATACAATGATATTGGAACAACATTCGAATTATACGTACAACTATATACAAAGTATATGTGCAAAAGACAACAAAACGATCTTCCGTTATATATAGACAATTAAATGATTGTTTGTACACTTAACAAGTGTACGATTTGAGGAATAATAACAATGTTTCAACGATATGTCACTAATAAAGTTAACAACTTATATTACTAAGAAATCAACCATTTCTTCAAACAAACAAACTGTTAACATGAGTGATTAAAACAAATCAAACGTACTTATGTTAATATATTTATTGCATATAGGTTAACAAACCTTGGGCAATTATCTATTTGGCTGCTAGCTTTCATACCGAGCAAATCACCGTGAGTTCACAGCCCCTACTTTGCAAATGTTTTATGCTTTTAAACATAGGGGTGTAAACATAGAAACTGCATGCAAACACATGCAGCAAATTATATAAATGCTTTATTGCTTTATACAACTGTTTGATACGAAATAACATTTTCACAACTGTTTTGGGAATTAGACACTGTATCCTAGTACGGACCAGACTTGAGATGTGTGCATGAAAGACCTTATGTCATGCAGACTATAACCATTAGCTAGGTGACTCTAGCCACTGAGTATACGAATAGTACTATTGCCGTGACGACCCTCCTGTGGATGGAGCGTATACTTAACTGTCCTTCAGGCAAGAAACATAAGTTTTGGTTGTGGTTTGGTTATAGGGTTAGGTCGCGTTACTTTAACCTGCGAGGTTTAGCTCACCTTTCAGGGGATTATAGTCTAAGTATTCCCACTCATTATTTAGGATGAACGTATCCTACAACTGTTTTATACCAGTATACCTACTGGTCATATTTATATGGTGGTAAACTACCAGATATACATTTTGGGTAACAACCCACATAATACTATATTTTAGGGTAACTATCCCTACAACCTTATAAATTGCAAAACCTGCAAACATTTATTTATTGAATAACAATTCAATAATCTAAACAAAAATGGTTTAACATACCTTATATTTATACAAAACCTGTGAATTCACTCAACATATTTGTTGACGACTTTCTTTCTATGTTTTACAGGAAATTAGCCATGTAAGTAAGGATCGCATGCATTCAGGATGGACAACCCTGGACTACTTAGGATGCCATATATTTTGGGACAGCTTTTGAGGATTTCCTCTGTATTACTGCAGACATTGCAGTTATACTCATGAAATCTTATCTTAACATAAGTATTGTAAAACTCAAATGTTTTAAACTCTATTACTACTGTATGACTTACATAGTCGTACTACCTTTGTAACAACTGTTTTAAACTGGCATCCTTAATATATTATGTTCTGTATGATCATATGCTCTGATACAATGAATGCACAATTCATACGTCATCACCCCGCTGTTAAACTGTTTAAACAAGATGCTTCCGCTAAATCTTAACTTGCTTCCGCTAAACATTAAATAAACACAATTATGGATTTTGGGGGTGTGACAGAGGTCTATGTATGTCAACCACCAGGGTTTGAAGATTCTAAGTTTCCTGATAAAGTTTTCAAACTGGATAAGGCTCTTTATGGCTTACATCAAGCACCTAGAGCCTGGTATGATACTTTTTCAGATTATCTGTTGCAGAATGGATTCAAAAGGGGTGCAATAGATAAAACTTTGTTTACTAAAAGAATTAAGAATGATATCCTACTGGTTCAAGTCTATGTAGATGATATCATTTTTGGTTCAACAAAGGATAGTCTTTGCAAGGAGTTTGAATCATTGATGCATGAAAAGTTCAAGATGAGCTCCATGGGGGAATTAACATTTTTCTTGGGGCTGCAAGTAAAGCAACAGAAAGAAGGAATCTTTATTCATCAAAGTAAGTATGTTAATGATATACTGGATCGGTTTGGGTACAAAGATGCTAAAGTTTCAAGCACACCAGTGGAGACAAACAAGAAATTACATGCAGATCTTGAGGGGGAGAGTGTGGATGAACATCTTTACAGATCAATGATCGGGTCTCTTATGTATCTCACTTCATCAAGGCCTGACATCATGTTTGCTGTGTGCTTATGTGCTAGATTTCAAGCTAATCCAAAGCTGTCACATCTTCTTGCAGTCAAAAGAATATTTAGATATTTAAAGGGTCAACCAAAATTGGGCCTTTGGTATCCAAAGTTTAATCTTTTGATCTGATAGCTTACACAGATAGTGATTATGGAGGAGCTAATCTGGACAGGAAATCTACATCAGGAGGTTGTCAATTTTTGGGAGAAAGATTGGTTTCATGGCAATGCAAGAAACAAACCACTGTATCTACATCTACAGCAGAGGCAGAATATGTAGCAGCTGCAAGTTGCTGTGCTCAAGTGCTATGGATTCAGAATCAGATGTTAGATTATGGTTTTACCTTTCTTAATACTCCTATTTTTATTGATAATAGCTCTGCAATCAGTATTATTAATAACCCAGTTAAACATTCTAAAACAAAGCACATTGAAATAAGATATCATTTCATTAGAGATTGTAATGAGAAAAAACTTATTCAAATTTTGAAAGTTCATACTGATAATCAGTTTGCTGATCTGTTTACAAAAGCTTTTGATGTAGGCAGATTCACATTCTTGGTTACTAGTATTGGAATGATCAATTTGTCATAAGTTATTTTTCTTATCACTGCTTTCTGTGAATAATATCTACTGTGATTTCAATTTGGGTTAATACTGATTTGTTAATTAAACACTGATTGTGTGTAATGTGTATCGTTATCACTGTTTACTACTTTTAGTATAAACAGTGGTAATAATCACTTCACCACTGTTGGTGTATAGTTAACACTGTATACTTGTATTTTTGTTTGGAATTAACACTACAGGTTATATTGCTATGTCTAGGAGTCTAACTTATACAGGTGTTTATGGAGTTTCACTGCTTGTGGAGTTTACTTTTCGGTAAAAAAAAAAAAAATCAAGCACTGCTTTGTTTATATGATTTTGCTAGAACTGAAGTACTACTTGTATTAAGTTAGCACTGCCTTGGTCGGTTGGTACTGCTTGTACAAGTGAGCACTGCTAGCTTTATTATGTAAATAATGCATTTGAGAAACCAAGTGTTGATTACCACTGATGGTTATTTTCACAATTATCACTGAACGTGTTATTTTTCTTAATTAACACTGTTTTAGTAATAATTGGGGATTTGGTCAAATTAGGGTTTACAACTGATCTAATTTCAGTACTTAACTCTCAACGCTTAGGGTTATTTTTTTTATTACGCTCTCAAAATTACTCATACAAACCACTGCGCTAAGTCTCATCGATTCTCAATTTTGTAAAATCATCTTCGATTCTCTTCGATTACTTGATTTCTAATCATGGCATCGACTTCGTCTACTGTTCAACTACCGATTGGAAAAGATCATAATATGATCGCATTCTTGATGAAACCTGCTGAGGCAAACGAGTATGTGGAAATCATTGATTTCCTTCGTGCTTCACATATTCGTCATGCTCTCACTGTGGCACCCAGGATATCTCACGATCATATCAACAATTTCTGGGTGAATGCATCAATAGAAGAGGAACAGGGGATTAAAAGAATCGTTTCAGAAGTTATGGATACACGTGTTGTAGTTACAGAAGCTATTGTTAGAGCTTCATTACAACTAGATGATGAGGCAGGTATATCTTCTTTAGATGATACTGTTATGTATGATACTTTACGATTGATGGGTTATGAGGGTTCTTTTGAAATTTTTACTTTTCAGAAAACCTTATTTTCTCATCAGTGGAGGTTTTTAATACATACAATTTTACACTGCTTGTCATCTAAGAGATCATCATTTGAGCAGTTTGGAAGCAACATTGCTTATGCAATTGCTTGTCTTGCAACTGGTCAAAGATTTAGTTTTTCAAATCTGATATTTTCTGGTATGCTCAGAAACATTGAGCAGCCAAAGATTAAATTTTTGATGTATCCACGTTTTGTGCAGTTGTTCTTAAATGAACAAATTCCTAACTTAACTGCACTTGAGAAAGTTATTGGTATTGTCTCTTTTAAACCAAAAGTTTTTGTAAATATGAAGAGAGATACTAAATTTTCTGGGAAGGTTACAGCATTATTTTCTACAATGCTTTCTGCACCTTCCACCACAGCATCAGTACTACCAACTGAAGCTGAACCAACTACTGAGAGAATGGTTCCACCCACCGCTTCTCAACCCACAGTAGCTGGGGGTAATAAAAGAAAACAAGGGACCAAAATAGCTACATATTCTAGAGCCAAAAAGGCTAGAAAACAGGCATCTGAGGCTGCTGCTGCTCAGGTGTCTCAGTCAAATGATTCATCACAGCAGATGATCAATGAGGAGGAGGCTGATCATTCTGAGATGGCTGCTTCTACTGCTTCTAGCCCACTGGCAGAGCAGGACAGAAGTAACATTAATAAGACCCCATCAGAGGCAACACATGGAAATGATTCTACACCTGTAGATGATCCTAGTGGTCCCAGTACCAAGAACCAAGGGGACTTTGATGATCATGCTAGGCATGAGTCAGAGTTTGATGATGTCAATGATTCACCAAAGGATTCACATCCTGAAGGTGTTGAGGCTAGAACTAACTTGGAATTGACGAAAATGGTTGATTATGTATGGGCTGAATTTGTAAAGGAGAGGAAGAAGAACAAAGCTAAGGATGAAATTATCACTCAGTTGCAGAGGAGAGTGCAGCAGTTGGAGAAGATTGTTATTAAATGTTTGAAGAAAGGGAGGACATATGTGGTTCATGATACTTCTGAACCTGAGGATGCTTATCAGTTCCCACAAAATGCTTTCAAAAAGGGGGAGAAGGTCTGGACAAATTTGGGTGATAAGAGGAATAAGAATGACAAGGTTGTGTCTGATGATGACAAGGTTGATGAAGAGATTGAAATGGAACAACCAGTGGATGATGAGTTTGTGCATACACCTCCAACACCACCTACAGAACCTGAGATTAATGAGTCAGTGTATGAGACAGTGGAAACAGAGATGAATGACACAGTGGCAGATGATAATAACTCTGAACATACTGAGGTTATTGGGTCAGTGGAGCAGACTGTAGAAGTTGATATGGCAGATAAGACTGAGGAGTTGAAGGTTGATGATGATGGTGAGGAAGTAAATTAACCAGAGATAGCATTGGAAAAAGAAGAAGTAAAGACTGATGCTCAAACTGATGCTCAACAAGTTGAAAATACTAGGATAAAGAGCATTCCAGTTAAAACTGCTAAGATGACAGGAACAGGAAAGAAGGTTAAAACTTCAAAGAAGAAATCTACACAACAACCATCTTTGCCTGGATTTCAGATTAGAGAACCTGCTGCTGCTCCTGTTCAATAGAAGAAAGAGTTGCCAAAGATTGATCCAAAAGATAAAGGCAAGGGAAAACTGGTAGAAGAACCAAAGAAGAAAAAGCAAAAACCAGTGCCACCAGAAGTAACTGCTCATGATACTGAATATGCTCAAAGGTTACAGGCTGAGCTAAATGCAGAGGGATTGATTGATGTTGAGATTGAGGAAGGAAAGTTTGTGAAAATGACAAAAGAGCAAGTGGCAGAATGGGATGAATATTTGCTGAAAGAGCAGAGACAGGATGATATTGAATATCTTGTTGATCAGGTTAAGAAAAAGAAAGCAGAAGAAGCAAGAAAGAAAAAAGCTGCAAAACCACCAACAAAAGCTCAGATGAAGAAGAACTTAATTGCAAAGCTAAAAGGTGGGTATATTCCTTTGAATGCATTGAAACATATGAGTTTAGAGAGATTGCAGGAGTTATGGGATAAAGATGATATGAATCCTGATGTGATTGAAAAGAAAGAAAAAGAAAAGAAAGAAGCTGAGAAGAAAAAGAAGGAAGCTGAAAAGGAAAGGAAAAAGGCTGAAAAAGAAAGAAAATTGAAGGAAAAGGAAGAAAAGGAAAAAAGAGAAAAGATAGAAGCTGATAAGAGAAAGAAAGATGAAATTGAAAGAAAGAAAAGAGAGTTAGATGAAATTCCTGATAGAGAAATGAATATTGATGAATTGAAGGAGTTTATTCTGTTACAACCTATGGAATCTGAGGTAATTAATGTTGAATTACCTGGTATCATTGATTGGTCTATTGAGCAGTTTGTCAATCCTGTTAAGATTCACAAGATTAAAGTTGAAAGAGCAGATGGAAATGTATCTTGGTGGAGATCTTTTAGGGATTTGATAAAGAGGATTAGTAGGACTGATTTGGTGAGAATGTATGAGATTGGGATGGAAAAGAATTTAGATTTGAAAAGGTTTGATAATCTGGTTGAGAAAGTTACATGGCATTGGATTAAGGCTATGTTTGAGCCAGAAGAGTTTCCATTTCAGTTTGCTACTTTTAGCAAGGTCAGAAATTGGATTTATCATGCCAAACCTGGAGTACATCAGATTGTTATGGAAGATGCAGTATTTATGTGGTTATTGACAGATAAATTTTATGATATGAATCTGAGATTTTTGATGGGCTTGAGAAATGCAAGGTTACAAGCTGCAGTTTTAGATGATGTAGCTCTGGAATTGGTATATATGGTGCTGAATCAGATTCATAAGAAGGAGGAGATAGATAGAAGAAAGAAAAAATGACTAACAGTTTTGAAAGAATTTTGTGAAGCTCATAATGGAGGATTAGAAGAAACTTAATGCTGTGAAGGACAGATTAAGTTTAGGGGGAGATTGTTGGGTCAAAACTGTTTCAGGTCTGAGTTGAAGTATTGATGAGAAGACAGAGTACAAGTGATTAAAACTGTTTGTTTTGAAGGTTAAAACTGTCTTTACAAAGTTACAACTGATAGAAGAAAACTGACGAGAAGACAAGTGTTACAACTGATTGAAGATAGATTACAACTGATAGTTATGTGTCTGTAAGTAGTTAAAACTGCTTATGTATTTGTAACTGTTAGTTATATATGAAACAGTTAACACTGATTATATATTTGTACTTAGTCTTATATTACAATTGAAGCAGTTACCACTGAATGTGTAACAGTTACAACTGTTTACTTCAGAATGGTAGTTACAACTGTTTATGATTTTGTGATAAGTATGAGTCGGTTATGGAAGTTATTTTATTCCATATTCGTAGGAGATTGTATAGGACTCTATGTGTTATAAATAGAGATCCTTTAGACCTAGAAAAAAAAATGTTAATTGCGCAGCTTCAAGGTTTTCTGTAACCCTAATACATCAAGTGTATTCGTCTTATATCATTAATAAGATTGAAGCTTTCGGTATATTATTGTGTTCATCAGATTAATTAATATTCATTGATCTTCTTAATATTATTGAGTGTGATTCCGCAACTTCTCAATAATATATTCAAGGCTTATTACGTAAGATTGTTTATTAAGTTAAACAGGGACTAACAGTCTTCTATCGAATTTTTCTTGAGAAGGTGATACTTGAAGCACTCAGCTTTATTTGGTGGAACTGTTTCTTTTTCTTTTCTTGATTTTTCTACTTTTTATTTTTCTTTTCTTCTTCAGAACTTCTTTGCCAGAGAATTTCTAAGGATATTTCATGTTGATCCTTTCAGAAATCCTTTTCGGAACTATGATCTTTGATCTTGAACCTCAATTTCTTTTGTCGTGCCAATTTTTCGCACTTTGACTTTTTAGAGTACACAGAAGAGGAAGACTTTTAGAGCATAATTGAAGAGGATGTTCCAAAAGATGTTTTTCATGACCTTAGAAATTCTAAGATAAGGTTTTGGGAATTTTGGGTGAGTAGGGGTTTTGTACGAGGGTTTTTAAGAAATGAAAGGTTTAGGCTCAACAGGGTTTACTAGGTGGATCATCGATACTGAAAGTAAGTATCGGAAGGGTTTTGGGCTTGAAGAGATATGTAAGAATTGGGTTTAAATCCTAAGGAATGTCAAGGTCATCTAGCTGCACCTATACCGCGTACGGTACACACCAATGTGGTCTTGAAACGTATGTCTGGAGCAAGTTCTAATTCAGAGATACGAGCATCGGCACACACAAGAAATGAAAGTGAAGCATTAAAGATGAATGCTTTTAGGCTCAAGATACCTCACTACAAAATAGGGTTGTATGTGCCTAGCCATGCTCCTTTCAGATTATTGTTTCTTGCTCGAGAAATTTCTACCTTATTTTCCCTATATTCCAAAATACCTTACTCATATTTCGAGAATGATTCTTTTCGAAAGTATTTAACTCAAAAACTTAGAGTTTAGTTTCATAATTTAACTCATAATTTTAAATTTTTGAAAAAATTTGTTTGAAAATTTCGTTATTTGGGAAAACATTTTCTGAGTAATGCTATTTTGGACATAAAAATTGCCTAAAATTATCCAAGGTATTCTATACCTTGCTATCCCACACTTAGAGGAACATTGTCCCTAATGTTCTCTTGAGTTGAGTTTTTATTGGAGGTAAAATCCCACACTTAGAGTTTGAACATGTAAGAAAATGTTTCTTAAGTGTTAAATTTGGGTTTGAATCCCACACTTAGTGATAAGCTCAGGATAGGGTATAGAATATAACAAGCTAACGAGACAGAATATATGTGGTCATGAAATGGATAGAAGGTTAAGAAACTCCCCAGATAACGTTTTGAAGCATGTGAAATTTTGCAGGAGAGAGAGTCGAAGTGAGCTTTCTTCTGCATTCTTCTTGAAGGACATCAAGCTTCATACGGGGTTATCCGGTGTCATGTATCCAATGTTATCAGAAATCAACTTCAATTCTTTTAAGTGGGGTCCTTATGGTGTAGAATCCCATACTTTAGGTTTTGAAGAAGTTGGAGTGATTTTGATAAGTGTTTGCGGTGTGGGGAGTGATCCCACACTTAGTTCTTTGAAGTGCTTGGATACAAGGAAGTTTTGAGAAGAACGAGGCCCCTCCATGAGATGTTTGAATGTTCCTCAGTCTGCAAATATTAAAAACTGGTTCGGGTTGCCTTGTGACTTCACGGATTTTCTTCTTGAAAGTGCGTCATCTCGCCTTTTTCCACGTTCATACACCACAACATTTCTACTTATTAAACAGAAAGAAAATAAAACATAATAAGTAAAAGCATAATGTAAATACGGATAGAGTGATCAACCAACTAGTGGCTGATACAAATAAGTTCCAAAAGTAAGGTTTAACAGTAGCCAAACAAACACAAGATAATAACAGTAATAATGTCTGAAACCAAAGTCAAATGATGCAAATGGGGTAGAACTATGAGGCTGGGGATCCCTGGTCAGGCGCATCAGTATGCTGAGTAGGAGCTGGTGCTGTAGATGGTCCTACGACTGACTGCTGGCCACTAGATACTCTCTGTCCCTGTTCTTCAGCATTGATCAGTTTGAGCTGAATCAATATGTCTCTGAGGGTAGCTGCTGGCAGTCTCATCGGATCAGTGTAGCCCCACTCTAACAAAATAGCCGAAGTAACCCCTGCCTGCTCTAGTAAGGTCATGTAAGCCTGGCGTAGCATAGTCTCTGTCGGTACAGCTGAGGAAGAGATCGGTCCCAAGTTTAATAGCATCCTGGAAGTGTCAAAAGATACAGCATCAGTGCCCAAGTAGACTGTGTCAGCACGGTAAGATCCACTGGCGACTGGCTGGGCAGGATGAGAAATCACAGGTGCAGAAATCACTGGCTGAACTACCGGTATCTCGGTCTCAACTGACTGGACCTACTCTGGTACTGGTGTGGTCCGAATAGCGGGTGATGGTGTATGGGTGGTATGTGATGGGATGGATGTATGTGGTGGTGCTATGGCTGGTGGTGGTGGACCGCATCGGTACAAGTAAGGCTCTGGGTCAGGAATACCAAGTTTCCTGGAAATCAACAGCTGATGGGAACGGCTAACCTGAAGAGCATGCAAAAGATAATACTGTGTCAGCGAGGTCACTGGATCTGTGTAGAGAACAGTAGCCTGAGCTGGTGGCTCGGCTGTCTCAGCTCCTCTATGCGGGACACTAGCATGAGTAGTAGGTGCTCGGGCTCTATCAGATGGGCCATCCTCAGTATCTGCAACAGGTGAGGATCCTCTAACACGCTTCCCAGGGAGACGACATCCTGGAATGATCTATTTGGTGTTCTTCCATAGGCACTGTCTCTGCTCATCTACCTCAACAAGATGGATCAACTTGCAGTAGTCCAAGTTGAATGGCAAAGAACGAGAACAAACAGTTAGTGTGGGCCTCAGTCAACAATCCCATACTATAAAGCAATCTAGTAATAATCGATCCCATGAACATGTGCCTATCCATGTCTGTCTCGGCTCCAAGTCTCTCAGCGATCAAGAAAGCAACATTCAGATTCTTTCCTCCTATGATTGCTTCCATGAACTTCAACTCTTCGGCACTCACAGCACCACCTTCCTTCTTTCCAAATATAGAACATACTAGCAACTTGTGAAGGATGTGATGAACCGGCTTGATGAAAGTGGATGACTTAACACAGCTCCTAAAGTTTGATCCTGCTAAATCCATCCAAATATCCTTATGGTTCCTGTTTGGTAGGCTGGAGATGTCTTGAACACTGTTCCTGAACCATGCAGAGTTGACCTGAGACTCTGTATATAAACCAAGATACACTCCCAAGTCGGCAACTGAGATATGATGAATCTGTTCCTGAAACCTGAATGAAATCTTTCTTTTGTCAGATACGCTCATCTTTGGGTTCAGCTGGTAAGTCATCATGAACTCTGTCACTACTTCTCGGTATGCATACTCATCTATATTGAAGAGACGGAGAAAGGCATTGTTCACTTGACCATCGGTCTCATACATCAACAAACTCTTCAACTCATCCCTGATCCCTAGCTTAATCATGTCTTTCCATACCACATACCGATTACTGCCTATCGGTCGCTGCAACCACTGGCGAATGAGTGACCTATTCTTTGAAGATTTGGCCAAGTAGCTGAGTGAAGGTGGGCAATTTTCCATCTGTGATAAAAGACAAGAAAAGATTAGGCCATAATAGTGATATATTAATGGATATGCTAAAGTACTTCCAAATGTTCAGAAAAAATTGGAAATGTAGGCTTTAGAAATAGGCATATCCAGAAAATTTAAAATTGCTAAACCTAACCGCAACCAATCACAAATCCAAAAATTTTTATCAACTTATGTCTAAATAAGGGTAAGTGGCACAAAGTTTCAAGTTCCTAGCATAATTAAAGCAAGTCAACAAGGTACCTAACTTAATTATCCCAAGCACTAGAAACTTAAATACTTCATGTTCATGGTTAATCAATCTAAATGAGATTAAGTCCAAGGTCATATAATTACCTCAAGTAAATCAATTAATCATAAAAGGGCATATTACCAATTAAATATGCAATCCAACTTTCCGCAATTTCCAAAAGACATAAAGCCGTATTTTACATGATTTCAAGCAAAGAATGGAAGTAAACTTATTTGACAAAATGGTATTTTTTAGAAAATGGCATTTTTGTTGGTTTCATTTCAAAGTCATACACTTTATTAATTAAAGTGATAAACTTAAAAATGATTAAATGAACCGAAACTTGTTTTGATAATTTTGTAAGCTTTTTAAGTTTAGAAAAGTCATAAACATGGTTTTAAAAATAAAAGTTTTAAGTAAAAATAATGTTTATGATGATTTTATTAAAAATGAGCTTACTTTAATTACCAAAAACTAGCTTATCCATTTTCTAATCGCAAATGATCAATCAAAACATGTTAACCTATCACATTTAAGCATAACTCAATCAACAAAAGTCAACATAAGCAATTAATCAACCAAAAAGTCAAACTAGCCATAGTTCATCAAAAAGTCAACACTTTAATTCCCAATCTTGCAATCAAGCCAACAAATCACTAGATTAAGCTTGTAATCATGTTAAGCATCAAGATAAGCATGAAATAACACTAAAGATTGCAACTTTTAACCATGAAATCTATGAAAATGAGTTACAAGCCCTAATTTTTAAAGTTTCATGAAAATCACAAAAGTAGGTCAAGAATTACCTTAAACTTGATGTAATGATGTTGTGGATGCAAGAAAGATCATAAAATGATGAATTTTGAGCTTGGAATCATGCAAAATGGTTGAGTAATGAAGGTTTGGTGGTGATGGAGGTGATGGCCGACGGTTTGGGTGTGGGGAGGAGGAAGAAGATGAAGTTTTTAATGTTTTGTCTTATGTGTGTGGCCAAAAGTCCCTTTTATATCCTTCCAAACGCACGCGATTTAAAATTTGCGAAAGATACAAAACATACAAGTAAAATTTCAAAGTTTAAAATTTTTTTAATAAAACAATTTTAAAAAGTATGTTCGTAATTTTCTGAATCTTTACGCGCAGTCTGTAAAGATATTGCGAATCGTATGCGAAATCGTATACGTTTTTATTTAAAACAAGACAATCTTTTTGTGTTCTTTAAAATTCAAGACAAATTCAAAATAAATTTTTCAAAATTTAAAAATAAACTTTTTCGAACTTTCTGAAAATGTCTGAAATTCGTTACTGTGTTGTGCGAATTTGAATTTTAAAAGAACGTTTTCTTGTATTTTTAAATGCAAGCTTTTAAATTTAAAAATAAACCACTAATATTACTTAGCCTAAATACTTAAAATAAAAACTAAATTAACTAAAGTTTGGGTTGCCTCCCAAAAAGCGCTTAGCTAAAGTCGGTAGCTCGACTTTTGGACAAATTTGTTGAATATTGCCCAAGAGCAATTGTTTAAGTGAATTTGGTGCTCTTGGTTGAGGGAAAGTGTAGCGAGGAATAAAGTCACAAGTGAGAATCTTAATGACAGAATCAACTAGGTCTGCGGGATGTAACGAGAAACATACGTTCCTTTTTGCCTAAATCTAGAAGATTGTCAATAAACTTGTTAAATTCCTTTCTAACTTTCTTAGGGTTTGAAATTCCGTTTCGTGATCCGTCATCTATATGGTTTAGGTCATGAAGAAGCATTCCTAGGGTTTGTTGAAATTTCCATTCTTCTCTTGAATCGGGATCTCCGGTGGTAGTGTGAACTGACTCCGTGATTTCTTCGATTAAAGATGTTTGTGAAACGGTGAAAGGAAATTTTGACTGAGCAAATAACAAAGTGAGTGAGACGTTAATATCCTTCCTTCCAGCAAAGAAAGTAGCTTCCATGTTATCGTCAGTGGCTCCAGGGAATATTTCTAACAACTTGTCGATCATATAAGTAGCGGGGTCAACGAAAAATGGAATTTTATCAGAAATGACGAGAGATATAGCGGGATCTTTGTTGATCCAGAACTCAAGCTCATAAATCATAGCCGCAACATGACGATTAATTAGGGTTTGGGAAACCGGTTGATAATCGGTGCAGGCGAATAGGTCCATTAGTAGGTCTATTTCTGATTTAAGCTTTAGTTCTTGCTCTCGAAAATGTGTGAAGATACCTTCCTCCTTTTGATTTGGAAGATGGTGGAGAATACCAACCTGTTTCTTTATCCTACGAGCGACTTCTCTTTGTTCAACTGAAAAAGGAAAGTCAGACGTTTTGAGGTTGTCTGGCAAATGCCCGACAAACATCCAATCTCCTATCAGGATCAAAAGAGTTACCTACGTAGCGGATATTTTCTTCAGGTTTGATTGGTAAAGTCCTATCAACAACACGATAGATGGTGTACTCGGGTTCGGGTACGAGGTTCAAAAAGATAGGTGATTTTGGAGGGTATTCGTAAACTTCTTCATCCCATGGTGGAAGACGTTCTTCAATGGGTGGAAAACGAAAGGGTTGAAGATGTTCAGAGTTACTCTCGACAAAACCAGATGAGGTAGGGAATTGAAAGAAGTTTTCTAAGGAATATGAAATCTCAGGAGCAGGTATAACCTGATAGCTTAGATTGCTAGATGCAGAAGTTGAGATCTTCTGATGAGAATCATGGGTTCCTAAGTCAAGATCTAAGAATTGCCCTATGGTTCTAGATTCATCGTCTGAATTAGCAGAGATAACTTCGGAAGAGGATAAAGATGAATAGTAGACGTCAGATTCCAACTCTTGTTCTAAGCAGGCGAAGAACTCAGCGTCATCCATGGCCATCATTTCTTCGGACGTCTTGAGGGCGAGTGGAGAAATGGGGCTAGACGGAAATGAATCATAGAAAGATGTTTTTGTATTTTTCATTTTTAATTAAACTATCTAAATTATTCTAAGGAAAGCAAATAACTACCAACTAAGTTTGGGAAAACCTAATTGGAAAGGGTCTCCTAAAAGCTAGAATATCTAAGGCGGCTTCAAATCGTAACGCTCTACGATCCCCGGCAGCGGCGCCAAAAACTTGTCGTCGCCCCTATCGGTCGGTTGGATTTGACTCCGGTCGTTGTTCCAACAGCAACAGAAGCGGCGGACAGTGAGTTTTAAATTTATATGAGCTGGGGCTCAAACTATAAGTACTACCTACCTTGGGAGCAAGCAGTAAGTATAACTCGAGGTCGTTCTTAAATCGGAGCGAATTGAAATAAAGCGGGTCACCAAAGATTATGGTCGCAATTAGGATGGGGGTAGGTAGATAGATTTTGGATTGATTTGGTTTTCTAATTATCCTAAATGCAGAAAAGTAAATAACGAGAAATGAAATTAGGGTTTAAGCAGACAGGTAGAGATGTGATTGCTGAAACTTGGATACTAGGGTTTCGGGATGATGTTCATTATAAAATTGATTGGAGATTCACCGAATAAAGAGTAGACATACTTTCGGTGTAAACACTAGGACCCTACGTTCAGGTGAAACCCTAGAAACATATGTCACTGGAATCCTAGGTTATCATGATTCTGATCAGATCAGGCTGTTTTCAAACCCTCCTGAGCCTTTGCTTAACTAAGACAAAGTCACCCTAAATGTTCTAGGGATCAGGCATAAGGCAACAGACCGCAATTGTATTTACTGACCTTTCTTAACACCTAATCGTCTATTTACTTTCATTATAGCAAATACTGATTGTATCCTGTGTATGTTAAACTATTGGTGTGATTAGGGTTTTGCATGTCTAGGTATATGATTGACACTACCCTGTATTGTTTCTATTGAAGCACAGACTTAACCATCATAAATATAGACCCTCCTTTACAATCAAGCGTTCATCCCTAGGAATAATCACGGTGTACAGGGCAATTAGGCATTTCCACAGTGTTCCAAACCCTAGATGTACTGACGGTGTACTGGGCATTTAAGCATTTCCACAGTGTTCCAGATCTTAGGTGTACTAACGGTGTACAGTGCAACAAGCATTTCCACAGCTTTGATTCCTAGACCACAGTTCTAGAAGGATCACTTCTAGGTAATTCACGATGAAACAATCCATGGCATTTCCTTAGCTTCCACGTATTTGTACTCCACACGAGGTGTTTCCAACGCTATACGAAGTACCGTGCCTTTTAAAGGAAAGTTCATAGTTTCATACTGTAACTGGAGATAACTGTATATTCATAGTATTAGGGTTGATCAGATCCTATCCTAGGGCAACAGTCACGTGAAAGTCTGGAAAGGGTGATGAGAGACTAGATCTATATTCAGGATAAGCTTAACCAGATACACAGCATAACAATTTCCAATCGTATAAATGAAACATTAATTTAACATCATCCCTACTCCTAATATCTACATTTCAACAATCACAATATTAAACTACTCTATAAACATGGCAATATGCAGAATACAAACTGAAATAACATAAAGCACAAGCATTATAACAGTAAGTAAAGTTTAGATATCACCGGGAATACAGCAGCGTAATACTGAGGATTACAAATAGTTTGAACTTGAAAAACTCGTTAAAACAAGATTACCAAGCTAAAACTTCCTCTAGACTCGAATCGTAAGCTCAACCCTAACATTTCTCCTCTAACTCCTAAGAGTAGTGCTAGAGAGAGAAAGTTAAAGAGAGAAAGTGAAAGAAAAGAGAGAAATGAGAAAAGTGAGAGAATGAGAAATGTGTGAATGTGTTGAGGTGTGTAAAATGAGGAGGAGTGATCTCCTATTTATAGGCAAAGCTCAAAAATCAGCCGTACAACTCGCGAAACAGCACGTACAAGCAAACGATGCACGATACAGGGTACAGGGGGCCGTATACGGCCTTGGTAGGGCCGTATACGGTGTTAGGTAGGCCGTATATGGTCTCTATGGGGCCGTATACGGTTCCCAGGGCCGTATACGGTGTTCGTCTGATTTCGTTCGTTGCTTAAAACGCGCGTATCTCCTTCGTTATGCGTCCGTTTGACCCGATTCTTTCGCCTGTGGTTTCGTAATTCCGTTACGCTTCTAATGATGCCAACTTGACTGAAATTGGATGTGTATAGCTCAAGCATAGCCGAAATGACTTTATAGGGTCTGATACTGCTCAGTCTTCTCCGTTCTTTATCCGATTTGCATGATTCTTGATTTTCCCGTCTCGATTTTACCTGTTTTATCATATGATGAAGTTAGAATGTGATCTATATAAGGTAAATGAGGCCGGGTGATTTTGTGCACGTTTATTCGTCCTGATTTGCTTGTTATTTGGACGTTTTAGGTGATTTTTGCAGCAACGCCTATATTTAGACCACTTTAGTGAAATTTAGTAAATAATGATCATTTTGTAATGTTTTCACTAAAGTTACGTCCAAAAAGTGCGGAATATTGCCCTTAAAAACATGACTATTTGAGTCACATCAGTAACTATGTGTGGTTAGAAGATAAAGGTCACAGGTTCAAGCCCTGTGACCTGCTTTTGATTTAATTCCATTTTTTTTTCACTAAACTGTTATAAATAGATATAAGTATATACTTAATAACTAAAATAGAAATGGTAACCATAGCTTAGTGGTAAACTCTTGTGTTGAGAAAAGGAAAGTCACAGGTTCAAGTCCTGTGACCAACCTTTTTGTTTGTTTATATATACTTATGTGTTTCGAACGATTCAGCAATAACTATAATTTGTGAAAATAATAATTATTTTCAACACAAATCACCAACGACTTGTACAAACTTAAGAAATTAACAATTTCTTTAAAACAAACAAACTATTAACATAAATTGATTTAACAAATCAAACGTATTTATGTTAATACATTTATTGTATATAGGTTAACACACCTTGGGCTATTATCTGTCGGCTGCTAGCTTTCATACCGAGCAAACTACTGTGAGTTCACAGCCCCTACTTTACAATGTTTTATGCTTTTAAACATAGGGGTGTAAACATAGAAACTGCATGCGAACACATGCAACAAATTATATAAATGCTTTAATTGCTTTATACAACTGTTTGATATGAAATTACATTTTCACAACTGTTTTGGGAATTAGACATTGTATCCTAGTATGGACCCAGACTTGAAATGTGTGCATGAAAGACCTTATGTCATGCAGACTATAACCATTAGCTAGGTGACTCTAGCCACTGAGTATACGAATAGTACTATTGCCGTGACGACCCTCCTATGGTTGGAGCGTATACTTAAATGTCCTTCAGGCAAACAACATAAGTTTTGGTTGTGGTTTGGTTATAGGGTTGGGTCGCGTTACTTTAACCTGCGAGGTTTAGCTCACCTTTCACGGGATCATAGTCTAAGTATTCCCACATACTGTTTAGGATTAACATATCCTACAACAGTTTTGTACCGGAAAAACATTCTGGTTATCTATTATATACTGGTAAACAACCAGACTTACATTTTGGGTAACAACCCACATAAAACTGTATTTTAGGGTAACAACCCTACAATCTTATATTTTTGCAAAAACCTGCAAACATTTATTTATTGAATAACATTTCAATAATACAAACATAAATGGTTTATCAAACCTCATACTTATACAAAACCTGTGAATTCACTCAACATATTTGTTGACGACTTTCTTTCTATGTTTTACAGGAAATTAGCTATGTAAGTAAGCATCGCATGCATACAGGATGGACAACCCTGGACCACTTAGGATGCCACATATTTTGGGACAGCTTTTGAGGATTTCCTCTGTATTACTGCAGACATTGCGGTTATACTTATGAAATCTTATTTTATAACTTATGAATTGTAAAACTTAAATGTTTTAACACTATTACTACTGTACGACTTACATAGTCGTATTACTTTTGTAATAACTATTTAAACTGGCATCCTTATCTATTATGTTACGCAATAGCCATATGCTCTGAGTATGTATGTATTGTTTGGTTGATTTTAACTGCTCACGCCCCGTCACGTAACCGAAGCTTCCGAGTGATTTATTAGTACTGATTGTGATTACCGTTTGGCGGGGTGTGACAGCAAGCGTAGATGCAGTAGTAATCGAGTGTGGCACCACGTGCCCAAAAGTGTATGCATATAATCAGTAAGTACGAGTATAGCACAATGTTAAACCAGTGGATTACCCTATGGAAATATTGTAAATGTAATTCAAAAGAGTACCTACAGTTGTCTCACAACAGTCAGGTATAACACAGTGTATCTAAGTTTGTAAGTGTCCCACTTAGATAATAGTATGTAGCATAATGTGCCTAAGTATGTGTAATCATCACTTAGCTGTTTTGGGAAATAGTATAAATGTGTTCCACTAATGTACGCTACCACCGCGTAATCGTAATCTCAAACTTAACAAGAAGGTTGGTGCCCCTAGGCACGGTTTACTCGAAGGCTAGCATGACACTAGTAATTGTAGATCATAGGTGTAAGGAATACAATAGTCCTTAGAAAGTCGTACTTGTTCAAGTCTATGTGTTTCCTAACCTTGGGATACTTAATACCCTAAAGTATTTTAGGAAAGTTCGGCAATGTTAAAACATAACATGTTTATCCATAAAGTCGGTTACTCGTTTTATTTAATCAATAAACAATGAAAAACAAGTAAAATGGAAGCATGGGTCTCACCCCAAAATCGGTAAAATAGTTTGAAAAGTGGGGCTATGAACTCACCTGAGTCTAGTAAGCAAGCTACGTTTGCAATCAAACGAGTATCCGAAAGTAAATCAACTAGTAGGCTCTCCGAACCCGCAGCCTTCTAATGCCCTAAGCATATAAGGTTGCATGTAAGCGAATGTCTTAAAGACCACACATGCTAGTTGTCTACTCAACTAGTATTGTCCATTAGTTTATTATTTTTGAAAACGCGTGCGGCCCGTTGGTGAAGTTTGGTAATAAGATTAATAATCCCGAAGTTATCGTTATGTTGGGTTTTCTTGTATACTTATAAAAGTACATATATATCGTGTGTACGAGTGATATCGTATATGGTTGAATAGTTGTTGCGCGAGATTGAGACTTAGTGAAAATAACCATTTTATTCTAGGATTGGCGACAATTGAGTTAGTGTCGCTATCGGCGACACCTGATTATGTATGGCGACACTAGGGCAAGTGTCGCTAGTTGTGGTCTCATAACATTTGGCGACACTCGAGTAGTGTCGCTGGAAGTGATATTCGGATAAGTAGCGACACTCGGTAAGTGCCGCTAGTAGGGATTCCGTGAAAGGTAGCGACACTCAAGGTTAGTGTCGTTAATTGTGATAAATCGATGAGTAGCGACACTCAAATTAGTGTCGCTAGTGTGTAGATGGCGACACTCTATTGAGTGTCGCTATGTCGCGACTGTTAGTGTTTTGTTCTTGTGGGTTTGGTCAAAAATGCTCGGTTTGACCCGAAACTTTTACACAAGCTTTAAATGTGTTTCCAAGTCAATAAAAAGTAGTTTTTATGTTTCGTGAATATTCCGAAAGTGTCATTTTAATGCGGATACAAAAACAGCCCTTAAATTCGTTTCCTTAGTTTTTGGACGCACTTTGTGGCTTGTTTTAAAAATGTTCTCAACGGGAATCAAATCCAAAAAAAATATATGTTATTCCTCTATCTCTCAGCTCTCTGGAAAATATTTTTATTAAGTCTAAAACCAAGCACAACTCTGGAAATTAAATCGCAAAATGGACATAGGTTCTGCAGCTAATTTTAGTGACATATGTTCAAAGATTTAGTCATAACTCAAGTTTTACAAAACTTCACAAAAACGTTCAAGTAGGAGATTTAAAGATAACAAAATTTGTGATATTTTCCAGTTGGTTTCACCAGTTTTCATTGTGTGGTTTATGAGATATGCTCTTCAACATTTGACCAAAGATCCTGATCAGAAAGGACAGACTGCATATGTACTTTTATTTCTTTAAATTAAAATAGTAAATGACCTCCAAAATTCGTGAGACTTACAGATTCGAAAACTAGACATCTTAAACTACAATTTAGGCTTAAGAAACATGATATTTCGTGGAGTTATGGGTTAGATATGGCCGATCGAAACTTGGTTTGAGTTTTGTCCAGCTGGTAATACTATTATCCAATGGTTAACCGCAAGTTAAAACGATTTTTGAGCATGTTTTTGGACAATACGAAGGCTAAATCGACTACTAGCATGTAGATACATGTTATCCAAGCAAGATCTAGTAAAGAGGAGGAGTTTATACCGAGGAAAGAGCTGATCTAAACCGAAAATGAGGGGGATGGGCTGTGCAGTCTCATTTCCTTGTTCTTCCTTGCCAAATCGACTTAGGAGAAGTAATAGCTTGCTAGATCTTGTGTAAAACTTCAGTTTTTCGGTTCTAAAGAGAGTGGCTCGTTTTAGAGAGAGAGGACAGAGAAAAATCAGTTTTTGGTGTGTGTTTTGTGAGGGTATTGTGTGAGGAATCAATGGAATTGTAAGTTTATATACTTGGATGTTTTGGGCTAGGTTTTTGGCTCACTTGGGCCGACTTGTGGAGCTGGTTGGGATGAGGCTCGGGCCTGGTCCAAGGTGGGTTGGGCTCGGGTCTCGGTCCTTGAATTCGCGTTACGTTTGTGAGTCGTTTAAACGTTAAACCGAGCGATAAACGTATAGTTTTAAACATTATGTTTTCTTGAGTGGATTTTGGGTACATAAGTGATATCAAAAGTTAACGAAGTATTTTAAAATACTAAGTTTTGAGTTATCAGAAATAAAGTTTTTGACTTGTTCGGTCATCGGACTCGAATTTGCGCGTTTTCTCGTGTACGTTACGTTTTACTTAAAACGCGATAGTTTTTCGTTGATATTATTATAGAAAAATATTTCAAAGTGAATAACGACTATTTTATGATGAAAAAAGATTTATGTTATTTATGGAATGTTTCACCAACGGCCGAGTGTGTCGGAATCCATTCGATGAGTTTGCGTAATTACAATTAATTACGTACGCGTATATATATAATATACGAAATGTTTTAGATATTTAGTCTAATATGATACTAAATACATGTATTAGTGTTAATGACTTAGGGTAATAACTACCCTAAGTACGGGTTGTCACACATTAGATATGATTTCCTTATTTAAAGACATCCAATGAACTTATTTTGTATATCTGTAATTACATATAAAGCGTCTTTACTCTACTTCTTAATTTTAAATTTCAACAACCTCTTTAAATAAAATGAATAAACTTGAATGATTTACTTTACTTATCAATGTGGGATAACTCAATGTAAATTATTCAAAAGCAAATTTAATTAAGGAGTTGATCCCACATTGGTTTGTAAACAAAATGTTTGGAGCTTTCATTCTCTATATAATCATTATACATCAAGCTTGATTCAATATATTGCATTATAGATAAAGTAAAAATATTTTTAAGTTTTTAATCTTTTCTATACAACTCTAATGTCAAACATTACCATTGTTGACACCAACTCTACATCATCTTCAATAAAAAAAAACTTCTGCTGCATGACGCGGGTATATTGCTAGTGTATATGTAGACTTGAACATATATTTCTTATTTTTGCTGAAAAATATATGAAACTCAAATAAACCCTAAATGAACTTCTTTTATGAATTTTTCTTTTCTTGTCTTTTTATTATTTCTTCAATTAGGTATTGAATACGTTGTTTAGAGAATTGGTTTAATAGATCTATTTGTTCAAATTATTTTTCTTGTTTGCTGTAATATAATTGCTTTGTTTTTTTTTTCCTTGATTTGTTTTTTTTATGAATTTGCAATAATTTATACAAAAGCTTGTATAAATCTTTCTCGGTATGTGTGTTCAAAGGTTGTGAAAGTTATATAAAACTTACTACAATGATTCTCTTCAAATTATGTGTACGTTCAAAGGTTATGAATTTGTGTAGAAGTTATATAGATGTTTCTCTTAAAATTATAAACATGCTAAAAAATTTATGATTTTCTTCTTTTTGTGAATGTGTTAACTTTGTGTTGAAATCACTTTATCATTTGTTTATGACCTTTTTACTACTTATTAGTTGAACAATCTTCGAGATATTCTGGTTACATCTTCTCCAACATACATGATTAAACATTTAACATTAAAAATCTTCAAAGATGCGTTTGATGCGAGAGTTTACGTATTATGAAAGAATGGACAAAATAATTTTGTTTGGAATTTCGGTCATAATTATTGAAAGAGAAAATTACATAAATCATCGTTATGGTTTGCAACAAATTTCACTTGCAATCCTTTAATTAATTTAATTACACAAATCATCATTTCTTTTGAAACTTGTTACGTCAATAGTCCTTTACACTAACGATTGTTAACTCTCAGTTAAGAAAGTTCCATACGTGTAAATTTTTTTATTCATTTACATTTTTTGAGTAAAGTATAAATTATAAAATCTAACATATGTGTAGATACATTATTAAGTGCACATAACATTATTTTCATTTCTCTCATTTTATTCATCATCAAATTTAGTCATATTCTCCTTTAAAACATTAAATTTTATTAACTGTCACCCAAATTCACCACCATCTTTCTCTACCTATATATATACATTTGCGACTTATAAAATTTGTCGTTTTATAGGAGAATATGACCAAATCTGATGATGATAAAATGTGAGGAATGAAAATAATGTTATGTACACTTAATAGTGTATCTATACATATGTTATATTTTATAATTTTAATTTACTCAGAAATTTAAAAGAGTAAAAAAAATGTACACACACGGTCCTTTTTAACGGAGAGTTAATGTAACATCCTCTCCAGTGGCCTGGTAATTTTTAGTTTATTTAATTATTTAATTGTTTTAGGAATTACCTGATATTATTTGTTTTACTGTGAAACTTAAGTAAATAGGTCCCAGGACTTATTGTGAATAGTGAAATATTAGTTATTTTAAATTATTATAGATGACGGTAAAATAAAATAATTTTCTCGCAATTGATGTTTAGGTTCCAGACAATAGATTTAGGACGGGTATAAAATTATACCATTTAATATGTGAGTCGGTTTGTGAACCGACTTTACAAACCATATGTTCTCAAGTTTTCTTCATTACTCATTTTGAGAACTTGCAAACTCAAAACAAACCATAACTAAAATTAGCTCTGTGATTTCGACTTCAAAACAGCAAACAGCAAACATCATCATCTTCATCATATCACCTTCATCTCCATCAACAAGTGAGTTGATTTTCAAAACTATGTAAAAAGGGGTTTATGAGGTTATAAGTGATTTTGATGAAATCGAAGTTTGATATGTTGTTATTAAGTGTTATTTGATATAGTTGAAGTATTAGAAACCTTAGAAACTGAAATTTTGGAGTTATGGTGAGATTTGAGTCGAAATTTCGTAACAACAGCGAAACCCTCGAAAACCAGTTCGTCCAACGAGGCGAGCTGAGTTCCGAAGCGAGCTGAGTCTCGCTAAGCGAGTCGAGATGACTCTGCGAGTCGAGATGGCTCTGCGAGTCGAGATGGCTCTGCGAGTCGAGTTACTTCGTTGCGAGTCGAGTTTCTTTGAACCGAGTTGACCTGCGAGTTGAGATCATTGCGAATCGAGAATTTTTAAAGTTTTCGTTTTGCAAATTTCAAAAGTGCATAAGTGTTCCTAACACCTTTAGTGACTAAAAATTTATAAATTTTTCCATTAACTTGGATTGAGCTGAAATTCGCATGTCCACTTGGAAACGACCCAATGATCAAGACTCTATTCTAAAAGTCTAGTCAGTTTTTGGCCATTCGAGGTCATCTAGGGGTCCAAAATGGCATTTTTCAGTTTTTAAACGTCATTTTGAGACTTTCTGAATTTATTTCAGATTGTACTTTTATTGTTTGGACTTCATGGACTTACCTGATTTGATAAATATGTTAGAATGATAATTATGGAACAAATTACTAACTTATGTGTTTTGTGGTGTTTCAGATACTCCAAAGACTCAGTGATATAAGACTGCTGAGTGTGGAATCTACTGAGGTATCGGTGAGTGGATTTGAAACTCACCTTTTGATTTAGTTGTAACTGTTTGGTTGCAACAAGTAAACGTAGATGTGTTTATTAGACTGTTTAGTCTGTGTTATTGATTATTAATCTACGTGATATGTGGACCTCTGTGTATCAGATTATTGAGGTCAACGTGTAGTTGGACTTTTTGGTTATTATGTGATTTACACAGGTTTTGATTCATTTGTTGTGTTTGAAACCTGTGTATGAGTTTAATAACCAATAGTTATCGGTCTCGTCCGTTATGGTCATACGGATATGTACGATAAGTGTTCTTGGGGAATCCCCGGGTATTATGATATCCCAAAAGCCACCAATCCTCATTGAAATATGTGTGATTACGGTTATTTGATGTAAACTCATAGTTATGCTAAGTTGAATTGTGTGTGACAAGTTCATTCACTTAGCTTCGTGCTAATCCCTCATTTTACTTCCTGCAGGTTATGAATAGATATGTGGGTGGACAGGAAGTTGATGCCTTTGGCAGGGAATGTTTGACTGCTCTGCTAACTCTGATATAGTTTTGTTATAAACTAAGTTTGGAATTATATAATACCCCGTTTGTGTAATATGTGTGCAGTGTTTTAATAACTTTAAACTATGGTGTATCATATTTTGAAAAAGTTATGTACATTTCCATTATGTATAATAGTAAAGTATGTTTTTAATATATGCTTCCGAGTAAAATCATATGTTCAGAATGAGGGGTGTTATAGTTAACAATCGTTAGTGTAAAGAACTGTTGACGTAACAAGTTTCAAAAGAAATGATGATCTGTGTAATTAAATTAATTAAATGATTGCGAGTGAAATTTAGATCAAATCATAAGGACGGTTTATGTAATTTTCTCTTATTGAAAATCATATGTCTAAAAATGAGTGTGTGAAACCTATGTAAAGGAGTATTTATGGGTGTTCAAAATAATGAAAAACACTTTTGCCTTAGGCCCTGCTCCCAAGATTTGATTGAAAGAAAAGAAGAGAAGAGAATATAAAACAATAGAAAAGAAAAGAAGATGAAAAACACTTTTGCGTTCCTGAGTTGAAAAGAAAAGAAAAGAAATTGAAAGGTTTTGTGTTTCCGAGTTGGAGAGAAATGAAAGGAAGTGACATAATATAGCTTTAATATTCTTCTCTCCTTCCAAATCTTTCCAATTTTGGAGAGAAAGTTTGGAGAGAAAAGATGTCTAAATCCTCCCCTCACTTCTTTTATCTTCTTTTCAAATAAAAAACTCGGGAACACGATTTGATTTTTGTTCTTACCACTTCTCTTCCCTTCCCTCGAAAATACAATTCAGGAGCAGGCCCTATATAACACCCACTTTTTGGGCCTAATGATAATTTGGTAATTTCCTAACTTTAAATAATTGTTTAATGTGTTAGAAAATTTTAAATTGTTTATTGTGTTATGTTTATTATGAATGGTTAGTCAAAAAGTCAAATGACTTATTGTGACTAGTAAATTATTGATTGTTTTAACTTAATACAGTTGACGGTAAAATAAAACTGTTGGAATCGCAAATGGTTTTTGGGTTCCAGACAATAGGTTTAGAAGGGGACTAATTTTAAATGGAATATGGAGTCGGTTTGAGTGAGAACCGACTTATGTTTTCTTATATCTCCTAAACCTTTCCCAAATTGTAATATTCCTTCATTTCCTAAAATAGAAAACATAAGAATCGTTCCTGTGATTCACGATTTAGCCAAAAACAAGAATCAATCAATTCCAAATACTGATTTCAAACTCTGAACATCTAATCATCATCTTCATTCCTTTTAAGTTGTAAGTATTCTTTTATTCATTCAAGTTATAAACTTGAATTTTGTTAGATATGAAATTGAAACTGGATTAGATGATACTTGATGTTATATGAGGTTAAATGATGTGTTAGAAACTGTTAGAAACTTGGGTTTGTGATTTTGGGTTAAAAATCTCGGGTTTGAGTTTGAACAGAAAGTTGCAGGTTTTGGGACGACGAAGCCACGAAGGTCGCGAGGCGACAAGGGAAGTTTCGCGACGCGAAATGTGTATAAACGCGACGCGATGTTTTAAGTATTTCGCGACGCGATTATTTAACACCCCCAAATTCGTTGAGCGGAAGCATTTAGTTAAGTGTTGGGGTGTCACAATAATAAAGCATGCATACGTATCAGAGCTTATGATTACAACAGAACAATATATATTAAGATGCCAAAAATGTTAATTACAAAGTTTACGATTCATCGAATCGTATAAGTTAAAAGTAATAAGTTTATAAAAGTAGATTTCTGAAATATGACTAAATCATTTCAGTTATACTAAAGAAATCCATGTATTTCCAAAAAGTTGGCATCCTAAAGCTTCACGGGTCGCCTAATTCTCCATGTGTTGGCGATTCTTACATGCGCAGCTAATTCCCTGAAAAACATAGTAAAAGTCAACAACTAGGTTGAGTGAATCCACAGGTTTTGTTGTATGATGTTGTGTTCAAGTTTTGTAGTCACATTTGTTGGACCAATTACGTTCATAAATAGTAATTGCCATAATAGTCGAGTAATGTTTAGTGGAATGTCATCCAAAGTATAAGTTCAGTGGGTTGTTCACCCAAAAGTTTCAGTTTATGTGGGATGTTGCCCGAAAATAGTGGTGTTGGGACGTTACCCAAAATGCGGTTCATGTGGGGTGTTGCCCAAAATAGTTATGTTGGGACGTTACCCAAATCATATGTTTGAAAACGTATTGCTGGTCGTTCCCCAGTAGTTTAAAGTTTGAGTCGGTCGTTCTCCGACTAGTTACCAAATGTACCGGTCGTTCTCCGGTAAGATACCAAGTTAGCACCGGTCGTTCTCCGGTGAGATACATTGTTAGTACCGGTCGTTCTCCGGTAAGATACACTGCTAGTACCGGTCGTTCTCCGGTAAGATACCATGTTAGTGTCGGTCGTTCTCCGACAAGTTACCAATATGTACCGGTCGTTCTCCGGTAAGATACCAAATTTGTTTCACATAGTGATAATAGTTTTGTTTGGAAACCATGTCGTACGGACAGTTGTAGTAGTTGACCGCAGTTCTAAGCAATTTGTATAATTGTACCAAAAGGCAGTGACGTGATAGTGTGTATAACAGTTTAACAGTTCAAGTACTCTAATTGTTCGAGTAAACAGTATGATAAATAATCATATAGTAAAAGCAGTTATGGCAATCAGTAAATCAGTAAAGCAGTCGACTATGTTTTCCACCCCAAAAGTAGTTAAAACAGTAAAGTAGGGGCTGTGAACTCACCTGTTGAGTTAAGTAGTTGTGCGAGTGCTAGCAAACCTAAGCCCAAGTACAGTCCAGAATCTCCTAACGTCCTAAACGTACGAGATTTAATAAGTATGTGGATGTCTAAGTTAATCATCCATGCTAGTGTTTGTACAACCAAGTTATATTCAAAGTGTTTGTTAAACGTTTACGTTTGTATTTCGTTGTTTGTGAAAATGTATACGACTCGTTGGTGATAGTTTGAAATCATAATTTCAATAAAATAGCGTGTTTGTATTGTTCGTAAAGTCCACATATAGTATCGAATGTAAGTGTTCGTTATCGGTTAAGTTCGACACTTAGTGTAAAAATAGTTTGTGAAGTTTCTGTTTTCTGCGACACAGTATGCGACACTAATGTGGTTATGCGACACAATGGTTGTGTCGCATAAGGGTGCGACACAAGGGCTATGCGACACAAGGGTTGTGTCGCATAGGCGATCGATGCTAATTCAATAGCGACACTAGGGTTGTGTCGTATGAAGTTTACGACACAAGGATGCGACACATGATACGACATAAGATGCGACATAATATGATTTATACGACACAACATGCGACACAAGGGTTGTGTCGCATGGATGGTTTATGCGACACAATATGCGACACAGTCGTTGTGTCGCAAAGATGAACACTCAGACAGAACCCAGCGACTGTCGCGATTTTCCGACCAAAAACCCGATTTTAACCCGTTTTCCGGCCATAAAACCTTGATTTCTTCCATTATATAGTTAAAACAAAGTTGTAGGTTCAATATTACACCCATATAACACATAAAAACGAGTAAATCTAAGTTTTTAGAAATTTCTTACAATTGCGAATCGGGACCGATTGAGGAAGAAGATGATGATACGGCTTTTGTTAATGTTGTTCCTTGCGTAATGGTGATTCCGAAAATGTAGATTTCGTGGGTTGATTTGCGAATCCGAATTTTTGGTGTGGATTTGGTTGATAGAGAAGTGTATGTTTTTGGTGAGGATGAAATTGAAATGAGAGGAAGAATGGAGATGGGAGGTGGTTTTGTCCCACATTTCATCTCCTGTGTTTTTGTCCCGTGTTTGTTTACTCGATCGTTAAATACAAATCTTTTTAACATGTATATTTTCAAATACGTATTTTGTTATGTTTTTAAATTATGATATTTTATAAGACCATTTTAATTTAATTATAAGATTTTTAATCTTTGTTTTATTTTAAATTATACGTTTTGACGTTTTGCGTTATAAAATAAATTGTAAATATTTTTGACAAAATATTTATTCGCTACCACGTTATTTAATAATTTCGTTTTATTAAATAATTTTGTTCACCAACAGTCGTATGTTTTTGTCGCGTTTGTTTTCAATTTGTTCAGTACGTAATTACAACTAATTACGAATACGTAATACTACGCGTATTATCTAGTGGGCTATGCTAGACTTACCTCTAAAATATGTTGTGAATTCACTCAAGTAGGGAATTAGCCTAATAATGCAAGTGATTAAAGTAATTAATCGCGTTTAAATTTGCGAGGTGTTACATTCTCCCCATGTTAGAGAAATCTCGTCCCGAGATTTAAAATCAAGTCGGATCGCCCGCGGCGTATGTTCTCCGATGAGTCACGTTGTTAACAATAGTAATAGTTTGCGTGGCGTTCAATTGTTGCCATAGAAGTTCGATCAGTTTATGTATGCTCGTGGCATAGTTCAATAAGTTGTGTGTTTCGTTATGTGGTTAAAAGTTTACCAAGTGTTGTGTTCAATCGACATTCGAATAAAACGTATGTTAAGTCGTAGCAATAGTCGCTAAAACGTACCGTGCTAGTTGAGATCTGCAACCGTTTCTGGTGCACGGAGGATGTATGCGCGGCTTGGGGTGTAGCCTTTGTTAACGGTGCGGTTGTTGTCGTTTTGATTGTTGCGGTTGTTGTTCGGTTGTTGGCATTGGTTTCGGTGATGTCCAGGATCACCACACCTAAAGCAGCCGGTGTTTTGTACCTCGGGGGCAGCTTGAGGAGGTAGGTTTGTCCTACAGTTCTGTGCTAAGTGACCGGGACGTCTGCAGTTTTGACAAAATGTACAATCACCATCGTGGTGTCTACCGCACTTGTCACACCTCGGTTTGTTGCCAAGGTAGGTTTTGGGTCCAGGGTTGGTGATTGCAGCGTAGGCTCGGGTGTTTCCCGGGTTTTTGTTTTGTTGAACCTGACGGTCGTTACCATCGCTGTTCCATTTGCGTTTGTGGGTTCCAGATTCGCCCGCATCAGTACGGGTAGGTTCAGTTTTCCCTGTGATAGCTTTCAGGGTTCCAATCTCGACCGCGTCGTCGGTTAAGCTGTGAGCCAGATCAACTGCGCTCCTAAAAGTGGCGGGTTTGGAGGACATAACCATGCCTCGGATCTGTGGTGCCAAACCCCTGTTGTACCGCTCAATGCGTTTGCTCTCGGGGGTTACCATGTGAGGCACCAGGCGTGCAAGTTCCTGGAATCTAGTTGTATAACCGGAAATATCAGCGCCGATCATTTGGATGTTCCAGAATTCGGTTTCAAGTTTCTGCATCTCGTTGGGAGGGCAAAATTCCTCCATCAGCATTCGTTTCAGTGTCTCCCATGAGATGGAGTAAGCAGCTGGGCGTCCCATGATTTGTACCTGAGCGTTCCACCATGTTAGCGCTTTGTCGGCTAGAGTGCAGGTGGCGTATTTCACAATTTTGTCAGCAGCACAGTCACTGATGTCGATCACTGACTCTGTTTTCTCAATCCAGTGGACTAGGCCAACGGCCCCTTCAGTCCCGGTAAAGGTACTCGGTTTGCAGGCTTGGAATGTTTTGTAGGAACACCCCTGTTGGTTATTGGTTGGGGTTTCGCTGTTAACTGGGTGGCTCCGCTATTGTTGGTCAGGTTTTCACGATTGCGGCTAGCCTCGTATTGTGCGATGGCTTCAGCCACGCGGCGTTCGATAATCTGTTCGGTTGTTTCTGGAGGCGGTGGTGGAGGAGGAATATTTCGTCGACTGTTTCGAGTATTTCTTTGTTTAGGCGGCATGCTGACGTTCTGCGATGAAATGCAGAAGTCAATGCCAATGAAAAATATGTGAGGAATAGAGTTTCACATATTTCAAGTTTTCAAGTATCAAGAGAAATTGTCGAATCCCCATCACGTATCTTACGACTATGAAACACCCATATGTACTTAGTATTATATAATCACGTTGGCCAGGCGTCATTATATGATGCCAAATATATACTTCTTTTCATCAACCGTTTAATCACGATCAGGCTCATATGAGATCAGAGTACAATGAACGAGTCGAATGTGGTGAATAGTTCACGCGTATCGAGGTATCGTAACGATAGTTTAGATGTATGCAAATGTATGTATGCATGTACGTTGTAGCCAAGGCTATAGTCTAGGTCTCTAGGTTACTAAGTCACCTAAAGTTTCCTAGTTCGCTATAACCAATGGCTCTGATACCAATCTTTAGCACCCCCAAATTCGTTGAGCGGAAGCATTTAGTTAAGTGTTGGGGTGTCACAATAATAAAGCATGCATACGTATCAGAGCTTATGATTACAACAGAACAATATATATTAAGATGCCAAAAATGTTAATTACAAAGTTTACGATTCATCGAATCGTATAAGTTAAAAGTAATAAGTTTACAAAAGTAGATTTCTGAAATATGACTAAATCATTTCAGTTATACTAAAGAAATCCATGTATTTCCAAAAAGTTGGCATCCTAAAGCTTCACGAGTCGCCTAATTCTCCATGTGTTGGCGATTCTTACATGCGCAGCTAATTCCCTGAAAAACATAGTAAAAGTCAACAACTAGGTTGAGTGAATCCACAGGTTTTGTTGTATGATGTTGTGTTCAAGTTTTGTAGTCACATTTGTTGGACCAATTACGTTCATAAATAGTAATTGCCATAATAGTCGAGTAATGTTTAGTGGAATGTCATCCAAAGTATAAGTTCAGTGGGTTGTTCGCCCAAAAGTTTCAGTTTATGTGGGATGTTGCCCGAAAATAGTGGTGTTGGGACGTTACCCAAAATGCGGTTCATGTGGGGTGTTGCCCAAAATAGTTGTGTTGGGACGTTACCCAAATCATATGTTTGAAAACGTATTGCTGGTCGTTCCCCAGTAGTTTAAAGTTTGAGTCGGTCGTTCTCCGACTAGTTACCAAATGTACCGGTCGTTCTCCGGTAAGATACCAAGTTAGCACCGGTCGTTCTCCGGTGAGATACATTGTTAGTACCGGTCGTTCTCCGGTAAGATACACTGTTAGTACCGGTCGTTCTCCGGTAAGATACCATGTTAGTGTCGGTCGTTCTCCGACAAGTTACCAATATGTACCGGTCGTTCTCCGGTAAGATACCAAATTTGTTTCACATAGTGATAATAGTTTTGTTTGGAAACCATGTCGTACGGACAGTTGTAGTAGTTGACCGCAGTTCTAAGCAATTTGTATAATTGTACCAAAAGGCAGTGACGTGATAGTGTGTATAACAGTTTAACAGTTCAAGTACTCTAATTGTTCGAGTAAACAGTATGATAAATAATCATATAGTAAAAGCAGTTATGGCAATCAGTAAATCAGTAAAGCAGTCGACTATGTTTTCCACCCCAAAAGTAGTTAAAACAGTAAAGTAGGGGCTGTGAACTCACCTGTTGAGTTAAGTAGTTGTGCGAGTGCTAGCAAACCTAAGCCCAAGTACAGTCCAGAATCTCCTAACGTCCTAAACGTACGAGATTTAATAAGTATGTGGATGTCTAAGTTAATCATCCATGCTAGTGTTTGTACAACCAAGTTATATTCAAAGTGTTTGTTAAACGTTTACGTTTGTATTTCGTTGTTTGTGAAAATGTATACGACTCGTTGGTGATAGTTTGAAATCATAATTTCAATAAAATAGCGTGTTTGTATTGTTCGTAAAGTCCACATATAGTATCGAATGTAAGTGTTCGTTATCGGTTAAGTTCGACACTTAGTGTAAAAATAGTTTGTGAAGTTTCTGTTTTCTGCGACACAGTATGCGACACTAATGTGGTTATGCGACACAATGGTTGTGTCGCATAAGGGTGCGACACAAGGGCTATGCGACACAAGGGTTGTGTCGCATAGGCGATCGATGCTAATTCAATAGCGACACTAGGGTTGTGTCGTATGAAGTTTACGACACAAGGATGCGACACATGATACGACATAAGATGCGACATAATATGATTTATACGACACAACATGCGACACAAGGGTTGTGTCGCATGGATGGTTTATGCGACACAATATGCGACACAGTCGTTGTGTCGCAAAGATGAACACTCAGACAGAACCCAGCGACTGTCGCGATTTTCCGACCAAAAACCCGATTTTAACCCGTTTTCCGGCCATAAAACCTTGATTTCTTCCATTATATAGTTAAAACAAAATTGTAGGTTCAATATTACACCCATATAACACATAAAAACGAGTAAATCTAAGTTTTTAGAAATTTCTTACAATTGCGAATCGGGACCGATTGAGGAAGAAGATGATGATACGGCTTTTGTTAATGTTGTTCCTTGCGTAATGGTGATTCCGAAAATGTAGATTTCGTGGGTTGATTTGCGAATCCGAATTTTTGGTGTGGATTTGGTTGAGAGAGAAGTGTGTGTTTTTGGTGAGGATGAAATTGAAATGAGAGGAAGAATGGAGATGTGAGGTGGTTTTGTCCCACATTTCATCTCCTGTGTTTTTGTCCCGTGTTTGTTTACTCGATCGTTAAATACAAATCTTTTTAACATGTATATTTTCAAATACGTATTTTGTTATGTTTTTAAATTATGATATTTTATAAGACCATTTTAATTTAATTATAAGATTTTTAATCTTTGTTTTATTTTAAATTATACGTTTTGACGTTTTGCGTTATAAAATAAATTGTAAATATTTTTGACAAAATATTTATTCGCTACCACGTTATTTAATAATTTCGTTTTATTAAATAATTTTGTTCACCAACAGTCGTATGTTTTTGTCGCGTTTGTTTTCAATTTGTTCAGTACGTAATTACAACTAATTACGAATACGTAATACTACGCGTATTATCTAGTGGGCTATGCTAGACTTACCTCTAAAATATGTTGTGAATTCACTCAAGTAGGGAATTAGCCTAATAATGCAAGTGATTAAAGTAATTAATCGCGTTTAAATTTGCGAGGTGTTACAGATTAGGTATATGTAGCGACGCGATCCTAGGGAAATCGCGACGCGACTGTGAGTTTTGTTGTACAAATTTTGAAAACGCGCAAAGTGTTTTCAGGGTCGCGGATAAGTGACAAATTTATTAACTCGGATTGGGTTGAAATTCGCATGGTCACTCGAAAATGGCCCAATGATCAAAGCTCTATTTTAAGAGCCTAGGCGGTTTAAGGCCATTCGGGGCTGTCTTGGGGCCGAAAATGGCATTTTTCACTCCTTGAACCTTATTTCGGGACTGTCTGATTACATTTTGGATTGGACTTTTGGTTTCCTTAGACATCAGGGATTAACTACTTGAGTAAATATGTTATGATGATGATTTGGAACTAGATAAATGAGTAAATAATTATATAAATGAAATTGTTATAATTTGACTAAAGTTGATAGTTGCAAAGTGGTTATAACTGATAATTATAACTTGGTAATTGTTTGTCATTCGATACTATGTATTGAAATATGTTATATGATTATGGAATGAGTTACTAATTCATTATCTAATTGTGTTCTCAGATATGGAGAAGGCTAAGTAATAGTAGACTTCTAGGCTTGCGGCTGAGGTAACGGTGAGTGGATCTGTAATCCTCAGTGTTATTTAGTTGTAACAATTTGGTTACAACGGGTAAACGTAGTTTACTGCTTTGATAGACTGTTTAGTATGCCATGATGTAATTGTTGTTTGATAGACTACTGAGTCTGATATGAAGCCATAAATATTATGGCCTATGTGATTGTTTGATACCTGGCCTTGGGCACTATGAATGAGGTCAGTATGATGCTGGGCTTATTGCTATTGTTGACGATGGAGGGTCCCGTGTATATATCGTTCATAGAAACCTTAGTTGGATGAGAATAGCATTAAGCTATCGGTGATTCACTGTATTGGCCTGCAATGAATCCGAAGGGTTCCTGCCCACCATGAGGGCATGAGATTCGTATCAGGGTTGTTATGTGTTTACGATGCTTTGCTGTAAACAGATTTGTTATGCTAAGTTGGACTGTTGATTATTTATTTACTCACTTAGCAATATGCTAACCCCACCACCCTACTACTTCTTGCAGGTTATTATTATATAATGGGTTGGGCAAGAAGCTGTTGACTGGATGGAATGTTTGACGACTGGATGTTTACTCTGATATCTGATTTATATAAATCAGGATCTTTGAAATTACATAACACCCAAACTGATAAACTATGATTTAATATAGATTGATTAGATGTGTATGATATATAATGTAAATTATAAATGTTTGATTGGACTTGCGCTTTCGAGGTATTGTATATAAAAAAATGGTTCTAAATGATGGGGTGTTTTATCCTAAATCCAATCCATATACATGAATCTAATTGGATTCCAGTTTCAAATATATGAGTACGATCGGTCCAAACAAATCTATAAACCGAACCATTTCACCCGATCGAACCACTATTGGGATGGATCGGACACATACACAAATATATATGTACATTTGGTAAAATACCGTTAGATATTACAACAAAATATACAAAATGAATGATCCTAATTAAGTTTGTTTCGTACAAGTTCAAATACATATCATCTTCACCATATATAGTGTTTGTGAAATTATCCACCACCTTTACAAAAACTAATATGATATTTAATACAATGAATCAACTTCATCTTCAGTTTTTCACCATATATAGGGTTTGTTTGGCGAAACTAGATGGTATTTGTAGTTGGAACTTATTGGTGAAGCTGAAAACTGGAGCATAATAATTATTATAATTGTTTGGCAAATTAGCTGGAACTGAAAGCTTATAAATGTAAACTGAACTAAAGGGACAAATAAATATACGATAAATAATTACATATAGGGTATTTATGTAATTCACTATTTCATAAGGTATAAGCTTATTTTAAAAGCTAAATCAACTAGATTGTTCTATCTAGAGCTTATTTTTTCTACAAGTTCTATATTTTTTTTTTCAACCAAACAATGATACTAGCTTTAGCTTTTAAAATAAATAAGGTTAATTTCCTATAAGCTTGTCACCAAATTAAAAGACACACATTATATATGTTGTACTACTTTATATTATTATAGTTAGATATTCATGGCCAACTATAAATTTAGTAAACTATTTGTATGTGTATGTGTATATATAATGTTTGAAAAATTAATACTTAGTTCTTATTTGTTTTTTTTTTATAGGGAATTCGGTTTGAAATTTACTAATTAGAACCAATTCGTGATTCGAAATAATATATTTCGTTTTTTTCCAAACCAAATTGAAAATCCAGTTTTTCAAATCATATAATATGATATAAGGTATCCAATTGGAAAATTTTGTTTTATCCGGACTCTAAACAACACTATAAGTATGCCCGAAAAGAAAGAAATGAAGAGTCATTCCATGAAATCTACCAAACACTCCCTTAACAAACAAACAACATCTAACCAAACAACTTAATCAAACTCATTTTCTTGTACAAGCACACACACCTATAACCTCATCAAAGATGTTAGTTTGAGCGCCATTTGTAGCATTTCAAAATTTTCCGCCTCTAAAAGTGACAGTGGATAGCACGGACACAACTGATATAAAACACGTGTTTGATTCTCATTCGTCGTTCACTAGAATCTAAATCAACGCCCGTATTCATACAACTTTCAGCCTCCAAAAGTAAAAACAACGGCTCCAATTGACCAAAAATTGAATCCATACAAATCTGTGAAATCTAAAATCGGGTTATTTTTTTCGAAATTCGCGTATGGAAAAGAGACTTCGTTCATCACTCAAATCATCCGCCGACGAATTTCTTTCATCGGCGTTTAAATTAGGGTTTCGTTCCGTCAAACCATCACTCAAAACCCTAATTCACTCTCTGAAACAATCATCCGATGTCGTTTCGTCACTTCCCGGTTCTCTCCACCATTCAATTACACAATCCATTACTCGGTTCAAAGATCTCTCTGAACCGACCACCACTGCAGCTGCCTCCAGCGGCGGCTGTGCTAGTTCACCTTTAACGCCGCCAACTAAGCGTGTTCGTAGATCCGAACGGCGACCGGAAACTAAAAAAAACGAGAAAGTGTCAGGTACAGGTGACATTCAAGTCAAAATTGAAAAAGCGAAAAATGAAGTTAGTGACAGTCTTCAAATTTGTGCTTATGTGATTCAAATGTGTATTACGCATCCTGAAAATGTGTTTTCTGCGACTGATTTGTTACCAGCTGTTCAGGAATTGCATGATAATTTAGTTGTTTTTGAATTGGAATCGAATTTATTGTCGGATATTGCGTGTTTGTGTGAGGAGTGGTGGAAGAGAGAGTTGCCAGATAGGGATAGTTTAATTTCCCAGTCGTTACCATTTTTATTGTCGAAATCTTTGACTTTGAAGAAAAAAGTGGATGTTCATAGGGTTTATGTTCTTCGTGAAGCATTTGCCTTGTTTGATTTTGAAGATGAAAGTATAGAGGATTTGAAACTGTTGCTTATTAGGTGTTTAATATCTCCGTTGTTTTTGAAAATGGATGAGGGTCGTCGGTTTTTAGCTTTCTTGTTTGGGTTATCTAGACAGCTTGTGAAGGAATCTTTAGCAATGATCAGGTCTCAGATTCCTTTTGGGCGGAAGTCGATGTTGGAGGCTTATGCTGATATTGTTTTCCGGGCTTGGAAGGCTGCAGAAGGGGAGTCAAGAGAAGAGATTGAGAATGAGTTTTTGCAACAACTTGTTGATGGCTCGATTCATGCTAGTAGTAGCTCGTTTGCTGCTTCTATAAGGAGGATTTTAGGAGGTTTTATCAGCCAACGAACTACTGATGGTGTTGAGAAGCTCATTTTTAATCTTGCAGAGCCTGTTATATTCCGATCATTGCAGGTGCTTGTCATCACCTTGTTCTTTGCTCTTTCTTTCAGCTGTAATTGTGATTTTTAGACTTTAATTAGTACTCCGTAGTTGTTTTTGTGCTCAACCCAGTTTTTCAGATATTTGATACCAATTATTATAACTAGTACTGTCTGAGAGCTTGCTTGCCTAATTTCTATGGGTTGTGTAATCTACCCTGTACAATGTAAAACACCCATCCTGGAACAAACATTGCATATTGCCTAACGTTTTCTTTTCTTGATCATTGTTATAATAACGTAGTGTTCAAAAACTAAACAGCTGAATCACTCTGATAAACATATGATGTTTACCAATGATTATGATGTTTACTAATGATTATGATGTTCACTAATGTTTAATTTTCCAGGTTGCAAATGCAGATGTTCGTCAAAATGCACTGCACTTACTGATAGACGTCTTCCCTCTTGAAGATCCCGACGCGACTAGGGAAGCCAAAGATACATTGCTTCATAAACAATTTTTCTTAATAGAGAAACTTATAATGGATGATTGCCCTGATATAAGAGCCGTGGCTGTTGAAGGTTCTTGTCGCATTCTTTATATGTTCTGGGAGATAATTCCGTCTTCAACTATCACCAAACTAATTTCCAAGATATTAGATGATATGGCCCATGATATGTGCAACGTGGTCAGGCTTTCAACAGTAAATGGTATCATCTATTTGCTTGGTAATCCTCAATCCCACGAGATTCTCAAAGTGCTTCTGCCAAGGTTAGGGCATTTGATTCTGGATTCAGCCTTTTCAATACGCAATGCGACTGTAGATCTCCTCCTTCTTATAAAGGGTATTCATAATTTCCAGTTTTATAAGGTACATATACTTTGTTATAACGGTAGATTGAATGCTTCTACTCGAGTACCTCTTCGTTTGATCACTGATGATATGTAATCTTTGTATATCTTATGTAGGTGGTACGTTTAGATGTTCTATTATCGACACTTGCAAATGATCAACCAGTTGTTGGGCGAAAAATCACTAATCTTCTTCTACCTTCGTATTTCCCCACAACCGTAACTCCAGAAGAAGCATGCAATCGATGTGTGACACTTATAAAGAGGTCATCACTTGCTGGTGCTAGGTTTTGCGAGTTTGCTATGTCTGAAGGAGCATCTCCAGAGTTACTCAATACACTTTTCAAAGTTCTCATCAATATGGTTCTCTCACCTGGCAATACGGGTGCAGATCAGATTGATGGTATTCTTATGGCTGCTGCCAACATTTGCACCAATCTAGCTACTGAAGCCAAATATAAAGCTTCTCTTAAGGATGAGTTGACTAGTAAAAAGCTTTTGTGCTTGTTCTCTGCTGCAAATTCGGGCCAAGCTCAGGCATCAGTGTGCAACATTGTTTCCACTGTTCTTCCTGATGCTGCTGGTGCTCTTCGCCAAGGATGCATGGCACTGGTCACAAGATGTATAAATGTATTTGATAATAAGGAAAGACAAACACAACTGAGGGTGGTCCATAAAATGATGTTGTCTTGTGGTTGGATAAATCATATGCTAGAAGACATGACAAAACTTTTGCAAAAGACCGCCAGTGGATGTGTTGCCAGATACGACACAGAAAGAACACGACATAATTATTCCTCTAGAAATAAGAGAAAAGTCAAACATGGTTCTAAAGTTTCAGTAAAGTCTAAGCGTACCAGTGGGAAGAAGTGTTCTGATACTGCTAATAGTAGTTTTTATGAGGATTACATAGTTTCTTTAGGTATAGCTTGGCAATTAAAGGATTTGCTCACAAACAGCGAAACCCGAAAAACTGTATTGAGCTCCAAAAGTCTTGAACCGGCATTTAATGCTTTGAAGGTCATCTCTGAGTTCAGCATTAAGGAGTGCCTGCAGTGTGACTATATAAACACTTCTCCTGTATTGGCGTACACAATACTTAGTCTTCATATGTCTGGTATGAATGTGACACCAAATGATAGCAGTAATCATGGCTCATCAAGACTGTCTTCTGAGGTATTTTCTTCCTTCTAATACATTCCTCTGTCACAATTGCTCTTTTCCATTCAAGCTCATGTAAATTGTATATAATACAGTTTTCGTTCTATTGTGTTTTTATTATACTCGTAGTTAGCAACTATATGCATAAATCACAAATAAGGATGCATGGTTGTACAATACACATTACAGATGTGTATTGTCAGTGATAAGACCTAAGGGCAAAGCACATATCTATTACTTCCATGCAAGTTTCAGCTGTGCTTGTTAACAAGTTTTACAAGCATATCTTGAAGCTTATGATGTCCGCAGTCCGCTCTCCTTATACACATGCAAGGGTTGTGTTCATTACAGACCTAAACAAACTTGAGCACATTTTAATCACAGTAATTACAATGTAATCTCATGTGGTCATATATTTGTGAATTCATTCACATATGATTTTGCAATCACATGTAATGAGAGTCAATATATATTGTACACCATCTAGTTCCCTGATTCTCAATTCTTTTTATAGGTCACCTATGAATTTCCCTGCACATTATCAACAGTAGACTCTAAAACATGCATTATGTATGGCAATATGTAAAGATTTGTATCTTAATGCTGTTCACATGGGGCATAACAGAACTAATATATGTAGCCAGTCAAAGGAGTTATTATTTAGTAGAGAAGCAAACATCGATTAGTCTTTTATGGCTGTCACATCACTTGCATTTAATTAGTTCTCCTAACCGCTCCTTTTTGGCTGCAGCAAACTTTGTTGGAGCAGACAATTGAGCATCTTCTCCACTGCACAGAAAAGGTGTATCGTGCTTCTAGAAAGTCGTGTGTGGTGTCACCACGTTCTATTCACGCTGAAAAGCACAGAAAATTAAATGAGGATGACGCTAATCATAACGATCATGGTAAATGTCCCCTAGTTTCTTACTGACGGTTTATACCAAGTATATAACTAGCATTTTTATTTGCTGCTGCATAATCAATTCATTTGCTATTATCAGTTGAGTCAAATTATTTTTGTTGATCTAAAAACGAAGTCTGAGAATGATGATGCTCATAGAATTATATAAAGAGACCTTCTATGAAATATTAAAAAGACATGTTTTATTTATGTGACGTCTTGTAGGATCATTATTTCCAGAACAAAAGCGGATATCAAACATGGTGAAGCTGTCAACATCGATTCTCAAGTTTATTACTGATTCGAGTATAGTGGATAGTACCCATGAGAGGCAAGAAAGATGTTTGAGCTTTACAAGACAGTATCTGGAATTTGTAATCCTTAACTTAAGGCAGCATTCACATGGCCTACTTGAGTTCAAGGAGGAAGACTTGAAAGAAACATTTTTATGTCTCAAGAGCTCATTCACTTATGCAGCCAAGTTGCTAAACATAGTGCTCACAAGTTCCACAGAATCTACCCCACCACCAACTGAAGCCCACAACCTTGCTAATGATCTGTTTGATCTCATTGTTTCAGTTGAAGAACATCTGGGGTCTCGATATGGATCACTTGTTCTTTCTGCAGCAAAGTTATGGCTGCCTGATTTGATCCTTGCACTGGGTTCCTTGCAAATACATAAACCATCATCATCATCAAGTGCTTATGCTGAAACAAAGTTTGGTTTTCCTTCATGGCTCTTGATGTTGACAAAGATCGAGATCGGTGACCAACATGAGGCAGAGTTGGATAACAGTGATGACCGAGTTACCTTATCATCAAGATTTTCCACATTTAGAAAAGTTGTTGAAACAATGATTGAGCTCCTGAGAGGTAACCAGAGCGTGCTAGATGCAGTGGGGGCTTTTTTATTAGATGGTTCAATGGTTTGTCTGAATAAGAAAGACTTTGACTTGTTATCTGGGCTCCTACATTTTGTGTGCACGAAGCTGGTGAAACATGAAAATGGGGAGTGGGTAGGCATGAAACTGATGTTGGAATCTCTCCAACAGATGTACCCCCAGATGGTGACAATGTCTGAGGTGACTGGAAACAGACATGAAAAAGAGCAACTCGAAAGATCAAGAGTGTTGGTTGAACCCATTTGGAGATCTTACATTGATGAAGGGCTGAAGGAACCAATGGAAACTGGTTTTTGTGACTCTTGATATGTAAGTTGCATCGTATAATCACACCGAAAAATTAGGATATCAAAATGCTGTCACAAATGAAACTTAGCCTGTAGTTCTTTGTTTCATATCAATTCAAATATGATGTTTTCACTTTCATTACCTACCCAACAACGTTATCCTGAATTCAATCCGACCTTTTACGAAATGATTACTAACACTGATAGTTTGAGTTTTCTGCAAAGGCTTCTAAGAGTGTAAGGTCAAAATTTGTCAACACATTGAGAAATGCCAGAGAATTGTTCATGAAAAGGTGATCACAATTGTGTAATTGTTAAGTTGATTATATAGATGAAGTTACCTCACAGAAGACAAAGCAATTAAAAATGTGTAACGTACATAAATTTAGATCCTAGCTAGTTCACCAATCACAAATGAAGAAATGTTGAATTTTAAAACTAAATAAAGAATCAAAGAAACAAAAAACTTGTGGAAATGCATTATTAAATATTTTATAGCTAGAGAAGATGACTGAAAAATGACGCAGCTGACATGTGGCAACAAATACCCACATGTGGCAACAAACACATGGCAGTACAGGGGGCTACTTAGTCAGCTTTTTGCAAAGTCAAACAGTAAAAATGATGTTTGCAGAGATTCTAGCACATATTATCAAGTTAGATACCGTATATTGGTATTTTAGGGGGTAAGTTGCTGACCTTGGGACAAATAGGTAGAGTACATGGCCGATAAAATGTATTTACCCTTATTAAATCTGTGAATCAAGTTGTAAATTTCAACTTGCTTAATCATATATTAACAAATATATAAAATTACGCTTTTAACAGCTTGTGTAAATGATAAAAGAATTTTATCTGCAAGTCTTTGGGTGCCATATTATTATCATTATTATTATTATATTAACTAGATCATAACCCGCGGATTCGCGGGGTTATACATATCTTAATTCGGCCATGTTTTTGTGTATATATGTTGTTTTTCGTGTTTATGTAAAACACATGTCGACAATTCGATGTAACTTTTCTATGATGGATACATTGTCAAATGAAACTTTTATCTGGCACATTGCGTGACTACTACTATAATTTCAATATATATAGAAATAGAATACGATTAGGTGAACAAACTGAAATAATAATACTCCATAAAATATCCCGAGTCGGTATAAGTAATTAGATAGAAACACATAACAAATATTTTCCCAAAATCACTGAATTTGTTACTTAGGTAAACCAAATTGAAATGATAATAAGAAAGTACCAACTTCGCCAAAAATTAGAGATGCCAATTTTATACATATTGGTTATTTAAGGGTAATATCTATGAGGTGATGGGTTTTGTTGGGTCTCTTCTATTTTTTTAAACGGGTCTGAATATGTATCCAATATAACTTCCAATTGTATAACAATTAACCAAAGGGTCTAGGCTGATAGATTGTTTTTTTTTAAAAAACCTCATTTCTTTTTCTTTTTTTTTTCATTTTTCACTTAGATAAATTTTTTTTTGGTGGAAACCCGATGAGTCAACCTAACTCGAGACCCGTTTGACCCGGACCCATTTCGACCCGTCATCCTAAATGAACCATCTAGATCCGGACCCGTTTGACCCGGACCCGTTTTAACCCGTCTTCCTAAATGAACCATCTAGATCCAGACCCGTTTAAACCCAAACCCATCTAAACTCGTGATCCAACCCGACCTGACCCACCCTATTGCCACTTATACTGAAAAATACCCTTCGACAACAAACTAAAAACGTGTAACTCAGCACTTTTTTCATAATCTACGTACATAAATCATAGACATATTTGACCTACAAATATGACAATCTTAATTAACATTCATAAACCCTTTGATACCACAAACACAATTTAAGAGCATATGTTTGAGAAATTCCAAGATAATAAAAATACATATAAAGAATACCGCTTCACATATAAAGATGAAAGCAAGAAAATAAATAGATCAATGTATACATACATCAAGGTATGAAACTTGCCTACTGATGCGACTATGTAGTCATCATCAAACACGCCAACATTAAGTATTAGAACCGTTTATTCAACTAATGAATACATAATTTTAAAGTATTTTGAATAAAGATAGAAGTGCTTGATTTTTTCTCACCGAGTTTCAGTGAATTTGAATTATGAATGCAAGAAATAAGGAAACTAATGTTGATTTAGAAAAATAAATGGTTTTATCGATTTCAATGTTTTCAAAGAATTAAGAACTTGGTTAAAGATTAATTAAGAATAAGAACTGTAATGTTTAAGTTTACTAAGAAAATAAGGTGACAAAATCGGTATATATATGATTTTTGATGTGTGTGATTTAAAAGTTGAAGATTGTTATTAATTTACTTAGCATTGAAAAATCAGATTTTTTTTAATACAAAGTCAACGTTTGGTTATGCTAATGATATTTGAAAATTAAATGGATATTAAATAGATTTAAATTAGACTTTATTAGGGGTAATTTGGTAATTTAACTATACCTAATGAGACTTATTACATGGACAATTAGTGAGATTAAAATCAATGGTGATTAAGTATGGAGACTAATTAATTGAATGAGTGAGATTAATTTTGGAGGGATTTAATTATCCATATATATTTGTCTTTCTTATAATAATGAAAATGAGATGAGATGAGATGAGATGAGATATATTATTTTTCATGAAAAAAGGATTTCATCAAGTTTTTCCAATTTCTTTCCGAATTGGCACTTCAAAGCAGACCTTGAATCATATCGGAACCCAAAAATGCATTTATAATCATCAGATGGTTCATAGAAGGATTATGTTGTAGATGTTTCCATTTGACCACTTGGAAACTCGGAACCCCCTACATGACTCAGTCAAGACATGAAATTTATGCTGATTTTCAAAGTCTATGGAAATCTCGACCGCGATAGATGTCTGGTCCCACCATGTAGCGTGTCTCCATGAACCAAATGAAACACAGCGTCATAGCCCACCCATGTTCTGTAATCAATTAATCATAAAAACCTTTCTCCTCCTCCCCCTCCTCCTCCTAACAAACATCGTCATGCTTCATCAAACCACACTTCTCGTGCTTCAGAGTTATCACTTGATAACTTAAACCAAATCGCTTCTTACTAACAACCGCACACATTTAGAATCCAGTGTAGTTATTGAACCAGTTTATTAAAAGTTGCAATCTACATGTAGTCCCTCCGTGTAGAGGAGGTATATATAAACCCCTTGGGGATCTCAAGCAGGGGCGGAGACAAAGGGGGACTGAATGGTGCTCGGCACCCCTCAACAGTTCAAATAACTTAAATACTTTATTATTATTTTAGTATTTAGTATATGATGCGTCTATTTTTAAAGTATTTCATCATTTAATATCTCTTAATTGTCCATTGATTCATAATTTTCATATATTCATACAAATATCATTGATATGATTCCGTTATCATTCTATTTAATCTTTAACGTCGATACGTCCTTATGTTATGGTGAAGTTGAGCACCCCTTAACTTCAAATTCTAGCTCCGCCTCTGATCTCAAGGCCCTTAACATCTAGGCGCATATAGTGATTTTCCATGGTCTTCCCCTAATCATCACAGAACTCATCTAATTGATTTAGGATTAAATAACATAAATAGTGATTTCAAATGTAACTCTATCAAGCTATGCATGTTTGCTACGATATTTGGGAACTCGTATAGCCTATTGCAATACGAGATTTCAAGAATATCCAGTTTGTCCATCTGGACAATGGTTGGAAACTTTAGAAGCTTGGAACATATATAAACTTATAGATACGTGAACAAGACTTGTATGATATCCAAGTGATAAATGAATCTCTTCTAAACTTTCACAACCGTCAATTGTTAACTTTTGAAGACATGGAAGTCCACTAAAATCAGGTGTCCTCACTAGGTTTAGCATGTAATCGAGGTGAAGCTCTTTCAAACATGTTAGATGCTGATACATACAAAAGTTAGATTACCATCATTACAACATATTAATAAAAAATACTAGAGTTTATAATTAAGAACTATATACATGTGAGATATACCGAGTGTAGCTGGATAGGATAGTTCGATACACAGAAATGTAACTATTTTTAATATGACATTCATAGTGTGTATCAAACTATTCGGACTTTCATTGTATCAAACTATTCGGACTTCCATTGTATCAAATTATTCGGACTTTCATTGTGTGTAATAAACATAAACTGGGTAATAATGGAGAGTAGAATATATTTATTTATTAGTCAAGTGAACAATGATTTTGAAATATATATAAATAGGGTGGTGACCATTTTTTTGGAACGGGGTAATCATGTACTATGTAACGGCTCAAATTTAAGATATAACGCCCATCAGGCAAGGCCCATCAGGCAAGGCCAAATACACTCGTTAGCCCATAAAGTTAGGGTTCATGTCCCCTTGGCCCACGACAATAGGATTCAGGAAATCACCAACGTTAGTGGTGGTCTCCTGAAAGCCGACAAGGACAGAAACCCTCAATTACCATTGGGCCACGTCACCACAGGGGGCCCTCACACAAGGTACGTCAATCACAACCGTACGATATAAAGACGCCTAGATGATGACTTAGCTGTACGATCAACAAGTACCCTCAGATGGTGATTTGGCCGTACGATCAAACGCACCAGATGGCGACACGTGGCTAAACTTGCCCACCAAGATGATCATGGGGTACTATAAATACAAAGATATGAACAGTATTCATTCCTTAAGCACCTCCAAATATATTTCATCTTCACCACCAAAAAACCCTAACATTCAAGAGAAGATTACTATTCATCTTCTCGCCGTACATTCACGCCACCCTTAGTTCCATTCAATACGCTCTAATGGGTCCTTACGCAAGTCGCGGAGAGCAACGAATCGAATCCAACCCAGTTGCACTTAGTTAATTCATAATCTCAACCATGGCGTCAAATCCTGGTCCGCCGCAGACACCAGTTGCGAGTTCCGGTGAACAGGTGGCATGGGAACGACGACAAGCATTGGATCAGTCGCGTCGTCAGCTGGATTTCAACATCCCAGGGTGGCAAAGTTCCCAACAACAGGGACAGACAAGTATTGGCTCGCAACCAGTCGTTATGGGAATTGGCTAACGGGGGGGGACAGCAAGTGCAACAGAATACAGGGCAATTTACTGTGCAAAACCCAACCCAACAAGCCCCCCACCAACATTTCATAATACTTTCCAACAGCCATTCCCACCGATCCCATTGCAAAACCCCCAACAACAATTCCAGCAAACTCCCCAGCAACCTTTCCAGCAAACCTCTCAACAAAATTTTCAACAACCTTACCAGCAAACCTCTCAACAAAATTTTCAACAACCTTACCAGCAAACCTCTCAACAAAATTTTCAAAAACTTTTCCAGCAACCTTTTCAACAGCCATTCCAGCAGTATTTCCCACAAATGTCTCAAGCACAGCCAACATTTCAACAGCCTTTCTTCCCTCCTGCACAACAATTTTCCCAACAATTTACACAACCTACACAAACACCCTCAGTGCAGGATACAACAACCGCCTTGGGACAGCTCCTTGTAAGTCCCTAGTTCTTAGGATCGATAACTTCGTTATCTGTAGTATTAAGGTGTGGAATCCCTCAATACGGTGTTATCTTACTAATAACGAGTAAGTTCGTAATTGTGAATATTAAAGCTTAACTTTAAACGATAAAACGTCAAAGCCTAGCCGTTAGGTTTGTTTTACCTGGTATTCTGAGTTCGCCGATTTGAAGAATGCAAAAGTGTTAAAAGTGTTATGTTTTTCACGATTGAAAAACATTAAATATGTCGTCTCAACTCGCTGCCGTTGGGCCTGCGAGTTGACTCGACTCGTTCTGCAAGCCCAAGCCCATTATGCTTCGGCTCGTTATGCCTATCTGTGTCCACGAGTTCAGTTCTCATCTTGCTGCTCAACTCGCAGCGACTTGAGAACTCGACTCGCATCAAACGTATATTTATTTCGTATTTAATTATTCGTCTAACTTTAACAAAATAATATGTTTAACGAATATTACTAACAAAACAAATATTTATTTACAAATCTAAACCAATGTACAAACGTAATAATAATTACACCAGTCCTATTTCAAGCTAGATCTGTTGTCACAATCTATGTCTCAACAGACTCCCCCTTGACAATAGCTCTAGCGTCTTTATCTTCACGCTGTCTTTGATTTTCAAGAGTAAATTTTACTACCTGCAAAAATTTTAAGCTTGATGCATGTTTTAACCATCCTGTGATAATCTCGTGCTAAATCACCCCAACCAATAGTAGATATGATCTTGTTCTTGTACAACATAATCAGGTCTTCCTTTGATAAGTTCATCAGGTGTCTGTGATCATATACACGAAGAATCTCTTTTTCGCCATCAGGATAATCATCATCAGCTTCAATCATAAAGGCTTCTCCTGATCCAGCATCTACCCCCCAATATTTCAGCTTTCCCAAAATATTCTGAGGCATGGTTTTCATAGGTATTTGCTTAATACAGTTGACCGCTGGATAAACCTTCTTCCTTCTTCTTCTTCTTCCTGTCCTCTGATTGAGTTCGTTCAGCTTTATCGTTTTTCCTTTCCTTGGCTTAATCTTTGAGAACTTCATAGATAATCCTTCAGTCCTAATGATACGCTCAACATACTTAGCATAGTCATCATCACTTGGATTTATCATATCTAATCTAGCCAAGTCTCGAATCTCATATCGAGGCAACGAACTAAACACTGCAAGCTTCTTCTCAAAATATTGAACCCCGTCAAACCTTTTGACCGTGAAGAGCTTCAGGTCAGAGTCATAATACCATCCAATAATGCCAGTTTTAAGTACACGCTTTCCAGTTATATCAACTTCTTTCAAAATGCGTGGCTTATTTTCCTTTTTCTTTTTTAGCATTTCTTGAATAAACATAGGATTACCAACCATATGTTTGTATTTATCCTCTATTTCTTCAACCTCAGTATCCGAATCTTCAGAAGCATTCTCAAAAGCTTCTAAATCAATAACTGATTCTCCTTGTTCATTTACAAAAACAAATTCAGTCGTTGATGGATTCACAACATGTTCATCTACATTTGCATCCAGATCAACACCTTCATCTATCACAGATTCAAATACTGCAGTCCAGTCTTCAGGAAGTTTGAACTCTCCTTCTTCAATATCATAATCAATCTCTTCATCTATCTCATCCAAAATATCATCTTCTGAATCTGATAGATCTAGCATTTCCATTCATAGAGAAAAACATAAATACAAATATATTAATAATTCAAATTCTTCATTGATTTCCCTGAACCAATCTAAGAATTTCTTTATTAATCCTTTTGTATATTTTAACCTAAAATATAAACGCAATTTACATATAACTTATAAAATCTTTTATTGATTACCCTGAATCAATCCAAAAATCTCTTAAGTCTTATTAACCTACTTAACAAACAATAATTAATTTTAAATTCTAATGCATTGCGAATAATCACCAAACATTTAAATTTATTATTAATTACCTTATTTAATTTCCAAGTGTTAATTGATCTAATCCATTATCAATTTAACCTTTAAATTATATATCATTTGTCTAGTTAATACTAATACATTTTTAACTTGTCAGTATGCAAACTCTCAAGTCTAAAATGCATATGTTATTATAAAATTTTGACCGCCGATATTATTCGGAACACGCCGCTCGACTACTCAATGAGTCGAAAGTCTTTCGATCACTATTTTATCTTAACATATAATTATATAAACTTAAATTACATCAAACATATTTTACTTAAAATAATAATAACCTTAAGCCGAATATATTTACACAATAAAATTAAGTTTACATTTGTTCACTACAAACTATTACAAATATTACAGTACTATGATAATACTAAGCTATCTTACCAGCTTCAGTATCACCCGGTACGGTCTTATCTGCACTTGTACCAGCTCCAGAACCGCTTGCACCAGCATTACCACCAGACTCCCCCTGAATCATAGTTTGCTCACCAGTCTTTGAAGGACCAGTCTGCTCACCACTCGGTGCATTGGGATCATCGTCTTTGTCTGAATCTCTCTTCCTCTTCAGCTCATTTTCTTTGCAAGACTCCAGATATACCAATATCTCCCCCTGAGTAGACTGTCCTGAATGCGATCTCAAGACCAAACTCTCCAAGGAAGATAATTTCAGTCTCTGAACATTGAAGTCCGCAAGCAAAGTCTCATGAGTCTTCATCAGTAGATTGTAAGATTCACTCTGTTTGAGCATCTGCTGAGCAAGAAGAAGATTATTCGACACCAGCTCTGGAATCTGAGAAGTAAGCTTCTTTAAATCCTTTACCCTCGACTCTAAGGACGTAATCCTTTCAGCATCAGTCGTTAGAGTAACAGGTATCGTTCTAGGTCCAGGCGGTGTAAGAGACTCAATATGCCAGTCTCTTGTCAGCGGTGTATGAGGTTGAGACAAAGCTTGCGTAAGCAAGTTTGCCGCAAATCTAGCTCCTTTATTCGTCGGAAATTTTGCCGCACGAACTAGATCAGCAACCTCATGCTGTAAAGTTAAACACAATTAAAATCAGTTATTGTTACAGATTACTCTGTCTCAAACTCTAATTAATTGCATAACACTTATAGTTATAGAACTTATATCTCATACCTGAAGCGGTACAGATATCTGTTCAGAAACCACCGGTGTATCCTTCTCCACCTGTGGTGTATCTTGAGCAACTGTATACAGAATTAACTGTCTCAGTTTAACTCCTGATAAACAACAAGTTAAGATTATTTAACTTCATAATAAATACTAACCTTCTCTAATAGTCAGTGTTCTCGTACGCTTCATCAACTGAGTATCAATCTCCTCAATACCTTCCTCCATAATACTCTTACCCTTCCTCTTCTTTTCAGAAGTAGATGGAGGAGGAGAAGGTGTATTCTCATAATCATCATCAGAAGCCGTCTCACCATCATGACCTCCAGATGATCTAACAGGATCCTAAATTTTGAATATATTAAAAATTTATGATTAGCGTAAGCTCTATCATACAAGTTCTATATATATTTAAGATTAATCAGATATAATACCTCAGCCGGTACTACAACTGATCTATCTAGCTGTATCTGCTCCCCCTCAAGTATTACAACCTCTGGGTTCACAGCCTCAGCTTCAGCTTCCTGTTTGTTTAATGATATTTATATTTTAAAATCAGAAATAATATCCAATTAACTAAATATCTAATATCAGTATAGTTATATAATAATATTATACTTCATGATTAATAAAAATTATCTATCAACTAAGTATCTATAACATTATATACTAATTTAAAATATTACCTCAGGTGGTGCAAAATAACTATCAATATCCCGTAGCAAGGGATCAGTAGCATCATCATGCTCAACCAGCACCTCCTGTATCACCTGGGCAGCAACATCTGGGTTCACCTATTCCCCAGCACGTCCAGGTTGTTCCAATACGTCTTCCAAAAGCTCTTGTGGACCTTCAGCAGGACCCACATCAGCTAGAGGCTCTGGAACAGCAGCAGCAGGAGCAACAACATCTAACCAACCATGATTTGGTGGCGTCACGTAGTTTGGGTCGACAATATACCCAAAAAGATCTCGCTCTTCAGGCTTCACAAGCCCTTCCCTTCTCACAGTGATGACACGCAAAAAGTCATGTTTTTATGTGCAATTATCTCACCATTTTAGCCCAATTATTAATGAAAAAACTTAAATATGAACTTAAACGTCACATTTCATCATAAGGGCTAAAATATAGACGATGTTTCAAAGAATCAGCAAAAACAACCTAAAAATGAGTAAAATAGAGCACAAACGATCATTGAATCTTCCGTTCACGCATTTAAGCACAATTTAAGCTATACTTGGAATTATGACCTCTAACTTATGTCATTTTCTTCGTTAGGAAATTACGAAACCGTGAGCGCGAGAATCACTCAAAATGGATAAACGACGAAGAAGTTACGCCCGAACGAAGAAACGAAGAACCGAGAAATCAGGATACGGGAGAGCTAGACCGTATACGGCCAAACTAGACCGTATACGGCCTAGCACAGACCGTATATGGCTTGTGTTCTCCCGTATTCACCCTACGTTCTCTCGTATACGGTCCAGTTCTCCCGTATTTGCCCTAGCTCAACCGTATCGTGCGTTTAGGCGATAAAAATCTGATTTTTATTCGGGTTTGCAATACGGTTGTGCGTTTGAAGTTTTGGATACGGTCTACGGATACGGTTGTGCGAGTTCTATATATAGAGGCTTCATTTCTTCATTTTCATCATCAATCAATTCATCCATTCTTCACCAACACTACTCTCTCTCTAGATTAGGTTTTTATTTTTATTTTCGTAGTTAGTGGCTAGTTAGTCTCCGGTTAATACTTAACCGGGCTACTAGAGGGGTAATATTATAACACCCCTCGTTTCAATATAAACAATAATATAATAATTGCGACTCGGAAGCGTATATTTAAAACATACTATCAATGTACTCAAAATGTCAATAAACTTTTTCAAATCTAATACATGACGTTTCAACAAGCTCGGTGTTATATAATTCAAACATCACTTTAGTTATCAAAAGAACATCAGAGTAAAAGCCTGTCAAACATTCCATCCAGTCAAAACACTTCCTGCCCTGCCCAATATGTCCCATCTATTTCAACCTGCAGGAAGAACTGTGGTGGGGTTAGCACAACGCTAAGTGAGTGAACCAATAACAACAGTCCAACTCAGCATAACAATCTGTTTACATAAAACACAATAAACAGAATATAAATCACTGACTCAATCAATTACTAGCCGACATTCACACAATGTCATTCAAACTACGTCAAGAGGATCGGTGGTCCCTGAGCAACCATATACCGGTTTGGCACCCAAGAACACTTATAGTTCAACTGTATAGGCCCATACAGCACTACCGATAACTTATTGTTGATCACACACGACCTAGATCTCTAAACCAACAATTCAAGTTTATGAGATCTCCTGTCGTCTACAACAACAACAACAAGCCCAACTATCAAATCAAGTTGACCTCTGAATCTTACATATTAGCACAAATAAGCTAAGTAAGTAACATGCCAGTCTATCATGGCCACATGTTTCACAGATGCATCATATCACAGTAATATAATAAATTACTCGTTGTAAATCAAATCATTACAACTAAATCACACTGAGGTTACAGATCCACTCACCGACTACCTCAGGCCTCCACTCAGTAGTCTAATATCACTGAACCTTCTCCACATCTGAGAATCAACAAATCAAATATAAGTTAGTAATCATGATCATCAATACTAAACTTATATCAATTAATAACATTAGGAACTTAACATAATCCACATCAAGATTAGTAGTTTCTAATGATACACTAATGATTTACACTATAATCATTATCATCTATTAACATATAACATCTAACAATCACATTACTATTAACAATCAAACAAGAAATGCTGTAACAGCCAACCAAGCCGCCGGCTTCTTTATGAAGCCGCCGGCTTCAAACAACCACCCGCCGGTTCACACTACTTAGCCGCCGGGTATTTTACCAATTGTGGTAACAGAACAAAACTTCGTTTTAAAGCTTACACTACCCGCCGGGTCGGGTTTATACCCGCCGGGTTCCTGCCAGACTAACCAAGCCGCCGGCTTGCCCCACGAAGCCGCCGGCTTCATCCATCGTTCCAGCCCAGGTACGAGCTGATCAAAACCCTAACTTACGGATTTTACTCAAAATCACCAAAAACACGATTTTAAACGGTTATAAACGACTACTAACATTGCATAATCAATATATAACCTTTATAACATGTTTCTAACATCTAAATATCTCAAATCATCAATTTACCCAAATTCAATCAAAATCAAATTCTTAAATACATCAAGAACACTTACTATTTGAAGAATCTGATTATGATAATCTGATGATTATGAAGTTTCACGAGGATCACAACTTCCTGATTTGATTTCTGGATTGATTTGGAGGTTTTCAGAGAGTTTCTGTGAGTTTTGGAATAAAAATGAATAACTTTCCTAAATAGGAAAGGATATATATAAGTCGGCCTCACGAACCGCCTTCAATATACGGGTATAATTTAATACCCCATCTCAATCTATTGTCTGGAACTCGAAACCCATTTGCGAGTCCAAACATTTTATTGCACCGTCAACTATATTAATTTACAACAATTACTAATTTACTTATCACATTGGAATATTCGACTCCTATTCCAATTATTTCACTATTTCAAACAATATTATTTCTAAACACATTTAAATACTAATTTAAATCAAGAAATAATACAAAACGGCCAGATCCATTTCGAGGATGTTACAAATATTGTAATATCGCTTGGAGCGTACTCGAAGTTCTGTCTGTATACTTTCAAGTTATATTCAGCTACGCTCTTTTCACGGTTATATCTATCCTTTATCTTATTGATTAAAATGCATGCTGTTGTTATTTTGATTATGCTAGATTTAGGATTTGCCATGATTAGCGAGTAGTTATATTGCGTGTTTGTTGTGATGTAGTTAGCCGTATTAGTTGGGATGATGTCATTATGAAACAACGGAGGTAACGTTAAACGACTTTCATTTGTATAGCGCCGGAAACATCACGAATGTGTGTAGTACGGAACGTGGAAGCTATGAAAGTCGTGGGCACAATCCGTTGTGGAATAATGTCCCAAACCATTTTATAAATGAAAACTCGGTGCTTTGATTAACTTTCTATCTATGATTATAAACCTCACTTTAACCTAACGCCTTTCGACCAATGAACGTGATTAAAACCTTTTTATTAAGACGTAGCTAACCTTAAGTAAAGGTAATTAATTATCTGTGTTTGAAATAAATATGGTCTGGTTTTAAACCTGTGGAAATACCATTTTCAATCAAAGTAGTGTACACAGTACATAAACTAGGGATTTATTGGGACTTTAAAGTAAGGGCTGGTTTATATCATAGATGGATAATTCCTGAACTTAAATACAAACTTAGCTTATAAGTCCAGAGTGACCATTGTGTAAGCCATTGGTATACTTGGAGAATCACTGGTTACCTCTGGACTTTACAAACCCATCGATAGAAAGTAATCAAGCACCAAATCAAGTCTTATACTTAAATGTTTTATTCAATTGAGTATCCTTGTGGGGTTAAGAACGGTCGGACATCGAGTTAGTTTGCTGCCTTATTCATGCACCCGGGATATCTAATCCAAAAAGGGTCACTGTGCCGTAACAGGACAGTGTTGTGGGCTGGGCAACCTATTCCGATCAGAATCACGATAGCCTAGTTTCTCAGTGACATACTGATTGAGAAATCAATCAGTAGGGAGCTAGTGCTCATCCCACATATACTTAAAAAAATAAAATACAAATCTTTAGAGACGTTTTCATATCCTAAACTAAACATCATCCCAACGTTCGGCTAACGAACTCACAACAAACACCCCCTCTATCCTGACTGCTATTCCGTTTATTTTATCTGCTTTTTATGATTGCTTATTAGTTTAATCATAAAAACAAAACCAAACCACTCCCAACTATTTTAAAACTCCCTCACTAATTAGAAACGGACATCCTAGACTACTCAGATCCACAATACAGTTGGTTTTGAAGAACGACCCTAGGTCATACTTATCACTATACACCAATAGTTTTAAGTATACTTAGGCCCAGCATTTATAAATATTAAAACCCACTGGTGCCGCCGCTGACGGACGGTCCAACGACAGGGTAAAACCTGATCGACCGTTGGCGGCGCATCAAGTTTTTGGCGCCGCTGCCGGGGAATCAACTGTAAGATCCAGAGGCGTCCAGATGGACTTTCTTCTTAGTGAACCCTTAGGATGGCTTTCTCTTCTTAAACCCTTAAAAATTCTTTCAACCCTTCCTTTCCCTTATCCCGAAGATGACGTCTTACCCATCCGGCAAGAAAAGTCATCACCTTCCCACAATCCTACAACCACCGCACGCGTCACTCTCGCTGATAACACCAAACCCTCGATAGAAGGTCGAGGAGGACCCATTCACTACCCGGAGATTGACGGAGCATCATTCGAACTGAAGTACGATGTAATGCAGTTAATCGAGAAACGCTGCCAATTCCACGGACTACCTGACGATGATCCCAACTCCCACCTCAACAAATTTCTAGCCCTATCCGAATCTTGCAAGCAAAAAGGGGTTGAGCAAGATATAACCCACTTATATCTGTTCCCCTATTCTCTTGCTCTTCACGCACAAACTTGGTTTGAGGAATTATGTTGGTACATCTATGTGTGTCTGTCAGTTGGTCTCAGTCTGTAATCGTGTCGAAATTGTAATTACGTTTTGTATAGTTTTAGATTTAGTTTAATTACAATTTTTGTATCCATGCGACACAAGCATTGTGTCGCAGAAGCATTCTATGCGACACAAGAATTGTGTCGCAGAAACATTCCATGCGACACAAGCATTGTGTCGCAAAAGAGTCTATGCGACACAAGGCTTGTGTCGCATAAAGTTTGGATCAGGCTATAAATAGAAGCTCGCCAGCTTCTGTTTTAAAACACATTTTACACACACATAGCACTCTCATTATCACAGAATACTCTCTAAGTGTTATTTGATCTTTGTGTGTTTGTGTCCAAGTGTATGTATTGTTGTTAGTGTTTCATATATATATACATACACACTTTGTGTTTTGGTTATTTATCGTGATAATCTAGCATATATTAGTTTGTTTGATTTCCGCTTTAACAAACTAGTTGAACTACTCGATTTGGTCCGTTTAAGTGGAACCTACAATTGGTATCAAAGCCGCATACTCTTGAGTTGCGGTTTCGAGTTAGTTTTTGCTAGATTTTGGTCTAAAAATATTATTTTCACATTTTATGTTCTTGGTGTTCTTGGTGTTCTTGGTTAAAAAGATTGTGTTTGATCATATTTTGGTTGATAATCTACAAAGATTTGTGTTGGTGATTTGTTTGGTAAAAAGTTGGTAATCATTTTGTGTAAAAGGTTGGTTTTTCAGTCTGAAATAAAGCATGGTGTTTTATGTAATGATGTGGGTTGAAAATTGAAATTTTTGTGGGCTCAAAAACTGTCTGCACGTGCACTTTTACGACACAATATTTGTGTCGTATCCACTGTTCATACGACACAACCATACGACATTAAATTGTCTGCGACATAAAGTGCGACATATCGTGCGACATAAGCCTACGACACAACTTATTTTGACCTTGACTGGTCTGCGACACAAGTTGCGACATAACCTACGACATAACGGTTGTGTCGCATTTTTGTCTTCTGTCTGATTAACTTCAGCAACACAACAACTGTGTCGTATTGCTTCTCTGCGACACAACGACTGTGTCGTATTGATACTTTGCGACATAACACTGTGTCGCATAATTCCAGACTTAGACAAAAATCAGTTTGTTTGTTGTGTATTTTCTGATTTTTTTTTGCAGATTTTCATCATGTCTCTTCAAAGCGTTGATGCAGTTTTACAACATAATGCTACGATCGGTAGTGCAAATAAACCTCCTTATTTTGCACCGGGTTTGCCATTTCGGGCATGGAAACAACGTTTCATGGCGTTTGTATTATTCACTGATCCTGATATGGAGTTGGCTCTTCTTGAACGATATGTTGTTCCTGTTGCTCTTGGAGAACATATCGGTGTTCCTCCACCCAAACCCGTTCGTTCATACACTCCCGAAGAACGAAAAGCATGGGAAATTGAATGCAAGACTCATTCTGCTATTACTATGTCACTTCCAACTGATGTTTTGGATATGTTTCCACAAACTATTGCTTATGATCTTTTGAATGCAATTGAGAAAAGATTTTGTGGCAACACTGAGTACATTGAAAGCAAATTGGAATTAGTCAAAACTCAGTTTGATTATTTCTATATCCAGAAGAATGAAACTGTCAGAGACATGCTTTGCAGATTTACTCGCACAGTAAATGAACTGAAAGCTGGCGGATATAATCTCAAAAATTCTGAGATTAACAAAAAGGCTTTAGCTGCTCTACCACCAAGTTGGGAAACACGAGTTTTGTTATTAGAAAACGATTCAAATACAATGCAATTGTCTCTGGATGATCTCATTGGAAAACTTAAAGCTGGGGCGTTGGATATTGAAAAGAAGGAAACAAGATCTACTTCTCGTGCATCAGAATCAAGTCATGGTGGAACGGCTTTCATCTCAGCTGAGCTAAATTCTCAGAGATCCTCTTCTTACAGTAATCCTACTGTAGGAACATTTTCAGTCCTACCAGCTTATAATGCTTCTTCAAGTAGTACATATTCATCATCATCTGTTCCTTCTTCAGCAACCACCGATGAACATGCAGCCATGTTTACTGCTTTCTTGTCATCATATGAAGACTTTCTCTCTAAAAGAGTCAGTACATTGGAGCTGACTGATGAAGACTTCAATCAGGTTGATCCCGATGAGTTAGAAAGGATTGACATTAGATGGAATATGGCTATGCTCACTCGCAGAGCCAAAAACTATCTAAGAAGAACTGGAAAGAGATCTCTTGAAGATACAGCTGAACGAACACCAATGGGATTCGATAAAAGCAAAATCAAGTGTTATAAGTGTCAGAATCTTGGTCACTTTGCCCGCGAATGTGAGAAAGGACGACAGCCTGCTTCGGGTTTCACAAAACCATCTGTTGCTTCAAAACAGATTGAGCATTCTACTGCTAAGGCTGCATTGTTGATTGAGGATGGTGATGCTTATGATTTCTCTGCTCATGAAACTCAAGAGCAATGCTTCATGGCCATCAACAATGAGGTACCATTTGCTAAATTTACTTGTGATTCATGTATTAGTTTAACTGGTAAAGTAAATGGGCTTATGGAACATAATGAAAACTTGAAGTCTGATATCTTGAATTTGATGGAGGCAAACAAAGTTTTAAAAACTAATGAGAAACACTTTGAAAGTAACATTAATCAACTTATTGAAGATAAAAAGGAGCTGAAAGCTCTAATTTTCAGTAATCAAGATGAAATTGACAGTTACTTAAAAATGATTGCTCATTTAAAAAAGGAATTGGCTGACTCTCAAGCCAAAGCTGTTGATTTGCAATGAAAACTCAAGAATATCAACACTTCAGCTTTGGTTTTTACTGATATCCTGCAGACGGGTAGAACTAGTTCTAAAGATAAGTCCGGTTATGGTTATCATCATCAACCGCCTCCGTCTTTAGATGTGAATTTGTGTAGACCGTCTAAGGATGAAATTAAAGATTTTGTGCCTACTACGTTAGTAGATGCAAAGCCCATTGAAATATCAGTTAATGAGCCTGTTGTTAAGAAAGTAGCTATGCCTGTATGTGAACCTATTAGTTTGAATCCGTTTAAGTTGCCTGAATTCTATAAAGCCAACATAGAAGTAAACCATGATAAGAAGAAACCTAAGACAATTAAGGCTGAACCTGTGAAGCCTTTTGAACCTGTTAGGTTTACCCCCTCAGGAACCGTCAAGTTTACCCCCTTTGGTAGTTTTTCGCCTGCTCCCTTAAAAACTATTGAAGAAGAGGTCGAGGTTGAGGATGTTCCCTGTAAGTTTGTGCCTCAATGTGAAAAGAAAAACATTAAGCCTGAACATCACATTCTCACTACTGAAATAGATGATGAAACTTTTCCAATGAATACTAAGGTTAAGGCTGAACATAAAAGGAAAGATTAACAGAATATTAATGACAAATCAATTAAGAATTCTGTTAAACTTTGTGGTTCACATTCTGGGGCATCCACTTCAACATGCTCACATAAGTTACCTGTCTCACCTCAATTTTTAGGCAGTAACGACCGAACCTTTAGGGAAAGACGATCATGTTTCTACTGCAAGAAACAAGGTCACTTGATTAATCAATGCCCGTTGCTTTTGAGAAAGAAGTTTTCAAAAGGTGTTCCCAGAAATTCTGTTTACAAAAATTCATCTGTTAAATCTTTTTCAAAGAAGGGTTCACTCTCTCATACTTCTATCCCGAAAGTTAATGCTGCTAGGCCTAGTAAACCTCTGGTTAAACAGCCTGACAATGTTAACAAGCAACCCAATATTGTTCCTGTGAAGATTTGGAGACCAAAAGAGTCGTTAAAAGACTCATCATCAAGTTATATTGCATCAGGAATTGCATCTGATTTATTGAAAAACAAAGTTTTAACTGATGTAGTTATTATTGACGAGGTCTCTGGAGTACCCAAGTCTGTCAAGGCCTGGGTCTCCATTTCTAACTAACTCTCTCTCTATGTTGTGCTGTAGCAGTCAGATCATATACAAAGAAGTAAATGGTATGTGGATAGTGGCTGCTCACGGCACATGACTGGTGACATGTCTCTTCTGTCTGATGTGAAACCATATCGCGAAGGACATGTTGCTTTTGCGGGAGATACAGGTGGTAACATAACGGGTCAGGGTACACTTTCTAATGGGCAAGTGAGTTTTGATAAAGTGAACTATGTCGAGGAACTGCAACACAATCTGATCAGTGTTTCTCAAGTCTGCGACAAGAAGTTCACTACCGCATTTACAGATGTTGAATGTTTAATTCTGAAGCCGGGATTTGTTATTCCCGAGGAATGGGTGTTACTGAGAGCACCCCGTGTACGCAACTCGTACATTTTGGATATGCAAACCGTGGTTACCAAGGAGAATACTTGTTTGCTATCAAAAGCATCTTCTACAGATTCACTGCTTTGGCACAGACGAATGGGACATATTCACTTTCGCAGAATGAATTATCTTGTTAATAATGATCTTGTGTTAGGTGTGCCTAAAAAATCATTCGTAACTGATGATGAATGCGTTTCCTGTCTCAAAGGGAAACAACACAAGAAGTTCCATAAGTCTAAGCTGGTGAACTCTATTGAATCTCCCTTGGAGCTGCTTCACATGGATTTGTTCGGTCCTGTGAATAAGAAAAGTATTGGTGGAAAATCGTACTGTCTGGTTGTTACTGATGATTACTCAAGGTTTTCTTGGGTGTATTTCTTGGCTGGAAAGGATGAAACAACTGATACTTTAATCTACTTGTTCGACAGACTGGAAAATCTGTGCAATCTGAAAATCAAGAAACTGCGCAGTGATAATGGAACCGAATTCAAGAACAGAACCTTGGAAATGTATTGTCTTTGAAAAGGAATCTTTCATCAGTTTAGTGCTGCTCGTACTCCACAGCAAAATGGAGTAGCTGAAAGAAAGAATAGGATAATCATTGAGACAGCAAGAACCATGTTGTCTGATGCACATCTGCCAACCACTTTTTGGGCAGAAGCTGTTAACACTGCCTGCTATGTGTTAAATAGGGTTTCGATTGTTAAAAAGCGAAAGAAAACATGTTACGAATTGCTGAATAATCGCAAACCAAATTTGAAGTTTCTTGAGCCTTTCGGGTGTCCGTGCACAATCTTAATCACTAAGGACTCTGTAGGCAAATTTGATGAAAAAGCAGTCGATGGGTTATTTTTGGGATATTCTGTGAACTCGCAGAATAAAAGAGTGTTCAACAAGTCTACTGGGAGAATAGAGGAACATTTTGAAGTAAGGTTTATGAAATATACTGATTCTCCAAAAGGTAAGGGACCTGAGTCCTTGTTTGAGTATGATAAGTTGGTGGACTCTTTCAATCTTCCCAAATTTAATGAAGAAGAACTGGTGGTGTCTCTACTTCATGGATTGGATCTTTCTTCTGACGTCTCAATCTCCAATTCTAGAGTTGTACCTCCAGAGAATGTTGTCAATGATGACAATCCCTCCGATGTTGATCAAGTGGCTTCTGAATCTAATCCTCAAACTGAAACCGATATTGTCACACCAATTGACAATGAGGATACTGCCACTAATAGCTCAGTTGAAATTGAAAATCCTGGAGGTGATCTGTCAAATTTGGATTCGATCATTGTGCCTGATCCGATTCCTCAGCTTAGAATTCATTCTTCTCACCCCACTGAAAATATCATTGGTGACCTTCAACAAGGTGTTTTAACTAGGCATCAAACTGCTGCTAATGAAGTCCGTGAAGAATCTTCATCTGCCAATTTTGCCTGTGTTGAAGAAGAATTGGAAGAATGCTTCTTGTCTCAGCATGAACCAAAGAAAATAGCTGAAGCTTTGAAAGATCCATACTGGGTTGAGGCTATGCAGGAAGAATTGAATCAATTCAAAAAGCTTGATGTCTGGGAGTTGGTTCCTTTACCAAAAGATGTCGATCCAATTGGAACTTGCTGGGTTTATCGCGTGAAGAAAGATGACAGAGGCGTAGTTATTCGGAATAAGGCTCGGCTGGTTGTTCAAGGTTTTACTCAGATTGAGGGTTTGGACTATGATGATGTGTTTGCTCCAGTTGCAAGATTGGAGTCCATTCGCATTTTTCTAGCTTATGCGACATTTAAAGGTTTTCGGGTTTATCAACTCGATGTCAAGAGCGCATTTCTGTATGGAGAGGTTTTGAAGGATGTGTATGTCTTGCAACCTCCTGGTTTTGAAGATCCAAACCATCCTGATTATGTGTGCAAGTTAGGCAAGGCATTATATGGTCTTCATCAAGCTCCAAGAGCTTGGTATGCGAGGTTGGCAAATCATCTCACGAGAAATGGCTTCTCACGAGGCCAAATTGATAGCACTCTCTTCATAAAAAGGGTTGGAAAAGATTTGTTACTTGTGCAGGTTTACGTGGACGACATCATATTTGGTTCAACAAATGATTCTTTGTGCAGAGACTTCGAGAAGATTATGAAGTCCGAGTTTGAAATGAGTGCCATGGGAGAACTTAAGTTCTTTCTAGGTGTACAAGTTGAGCAGTCTGACAAGGGTTTCTACATTCATCAGTCCAAATATGTCAATGACATGTTGACTCGGTATGAACTCCATGACTGTAAGCCATATGGTACTCCCATTGAAACTGATCACAAACTCGGACCCGCTGAACACGAAGAAGATTGCAAGGAGCGGGACTTTCGTTCTATGATAGGATCTCTGATGTATCTCACTGCATCCAGACCAGATATTGTGTTTGCTGTGTCTATCTGTTCCAGATATCAATCAAAGCCCAAGGTTTCTCACATGAAGGCTGTGAAGCGAATTTTTGGTTACCTCAAATAAAGACCATCACTTGGTCTATGGTACTCAAATGAGAAAAATTTCGCTCTCACTGCCTATTCTGATTCTGATTATGGCGGCTGCAATTCGGATAAAAAGTCAACTACAGGAGGATGTCAATATCTCGGTTCTCGATTGGTGTCTTGGCAGTGTAAAAAGCAAACCACAGTTTTCACATCAACAGCGGAAGCTGAATACATTGCTGCTGCAAGCTGTTGTTCACAGATATTGTGGATTCAACATCAATTGCGTGACTATGGGTTACTTCTTACTTTGACTCCTATTCATATTGATAATACTGCTGCTATATCTATTATTCGCAATCCCGTTCAACACTCTAAGACCAAACACATAGAGATTAGGTTTCACTTCATACGAGATTGCTATGAGAAACATTTAATTGACCTCATTCACATAGATACCCTTAGGCAAAAAGCCGACTTATTCACTAAAGCATTTTCGCGTGCTCGTTTCGACGAACTTGTGGATATGATAGGGATGATTTCCTTTGATCTCAAGAAATGATTTGTGACTTAATTTCTGTACAGTTTATTTGTTTTATTGTTTTGAGTAAAATTTTTTTTAAAAAAAAAAAAAAAAAAATTTAAGCAACCGCCACTCTTTATACTCTTTAGTATCAAAGAAATGCAATGGTTGCTATAATTTTAAAATAGACGTTGAGTTGAGTCTGTAAACAACTTGGGATATGATAGTACATCGAGTGACATGCACAAAATGGAATTTTAAGGTTTATCTTTGATGTGTCAGTAGGTTTATCTGACACACTTAAAACAGTTTTTATTAAAATTATCTTCATCATGCGATATACTGGTAGACATGATACACACCTGTCTCTGGGTTGTTAAGAAATCATTTAAATATGTGTCTATTATCTTGTGGTAAACGCCGTGTGATGTACGACTAAATGTCTTAATTCCTTAGTGTAGCCTAACATATTTCTATCTTTGGAACTTTTATCTGAAATCATTTGGGAGTTTATGCTGGTTGTTGCCTCTGTTGTACGAAAGTACAGAACTGGTAACAGTTACTATAAACTTGGGGTTAAGCAATTACAGGTCAATGCACTTGAAAAATCTTGATGATACTGAACAAGGTCGCTGTTTGGGAAACTCCAAATTCAGTTTGACTGCGATCGGTTTTGCTTAATCCTAAATCATACTAACCAAGGTCGCTGTTTGGGAAACTCCAACTTCAGTTTGACTGCGACTGGTTTTGATTATACTTGAATCACGTTAGGTTGCTTTGCTGTACTTCCGTACTGACCTGTCAACTCTAGCCTGATTCTTAAAAATGATCTTTCGTTACTCTTTCTAAATATGGAAACTATGTTATTGTCTGGATTATAGGGGTATATCAATGGTGGGTGCCACAGAGACTTATTCATACTAACAATAAAAGATTAACTCCACAGACTCGGTTGTAACATGCTTAAGTGGACAAACAATATCGATAATCGTCTTGAAATAATTTTTATAAAACGTGTTTTAAATGTGCCACGTAAATTTAAAGTGGACAAATATACTGATAATCAAAATAACACTTTCTATTCCTAATAATTGCATGTTATTTCGGTATGATCCCTAACCAGAATCTCAACTCCGTCACCAAAACGATTTTATAAATTTCTCGCCTTTAGTTGTATTTGTTTCTTATCTTTTATGTTTATATTTAGTTTTATCTCTTTAATATTCTTTAAATTGTATTTTTCCTTTTTATTTTATTTTTTTTAAAGTCACAAATCATCTTCTTTGCGAGAATTCTAAAATCAAAATCCGAATCGGCATTGAAATCAAATTTTTAATCTTCAAAATTTTGCTTTGCGTTCTGTGCGACACAATCACTGTGTCGTACTACTGTTATACGACACAATGACTGTGTCGTATTCGTCAGTTATGTTTGTGTCGTATACTATGTCGTATGCGGGTCATGGGTTAACTATTCACATCATACGACATAATCATTTACGTTTTCAAAACTTACACGACACAAATTATACGACATAAAGGCGATTTTGCGACACAAGCGTTTTTCGATCGGATTCGTGTTTTCGAAGGCTTTTCTTCGCGATTTGTTACTCGATTCTTGTTCATCATCAGTTTGCGCATCTTTAGGTATAATTCTTTCATGTTTTAATCGCGTATTATGCTTTGATTTTGATCGACCCGTGTTACGAGTTTAGGGTTATGGTTTTTACTCAAATTATTTAGGGTTTAGAGGTTTCTAGGGTTAGATAACTGCATAATTATGATCTCCTGTTTATCGCGAACCCTAGGGTATGAGTAGATTTCAAAATCCCCAAAAAAATTTCATCGATCGAATCTGGGTTGCTTTGATGTTCATCTTTACGACATAACATACGACACAGTCGTTGTGTCGTATAGATTCTTGGTTTTTATGTCGTATTGATCACAGGTGCTTATGTCGTATCTTTACACGACACAAATGTTATGTCGTACCCATGTTATTCGACACATCATACGACACAGCGACTATGTCGCATTCGAGATTAATTTCTCAAATATTGCTAAATGCAAGGGAAATGCTGTCCGCGCGACACGTGTCATACGACACAAGGCTTGTGTCGTATTTTCTTTTTACGACACAGTCCTTATGTCGTATGAACTTCGTGCGACACAACTGTTGTGTCGCAGAACTTTTGTAAAAATAAAACGCAAATTATTTTTGGTACTAACGCTAACGCATTTCGAGTTTTGGCTGTATTATTGTTATTTTTGTAGAAATGGCTGAACAACCTGCTCAAGTTGCTCCAGCTGCTCCAGCACTCCCAGAGATCGATGTCTCTAAATATTTCTGGGAGCCACGTCACAATATCGTGGCTTTCATGAATACCACTGTCGAGACTTCCCGCCCGTACCGACCAATGATAGCTTTTCTTCGTCGCTCCAGAATTCACAGAGATATCACTGCTGATACTCGGATCTTGACAAATCATATCACTAGTGTTTTGGGACAACGCGGTGGTCAACTATGATAAAGCGGATACTTGTATCATTTCTGCTGTCCGCGGCCGCCAAGTTATCTTCACCGAGCAGCTTATTCGGGATTTCTTTCAGTTCGGTGATAATTCTGACATGATCACCCAGTTTACTCCAGCTGCAATTGCACAGGGCATGCGATCGATTGGATATCAAGATATTCCAGTTGATCAGTACAAGAAGACCTACATGACAAAGGTCTGGAGATATCTTGCTCACATTGTCATCGTCTGCTTATCCAGTCGCAAGGCAGGTCTCGAAGGGATGAAATTTTCGACTGCTTCTGCTATTCTTGCCCTGATATACAACAAACCTTTCAACTTCTCTGGTTATATCTTCAGGGGTTTTGTGAACAATGCCTTGGATACTAAAGATAAATGGGCTCTGTATCCTAGGTTCACTCAGCTGCTGCTCAATCATCTTCATCCTGATCTTCCGGTGGTTGCATCTTTCACTTTCAAGCAGACACCGATGAATACAAGGATCTACATTACTTGTACTACTTTTGCGAAGCAGGGTCAACCACCAGAACGTGAGGTTGCTCTTTTTGGTCACATTGTGGATCCTGATTATGTTGCTCCTCCTGGTGAGCAATTCAATGATCCAGCACCTGAACAACCTATCCCTCAGCCTCTAGTGCAGCAGCCTCCGGTTCAACAACCTCCAGCTCAACAACCTCCAGTTCAGCAAGCTGTCGAGGATCCGGAGTTGGTGGATCACGATCGTGAGATCGATGCTTATCGACCACCTTCTCCACGCCCTGAATCTTCTAACCGAGGAAAAAGGCCTCGAGACACTTCGGACGTTGCTGATCCGAATCCTTTGGTCAGACGCTCCCGTACTTCCACGTCTACTTCTTCTGAGCTCCCGGTGACTGAAACTCCGATCACTCCTCATCCAGCCGTCATTCAGGAGCTCCTGGAAAAGATTGAAAAGATGCAGCAGTCTATGGAAGCTCAAGCATCAGTTTTTGAAGCTCAGGATGCCAGAATCTCTCGCATTGAAAAAGAGAACGAAGAACTGAAGTCAAAGATTCTGCAGCTGGAAACCCAAGCTATTGCTTCGGGGGAGACAGCCCAACCAGCTATAGAATCAACACCTAGGGTTTCCGCCGAGGGCGAAGAAAATGTAAATCCTGAAAATGTAAATGCTTCTGATTTTAATGAAACAACTCTTGTTCTTGAGTATATTATTGAGCAACCAGGGCAACCAAAACCGTTAGCTGTAGATTACACGTATTGTAATCTGACTTACTTTCAATCTGCGGTTGATGATGACGGTCGTGCGCCTGAAGAACCTTTTGACTTCAACTCCGCTGATAATGACGATGATGTTGATGTTGAACGAGAAGAGCTTAATCCTGATGAAGAATATTCTGAGTGTCCAGCTTATCCTCAAGAGGGTGTTGTATTATCTGATTCTTCAGACGATGAGTCAGGGCCAACGTTCAATTACGTACCAGGATCTACTTCTCAACCTGATCCTGCTCAAGAATCGTCTGTACCATCCAGTTCTTCACAAGCACAACCAGTCCCTGTTCGAGAATCGACAAATTACAATGACATTTTTCCTCTCGATACATCCGAATGTGTATCTTTTGACAAGGAAATGCCCATCAGGGAAAGGGATAACTGGTTTCCAAAAGGTAAAAATCCAGAACCTGCTCCAGTTACATGCAAGAAATATCAGGTTGGTGGTGATTATTCTGGCCTGATAAAAAGCTGGAAGGTGAGCAAAGGAAGGTTTATGATTAAAAGACTCGACGGTATCCAGTACTTTCGTCGATCACTGAGGATATTGAGTACATTGCCAAAGCATGACATCGTTCGTCTCTCTCAACTTCAGTTGATAAATCCTTACGAAGACGGAGTAGCTGATGTTATTCAAAAGGTCATGCGTGAGGAAATTAAACGAAAGAAATATCATTATGTTAAACCAGTACTGGGTACAAGGTACACGTTCAAGAAGAAGCTCGATCCAAAGACCAAGCAGCCAATTGTAAGGGTTCACTATCCGCCTGCTAAATGTCTAACTAAAATCGCTCTGGAAACAGTTCCATTCAATCTACTGAAACGCTTTCATTACTGGGAACTGGATGCTCACACTGGCGAAGCCGTCTTAGTTTTTGTACCAGATTCAGAGCCTCAGACAGGATCTTTGTGGGGTCTACGAAAAGCCAACTTCAGAATATTTGACCCAATGAGCTTGATTAATCTGTCCAGAAGTGACATGAAGAAGCTATTCGACAATCGGATTCGCTACAATCCAGGAAACGAGTTCAACTCTGTTTTAGCGAAACGATTCCAGAAAATTGTTGATATATGCTTCACCTACGGCATACACGCTGGTGGAAACTTTCCACCTGGATGGGTTTGAAGACCAGATATCTGAAGACTGAAGAAAATCGAAGAATTTTTGAAGACCAAGCTGAAGACACGGGGGAGTTTGTTGGTACATCTATGTGTGTCTGTCAGTTGGTCTCAGTCTGTAATCGTGTCGAAATTGTAATTACGTTTTGTATAGTTTTAGATTTAGTTTAATTACAATTTTTGTATCCATGCGACACAAGCATTGTGTCGCAGAAGCATTCTATGCGACACAAGAATTGTGTCGCAGAAACATTCCATGCGACACAAGCATTGTGTCGCAAAAGAGTCTATGCGACACAAGGCTTGTGTCGCATAAAGTTTGGATCAGGCTATAAATAGAAGCTCGCCAGCTTCTGTTTTAAAACACATTTTACACACACATAGCACTCTCATTATCACATAATACTCTCTAAGTGTTATTTGATCTTTGTGTGTTTGTGTCCAAGTGTATGTATTGTTGTTAGTGTTTCATATATATATACATACACACTTTGTGTTTTGGTTATTTATCGTGTTAATCTAGCATATATTAGTTTGTTTGATTTCCGCTTTAACAAACTAGTTGAACTACTCGATTTGGTCCGTTTAAGTGGAACCTACAAATTAGACACCGGCTCTATCACCTCATGGGCGGAAATGGAAACTAAATTCTTAGCCAAGTACTTTCCCCCATTCAAACAAACCAAATTGAAGAAAGATATCATGAACTTCCAACAGTCTCATGATGAATCAATCTTCAATGGGTGGAAGAGATTTAAGAGTTTGCTCAAGAAATGTCCTAACCACCAAATCAAATGATCCACCCAGTTGTGCACATTTTACCATGGTCTTGCACCCGACCACAAGACAATGCTAGACACCGCTGCTCGAGGCGACTTCACGCGCTTGACGGATGATGAAGCTTGGAATCTGATATAGACAATGACCACACATCATAATGATTGGACTGATGAGCAATCCTCATTATTGGCACCGCTTGCCACCAATCCCGTGCAAACTGAGGCGATCAAATCTCTTGCGGAACATGTCGGAACACTGACCAAGGAAATAGGAATGCTGAAGAAGCCACCTGAACAGGTCTACCAAGTTCGCTCCTGCCAGAACTGTACCAATCCACAAGTTGAGTATCAAGACGATGTTGATGGCAAAGCCTACTATGACCAGTTCCGAACTCATCCACGTCCACCTGATTTTACTCAAACCTCTCCTAGACCAAACCAATACCCACCAAATCAACCACCCTACCCAATCCACCCACAACAACCTCAACTTGGTTGTAACCAACCACACCTTCTCACTGAACCTACACCTGAAAGGCCAATTACTAGTCCAGACGACACCCTTATGCAAATCATCGAAAAGATTACGGCAAGACAAGACCAGACTGATCTCATCTTAGGGGAGCAACTAACCTTACTACATAGTCTTGTAACCCAAATAGGTCGACTAGCAGAACGTATCGACACTAGACCTTAGGATAGTCTACCTAGTAATACCTTCCAAGCCAACAAAGTAAACAGCCAAGACTTCAAGGTGGCACCGAGCCTACCTTCGGTTCCTTCTACGGTGAAGGAACAATCTCCTGTCACACAGACAGTTGAGAAAAAGTCTACTCCGCCTCCTAAGAAAAAGGTACGCATACCTTTTCCAGGACGTCTAAATCAGCATCCTGAAGCTTTCAATCCTAACGGTAAAAACTTAGACACTGAGTCTAGGAAACCTCCCAGCCCGATATATTCTAAATATTTTAGGAGACTCATGTCAACCAAGGACAAGGTACCCGAAGTACCCAATGTCCCTCTGAACGCCGAATGTTCAGCTATCCTTCAAAATAGTCTACCGGAAAAACTAGGAGATACTGGACATTTTACCCTTCCTTGTTCCATTAACCACTCCGGCAATATTCGCTCCCTAGCCGATCTAGGAGCAAGTATCAATCTCATGCCGTATTCGTTATTCAAAAGGCTCGAATTAGGATACCTTAAACCCACTAAAATGAGTGTCCAGCTAGCTGACCAATCAATTAGGTACCCCAAGGGAATAGCTGAGAACATCATGGTTAAGGTCAACGAATTCCTATTCCCAACCGACTTTGTAGTAATGGATATCCAGGAAGATATAAACATCCCTATAGTCCTAGGTAGACCCTTCTTAAACACGGCCAGAGCTGTCATTGATGTCCACTTACAGACTATCAGCTTACGCGCTCATGGAGAAAGCATCACATTCAAGATCGATCAAACCGACTGCGCTTCGATATAGAATGGTGAGCTATATACTGTCTCTATTATCCAAGTTACATCAGAAGATGAGACCTCCGAGCCAGAAGATAAGCAAGTAGAAGAGATACAAGCAGAGGGAGAGGAAGAAGAAGAGACTTCCAATGCTGCTCATATGCTGGAAAGATTGCTTAATCCTGTCTTGGATCCAGAAAATCCACTCACCTACTCTCAACTTGGCGATCTAGAAGAGATTGAGCGAACTTTCATACATAGTTTGAAGAAGATTTCGGATTTCAAAGCAAGTAGACTACCGAGTCTGCAGCCACATATAGCTTCTCAAAGGATTCAAGCCCTTGCTTCATCTGAACCTCAACCATGGCTTGAGACAGGAGGTATATTTGGGTCCGATAACTCTGATTCTCATGACAAGGAAGGCATTGAGATAGACACTCCAAAGCTATCTTCTGATACAATATCCCAGTTCACTGACTAATCCCAGCCACCGTCCAATGTAGTTGAGATCCCTAATGCACATAAGGTCGATGCTCCTATTATGGATAGTGACTCGGGGGAAATACCTGGTGATATTCGTATTATCTCACCTCCTGCTCCTCCAGAACCGCCTGATTCACCAGTATTATCCCCAGAAAGCATCTGTATCCCAATCGTCTCTAATCATGAACAGATGGTTAATGTGATAAATAAATATGAAAGAGACCCTGGCATCATGATAGCAGCTATTAGAAATTCCACTGTTGACTACTCTCTACACCAAAAATGGCTAATAGCGGTTATTGAAGAAGCGTCCACTATCCATCTCGCTAGCAATGGAACCCGAGATCCACTCATTCTTAGGTACTGTATCAGAATATTTGGAGAAACACTCAAATCTCAGCTCAAGGAAGAATTGGACAACGCACAAGAAATTTACTTCTATATCGAACAAAGACAAATATACCGCCAAGTATATGATGTTCTTATTAGTTCAGCGTTTCCTTACTCCTCAAGACAAAGAGAGATGTTGAGTTCTATCAGGACTTACATAGAAGAAGCTACTGGAAACCCTAGGAGCTACGCTGACGCCAAAGTAATGAGTTTTCTTCGGATATTCCTTGACTTACTAGCCAGAGAAGATCACCTAAGCACCAAAGAAAGCGATCGATTTGTCATCAAATCCACTATCGAATATCATATCGAGTTGCTAATCAAGGAGCTTAGGTGCATCAGTTTAGTTGAAAGGAAGCGTAATCATCCCATAACTGTTCTAGATATGTCACTACTCGACGTTGCCACTTATGTGATAACTCGATTACGTGAAATATTCCACGGGAAAAGCACTGAGAAACCGGAGTTTTTCTTCCATGCAGGGTATCGAGAGATATTCAACAAATTAATTATTGTCTTCAAAGACTCTGGCTTTCCTTTCACCCTTCATCAGCACCAGCTAATCAAAAGCTTGTGCCAATCTGTGACCATATTCGGAGGAGATCCCTATGCTGAAGAATATGAAGATCTGAAGTTGAAGTTCATGGAATTTATGGATTCTATCAGACAAAAGCATCCAATTGGCGAAGTGATCAAGACCGAAACAACCACATTGACAGACCCTAACGGGCCAGTCAATAAGGCGGTTGATTACATCACTTGCGGATTGCTAGGTCTCTCCAAAACTGCCTCGGACCACTTCCAAAGCTTCAAAACGGATACTATGGAACCGCCAGACCTAATCTCAACCATAGTCTGCCACTTCCTTCGGATCTATCCTCCGCGCTACACTTTTCCGCAACCTAGGGCACATAACAGCACCTCTTGCCCTGGAGGTTCCTCTTCAGGTTAATTCAAGAGGAACAAAAGTCGAGACCTCGACTATAAATAGAAGCGCTTCTCGGGAGGCAACCCCTGTAATAAATATCCTTTCTTTTTAGTAGTATTTTTTTTTTTAAATTCCAAGAAGTGATATATCTCTGACTATCTTTCACACTTGGGTATCTAAATTGCTTTCAAAACACCACTTCAGCTTTTACCACCTAATCCAGGAAAATAGGAATTAAATTTTATCAAGCCATGTGTTTCGAGCATTTGAGGTACTTGCGTGCTACTTTCACACATTATGCTCGAACTCGTTTAAAAACACATGACTTAAAACTCATTTTGTATTACAAAACATCTTTTCACATTCTGGATTTAGGCACTTTCGGTAAAAAGCTATAATAAGAAGTCGGTAAAAATATACCCAACGTGTTCACACTTACGAGATATCTTCACAAGAGAGTGAAAGAAGTGTTAAAGATGGAGGACAAAGCTGTTATTTGTAAGCTGCGCACGCTAAAGCCGAAAGATCTTCATGGAGCCACCGCTAAAGAAGAATTCATGTCAAGATCTCCTCTTCAGCGCATCTTCCAGAATTCCATCCTTCTACCTTCGCTTCGATAGGGGAGTTCTCTCGTTCTCACTCTCGTTTTTGATATGATTGTTAGCTTTAAATTCTCATTAAAGTAGTCTATGCCATATCCCCAGCTTATCACTAAGTGTGGGATTCCAGCCCAAAACAAACACTTGAGTAACATTTTCCGATATGTTCAAACTCTAAGTGTGGGATTTTTCTCAAATCCCAACTCAAGAGAACATTAGGGACAATGTTCCTCTAAGTGTGGGATAGCGGTATAGAATACCTTAGGTTTGCTTGTTTGATTCTTGTTTCCAAAAGCAAACTCGGAAAATGTTCCTCAATTTATTTAAAAAAAAAACTCACTTTTGCTAAAATTTTTCAAAAATTTTTGAGTTAAAATGTCTTAAGAAGAAGCATTTTCATATATGAGTAGAGTAGTTTGGAAATTAAGAGTAAATAAGATAGGAATTTCTAAGGTCTAAAATGATAATCTAAAAGGGGCATCGCATGGCTAGGCAAAAACAAACCCAAAAACTTGCAGTGAGGTATCTTGAGCCAATATAAGCATTCATCTTTAATGCTTCACTATTCGTTTGTTTGAGTGTGCCGATGCATGCATCCGGAATTAGAACTTGCTCTTGGTATGCACTTCGAGACCATATTGGTAGAGTACCGTACGCGGTATAGGTGCAGTTAGATGACCTTGACATTCCTTAGGATTTAACCCATTTTTATCATATCTCTTCAAGCCCAAAACCCTTCCAACACTCATCTTTAGTGTTGATGATCCGCTTAGATAACCCTGTTGAGCCTTAACCTTTTCGTTTCTTTCAAAACCCTTTAAATCTTAACCCACTTATTCCACACCCACCAAAAATCTTATCTTAGAAATTTTAAACTTGTGGAAAATGTCATTTAAATGTCCTTTTTGCTTTCACTCCAAATCACAAATACTAGTGTTTACTCAAATTATCTCGCGTGCGTTCCCTGGATAAAAATCAAAAGTTGAGAATTTATGGTGTGAAAAATTGACACCAAGTAAATGCAAAGTCATCAAAAGGATGAAAAAGATGAAAGAAAGAAAAGGATTTCAAAAGGGCAAAAGAAAGAAACAAAATAAAATCCCTAGAAAAGCCCAAAAATAGAAACAAAAGAAAAAGAAAAGAAAATAGAATAAAGCTAAGTGCTTCGAATCTCTCGAAAATTCTCGCTCTTATAAAAAGACATAAATTCCCTCGTGTATTTTCAAAAGATAGAAGTCAAAATAGCTATCTTCTCGTACTGTTATCCGTTTCCGTTTTCATTAAAAAGGTTGTTTAAATAATGTTTTTCAAAAGTTTAAAAGTCCTAAGATAAGCAAAACCCTTTACAACAACTAAAAATTCCCACTTATCCATACCCTGTAACCCTCACCTGCCATTACAACCCACTCTGAATGTCCTGGGATAGCTAGCACCGTCCTCACCTAAGTGGTGGAGATATGATTCTCGAGCAAGCCTATGACGATGGATGTTGCATGACTGGCTTATGAGCGATTTCGTTAGATTAGATTGATAGGTAACCCGAAACACTTTTTGAGTGAATTGAGTGACCACCTTGTGAGATCGCCTAGTCATGTATATTCCAAGATCGCGAGAATTGAAAGCATGCCTAAGAGAACCATTTTATGCCTCTGAAAGGATTACCTTACTTTCTCTTATTTCCAGGATATGTTACTTGTATATGGAGATGGTTGTTTTTGATATATTTTGACTCACCCCAAAAACAAAATCGTGTTTTAAAAATGTTTTTCCTAAAAGCAAGTGAGAATTTTGAGTTTTGCTTGAGGACAAGCAAAGTCTAAGTGTGGGATATATGATGACACGCAAAAAGTCATGTTTTTATGTGCCATTATCTCACCATTTTAGCCCAATTATTAATGAAAACACTTAAATATGAACTTAAACGTCACATTTCATCATAAGGGATAAAATATAGACGATGTTTCAAAGAATCAGCAAAAACAACCTAAAAATGAGTAAAACAGAGCACAAACGATCATTGAATCTTCCGTTCACGCATTTAAGCACAATTTAAGCTATACTTGGAATTATGACCTCTAACTTATGTCATTTTCTTCGTTAGGAAATTATGAAACCGTGAACGCGAGAATCACTCAAAACGGATAAACGACGAAGAAGTTACGCCCGAACGAAGAAACGAAGAACCGAGAAATCAGGATACTGGAGGGATAGACCGTATACGGCCAAACTAGACCGTATACGGCCTAGCACAGACCGTATATGGCCTAGCTAGACCGTATACGGCCTAGCACAGCCGTATACGGCTTGTGTTCTCCCGTATTCACCCTACGTTCTCCCGTATACGGTCCAGTTCTCCCGTATTTGCCCTAGCTCAACCGTATCGTGCGTTTAGGCGATAAAAATCTGATTTTTATTCGGGTTTGCAATACGGTTGTGCGTTTGAAGTTTTGGATACGGTCTACGGATACGGTTGTGCGAGTTCTATATATAGAGGCTTCATTTCTTCATTTTCATCATCAATCAATTCATCCATTCTTCACCAACACTACTCTCTCACTACTCTCTCTCTAGATTAGGTTTTTATTTTTATTTTCATAGTTAGTGGCTAGTTAGTCTCCGGTTAATACTTAACCGGGCTACTAGAGGGGTAATAGTAATATCGCTTGGAGCGTACTCGAAGTTCTGTCTGTATACTTTCAAGTTATATTCAGCTACGCTCTTTTCACGGTTATATCTATCCTTTATCTTATTGATTAAAATGCATGCTGTTGTTATTTTGATTATGCTAGATTTAGGATTTGCCATGATTAGCGAGTAGTTATATTGCGTGTTTGTTGTGATGTAGTTAGCCGTATTAGTTGGGATGATGTCATTATGAAACAACGGAGGTAACGTTAAACGACTTTCATTTGTATAGCGCCGGAAACATCACGAATGTGTGTAGTACGGAACGTGGAAGCTATGAAAGTCGTGGGCACAATCCGTTGTGGAATAATGTCCCAAACCATTTTATAAATGAAAACTCGGTGCTTTGATTAACTTTCTATCTATGATTATAAACCTCACTTTAACCTAACGCCTTTCGACCAATGAACGTGATTAAAACCTTTTTATTAAGACGTAGCTAACCTTAAGTAAAGGTAATTAATTATCTGTGTTTGAAATAAACATGGTCTGGTTTTAAACCTGTGGAAATACCGTTTTCAATCAAAGTAGTGTACACAGTACATAAACTAGGGATTTATTGGGACTTTAAAGTAAGGGCTGGTTTATATCATAGATGGATAATTCCTGAACTTAAATACAAACTTAGCTTATAAGTCCAGAGTGACCATTGTGTAAGCCATTGGTATACTTGGAGAATTACTGGTTATTTCAACCTCTGGACTTTACAAACCCATCGATAGAAAGTAATCAAGCACCAAATCAAGTCTTATACTTAAATGTTTTATTCAATTGAGTATTCTTGTGGGGTTAAGAACGGTCGGACATCGAGTTAGTTTGCTGCCTTATTCATGCACCCTGGATATCTAATCCAAAAAGGGTCACTGTGCCGTAACAGGACAGTGTTGTGGGCTGGGCAACCTATTCCGATCAGAATCACGATAGCCTAGTTTCTCAGTGACATACTGATTGAGAAATCAATCAGTAGGGAGCTAGTGCTTATCCCACATATACTTAAAACAAATAAAATACAAATCTTTAGAGACGTTTTCATATCCTGAACTAAACATCATCCCAACGTTCGGCTAACGAACTCACAACAAACACCCCCTCTATCCTGACTGCTATTCCGTTTATTTTATCTACTTTTTATGATTGCTTATTAGTTTAATCATAAAAACAAAACCAAACCACTCCCAACTATTTTAAAACTCCCTCACTAATTAGAAACGGACATCCTAGACTACTCAGATCCACAATACAGTTGGTTTTGAAGAACGACCCTAGGTCATACTTATCACTATACACCCATAGTTTTAAGTATACTTAGGCCCAGCATTTATAAATATTAAAACCCACTGGTGCCGCCGCTGACGGACGGTCCAACGACAGGGTAAAACCTGATCGACCGTTGGCGGCGCATCACATAGCATTATACCCTCTGAGCCCAATAGTATCTACACGTAAGTGTGGCTCAGGAATAGCAAGCTCTGGCAGACGAGCTCTAATAATCAGCATACAAAAACGCGGGTAAACCATAAATCGTGATCGACCAGAACCTGATATCTGTCTCACAATCTCTCCAAAAATATAATCACATAAACTGTATGGTTTATTGTAAACCAGGGACAGTGCAGCCGATAGAATAGCATGGCTTAACTCATCAAAACCACCCTTCTTCGGTGCAAAAACGGTATTCATCACGTGCAATAGAAACCTCCACTGACCAATAACAAGAGGCTTCTGGAATTGACGTCCGCGTCTATCTCCCGTATAACCCATACGTCCGATAGCTCCTTCTATAAAATCCATGGGATACTCAACATCCCCATTCTCTTGTTCCTCTGTACCAAGCTGCAAAATCTCACGGAGATTTCCAGCGCTAAACACAACAGGTTGGCCGCCAACCGTTGCTCGAATCTCTGGTGGATTGACCGATTCGTCATGCTCTATACCCGTCCAGAAATCAGTCAGAATCGCCTGAGAAATAGGAGGATTTGCTGTAACAGCATACCGTATACGTGAACGTGCCAAAAATGAAAGCACCTGAGCTACTTTGCTAGCCCCCTTTGCACGTACATCCAGATCAACAAGGATGTTGTGACCTTTTTCAAATTGTCGAGCCATATCTGTAAAAACACAAATGACAACAACAATTCAAAGCAAATTAACTATTATCTATTATGAAAATGTATTCATCAAACATCTTAGTTGTATATATATAACTTGTGACATAATTGTCTCAAGTTATATATATAACATATATAACTTATAACTAATAAGTCGTAAGTCCAATATGTAATTTCCATTAATTACTTGTAATTTCAAAAATCTCAAGTTGTTAACGTTATATAAATCAATATATATTATATACCGCTAATATAAAATTAGGACACGCTACTAGATTACGTTTCGAATTGGTAGACTTTCGATATATATATATATATACATTGTCATAGGAATCCAAAAATATACTAGTTATTACTTAAAAAGTCGTAACTCTTATAAAAACCCCTTTTTTTATAAGTTCTGGATTCGCATAAGACACCTAAGCGAATCGAATTCAACTCGTTTTGCTTATCAACTCGCTTCGCTTATCAACTCGCGATTGGATCTGCAGCCAAGTGAACTCGCTAATCATGTCGATCCACAGATCAACTCGCTGGTCGATCCGCTAATCAACTCGATCCGCTAGTCAGCTCGCTGCGAGTTGAATCGAAGTTTCAACTCGTTCGATGAACAGCCGTCGCAAGTTTAAACTTAAAATCGATGATTTTGTTAGTTTTAACATGATCAAACGATACAATCACGTTTATTAAGGTTCGTTTAACATTAATCCTAAGGATTCGTGTTCTAACAATCCATTAATCTACGTGAATCAATCAAAAGTTAAACCGAAACCCTAAGTTTATAAAAACTCCGATTTCGCGTTAATTAAACGGTGAAATCCGTAGTATTTTACCTCAAAATGTTCGTAATCGAAAGGTGAATAAAATCTACGAATCAAAAACTCGTTCTCCGTACTCGCAAAATAGAAATCAAACGAAAATAAATTTTCGTCTCGTTTTCGCCAATAAGTGGATTCGCCAAGTTGAAGTGAACTCGCGAAGATTGTGGATCCGGTGATCTGTTCACTCGTTTGACCTTCCGATTTATACCCTGTATCTGATTCGCGAGATTACAAGTGGATCCGCGAGTTGACTAAGTCGACTCGCAGGAATAAATAAAAACGCGAATTAAATACTTAGTATAAATTAAAACTCCATCATTTGTACAAGTCTAAAATAAAATTATTTTTCACTTGTATTTGTTACGTTTGTTCAACTCAAAAATATTCAGTATAATTTAATTCCGAAGGGTAAAACCTAATAAACACAAAAACTTAAATTAACATCAACTAAAATAAGATAAAAACACAATTATGTAAACATTGGTATCAAGTAACATTTTATTAATCACTTGAGTAAAACACAATACATAAACAAAATGAATAAGAATTTATCTGCTTAGGGATCATATTAGAAAGAATAAGCAATTAAGTATTTATTTAAAAGTCTAAGTAGACTGGTAGTGTACATATCTCATGAAATTCAAATAAGTTACTATAAAATTACAACTAAAATTTATCATTTATACATTTATATTTATAAAACTATATCTTAGGTACCTTTATCCACATAGCATAATTAATAAATGCGTTACTCACATAAAATGAATAGTTTATTTATAGACAGTCCAAGATCATTACCGGTATTATGATCCACATAAACAAATTATACTCAATTTTCTAAGCAAACACTTTATTGTTAGTATGAATATTATCAAGTGCTTCCTATGACATACTGAAGAATTCAAGTAAAACTCATAGCACTGCATCATTAAATTTCAAGGTAGCAGTTACTAAATGATGTATCTTTTCGAAACATATAACATACACTTGAATTTTTAGGTTAGACAAATATCAGACATACTTTGAATATGCTATGTTATCCAAGTCTGTACATAGTACAACAGAGAATCCCTTCTAGCATAATTCAAAATACATTTGAGAATATTAATTTAATTAAAGGTTTCAGATCTGTACTTAGTACAACAAAGTTACCAGTAATTAAGTTAATACCCATATTTCAACTATTTGCCAATTAAAAATGCATGATAACAGTGTATGGCAATACCATCATTCAATAATTAAGACTTAATGTCATACATCATAGAATAGTAATACAAGATAATAAACAAGTAGTTAATTAACTTCTTAAGGCTTAAAAATTTTTTTAATATGCCTACCAGTACATCATATGATGAAGCCATCTAAAGTTTTCACTAAAAATAGACAAATTATAACTTGTGGATATAGGTGTATAATATAAACACATACCTGATAGAACCGATGTAGTTCTAAAGCAACTTTATTTGAACCTACTACCATATCATACTTAGGACTTAAGCTTATTATTGTGAAGCTTATTCTCCTAATGTACTATCATTTCCCTTAGTTTTTGCAAATTAAAACTTAACATATTTTAAAGAATATTATGTTTATATTCTTTAATGAAGGCGATTCCCCTTAGGTAACAAGCAAATGAATGCCATACGCCTTTTTTTTTTTTAATGAACATAGAAATACTAACTATTACAAAAATACCCTTGGAAGACTAATCACTCTGGATTTCTCATTCCATTTAGTTGAACCAACGTCTTAAATCTTGCTCTGTCGAACGCCTTTGTGTATAAGTCTGCTAAGTTATCCAATGATGGAACCTTAACTAACTTTATCAACTTCTTTTCAGCACAATCTCTAATAAAATGATGTCGAATATCAATGTGCTTAGTTTTACTGTGCTTCACCGGATTATTGGTGATCGACATAGTAGATTCGTTATCAATCATCATAGGAGTATTGATTATATTTAACCCGTAATCCCGCAGTTGCTGTTGAATCCAAAGGACTTGAGAGCAACAGCTGCCAGCTGCAACGTACTCAGCTTCACATGTAGAAATGGCTACCGAGGTTTGCTTCTTGCACTGCCAGGATACTAATCTACCTCCTAGGAATTGACATCCCCCGGTCGTAGATTTCCTATTCTGATTGCATCCTCCATAATCCGAATCAGTATAAGCTTCGAGATCTAAGTCTCCATCAATCAGATACCAAAGACCCAGCTTAGGTTTCCCTTTGAGGTAACGAAAGATTCGTTTAACAGCTTGCATATGTGACTCTTTCGGATTAGCCTGATATCTTGCGCATAAACAAACAGCAAACATTATGTCAGGCCTAGAAGCTGTTAGATACATTAGTGATCCGATCATGGCTCTATAAAGAGTTGGATCCACATCGCCATCACTCGATGTATCTGGACCTAGTCCATGATTGACTGGAATTGGAGTATTGTAGACCTTACTTTCATCCATCTTAAAGCGTTCTAATAGCTCATATGTGTATTTAGATTGATGAATAAAGAATACATCCTTCTTTTGATCAACTTGTAATCCTAAGAAGAAATTTAACTCTCCCATTGCAGACATTTCAAACCTTTTCCTCATGACTTTCTCAAATTCTTGACACATCTTTTCATCAGACGATCCAAAGATAATGTCATCAACATAAACTTGTACGAGAAGAAAGTCTTTCTTTTTCCACTTCACAAACAGTGTACTATCAATCGATCCTCTTGTAAATCCATTCTCAAGTAGATAAGTTGATAGTGTTCCATACCATGCCCTAGGTGCTTGATGTAATCCATATAGAGCCTTATTCAAACGATATACTCTATCTGGATACTCAGGATCAGCAAACCCTGGCGGTTGTGAAACATACACCAATTCTTCCACTTTGCCATACAAAAAGGCACTCTTAACATCCAACTGATACACTTTTATACCAAAATATGATGCGAATGCTAAGAATACTCTAATTGCTTCTAACCTAGCAACTGGTGCAAACACTTCATTGTAGTCAATACCTTCTTGTTGATTAAAACCTTGAACCACCAGATGAGCTTTATTGCGAGTAACGATTCCTTTATCATCTCTCTTGCACTTAAATACCCATCTAGTTCCAATTGGATATTCTCCCTTTGGTAGGTCAACCAACTCCCATACTTGTAATTTAGAGAACTGAGATAGTTCCTCTTGCATTGCTTCTACCCACGAGCTTTCTTTTAAAGCCATTTGAACATTTTTAGGCTCGACTTGTGAGATAAAGCATGAATATAGACATTGATTAGGAATCCCTGTCTCTTTCATTGCAGTATACAAGCTTTGGTATTCTAAATTTTCATACGTACTAGCTTTTGATTGATGCCTAGTTTGAACCGGAGTATTAATATCACCGATGATGTTTTCAACGGGATGATTCTTACTCGTTCTAGTTATAGTAACTGGTTCAACCGGTATATCATCTCCTAAATTAGTACCAATCTCTTCCAATGAAGGTACATCTTCCGTACGAGCAGAAGATATCCTTAAGTGTTTCAAAGGAGTAAGTATATCATCAAACTTTGTAGAAAGATCATCAAGATCTTCTGTTTCTTGAGACTTATCCTCTGAAGGTTGTTGTGACTCACTTGTAGAAGCTTTATCTGAGTCAACATTAGTCTTAATTCCAGACTGTTTAACACTTGATGTTGAAGAGGAACCAATATTCCAATCTTCAAACAATAAATGTTCAGCTATCTCTGAATCACTGACATAGTCACTAATAGGAACTTTAAATGATGCAAAAAGATCAGAATAATCAAATTACCAATCTAAGCCCTTATGAACATCAGGTGAGTAGCTCGTAACCTCAATATTATAAACTACCTCCAAACGTCCTGTGACTTTATTAAAGACTCTCTTGTTTGGTGAATTGGGCATATAACCTAGGAAAAATCCTTCGTCAGCCTTCTCACCAAATTTTGCTTGATGCCCAGTCTTTAATATAGTGCATGAAACTCCAAAGGGTTCAAACCCCTTTAAGTTAGGTTTCTTATTGTTCAAAAGCTTATAACAAGTCTTGTTATGTCTCTTAACCGTAAGAACTCTATTAAGAACATAACATGCTGTATTCACTGCTTCTGCCCAAAAGATGACCGGAAGCTTTGAATCAGCAATCATTGTTCTTGCAGCTTCAATCAACGTCCTATTTTTCCTTTCAGCTACACCATTCTGTTGAGGTTCATAAGGTGCACTGAATTGATGTAATATCCCTTTGCTTAAGCAATAGATATTCAACGTTGAATTCTTAAATTCTGTTCCATTGTCACTACGAATACGCTTCACTCTCTTTTTATAGACATTCTCTACTAGATCAAAGAACTCAATTAAAATTCCTGGAGTTTCATCCTTTGATCCCAAAAAGAATACCCATGAGAATCTAGAATAATCATCTGTGACAACCAAACAGTACCATTTGCCACCTAGACTTCTCATGCTTATAGGGCCAAAGAGATCCATATGTAGCAATTCAAATGGCGAGGAGATAGAGTTTTCAGTCTTAGGTCTGTGTGGTTTCTTGTGCTGCTTTCCTTTCATGCAAGGAACACACTTATCCTCAGACTCGAAACGTTTTTGTGGTACACCTAGAACCAAACCATTTTTGTTTATATAATTCATCTTTCTCCAGTTCAGGTGTGCCATTCTCCTATGCCATAACAAAGCGTCTGTTTCCGAAGCCTTAGATAATAAACAAGTAGACATCAATGAAGAGGTAGGAACACCCATGTTGATAGCATAGATGTCTTTCTTCCTTGGCGCTCTCATTAATATCCATTCATCAGGAATTTTGAAACCTGGCTTCAGGACTAAGGCCTCCTTTTCATTAAAATAAACTGGATGACCTTTATCACAGACTTGGGAAACACTCACTAGGTTGTGAGTTAGTTCTTCAACATAGTTCACATCCTTAAGAGTCAAAGTTCCATTTGAAACTTTTCCTTTTCCCGAAATTACTCCTCCTTTATCTCCTGCAAAATTTACTTTTTGCTTGAGACTCTCCTTGAAGTCCTTCAGTAGACTTCTTTCTCCGGTCATGTGCCTCGAGCATCCACTGTCTACATACCACCAGCTGTCCTTGTTCACAGCATGCTCCTGCACATAACACAACACACGATCAGTTATCAAGAGGGACCCAAGCCATTACGGTCTTGGTTTGTCCCTTATCATCAACAAACTTAAGCTCTTTAAAATAATCATCCTTCCCATCAGGAGCTTTGGTTACTTTCGAAGTAGCTTGAATTTGTGAACGATCAGCCTTAAGAGGTGAATTTGAGGATACCCTCCTAGGCACATAATTATGAGCTCTATTATGATAATTATAATTAAACTCATGTGATCGCGAAGTAGTACCACTCTCATAATGACTATGGCCTCTACTTGGAGTTCTAAACCTCGACGGTGTCACATCCCTAGACTTATGGATAACATTATCACTTTGAGTATATGGCCGTTTAGGTTTAGGTGGGGAGACACTATGTTTACCGTCTCTTTTAAGAATGTTAACAGGTTTATTACCTAACTTAGGTTTGGTATCTAACCTATCTACAGTCATACTAGAGTCGGTCTGTGTCTTTTCATCAATCACAGGCTTATGTGGTGTTTCAGGCTTTTTGTTAGGACAACACGAAGCCACGTGTCCCTTTTGGCGACACTTGAAACATGACATCTGCTTGCGTGATTTAGGAACTTTTGCATTACTACTCGGAGTCTTAGGCACTAAAGGTTCAGGTATTTGTTCCTTATTAACCTTATCATCAGTCTTAGCATCGTTAATCACTCCACCCGATACAAACTGTATTTTGGTGAAATGAGACACCTTACCATTATCTGATGATTGGTTCTTAAAAACATCCTTCTGTGCCTCTAACTTTTCAGGGTCATTAGTTACTAATATCTCAGGATTAGCATCTGTCATTTCAGAATCTATCGAGTTACTAGTGTAATTGGCATTAAAAGGATGAGGTACATCATTGTATCCTATCCCAGTCTTGTCCTTTACACTGCGTTGAGCATCTAGCATTTTATCCATTTCTAAAGTTCTGTAGGACTCAATCTTACGATTTTGTTCTACTAACTTATGCTTCAGCTCAGCTAACTCTCTATCCCTATCAGCTATTGTTCGATTTAAGTCATCAATGTTCATATAGAGACCATCTATGATTATTGTCTTTTCATTTATGGTATCTCTAAGTGCAATCTTATCAGAACTGTCAGACTTAATCTTATTCTTAAGATCTACCTTATCTGTACTTAACCTAAGGACATCACTTTTAGCTTGTTCAACTTCAGATATTATAGTCTTATTAGAATCATTAAAAATGCTAACTTGGGAAGACAAATTCTGATTCGACATAGTTAAAACACTTAATTGTGATTGTAGATCAGTAACTAGATAACAAACATCAGCAAGAGTAAGAATATCCAAACATACCCTTTTCTTGTCAGTTTGTACTTCAGCCATGCGTGCTACAAAATCATCTGGACTCATATTAGCAGTTGAATCTATATAGAGCACGTCATCATCACTTGCTTTCTCATGAATCTCCGGCACCTTTATTTCAACATCAATAGGCATATAGCTATTGGACTCAGCAGCTATCTCTTGATCTTCAATCTCAGCCATGAGAGCTTCCTCAGACTGAGCTTGCCAATCATAAGATCCATCCAACTGTTTCACAACCAAGGCTTTGGAAGCTAAGGTACTTCCCGAACCTTGTTTGCTAATGCCAGTTTCAACCTTAGGTCTTTGACACTCACGAGCAAAATGTCCATAACCTTGACAGTTGAAACACTTGATCTTGGTTTTATCAAACCCTGATCGATTTCCTACCACCTTTCTACCAGTTCTCTTTAAGAAATTTTTAACTCTCCTTGATAACATTGCAAGTTGATCCTGGAGATCTATTTCCTCAAGATAATCAGGGTCTATCTGATCATAGTCTTCATCAAACATAATCGGATCATTGATTTTACCCTGAATGTAGTTTTCATAAGAAGCAACAAAGGATGCAAGGACAGATAACTGTTGCTCTGCAGATTTCACACTCATTGGCATCTTTTGATGTCCTTGAGTTGACTTCTCAGCAGGTGTACCTTTAGATTCATTACCTGATGAGGTAAGAAGGCACACGTCATCTGTTATCATTTCACCATTTTCATCAGTATTACCCACTAAAAGTGCAGTGGTCGAACTAGATGACGAAGTTGAGAGATTCGTTTTCCCATGATATAGCCCAGGATTCTGAACCTGATCAGAATCAGTTTCTCTCGATTTCTTTGTGAAATCATAACCTTTTAGCTTGTCAATGACCTGTTCTAAGGTCATGGTTGCATACCTTTCATCGTTGTCTTTGAGCATTACACCATACATTTCCCACTTAGACGGCAAACCCTCAATAAATTTGTCGGTTCTTTCAGTCTCAGTAGTAACAATCTCATGGTTGTCAAGCTCACTTAACAAGTGGTAGAATCTAGTGATGTAAGCATCAAGATCTTCTCCTTTTAAAGCTTTTATAACAGTAAACTGTTTCTTAAGAAGATTCTTCCTGCCTGCCTTCACTTGAGGACTTCCCTCACATCTTTTCTCTAACGCTTCCCAGAGCGTTCTAGCAGTTTGAAAAGACTTGAGTTGATGGTTTATTTCCTTTGGTAAACTCATCTTAATTGCAGAATGGGATTTATTCTCCAATTCATAGTCCTTCTTTTGTTGATCGCTCATTCGGTTATAAGCAAGAGTAACAGTTGCATTATTAACCGTTTGAGTAGGTGCAGTGTATCCATTCTTGATACACATCCAGAACGACAAATCATGGAATCTACAGTAAGATTCAAATCTGTCCTTCCAGTTATAGTAATCTTCGATTTTCAACAATTTAGGTGGAACGTTTGATTTTCCCACCTCATGTTCCATCTCAATCATTCTACTAAGATCAGACATCTTAAAAACTTAACGTAAAACTGTTTCGCGAATTCAGAAAAAAACTCGATTCGCAAGACTCAGTTCAACTCGCAATCTCGGCTCGACTCGTAAGTCTCAGTTCGGATTGCTGTGATGTCGATTCGCAAGTGATTTCGATTCGCGAGAAATCTCAGTTCGACTCGCAAGTCTCAGTTCGACTCGCTAGTTCAACTCGGTTCGCATGCTACACTGAAACCCTAATCTCGACTCGAGAAACGGCTGGAAAACCCGAAAAACTAAAATTCAAGGTATTTTTACGATTTAAACAGGAGATTTCGATCGTAAACTAACCCTAAAACATCCAGAGAATGATTTTGATCGTTAGTATGTATTAATGCACGTATAAACGATCCGAATCACAACGCAATCACCTCTAAAACTATTGAACACACTCGTATTTAGCCCGAAAGCTCTGATACCAGATGTAAGTCCCTAGTTCTTAGGATCGATAACTTCGTTATCTGTAGTATTAAGGTGCGGAATCCCTCAATACGGTGTTATCTTACTAATAACGAGTAAGTTCGTAATTGCGTATATTAAAGCTTAACTTTAAACGATAAAACGTCAAAGCCTAGCCGTTAGGTTTGTTTTTCCTGGTATTCTGAGTTCACCGATTTGAAGAATGCAAAAGTGTTAAAAGTGTTATGTTTTTCACGATTGAAAAACATTAAATATGTCGTCTCAACTCGCTGCCGCTGGGCCTGCGAGTTGACTCGACTCGTTCTGCAAGCCCAAGCCCATTATGCTTCGGCTCGTTATGCCTATCTGTGTCCACGAGTACAGTTCTCATCTTGCTGCTCAACTCGCAGCGACTTGAGAACTCGACTCGCATCAAACGTATATTTATTTCGTATTTAATTATTCGTCTAACTTTAACAAAATAATATGTTTAACGAATATTACTAACAAAACAAATATTTATTTACAAATCTAAACCAATGTACAAACGTAATAATAATTACACCAGTCCTATTTCAAGCTAGATCTGTTGTCACAATTTATGTCTCAACACTCCTGACGCAGTTAATGCAACCACCGGTGGCACCACCACCACCACCACAGCTACCACCAATGTTGGCAAACCTGCTTGCTGTGATGCAGGGGAAAATGCCTACACCTCAAAGTATAATCCCTGATTCTAACACTCAATTTCACCTGGCAATAGCTAGTGTAGCAATTTCCCTGGGAGCAATGGTCCCTGCCACTTTGGGCACCTATGATGGTACGACTGATCCAGAGGACTTCATCCAGTCCTATGATCATGCCATAAAAACACAGCATTGGGAAGACGCTGTCGCCTGCCAAATGTTTCCTTCAGTGCTCAGATCGTATGCAAAATCCTGGTTTTAGGATCTTCCTGAGAGGAGCATCACATGCTTCAACGACATCAGGAAGAGGTTTGTTAGCCATTTTCACCAGAAGAAAAAGCATGTCAGATCCCACGTGGAAGCTTACATGATTAAACAACATGCTCATGAGCCCCTGGAAGATTTTATAGACAGATATACTGATGAATGTTTGAAAATTCCCGGACTCCCTGAAAGCCAGCAAGTGTCGGGATTCATCCCCTGCTTGGATGAAAATCGTTTCTAGTCATTGGTGGACAAGTTTATTGGTGAAACACCACCAACTTTTGCTGCGCAAGTGTCCCAAATAAGAGACTATATCAGGGAGATGGAAAAATGGCAGCTTAACAGGAGGAACAAACATGCAGCAAATAACTCCAAGGGAGATAAAAAATTTTAGGCTTATCAGGGAAAGGGCAAAAGCACACAGGGAAACAAGTTCAACAGGGGGAACAGATTCCAACCATACAACAAGCATGCTGAAAAGGACGCAGTAATAGCATCCCTGTCAAAGACACCACATGAAATCCTGGCAACTGAGCCCGTTGCAAAAGGATTTAAGAAACCCCCTCTAATGGTTTCTAAAGCGAAAGATAATGGAAAGTATTGCAAGTTTCATAAGGAAGGGGGCACGACACAAATGAATGCAGGGAGCTAAAGGCTCAGATATACAAAGCAATAAAAGAGGAGAAGCTGGAACATCTTGCGCAGGGAGCTCGCGATTACCAACAGGGAGAGGTCAAGAAAGGTAAGGGAACGGCTGAGCTCCCAAAACCAGATGCAATAATACTTATGATCAGCCCCCTGATGCAGGGGCAGAAAAGAAAGATCGACAGGATCGAATTGTGGGAGTTACAGGAAATAAGCTTCCCGCCAATTCACAGAGTTATCCCATCTGCTGAACCACTTGTAATCACAGCAAGAATAGCAAACTTCCAAGTAGGAAGGGTGTACCTGGACAGTGGAAGTTATACGGAGATCATGTATGAGCACTGTTTTGAGCGGTTGCCTGATAGCATCAAAAGTCGCAAGGAAGAATTCTTACAGCCACTGGTGGGCTTTTCAGGTGAAACAAATTGGCCACTGGGTAAGATAAAAATGGAAGTGACATTAGGCGACTATCCTCGCTACAGGACTATTAACCTAGACTTCGTCATTGTTCGCTCATCTTCAAAACACAATGTTATCTTAGGAAGAACAGCCATGCTGCAATTCGGGGCCATACTATCCACCGTCCATGGGATGGTAAAGTTTCCAACACCAGAAGGCATTGCTACGGTCCAGACAACAAAACAGATACCAATAGAATGTACCCAGGTCAGCCAAAAAACTCAGCAGGAAGCTTCAGAGCCACATGAAAGCGAAGAAGAAAAAGTGATACTTAATCAAGCCTTCCCAGAGCAAACAGTAAGCATAGGCAAGAAACTCCCCGCAGGAATCAAAAAACAACTTAAAGAATTGCTGATCGAGAACCAGGATATTTTTGCTTTCCAACCATCAGATATGACAGGAGTGCCCAGGAGCATTGCGGAGCACTCCCTGAACGTCAGACCAGGGATAACCCCATCCAGGCAAAAGAAAAGGGGAATGGCACCAGAAAGAAGCGCTTTCCTGCAGAAAGAAGTGGAAGTCCTCGTGGCCGCAGGGATATTAAGAGAGGCAAAATACCAGACCTGGGTGGCCAACCCAGTCATGGTTAAAAAGCCAAATGGTTCCTGGAGAATGTGTATTGACTAGTCAGATCTCAACAAGGCCTGCCTAAAAGATAATTATCCATTGCCAGACATAGACTGGAAGGTTGAGTCCCTGGCAAGTTACAGACTGAAATGTTTCTTGGACGCCTACAAGGGTTATCATCAAATTCAAATGGCTGAGCACGATGAAGACAAAATGGCGTTCCACACAAATCAGGGAATCTTTTGTTTTAGAAAAATGCCATTCGGGTTAAAAAATGCAGGAGCAACCTACCAGCGGGTAATTGACTCGGCATTCAGGTAACAAATCGGCAGGAATGTCGAAGCATATGTAGATGATCTAGTAATCAAAAGTACCACAGAAGCTAAGATGCTTGCCGACATATCATAGACCTTTACCACCCTGCGTGGTATAAACATGAAGCTCAATCCCAGCAAGTGTACCTTTGGGGTGGAAGAAGGAATGTTCTTGGGCCACGTGATTACGACAGGCGGATTCAAGGCAAACCCGGAGAAAGTCCAGGCAGTAACAAACATGCCCTCTCCAAAAACAAAACAGGATGTCCAAAGTCTGTCAGGAAAGCTTGCTGCATTAACCAGATTCCTGTCCAAAGCGGCAGAACGTTCCCTGCCATTTTTCTCTACACTGAAAGGCATCACAGGAAAGAAAGACTTTCAATGGACTGAACAGGCGGAACAGGCGTTTCAGGAGATGAAGGCATCCATGGCAGAGTTACCTACACTCACTGCCCCCGTGCCAGGTGAAACCCTGACACTATACTTAGCGGCATCAAGTGGGGCAGTGAGTTCAGTCTTAATAGCAAAAAGAAACAAGGTGCAAATGCCAGTATATTTTGTCAGCAAAGCATTACAGCCAGCCGAACTAAACTACTCTCCCATAGAAAAGCTTATTTTGGCTCTTGTGCATTCGGCAAGGCGCCTGCGAAGATACTTTCAGGCTCACCCAATCATAGTTTTAACCAATCATCCAATTAAGCAAGTATTGCTAAAACCAGAAAAGTCAGGGCGATTGGCCAAATGGGCCATCGAACTAGGGGAACACGAAATCACATTCTGTCCTAGAAATGCAGTAAAAGGACAAGTCATGGTTGATTTCCTGGCTGAATTACCAGGAGAAGTAGAAGGCAAGAGCTCCCTGACCGTCAGCACTACACCCAGGGAAACCTGGGAACTCTATACTGATGGTGCAGCCAGCTCTGGGGGGTCTGGAGCAGGGCTAATTCTGACGAGTCCATCAGGAGAAGAACACACTTATGCTCTAAGATTTGATTTCCCGGCAACAAATAACGAAGCGGAATATGAGGCATTAATCACAGGGCTGAGAATAGCTGAACAAATGGACATTAAAAACATTCAGGTGTTCGTAGATTCCCAGCTAGTGGCTAATCAGGTGAATGGCAGTTTTGAGGCCAAAGAATAGGCAATGAAAAAAATACCTAGACGTGGTACAGGAGATCAAAAGGAAGTTTCAGCATTTTAAAATTGATCAGGTGCCAAGAAGCCAAAACAAAAAGGCTGATGTGCTAAGCAAACTAGCAACTCTTACTTTTGCTCATCTCACGAAGGAAGTCTTGGTTGAAGTTCTAAAGCAAAAGTCAATAGATTCTGGCAGTGAAGTTAGCCCAATAGAAGAGGAAGGTGAAACATAGATGACACCGATCAGGAATTATTTACTATCTAGAATACTCCCAGCCGATAGAACACAGGCAAGGAAAATCAGAGTAAAGGCACCAATGTATATCATTGAAAAAGGGGAGTTGCTCAGTAAGTCTTTCCTGGGGCCCAATCTCAGGTGTGCCAGACCACGGCAAGCAGAAAACCTGATCAGGGAAGTACACGAAGGATCTTGTGGTTTACATTCAGGACCAAGGGCCATCACCGGGAAAATAATGAGGCAGGGGTACTTTTGGCTATCAATGCATCAGGATACCCTATCAGTTGTTCAAAAATGCCAATCATGTCAAATGCATGCACCCATTTCCAGAACTCCGAAACACGATCTGATCCCGGTCACTCTCCATGGCCATTCTTCAAATGGGGTATTGACATTGTGGGTCCTTTCCCCCCAGCTGCAGGAGGAATTAAATTCATCGTTGTCGCCATTGATTATTTCACCAAGTGGGTGGAGGCAAAACCCATAGCACAGATTTCAGGAAAGAAAATGGTCAATTTCGTCTGGGAGAACATTGTTTGCAGGTTCGGCATCCCCCACGAGATTGTGAGTGACAATGGCACTCAATTTGCAGCAGATCCTTTTAAATCATGGTGCAGTGAACTTTCAATCAAGCAGACTTTCACTTCCGTAGCTCACCCTCAGGCAAACGGACAAGTTGAAGTGACAAACAGGGATATAGTTGCAGGTATTAAGGCCAGGCTGGGTACCTCCAGAACAGGATGGGTTGAAGAACTTCCAAACGTTTTATGGGCCCACACTACAATGCCAAAAAATGATAGCACATGGGTAACGCCATTCAGTCTTGTATATGGTACAGAGGCTGTCATCCCTGCTGAGATCAGCGTGCCGACAGATAGAGTCATGATGTTTGAAGAAGGAGCGAACATAGAATCCCTATAGGAGAATCTGAACATGGTCGAAGAAGTTAGGGAGATGACGGCAATTCAGCAGGCGAGGAATAAGCACAAGATGGCCAGGTATTACAACAGGAGAGTTCAACCACAAACATATAAGGCAGGAGACTATGTTTGGCGCAGGAATGAAGCTTCTAGAACAGAAGATACAGGAAAGCTTGGTCAAAACTGGGAAGGTCCATACCAAGTTATTGAAGTTCACGGTAACGGAGCCTATTCCTTGAACAACTTGAACGGAACAGCTGTGCCTCGCACCTGGCACGCAACAAATCTGAAGAAGTGCTATGTCTGAACAACTATGTAAGCCCAGTAGGGATTGATCGCCCCTACTGATTGGCAAATCTATGTTAAATCGCTTTTATAATAAAAACAGTTGTTCATCCCAGAAATTTATCTTATAAATTTAGGGCCGCTGACCATAATCATGCGATATAATTTTATAATGCCCCATTCCCTGCACTCGGCTGACAGAATCACCCGAAATGGCAGACAGGAATGGCGGCCCTGCCACAGTGGAAGGTGCATTCTAGCCCTATCCCTGGCAGAGATTCACCTCAACCAATAGGTTGGCAAGTGATGAATCAGACCAAGGCAAGAATGGCACAAGCATCCGCCAATAGGTTTGCTAGCTGCACATTCCTTGAACTAAAGGCATTCTAGAATCTGCCAAGTCATGACTAAAACACGGGAAAAGTCCCACACAGGCAAAACCTTGCTTAAAAAAAAAAAGACAAAGCATAGAAATAACGAGTACTCGCAGAAAACACAAAATATGCATTGACAAACATCAAAATTGTACACAGATATAAAATTGTAATTACAATACATAAATTGTTCAAAGATTACAAATTCAGAATATCTAAGGCTTCATCGCCATAATGGCATCAACAGGCATATCTAGATCTGCAACCAGCCTTTCCAGAAAAGGAGAAGTGGACAGGTTAGCCAAAGCCTGTCCTGCAGCTCTTCCTTTAGCAGTTGCTTCAGGGTCTAGCTTGGCCGCAATCTCAGTAGGAAGAGGAGTCAGATGTATGGAGGTCAGGAAGGCTACCTCATGTTGTCCCTAGGAACGAGCACACTTAACCATGTTGGCAAAGGGAGTTTGGATGCCAGGAAACCCATCGAGGTAATGATCAGATCAGGAAGACCAGCCTGCAATCTTCTCTTCTCCTCAGTGGCCGCATCCCTTTCAAATATTGCCAGATCCCTATACCTGACAACTTGATCACGGGCAGCAATGGCTTCATCTTTAGCAGCAACAGCCTCATCCCGGTGAAGAATAGCAGCATTCAGCTCTTGACCATTCTACTGCAGGGAGGCCTCCATGTCTTCAATTTTCTTCTCCTGCACAGCAAGCTTGATTTTCAAAGATTCAATCTCAGCAGCCATCTGGTCAACTTTGGCTATCTTCTCCGAGTGATCAGCCTTAAACTTCTCAAAACCCTCTCTCTCCTGCCTAAACCTAGCTCTTTCCTCTTTAAGACCAGCACCCAGCTTCCTGTTCAACCTGTCAACATGATCAGCGACATACAGAGTGTTGATGTTCCACATGAAATGATCAAAGGTTGACTTGATCCCCCGGTTGATGCCTTGGCGGATTTTCAAGGAACTCATCTTTTTTCCAATTGCAGGAGGCATGGCATGCCGGATGTAGTCCCTGCATGACTGAAGATCACGGCCAGGGTTATCCACCTGGTATCCCCACTCCGGTACAAAAATCGGGGAGCCACCAAAGTCACCAGGAGGAGCAGTAGGGATGGGTCTTCTGGCCCCTCCAAGAAAATCAGTGGCATCATCATCCTCGTCCATCTCTGGAAGGGAGAGGCTAGAGCTGCTATCGTACAGGGAACTACCCCCTGTCATTTCCCTCTGGGCAGACTCCTCATGTAAATCCACCTTTCTTTTCTTCTTCGAATGAAGAACCGCCTCATCACCCCCTTCCTCATCTGCAAATAACAAGATGAAGGTCAATAATCATGGCAAATGAAAAAAGTACAATAATAATAACTGAAGGGGATATGATGAAGTACCAGTGGTAGAGTCAGGCAGTGCAAACTGAGTCCTCTTCACCCGGACGGTCTTAGCCGACAACCCTCCCTCCTGGGTACTGGTTTCCTGAGTTGAAGTGTCAACAACTTCAACTGCCGGGGCAGACTTTTTCTTCTTCTTGGGAGCGGCTTTTTCTCCAGCGGTAGGTTTTTTCTTGCCGGAACCACCGCCCAAAGTATCAACAACTGTGAAATCAGGGGGAATAGCCGATCCAGCAGGAAGAGTCTCAGCGGTGCTACCATCGGGATTGACAGGCAAGTTATCCACAGAGGTATGACCAATGTCGATTCCTGAAGGATCCTCGGCAGCAAGGGCAAAACAAATGTCCATCACTGCAAAAAGAAATATATAGCACATTACTATGACATCAAAAGAAAAAACAATAAAAAGCAAAATATCGAAAGGAACATCCACTGAACCGCCAAAGCCACTGCCACCCCCTTACTTTCGTTGTTACGCCGGCACACCAGGACCCTTTCCTTACGGTTCCAGTTCCTGCTCATATTCGCCATCGCCAGAAAAGAATCAGGATAAGGTCTCATAACTACCTTTGCCTGACACAGGAGGCGGAAAAAACTCATATCATTCTCAGCCACCTGAATCACAGGGGCAGCGTTCTTAACGGGCGCCTGCCTCTTTACCCATACAGATGGCGTAGCCCAAAGAAGAAGCTTCTCCTTTCCTTCAGGAAGAACTCTATCATCAACAAAGAAGAAATGATCCTTCCAGTTCCGAAGGCCATCAACCCTAGTGCCACAAAAGTTGGTATTCTTCCCTGTTCATTTCGCCACTGAGAACCAGCTTTCAGGAGAGTTGGTAAGGGTAAACTGGGAAGTAAAAAACAACACAGACGGCTCCTTCTTGTGGAGACGACAATATACCTCAAATATAATTATTTTTTGAAGACCTTGGGGGTGCAACTGCATAAAGCCCACCTCATAGTGCTCTAACAAAGAAATCAAAAAGGGGGAAGGGGGTAGCCTGAAGTTACTGGTTTCAAACCAGTGAGTATAAACAGTGACCTTCTCTTTCGGCGGAGTATGAGCCCTCTGGGAAGTAGAAGGGGCCGTGGCATCAAATTGATACAGGCAAGGATATCGCTCGGCTAGACTTGGCATATCACTTTCCCTGACCTTACTTTCTATATCCTCCACTAACCCACCAGAAAATTGCATATTTGCACCCGATGGCGCTCTAACAGTAGAAACCGGTTCAGCAGAAGGGGCGGTGGAGGGCGACGGTTCCATGATTATTTCTCAAAAGATACAAACAAAAAATGCAAACCAGAAGAGGAAGACACCGAAAAAGGTACAAGAATACTGACCTACTCAGTCGACGAAGCGCAGAAGTACAAAAAACTCCTATGATTCTTCGCCGAAAATCGTAAAAAGCAGAGAGAATTAAGGAAGAGAGAATTTAAAAACGTAAAATGAAAATTGGGGGGGGGGGGGGGGGGGGTTAAATCGCCTATTTATGGGCAAAATTATTAACCGTCATGAGCCCATGGGCCCTAATCTCAGGCGTACACGTGTACGGGTGAAACACAGCGCTTGTGGCAAGCTGGATCAATTAATACCCCACGCGCCCTTGCAGCAATTGGTACGGCACCCAAGGGATGCCCAAAGGACACCCGCATTAAATGCGCCTCGGGTACAACCCCTAATCTGACAAAATGACGGGACGCCATCAGTCAAACGTCAATGGATAAAAAATGGCCACGTCCCCCTGGTAACTCATCTCTCCTGAAACACAAAAACATAAGGCGGGAACATCTCAAAAAATATATAAGCCACTGTGCAGGAACATAACGCCAATCAAAAAATCTCTCTCCTGTACAGGAATACATTGCGGGACATAGACCATCGCAGATAAGACCCTTTAATAGGGGAGCAAAATTAACTAGAGTTTAGTCCCCTGACGAATACAACAGCGTACTAAACTGGGGGGACTTAATCATGTACCATGTAACGGGTCCAAATTTAAGATATAACGCCCATCAGGCAAGGCCCATCAGGCAAGGCCTAATACACTCGTTGGCCCATCAAGTTAGGGTTTATGTCTCCTTGGCCCACGACAATAGGATTCAGGAAATCACCAACGTTAGTGGTGGTCTCCTGAAAGCCGACAAGGACAGAAACCCTCAATTACCATTGGGCCACGTCACCACAGGGGGCCCTCACACAAGGTACGTCAATCACAACCGTACGATATAAAGACGCCTAGATAATGACTTAGCCGTACGATCAACAAGTACCCCCAGATGGTGATTTGGCCGTACGATCAAACGCACCAGATGGCGACACGTGGCTAAACTTGTCCACCAAGGTGATCATGGGGTACTATAAATACAAGGATATGAACAGTATTCATTCCTTAAGCACCTCCAAATATATTTCATCTTCACCACCAAAAAACCCTAACATTCAAGAAAAGATTACTATTCATCTTCTCGCAGTAGATTCACGCCACCCTTAGTTCCGTTCAATACGCTCTAACGGGTCCTTACGCAGGTCGCGGAGAGCAACGAATCGAATCCAACCCAGTTGCACTCAGGTATAACATTTTTGTGCTTGATCACGGGGGTTAAACATATAACATTAATGTTAAATATATAACATTATAAGTACGATTAAAAATTTTGATTACTCAAAACTATTTGATTTTGTCAATGTAGGTCGAAGTACATCTCTAATTTAATATTAGAGAAAGAAAGGCTGCCCACAAAGTGTAATAAAAAAGTCCGTTAAGCTATATGTCGTGTATTTAACAACATCGGTTAATGTCGTCCAAGTTGCGTATCCTGATTATCATCAAAGAACAATAATTTCTCTTCTATACAAGAGGTATCTAACAGTGACCATCAAGTTTTGTCCTGCTAGGGATGAAATAATTCTCCTGATCTCCATATTGGCTCCAATTACGTAAAATGCAGAGACGGTAAGAGCTAAAGCCAAAGAGACCCTAATAAATATAAACAGACCCCGAAATCTATCAAGGTTCAGGGTTTTGGGCACCGTTAAAGTATCTTGGGAGGGTAGAGAAAAGTCTTTGAAACGCCACTTCTTCTCTAATTTCAATAGAGTTCCGTCTTGTCTTATTTTAGCGATTTCCCTTGACATCTCTGTTACCAAAGGTGAACCTTTTGCAAAGACCTGAATGATATAAATGACAATGATAAGGTATATTTATCGTGTACTCATACGCACATGCTTACATAGAAATGGAGATCATGCCAATAAACCAAAGCTCGCTAGCTATGTTGACAAAGGAAGACTTAAGGTGTTGTAATTCCAAAGTATCAAACAGGTCAAATGGATCAAAATTTAAATGGCATGTTATTTTATTTATTGTATGTTTTATTTTTATTTTTAATCCGGCAATAACTCACACCCACCCACCTATAACGAATATATACATTTTTTTTTACGAATATTTACATTTGTTCAACCATGAGACTTGAACCCAAATCTTATAGTTAAAGGGTTACCTCGATAGTGCTAAACCAATGACCCTTTAGTAAATAACATGTTATTTTATTGAAATACTTGAATAATAATTTTTTTTATAAGGGTAATAATCCACCCTATGCCCGCTCAGCTCCTATCCCCCCATACTGACTAGGTTCAGAGTTGAAGTAAATCACTCGTAAATTATATATACCGGAGTATATTTTAGAACGACATTTTTAATCGTAGTTGATGTATTATATATATTGCGAGTATGGAGGAATGTGTTGGAAGGCCAATCGCGCGTAAACATTTTTTTAAACAGTAAAATAAGGATTCTCTTAAAACTATTGTGTAACTAGAAATAGGGTTTATTGTTTCGTTATGTATTAAACTTTATAATTTTTACTATCGTATGCGACATATTTTAATTTGTTCAATTGTATGTAGTACATAGTTGTTAAACTCTTACGATTCACGAGTCGACTCTTACGAGTCGGCTCAGAAATTCAAAAAACGAGGCGACTCGGACTCCGACTCGTAAATGGCTTTGACTCTTACGAGTCATTTATTGACTCTTCCGAGTCGTGGGCGACTCTTACGAGTCTTGGACGACTCTTACGAGTCATAAACCGGACACACGTTTTATGTAATTTAATAAAAAATATAAAATGACAAAATATGATAGGAAATGACTAATAATCCATTATAAATTAAACATTTGTGTTATTTGATGACTTTCATCATGTTTTACTTCAATTAAGGATAGAAATCTAAACAATAATATACATATAGATATAAATATATGTATTTATTGTAAAATTATGACTCTTACGAGTCGAGTCGAATCACGAGTTAAAAATCAATACTCCGAGTCACGAGTCGAGTCACGAGTTAACAACTATGATGTAGTATACTTGTAAATATGGTCTATTCTATGTATTATTTCCTTTTTGGGCAAGGCCAAAAAGGAAACTTTCCTATTTGTGCCTTACCCAAAAATAAAATTTTACATACAATAGACCATATTTACAAGTTCAATACATACAATAGAAGTTCTCAAAGTTCACTCCTACAATAGTAAATAGTGTAAAGTTTAATACATAATGAAACAATAAACCCCTGAAAATATATGCAAGTCATACTGGTTTTGTTGGAACTTCAGAGTTAATGTGTTGACCTGTTTTCAATCACCAAGACTACGAATTACTTTTAGACTCAAACTAACCTGCCAATTTACGAACCCTAGTAAACGTTGCAAGTAGTTAAAGGGAAAGGGTACTTACAAAGCCGAAACCAGAAGTAACAGGTTGAAATAACCCCATTGCGTAGTCACCTGAGTACCTGCCAAGAAACATCTTAATGTACGGCACTTCATCAACAATGGCATCAGCACCACCATGCTTTCCACCCCTTGCTAATGCATTAGCATAATCATCATATGTATAATATGGTTGTAATATATTACCCTTGAGGTTCAAATTGCTGATAGTCACTCCTTCAAAAACAGAATCATCAAGAAACCCAACAATTCCCTGTGTTGATGCTAATTCGAATTGTTCAACCGTCAATAATGAAGTCAATGTTGCCGTATAACTTGTAACCAAGACAAGCACCACTATTAACCAAACAAACATCACGAATCTTGATATGTTACTTGACAACTTCTCTCCTACAATAACAAGCACACATACATAAAAAGCTGACACTAAAATTAATTTCATTCAATTATATCTTTTGTAAAGTAAAAAGGTCTTCGATAAATGAAGCAACTACTTTGAGCAAAAAAGAGGGTTAGTAAGATGAGCCAAACGATCATCCCAATTCCTTGAGAGGTTGTGCTTTCAGTTTCTAATCGGCCCATAGTTTCAATTGCCCAAATAGTGAAAGCAGTGAGTATGCCAAAGAAAACAAAAGTTAGCCATAACTCCACATCCAATGGCTTCAAGAAGATCCACGAGTCTTCTTCTTTGATTCTTGCTAGAGTCCCTATACCAACATCGGTGTAGGTCATTGTAAAGTCAACATATTCGAATCTATTCGCTAGGATCGTTGTATCAGCAAGTAAACCGTCAAGTTCCTGTCCAACACAAAAGGTGCGTACGTAAGTAAATGTCTTTTCAGCAGTTAGTGCAACGCAAGTCTGAAGAGAATATATGCGTGCACCCATTACCTTAATGTAAACCTTATTAATATAATAGTCATAGCTTCCATTTGACAATGGGATGAATTCGTAAGGAACTTCATATGGTAATGCATGAATGCAGGTGTTGAAAACATCAACAGAAAACCCTGTCGCAGTTGTGACATTTTTCTCAGCATCATATATTACATCTGTGAAGTACTTGAAACCAGATCCTATTGGGACACCAATTTTTAACATTTTCCCAAGACTCATTCGTAAGATCCAACCTCTTGGAGTAGTTCTAGATCCACCAGGCCAGATTACATCTTCAATAGCGTTACGAGAATGTAGAGGAGTGTCTTTGAATAGGGTTTGTGTGCTTCTAATTCCTTTTGACAATGTCCAGTATCCCACTTTCCTTTCTCCATAGTGGGCTGCATTTATATACTCGAATCCATTAGATAAAAGTTTTCTTTGATCACTAAGTCGAAACTCCCCACTTACGCCATTAAATCTGGTCTTCAAGATCTCACTTATAAGTACGGAATCATTTTGTAGGACTCCAACCTTCTCAACAGATTCTGCAAGTGCCCATATTGTGTCGTACGCCCATATGGCTAGCATAGGCACTTCCCTTGAGAACTCTTTGCGCCACCTTCTCTTCAAATTATGCAACCTTCTTGATGATGGCATAAGACCTAACACCAAGTGCCCCTTGCAATGACTCTATAACTTCAAATGTCGAATGCATGATTTCAATGGTTTTTGGAGTTAAAATCCATGCATATTCTTCGCTCATCAATCCTAACATCTTCGCATTCACAAAAATGCGAGATGCTAGTAAAGGTGACACATTTACAATAAATACAGAAGTATGAATCTTCATGATCTCATGCAACTCTTTGACGACTTGATCATTTGTGGCCAAGGAAAAAAAGGAAATTTTGTGAATGATGCTAATGTGTTTGTCTTGGAACGAATCGTACAGATACTGTAAGGTTTCTAGCCCATCATCAGTGTCCTCATAAATGTAGATGACGTCCCTCCATTTTAAGGATTCGATAAGGGCAGCAATGCTTTTGGCCATAGCGATTTCAATTCGTCTTCTTTAATCTGGAAAAGGTAAGAGTGTTCCACAGTAGATTTACCAGCGAAAGACAATATAGGAACCTTGGCTTTAGGAGTAACAGAAGCCAACAGATTTGATGCTGTATACGTTTCGGGGCCTATGATGGCATTCACCTTAACGGTATTCAGAAGATCAAGAGCTGGAAACAAAATTGCTTTAATATTCAATTTTTAACCTTGAGAAAATAGTATGAAATTAGAACCATGAAATATAAAGTAAAGAAATTATATATAAACGAGTAATAATATGGGAATTGATATATACAACAAAAAATTTGTTTCATACAACACACTGTACAACAGTTATAGCTTACTGAACAAGTATGCAGAAGCATAACTTTGTTGTATGCAATAAATTTGGTGTTGTATTTATCGACACCCTAATAATATAGTTACACACACTTTACAAAACTCTGTACACATAATGGTATGTACCAAAGGAGATTCGTGAAGGAGAAAGAGAACGGAAATTTGATTGCCCCACCCTTATTCTTATTTGGCACATTATATTACATGTTTTCTTCTATACAAATTTGGTTAATGTAGAATTTTTTTGTATTAACCTAGCTAGAAAATAAAAAAAGTTCACGGTTTGACTAAAACGTGTGTGTTTGGAATTGTGTTTTGAAGAGATTAATTATCTGAATTTTGAATTAACAAAACAGAAATTATCAGAGAAAGAGTTTGACAAAAAAAAAAAAAAAAAGTGATTATTTCATTTTGCTAAAAATTATTGCAGTTAAAAAAAAAAAAAAAAAAAAAAAGAGTGAGATAACCTTTTTCAAAACACCATTTTAGGAACACAAAATATGTCTAGAAGGAAAAATCTGAAACACCCTCTAATTGATAATGCTCAAATTTCAATTTGGAATTGGAAAATAAAGATAACACAATATATCAAATTACTAGAAAAATTAAAGATTGAAATAAACTGGTAATATAATGCAACTTGAATAATAATAATAAAGATTGAACAAATGAGATTTTAGTGTAATAATAAATATAGATATAGATTATTATTTAAAATAAACTGGTAATATAAACTCAATTTTTTACATGTTTAAAGGCATCCACAGATCTAGAGGCGGAGCTAGAAAAACATGGAGGGGGCAAAAACAAAATTCTTTTGTACTTCTTTATAGTTTTGAGGGGGTAAAATTTTAAAAATGTCATTAATACCTTGAATTTTTACGTAATCTCAAAAGTTTTGTAGGGGCAACTGCCCCCACTACCCCCATTCTAGCTCCGCCCCTGCACAGACCACAGTGAGAAGAAAACATTTACATGCCACATCAAAAAGCTTTAAAAAAACATCCTTCTAATTAAGTTTTTCAAAAACTTCTTTGATCAGATTGAAGAGGTTAATATTTATAAGGGATTGACTAACTTATGCCCTAAGGGCACAAGATAAGCTTAATTAAATGCACTACAATTTTCTATATATATCACAAAATTTATTGATTAAACTCACTTGTTTCCAATTATACATCATCATTAATTACATTTTATATTATTTATGGAAAATTAAACATCATTAAATGTCACTAACTTGTGCCCTTAGGGCACTAATTAAAATTTCCCTATTTATAATTAATCGTATAAAAACTTTGCACCAAAAGCTTGAAAAGGAATAAGTTTCTCATTAAAAAAAGGGGTTAATAATTAGTGTTGTCAAAAGCATTAAAGTAGTTTAGTGCTCTTGAAATAAAGGAAATAATTATTTTTACAGTTTTAACCCCTTTATTTTTTTTAATATATATATTCAATCCGTGAGTTAAAGCTAACTTCGCAACTTAATCCGTGTAATTTGACCACGAGGAATATTTCGCCAAAAAGGAAAAAGAAAAAGGAATTTCCCTCAATACAGACTAGCTCTTCTAAAGTTTTTTTTTTTTTTATTCAAAGAAAAGCTTTATAGAAAATTTAGGTTTCTTTTGATTCGCGGAATTCAATGTAATTGTAATTTCAATTTTATTCCATAAGGGTGTTTGTTTCATGAATGAAATGATTTGAAGGTCGTCAAATTTCTTCACTCAAAGGACTTCACATTTGTTGAAATTCCAATTCCCTTAAATAATTTCAATTCCATTAAAAATATTCCGCAAACCAAATGCAACGTTTAGTTACGGAAAACTCCTCTATGTTTCTGAAAATTCTTCCAAGAAAATTTTAAAACTAGAAAACGTGTTCAAGTTGTGATTTTCTTGAGAAGTTTTCTAAGAAAAGAGAATCTATAATTTTATGTAGCCTATGTTTTCTATTTTAGAAAATGAAAAAACTTCATCCCTTACAATCGAACCTGTTTTCTGAATTTCTTTTAATTTTCAAAAGACACAAAACTATAGAAAAATAAAAACGGAACAATGGATATAATTTCTGTAATTAAACACGCCCTTAGAGAACCATAAAAAGTAGTTTCATATTTTTAGTTATAAATTTTTTTTTGTAGAATTTTCTTTTTCCTTGAAAAGTTTTTTAGAAAACTCGAATTTGAACATGTTTTTTATTTTTCTAGCTTATTTAGAGAATGTTTTAACAAAAGTGAAAGGAGTTTTCTATAACTAAACTCACCGTTAACCTTGGTTGAAAATGCTCTTATAAATTCGAATTTGAAAATGGTTCAAAAACCTACTTGAGAATAAAACTTGACACTATCGGGTTAACTATTCCCATAAAAAAAAAACCATTACCTTAAAAAAAGAGCGAGACGGTGAAAAGTTAACTATTCCCTTAAAAAAGATTGGGGAAAAGTTCAAATATAAATTAGTACTAAACTAGAGAGATTACCATTTGATATAGTTTGTAATGGATCTCCCTTTGTGCTTCTTGTGTGGACTACAATTCGTGTTCTGTAACCATCATTAAGAGTGTAGAAATCCGATATCGCCATTGTAATGCAACTGTGAATGGATTTCCCAATCCATGATTCCATGTCAAGAACGATCCCAACATCCACGGAATCATGTGCACGTAAACCATGATTTAAAGTGCAGAAGAATACTATGAACCAAAGGATGTTTGTGTTAGAAAACATGGATGCTTGTTATCAATTTTCGAAAACCGGCCAACACCACATTTATTTTATAGAGCAATAAATCCATATATTGGGTTTAGTTTCCTTGAAATTCTTAAGAGACTTTCACAGATGAGTTGACCATTGAAACAACCCATTTGGCCATTTCTATATAAAGTCAAACCAGTTAATTCGTTAAATGTTTGGATTTAATGGATCATTCCAGCACAACCAAACTTATTTAAATCAGAACTCATTTTCTATCCATTTGAGGATAACAAAACATGTTTCACTAATTATATAATCAATCCTTTCAACTTGCCTATTATGTCACCTCCGAATAAGTTTTTGGGTCACAAATCGGGTATCCTTCAAACTTTGATTTATGTGACACAACAACAAGGTTAGTACTGTAAAACAGTAAGAACAATATTCAATTCCCTTTATTTTAACATAAAACTAATGAAATACTCGCCAAACATGAACCTTTGACATTCTAGCTTTGCTATATCAAAATCCAAATTTGGATTAATCAATTAAATGTCGGTTTTAATAACTAAATAAAAAGAAAAAGAAATCATATGGTAGAAGTAGTATATATATATAATATATATATAGCTTTTTTTTTTTTTTTTTTTTTTTTTTTGGCGAAAAACAAATATATAAATAGAAAAGCACATCCTTCAACAAAAGTTGATGGGTGCCAAGAACTACAACCAAGAACCAAAATAAAAGATCCAAGCGAATTGACTAAGGACTACATAAAATGTCTACTATCGCCTTGGATACAAACAAACAACAAACTTGAACTAAGGGGAGATGATCACTTGGAAGCAACTATTGACCGCAAGCATAATCCAATGACTGAAAACAAAAAAGACTTGAAATTGAGACTATTCACCCCTACTTTACAGCCTTTCCTAGAAACCAAAATGTCGTTAACGTGAGAGAAGGCACCAGATTGACCATTTGCGAAAATCTTAAATAACCATCTTCTTACGATTTTGATGGGGAGTCATCTCCTTGTATCATATTTTGAAGAAACTCTTCAAAACTAGCCATTTCATTTTCTCGTTTCTTCATATTGATGAGCTTTCCTATCGCCTTCGAAGGTCTAACATATAGCTAGACATTACTGCTAACATGTTAATAAAACTGTTCATAAAAGTAACTTACGTCACACAAGTCACTAAATTATAACTTTTCCTACAATTAATAAGTCTTCTAATATTTTTAGTTAACCCAATGAATATTCTTATTTACCTTCAATCTATGCGCGCATACACATCATTAAAAGGTTAATTAATAACACGGGACTTCATCTTCAACATATAAACAGTGGCGGATCCAGGATTTGAGGTGATCAGTAGCAGGAGTATCTTAATTTTTGTTAACCCGTAACACAAAGAAGAAATGCAACAAAAAATGCAATTTTTATATGAAATTTACATTACGTATAGCAAAAGGACCTGTAGCGACTACTACCCTTACCTTCTACATGGCTCCGCCCCTGCATATAAACAAATAATCCGTCATTGAAGGAAGGTAAAAAAATGCATTTATTGAAGGAAGGTACATCTTAATGGGGGTATTGATAGCTAATGAGACGGTGGATTATACGAGGAGGAAGAAGCAAAAGTTTTTTATTTTCAAAGTGGATTTCGAGAATGCATATGATAGTTTTTTTTTTGGTAAAGAATGCATATGATAGTTTGAATTGGAAGTTTTTGGATGAGGTATTAGAGAGAATGGAGTTTGGTGTTAAAGTTGTAAATCGATGAAGGCATGTTTAGAATCAACATCAATTTCAATATTAGCTAATTGGTCACATAGAGGGTGGTGTTAGACAAGAAGACCCATTATCTCCAATTTTTATTTATCTAAGTAGCAGATGATCTTAATGCAATGTAGAAAGAAGCTTGTGAACGTGGACTTTTCCGGTGGATTAAGACAGGGAAATAATGTAGTGGTATCACACCTAATATATGCGGAGTATACCATATTCTTTGGGGAATGGGATAGGAGGAATGCATGTCATTTAACGACGATATTGAAGAATTTTGAAGCGGCGTCAGGATTGAAGATGAATTTTGGGAAAAGCATAATCATTGGTCTAGGGGTGACAAAGGAGACCGTTGATGATATGGTTAGGTGGTTAAATTGTAAGGTTGGTGAAGTCCCGTTTACATGCCTTGGACTTCCAATTGGTAGAAGTATGAGGAAGGAGAGGGATCGGAAGGCTAGAACTATGTCATTTGGTGGACGGTTAATACTAATCAAATCGGTTCTCGGAAGCTTGGTATTGTACTATTTTTCAATCTTTCGTGCTCCGTCTTGTGATAAAATCCCTCGAATGTGTACGTCATAATTTCTTTTGGGGAGGGGTGGTAAAAGGGTCAAAAATGGGGTGGGTTAAATGGGATGAGATGATCACCTCTTATGAGGGTGGTGGCATTAATATTGGGCTCTTTAAGAGCCAAAATTAGACATTGGTGGGCAGATGGAGATGGCGTTTCAAATGTAAAAATAATTCACTTTGGGTTAAGATTATAAAAGTTTATATGGTAGGGATGGGCCTTTAGGGAGAAATGGTGGAAATATATCGGGGGTGTTGATTATGCATGGGGTGGCATTATTCGGGTGGGTTGTGAAATCGATAATAAATGGGACGGTTTTACTAAAAAATTCTACAAAGACAATTGGGGATGAGATTAACATCATTTTGGGAAGATAGATGGGATAACAACATTGTCTTAAAAGAGAAATCAATAAATTATATAATTTGGAGAGGATTAAAGTGGTTTCGGTGGAAGCTCTTGGAATTGGGAGCGGGAATGGGTAAGGGAGCTAAGGGGTAGAGCTAGGGGGAATTGGATGAGCTAGTTAACACTCTAGCTTGTTTCGGTTCATTTAGTTTCCGATTGTAGAGATAGATGGCAATGGACGGCGTATGGTGAGCATGAGCATATGGTCAACAAGGTGACAAAGAGGATTGATGGTTTCACACTTAATTGTGGACATGTGAATCAAGAGACAAAACGTAATGAATTGGTTCCTACTAAAGTGAGCTTCTTTGCGTGGAGGGCTAAAAAAATAGGTTACCAGTTTGGGTAGAGTTGGACAAAAGAAGTATTGACTTACACTTACGTTTATGGTAGGTAATTACGAAGAAAAGTCATAATTAATGTTCATGAAAAGTTGTAACTTTTCATTTTATCCGAGGATCATCAACATAGAATAAACTATCTATTCAATTGGTGTTGGACAAGTGATTTTACAAACAAAAGGTAAAGGGCACCGAATGATATTGCATCTATTCGGTGTTATTCCCAAACAATCACAACACAAACCTTGACTCCTATCATATTTGAAACCGGATTCATTTAAGGTCGTATAGGTGTGCACTATGCACCTCTTAAACCGTAACACAAGTTCATATAAGATCCATTATTTGGTCTCATGTAAATTTTAATTACTAACAAATCACCAAGAAAAAATAAAGATGGGTCAAAAAAAGTACATTTGTTCAAAAGAAACAAAAGATCTGCCATTAAACATACTTACGTGTGTGTCATTGTTCACCTTGTATTTTGTTAAGATCTTTGCAAAGAATTCACCTTTGACGGCAGATGTGTTAGAAAAGTGTTATGAGGTGTGATGATAATCTGGACGAATTCCTTGAATCGTTAAAATCAGAGAAGACGGGACTTGGATATATTTGGAGAAGAAGTGGTTCGAGAAAGAGTTTCCTTTATTATCACAAAATTCTATCACTACGCCCAAAACCTTGGACCTTAATAGCTTTCGGGGTCTGTTTGTGTTTATTGTAGAATGTTTTGCATTCGCTCTTATAGTCTCAGTACTGTTCGTAGTCTTGCAAAGATGGAGGTTAGGAATATCATCCAATAAATTCCTAGTAAGACGAATGATCATTATTCGAAGAAGAATTATAATTATTCGAAGAAGAATTATCATTATCCAATTAATTCCTAGTAAGACGTGATTTATTCGCTCACTATCAGTCAGATATCTATTGTATAGAAGAAGAATTATCATTATTCGAAGATAACTAGAAATGTAAGTAGGAGGACAAAAAAAAAAAATTGTAAAAGTCAACGAGTTGACTTTTACAAAATGAGTTGTCTTGATAGTCCACTCGTGATTCAAAATGTCTAGAAATTTTCTTTCTGGGATGTTAACCAGAGTCCCAAAAAGCAAACTAAATGATTTGGTTGAGACTACCATGATTTCATGGTTAAGAGTTTTTGGGATTACAGCCTTAGTTTAAACTATTTTCATGCAGTAACAATCAAAAAAATTACATCTGTATACTACATAGAATAACAAGATTATCTGAAGTAAGCTAGCTCCAAAGTTATTGACCAATAATAATATAAATCCTTAAAAATGGCGGCCTCATATATCAACATTTGATAACTTTTGATCTTGATAACTCCTTATGATCCAAATCTCTGGGTAACTCTTGGGGTATACCTGGTTACATGAATGATACATACAATATGGATCATATGTAATTGATATCACATGAAAAATGAGAAGAAAGAGAGAGCTTCATGAAAGCCAGACATATAAACTGCTATGAATAAGATGGTAACTGCTACATATACAAAGCAAAAAACATGACAAGTTTCTCAAACATCAAAGTCATCTTAGTATAAAGTATAAACAAAAGTGAAGACTAAATTGATGTTTGACAATCTACAACTTGATGCATTCCCAATATACATTCCATATCTTTGGGTACGTGATCTTAAACTTGATCAACACGGCCTTCAATTTGTCCATTACAAACCATTTAATAGCTTCTGTTTATATAGTGGAAGTTCACATTATATTCCAAAAACATGTTTTGTTCATGGATGAAATCATAAGAGTTGAAGTTCACATTAAATTCCGACAACATGCTTTGTTCACGGATGAAATCTTAAAGGAAAATGGAATTTTTTGGAATGAAGAAACTAACGCTTGGCAGTTCGTCTTTGTTTAATCGTCAGAATCAAACTTTTCATCATCCTTCATGTACTTCTCTTGCACTGCTGCTGTTGTGGAAATTGTCAAGTAAACCATCTTGAACCTTTTCCAGTTTACAATAGCACATCACAAAATGTTTGATGATGAAAATGGGCTTTTTTTTAGATAATATATTATTTATAAGGGGTCAAATGGGTAAACAAAAACGCTTTAGTTATACGTATAAACCTTGCCCAAAGTATACTCAAATATTTAATAAAAATCTATTATTTACGAGGTACAAAACCCCACAAAAAAAGTGATGGCGCTTAAACCTGACCAGCTCTAAAAAACACCCGTTTTAGTATTACGAAATGCAAGTTAGGCAGAGCCAAGCCAAATGAAATAAAGTAAAAAGGCAGGAAAGGATATCTGTAGTAATCCCAATCTGTTGGTGCAATAGCGATCTTGCTGAACTCAACTGCACTGGCATCAATGCCTTGAAATATGTAGCCGTTGGTCTTGTCTATTAACTTCACAAGATTTGTAACACTCTCTTTGTCCTAAAAAAAAGTCAAAACAACTGAAAATCATTCAAGTGTACATAGCCAACTTACTAAACAAAACAACTGGTAAATCTAAACATGCCTGAATAGCCAAGGTTGTAAAGTTGACCAAACCAAAATCTTCAATTACTTCACATAGTTCCTTGGTGAGTTTTCTACCAGCATATATACAAAATGACAAGTTCAGTACGTGTATTTGCTTCTAGATGATATGCAAAAAAAACTCAACCAGTCGAGATGCCAATCAACCTCCTACCTATACTTAGCAGAGCGGGGATCTTGATCTAGATGGTGCTGTAAATAAGATAAATCTTCCACATCGGTGTAAAAATCAAGGTTGAAGGCTGCAGCATACAGAAAGCTATAGTTATTTCTGCATATTGGACTTCTATAAATATATCCATATTATTATCATAAGCCTTGGCTCTTTTGACAGAAAAAAGGTCAACATGTATTTCAGATTTTGAAAGGTATGTAGTGATAAAAACTTCCCGTACCTAGTTTTCCATAGCTCTCAATAAGATCAATCTTAGACAAGACATTGACATGTGGCAGTTCCATGTGTAACATTGTTGACAATGAGAGGAGCAATGCACTCACATATTTGCCGGGGTCACTACATAAGTGGGCATCTATCAAGTGAACTGCAGTCAACTGTTAACGAAACCAGTTTGGTACTGTTAACATTCTCACAGAAAACGAGCAAGAACAAACAAGGCAATACTTACCCGAAGATCCAGTTTTTTAATAAGTTTCATGATGACCTTTTTTGCATTAGAGTGAAGGAAGAAGAGTTCTACTTGGCCAGGAAAATCAAAGAGAAAATAATGATCTGCAAAAATAATTATTTTAAGATAAACCTTACTATTAACTTGTTTGCCAGAAACTTACTCCAGAATCAAACAGCATTATCATATATGAAAATGGAATACGAGCATTTGAAAAACGATCTAAACCATATGCACTCAATAGCTGGATAATATGTTACCACTTATAAGTTAGGCCTTCAATGAAAACTAACCTTTCAAGAGAGGTTTCAATTTAGATTCCAACCAGTCGATATTTTTCTCCAAGTAATCCATACAATACACAAGACCTGATTAAAAACATCAGATAGTATTATTGATCACAAATTAAAAAATAAAAAACTTTATCTCTCGCGTATAATATAACATGTAAGTAATCAAACAAACTCAGCAAACAAGAAAGAATGAGTAACCTCCATTAGGACCAAGAGAGTGTTCATTCATCACATCACTAAGTTTTATAAGATCCTCAATGTTAATAGCACAGTCATATCTAAACATACATTAAAGAAAACATGCATTCCATCACATATGATATTGCGAATAGATTTCAGATATTGCGAATAGATTTCAAATATATATAATAGAGTGTAATTTAAAACGTAATCAAAAATCATATGTAATTATGTTATCAATCACATTTGATTAAAGTCAATATGCACCGTCCATTCTGTTTATCTAAAGGCCCCTATTGATTATCTGGTTTTCAAGATTTTTAGTGGTCTCAAATGAACCCACCTTTACGATCTAAATAATAATATTAGTATAACACAATTATGTGTTAAAAAGGATACGGCAATGAATCATTTGCAGGGTCTAAATTAATAACAGCTACTTTCCTGCAGTCACAACAGTTACAAATTTCAAACTGTGGGAAGTGAAGAGTTATAGTTTCTAAAAGTTTAAAATTAAGTGAACAGAATAGAAGTGTACCTGCCAATGAGTTGGAGGTACTGCTGCATACCATTGCAGTAAGTGGTTTTACCAGAACCCGGTGGTCCGATAACTACCTGACCGAATACCATTTTTACCCCTTCTGAACACCCCGGCGTGAAGAAAGAGTGAAGGTTTATAAAGAAACAGTGGGTGGGAGAACAGTTTCCGGTAATTAGAATTGGGGAAGAAAAGTTGCGGAAATGCTGCAGGTGTTTATTTGCTTCTGCGGCTGTGGTTTAGGAAATCGGGAGACCTTCTTCTTACTAAACGTATCTGAAAGTCTTCACTTTCGAAATGTATAAAAGTTAGCATGACTTTGATTGTTTATCAAACATGCAACAATTTGTATTAACCGAATGCTTTTTTACCACATAACCTATCACTCTATCATTTCAGCAATTAGAATTCGACATTCAGCAATTATTATGACTTCAGCAATTAGAATTCGACAAACATTACATAAGAGTATAAGACTCTCCATATGTGCTTCTTTATACATAAATTCTTAGTGATTATTATGACTTCAGCAACTAGAATTCGACATTCACTACAAAAGTCTACATATGTGCTTCTTTATACATGAATTCTTGTTACCTAAAATAGGGTAAAAGACAAAAATCGGCCACGTACTGCCAGCGGATACTCCAAGTATGCAACCTACCCTTTTTATTTCTCATGTATGCAACCAACCATATAAACTTTTACTTATGTATGCAATATGGTAACCTGTTACCTGATCAACCGGTAAATGCGATTATTTGGCTTTTTTAATTTATTCTTTTCATATATGGCACTAAAAAAAAAGGAAAAAAAAAGTCATCATGATCAGTAACTTCATATCATCATCGTCATCAACAAATCAGTAAACAACAACGATTCCTGCATAACAACAACAACATCACCTTCTTCTTCTTCATCTCTCTCGATAGTTTTTTCTGTACTTTATATTTTATATTTCTTACAAATCGGAAATCATAAAAGGAGAATTCGGTGAGTGAGAATGATGAAGTTTCTTCTGTTTAATTCAAAAGATCCATAGCTCAAGTATACAGATGGATAACGTAATCTATTCTGTAATTTCAGATTCGTATATTTAATTAATTTTGATGATGCATTTGATCCGATCGAATTTTTTGTTTGCTGGATGGATGAGATATCTGGACGATTTGATTACAACTTGACATCGATTTTGTAATTTATTAGCGATTCTCATCCTTAATAAACTTGAGTTTCTTTGTTGTTAAAAGAAATTAGATCTACGTTCTAACAACAATGGAAATCACTTACATTTTCTGTGGTTTTGGTGTTCGTCAACGGTTGTCAATGGTGGTGGTTTACGATGGCTGCCGGAAGTTGCAGGGAGTGAATTGAAGATGGTGGTAGTTTATGATATGTTAGGTTTGCAGGTTATGTACATATTTTATCGCGCAAAGTACAAGGAGGTGGTGGTGATGGTGAGGTATGGCGGTGTGATTAACGCGGAGATGCGATGAAGCTAAGGTGAGATGGCGGTGCAGTTAGATGACGATGGCGGAGGAGGTGCGATGGCAGTGGAGGCGGCGGTTGAAGTGGCGGTGCGATGGCGGAGGAGGTGCGATGGCGGTGCAGGTGTTGCAGGTGTTAAATTCAATTAATGACGTGTACATACGACGTGGCAAAACTGGGTACGTGGCTTGTGACGTGTACGCCAAATCAGCCTTTTAAAATCTGAGAAGGTAATATTGAACTTTTGAAAATCATAACCTAAAATTACCCGGTTGATTGCATACATGAGAAATAAAAAGGGTAAGTTACATACTTGGAGTATCCGCTGGCAGTACGTGACCGATTTTTGTCTTATACCCCCTAAAATATTGTAAACTGGTAATCATTAACATGTTGAGACTCATCTCAATCTTTAATAATATACTAAACCATCACCCTTGCGATGCACGGTAGACCAATCTACCCATGATTATTCTAGTTATATAAAAGAGAACAAAAACCATAGCCATACCAACTTTTTACTATTAAAACATATATGCATATAATAATAAACCTTCACGTAAAGAGTGAAAGATACATGACCGATTGAATAGTAGTTGATCTTTATTGGTTATACGTGGCCTATAGAAACATAGAAGAAATCTATAGACCTTGTTTGCTTCATTCATCGTCAATTAGAGGTTATTACTGCATCTACCATTCTCTCAAAAGAAAAAAGAAAACCTCATGCTGAGTCCTCTTACTTGAATCAAGGGCTCAAGGCAAGATTACCAATATTAGAGCCTGCAATTACTTCTTAATGAAAACGTAAATGAATCACACAAGCCCTCCTTAAATGAATCAAGACAAAATAAACCAATCTATGTAGCCTGCAATTACTATTAATGAAAACGAATATGCATAATGCAAGTAATGATTAACTGGATTGAAGGGATCATATTTGCATGTTAATGTAGCCTAAAGCCCTAAACAATGAAGTACATTAAACTATGTAAGTACCTCTTTATGTATAAGTATTTTGCTAACACCAGTTGGGCGTACAAACTACGTACATTCTAGGAAATCAGTTTAGACCTACAAAAAAACAAACGAAAGATGCAAGTTAGATTTGTAAGTTTAGTATGAATACGAAAAAGAATAGTAATTTAAAATTTTCGGTATGAGGGTAACGATGTGATTCCCATGTCGGTGCTGTCATACACCCTGAATCATTTGAAATACCTGAATTGAAGTAGCATATTTGAGTAAACTATAATGCATCTCGACACCATTCATACCGAGGAAATATAAGAGTGATCGTAGACTCATAATCAATACTCTTCGAAATTATTCTACCAATACAATCATAATATCTCTGCACTCATTCCATTCTGTAAACATAACTATATCTTCAAATATGCAATTATCAAGAGCATGTGGCACAGTTGGTCTTAGAAAACAAACAATTTAATGTTTCAGATTAAGAGTTAATCATATTTTGAATTTGTTCATTGAGGAGTTTTATCGAACATGTGGTATGCATATTGGATTTCAGAGGACGTTAAAAGAGAACAAAAATTTATATGCACAACTATGCAACTATGATGCTTTTACAAGAAAAATTTATAGTTTATCACCTCTCACTCCATTGAAACAGCAGGATACATCTTATCCCCAATTAGACACCACACAAACACACACACAAATATTATTATTATATATATATATATACAATATATTAATAAAAACCTGACTTTGGCCTTTTGAATTAGGTTTACAGAAAGATGCTTGAGATTTTTAATTTTTTAATTGAACTAAAATCCAACAGCTTGAATTAAGTATATGATTCGAGACAAACCTGTGTTCCTGTTCTTCGGTTCCGATGGAGGTTACGATGGTAGACAGCCGTGGGGGAGGCTAGTGGTGATTCGAAGTTCCTCTGTTTGACTATTTCGTCGGATTTTACCCTACGTTGGGTCAAGTGATGCTGACAACGATTTGGTAATGGCAAAGGCCGACGGTGGTGCGGTGGTCCAGATGAAAGAAGAGAGGGAAGAAGTCGAAAAAGGGGTTTATTGATATAAAATGACATAAAAGGACATCATATATTATAACTTAAAATTTTAAATAATTGGAAAAAGGGAAATGTATAAATTTAATAAATAGGAATGGAGATTCACTGAATAAGCTAGTTTGAGGGGCTTCTAATTTAGGGGATTATTTTTAGGATAAATGACAAAAATCAGCTACGTACTGCCAAGAATTATTCCAAGTATGCAACCTACCTAACTTATTGTCTAGATATGCAACAAACCGGAAGATTATGTGCTAGGATCTTTACAAAGTTCATTTTTACCTTTTGAAGTTTGAAAAGGCTGACCAGGCTTACACATCACTTGCCAAATCGGTTTATTTTGCCACGTCATTTGTACACATATGAAATGAGCTGTAAATTAAAAAAAAAAAAAAAAAAAGAAGAAGATGATGATTTAATATATTTTTCGCTTTTTATTTGTTTTGAATTAAAAAATCAGAAAACAAGGAACATCATGCATATCTTATCATCTTGTACATCTTCGTCACCATCATTGCACCAGCAACAAAACACCAATTTAGCAAGACTACTCACATCATCCTACATCATCCTTATTATTTTATTATTGTTCATACAAAAACAAAAATTTAATATCATCATCTTCATCATTATTAGACCTCCCAAGAACAATAACAAACTCACGTAACCATTTAAACCACCGGAGCCGACCGCCACCATATCCGGCTATTGCATCGGCACTGTAGATCTTGAAAACGGTGCTCCACATCTCCGGGAGCGGCTCTCTAGATCTCCGATCTGTATGTGGTTAAGGAACTGTTGGTTCTATGTTTCCGGCCTTTTACAATTGCCGACGTCTTCTCCAGATCTAAATGAGATCCAATGATGGTGCTCGTGGGAGATGAGGTTGAAGGTTTAGCCGGAAACCTGCAACAACCTTAGGTGTCGTTTTAGATTTATCTATCTGATTGTTTTGGATTTAAATAAATCGGAAATCAGAATAATTCTGTACGTTTTGTATGCAGCGCACCTATTGTGATATATTCTTTTAGTTTTTGTACATTCGATTCAGATTATAAGACCTATTATCATTCAGGTCTGCAAATTAATTATGTGAGTCGTCAATTGAATGTTCCGTAGTTGAAATAATTTAGAATCTGTCTAAATTTGGAATCAATGGTTGGTGATTTCCAGTGGCGGATCTAGGAATCTCGACTAGGATATGCACTATATGGTAGAAATTTTTTCTTACGATTCTCAAACAAATATTCGGGTTTTCGATTCTGGTTATATACATGGATGTATTAAGTTCCAACTATTGAAGATCGCTTTGACTTTTGGTTTAGGGTCGTGTAACATTAATCCCGTCTTAGTGCTAATTCGATTAGAACTTTAGATTAGGAGTTTGTTTCTTTAATCAACAAAATATCAAATTATATATAATCAGTAGATACTAAAATTAATCATATATTAATAATCAACTATATATAACAACACAATCCATTATCGATAAATATGACAAATACATATAACAACTAATACAATCTTACATAATCGGATTATTAAAAACAAAAATAAGATTAATAAGCTAAAATAGAACACAAAAATCAAGATTCATATTAAGAGAATGACACAATACAAAATACAAATAAGTTATTATTTAATAGTTGAATCAATAGTAATTAATTCTAATATCAACATATTTAAATGTAAATACAAACAAAATATCGTTAAAGTGGTTGGTTAAAACTATAGCAATTGTTTAATAAACTCCTAAATGAACCATCTAATGTAGGAAGTATTATAGGGAGTAGAAGTATGACCACGAGAGGGTACAATTCACAAAACTGGAATTCAGCTTTAAATATGCAAATTCCAATTATTACAATTTAAATATAAATATCTATATCTATATATCTATGATGAATTTAGGACCTGACAAGTGGAAAGTTACAACTTACAAGAATAAAGTAGGTCACAGTGACCGATTGATTTTGAGCAAGTCATGGCTTTTTTCTCTCTCTATCATCATCTTCAGTTCTTCACCCTTTAGATTCTCCAAAATAAAACTGGGTATGCACCCTCTTTTTTTAAGGTATACAATCTATGTAAATTAAATCACCAATCTATCTTGAAAATAATTTTTAACACTACATGGAGGATATATAGGGTATGCAAGTGCATACCCTACCTTAGGTGTAAGTCCGCCACTGGTGATTTCTTATTCATACAAGATTCACATGGTATTATTGTGCGATTTTTACGAAGTTGAAGAATTAGAATAAGTTGACTGAAGTTTCGATATCGGCCAGCAAACATTCATCACTATAATCAGTTTTTCTCGGTCTATAAATCAGTTTCAGATAATCGTTTGATTAAATAAAATTGCAGTAAATGAGTGTCAGGTAAAAGTTGTCTATGATTATGAGTGAAAAGTTTATCTTTTGATGTTGTTGATGAAGATGATATAGTCGTCTAGTAGAAAAGGAAATAAATAAAAGGAAGCATTGCTGTGATTGTTGTTGATATGATGTTCCTGAGAATGATTGTAAAGAGTAATGCTATATAGGCCTACTTACGCAGACCTAAAAACAGACCTAACTTTCTAATTGGTTGCTTTTTTTCTCTCTCTTAATCTCATCCAATCAATTTTTCAAACCCACCAATCACATCTTTAGGTCTAAAATTAGTCATTTAACTTTAGGCCTACCAATCATTTTCCGATTGTAAAATAGAAACGAATCAAGATGATGATAATTTTAGTATTTAATATTATTATCACCTAAAAACAAAAGGGGAAAAAAGCCACATAAGCAATTTTATTAAATAAGAAAAGCCAAATAAGCGATTTTACCGGTTCTTCAGGTAACAGGTTACGATCTTACTCACATCAGTACAAGTTCTTCCGGTTTGTTGCATACTTGGACAATATATTAGGTATGTTGCATATTTGGAATAATTCTTGGCAGTATGTAGCCGATTTTTGTCATTTACCCTTATTTTTAAAAGAAGTCTTCTTCTAGTTTTCATGCCAAACAAGGATTATCAATCTAGAAGGGATTGAGTTTCTTAAAATGAGAATCTCAATCTCATAGAATCCCCATAACCCCCTCAAATATGGTTGCCAAACACACCTTTATACTTCAAATCCGTGTATATACACGGCCCTATGAATTTATATTTATTTTCATTAATATTGATTGGAATAATGTAATGATAAATTTGATATTTTTATGTGTCACACGATGTATAAATTTGAAATTAAAATATATTGAAGGGTAACTGACCATCTAGCAGCACCGGTGTATTTAAAATGATAAAATGATGAAGCCTTCCACAAATGTAAATCGACAATGATAAGAAGTCACTTTTATAAATACCAATTACCAAGTAAATCTACATGTGATGTACAGAGTTTTATTTAATGATTTATTAAATTAAAGAAAGTTTAAAAAGTAGAACCCATGCAAAAGTATAAGGTACTCCGTAGTTGCGAATGAAAGTAAAAAACTAACAATGGCATTGTCATTGTCATACATTTTAATAAGACAAAGATAAATTACAAAGATTATGTTTCATGGCATGTATTGAAGTAAAAATCTAACGATGGCATTGTCACACATTTTAATAAGACAAAGATGAATTAAAAAGATTATGTTTCATGGCATAAATTGTACGAGAGGATTGTAGAGATTCATATCCCACTACACTTTAATTTCTTCACGACTCAAGTTTAAATATAGATATTATTATCTTGAATTTTAATAAGAGTTCGAATAATACTAAACCTATTATAAATTATCTACAATTACATCCAGAAATATATCAAAAATACACCTATGCTAATACGATTGGAATTATATATTGCTATTATTAATAATTTTATTAACAGTCAAATACCACCTATATAAATAAACATAATTAGAGATTTACTTTTAAACTACGTAAAAATAGAGGGACTTGATTGCATAATTGGAATTTTAAGATTGATAATGTCATATAGGTGAATCTTATATTGTATTTAATTTAAGGAAGAAAAAAAAAACAGAGTACATATTTAAATAGATTTATGCATTTGTAAAGAAGCATTAAAGTTAGAAATAATTTAACTCGCTAAGTCTTACTGACGGAGGACTATATACACAAAAAATAACCTTCAGAAAAAATAGACTACATAACGTGTGATACACATTCAACCAATAAAACTAATTGAGCACACCTCACACTTATCCATAGAATAAAAATTTCCACATGCTGCAAAGTTACACGATTGAAAACCACCAAAATTATGTCATATTTTGTTTCCTTATAATTCTTGATCACTAAATATTAGACCTAAGATATATTTGTCAAAACATTCGATCTCGTTTTGATGCTTCGTCTTCATGTTGATGAGTATACTCACAACTTTGAAAAGCGTAACAAACGTTTTGGACAAGAATGGTCATCCCACAAGGGTGCCCCAAAGTATGGGGTCCCAAGAAACATTAAGATTTGTTTTCCTTTAAATTTCAAACTATAGTGTTTATGTGCATTTCTCCAAAAACGAGCACATGAAGTGACGGTGTGCCTCATATTCAGGCTTCCAACATCGTCAACCACGTATGTTTTCATTTGGGATTGACCCTTTCCCCCTTACAAAGGGGGTAAACCCAACTAGCTTACGACAAACAAAATACAAAACACATCATCATAATTCATAATTCATAATACAATATAAAAGAGTCTTCATACTCCACCTATTTCATTTCCATCAAAATCTCCTCAATATGGTCATCCATATAACTTGGAATCGTCTTCTACCACTTCAAATAATATTTATGTGTATAAAAAGAAAATTAAATATTTAAATTGTTTGACAACCAATACGCTACTAACTAAAGCATTTTCAAATATATATGGGTGGCCTACAAAAACAAAGTTATAAACTTGCCAGATACGGATGGCCTACAAAAACAAAGTTATAAACTTAGATGGCCTCTAGATATATAATCCCATCGAAATATGATAGCTAGGTTGCAAAGTTTGTGTGTAATTAAAATTTGTGTCCATGATATACTTATACCATAGATTAGTCGATACAATTTGAATGACACAAATGGTATTGTTTTATTAAATTTGAAAATTGTAAGGTCAAGATATATTTTGTACTAAATTAAATTCTTTGACTTCAACATTACATTATAATGAAATATAGTAGATATAGAAGTACATATTGGAAACTCATACATTTACCAGGAGGGTAAATGTAATACTATTAAATGAATAGTATTTTTACTATACTATTAAATATATTGAGAAATTAAGTTTTGCAAGAAAAAAAAACTTAGTATAGTAGTCAAAGAATAAAAGTACTCAATCAATTGATCATGTACTTTGGCAGCTCCCAATTATTCCTTTTAACGCAATTCATCTTTTTTCTTTTTTCTTAATTCATTTCTTCATGACTATAATTTCTTATTTCATTTCATATCCTTTTGTTAGTTGTTATAATTAAGATTTTAAAACAATAAATAAAAAAAGACGTTGGCATATTTATTATTTACTAAGACTTTACAGGTTTAATAAAAATTTACCTCAACACTATTTTTTTAGTAAGGTTTATATTAAGTATCGGCCGAGTTTAAAACATCAAATTTAATTCGACTAAGCTTATAAACATAAACAATAAATTTTTATGTAAACTTAGATAATCTTAGTTATTTTGTTTTATTACATTTGTTAAAAATATTTGAAATTGGAAGCTATATTTATTGTGAATAGGTTAATGTTTAAGTGATAATTTGGATGACGAAAATGGAAAATTGTTGAAGATTTGAGATATCATATTTAAAAATATAATTGAAGATAGTATATTAGTCGACGAAGAAGGACAAATATTATTTATCCATCCTAATTTTAATATACAGTATTAAACAATGTTTGACCATATAAAGTTATTGTTATAAATCCAAGCATGAAGCAAAATAATTAATCTAGATAATAATATTTTCATCGTTCATATGCATCATATAAGCTCAAATATTTAGCAGTGCTATTAAATTAAATTGTACATGACCGATCACGTCTTTACATATTGCTTTCTCTTTTTATTTTTTTAACATATACTCACCTCTCATATCTTTTCCTTCTGTGTTTTTTTATTTAAGTATACCTCACTCTAAAATAATCTAATTTACTAGCAGATGTTTATAAAACAATAATATGAAATTAATCATGATCAACAAGAGGTTCCGTAAAATAAGTTAAGAATGGGTTTAGCTATGTATTGGTATGAGAGAAGGCTATAAAGAAATGGGTATGGTAATGACAATTGCTAAAAAAAGAAAAGTGTGGATATAGTATAAAAGTTATATAATTTAGATTGCTAATATAAATCTTGAGCAACTTTAAAGTAATATTGTAGTATATCAATGAAAACTATATACATATAAATCTAAGATATAGACTATACATTTTAGGTACTTTTATTGGTCTTGCCAGATAAAATAATTGACCAATGAGCATAAGATTACATTCATACATAGCTCCTTAAACCATTCGAATATCCGAATTTAACTACATACGAAACATTGACTTTTAAGTTTTATATATACCAATTATTTCATAAAATAATATATAGTATTTTTGCTCCGCCACAACGCGCGGGTTTAAAAATACTTGTATCATACAAACAACATTCCTCTGGTATGTTACCTATGCAAGACGAAGATGAAGAATACACTTTTTTTTATCAAATCGGGTCAAAATCATATAACATGACAAAGTGCAATTTTGGTATTTCTTAATTCAATCTTATTTTTATTATTTTAGTTTATCTAATTACAGGGGTATTTGTGTCATTTCACATATTTCCGATGAGTTTTTGGCCGGATTTGATAGAAACTGAACAAATTTTGAATTTGGGTGGCCTACAAAAACTAAGTTATAAACATTCCAAATATATAATCCCTATTTCTATTTCTATTTCTATTTACAAAGTGAACAAAATTCTTTCTTTGATTTTCAAAGATAGTCCACTACCTTTCCGTCCATCAAACAAGATTAAGTGATGCATAAACTAATACATCATAGAACAAAAATCTATTATCCAATTTTACTACTTTTTTTTTTTGGCCAACTTTCATGAAATTGACATTAGAGATTGGTCCTACGCAGCATGTGAAAAGCAAATTAATGATTGCCAGCGTGAAGTGAACAACCAAAAAGAATCCCTTTTTCACATTCTTTACATCTTTTCTTTTGTGTCCGGCCCAATCATCACGGCGCTCACTACACCAAACAAGTCTAGCCTTGGCCCATTTTTTTCATCATTATTACTCATCATCATCATCATATATACATATAAAAGATAAAACCTATATATACATCATGTGCATGATACCTGTTTATAACTTAAAAGTGAAATACCCGCCTAATATAAAAATTTTGATTTGAAGATATAGTTAGCTAGGTTACTTTTTGCGTTATCGACCACCACTTAATTATAGTACAAGTTGAGTTTACATGCTTTTCATGTATATAAAAAGAGGAGGGACGCAAAGATAGAAAAAGTTAAATACATTTAACATGGAAAAGAGCAAATCATTTCCAGAGTACTCATCTTCATACTCAAACGATTTCGGATACATGAAAAATGGAGCGAGATCATATGCATTCAACGGTCCCGTTGCTAACGACGGAGAGATGAAGAGGAAGAGAAGGATCGCTGAGTATAACATGTTCTCTACCGGAAGTAAGTTGAAATCCACAATCAGAGATAGCCTCAAATGGATCAAGAACAAGTTTACAGATGTTCGTTATGGTATCTAATTTTAGTTGTCATTTTCTTTTTGTAAATCTTGCAAGTGTGTTTCATTTTGATTCCATGATCAATTGTTGTTTGCTAATTCATTTCCTAATTAAAGTTTTTAACTATTGACTAGTATCTAGCTATATTCATACGTACGTCGGTACGTGTGTGTATATATGAGATAATCTGAAACTAGTTAAGAACTTTTTCTTATATATGCATGTCATATAAAGCTACAAGTGTGAATGTAGCTAACTTGTATGAATTACTACAAGCTCTACAAGTATCGATCCATACTTTTGTAGTTTTGCTATAATGGTCTGTTACTAATTACAGCTAAAGTTTGCTATTTTCTAATGCTAAATAACTTACTTTTGTGTAGCCTTAATTTACTCACTAACATAAAACAGAGTAAACAGAAATTCCATATATATGTTAAATAACAAAACAAAAAATGATTAATCACCGGATTAATATATTGATTTCGATGCACAATTGCGTTAATACAAGGTCGAAAATTCAAAAGGCAAAAAGAAAAGACAAGTAGCTAGCTTTTTAATCATTTAGGATTGTGTACATTATGAACATCAAGAAACAGAAGTTGGATTCTTAATTTTATTTCTTTTGTTAACTGTGTCTCACAAATTCTTTTGATTTTCGGAGATTTTTTTTTTCTTTTTCATGACCTTGAATTGATCATGGATCAGTGCATATTAGTCTTGAAGGGTTTATAAACCTGTAGATCTTTGATAACACCAGCAATGGAACCCGCAGCCGCACAAATGGAAATAACAAGACAAGTTACACTCAACATTTGTAACAGAATCCATTTGTTACTCCATTTGGGTATCTTCTTTTGAGCAATGTACATTTCCACTGGAAAATAAACTGTTAGCGGCCAGAACCCGATGGCTCCAAGTATCCCCACAACATCTTCAAAAAACGGCATCAACATAGCAACAATTGTGGTCATACAAACGAACATTGTTCTCCATATCATTCTAAACGAATTCAGTTTGAAACCCATTACGTTTATTTCCATGAATATGCTTTTAGGGAAGTATTCTGCAGCCGATTGTTCCACAAAGGCGAATATGGGTTGTGCAAATACTTGGTAAGCACCAACAAGGTGGACTATGATAGCAACATTTGCTATGTCAACGAGCCAAAAAGGTTCGTAGAAACCAAATCCGGTTAGAAGGTTCCCGGGAGCATGGTCTCCAAACGCTGCGTAACCAAAGCACCCACAAAGCATATAGAAAATTGTCGTTGTTATTACACTTATCAAAGTCGCTCTCTTCATGGTCTTCTGTTCTGATGATTTTGGTGTGGCTTTGATCGTATCCTATTTTTATTTCGATTAATCACAATCAAATTGGAGTAAAACAAATTTGCAAGGGATTGTTGCATATATCAATTGTAATAAATCGTGGAGTTTAAAAATCACCTCAATTTCAATGAGGACAGTGGAGTAAGAGTAGGCAAAAGCAATGGCGCCAAATGCTTGGAAGCTCCTCCATATTTTTTGCGTTTGAGTCACTTCCCCAACACTAATTCCACTTAAGCTTCCCTTGATTTTTCCATTTTCTAGGGGTTAAACGTTAATTAATTAAGATTATAAACAATATATTAGATCATACTCCAAGTAAAAAGAAATGAAAAAAGTAACAGTTATACTTATATTCACTTGAATAAGACTTAACTAATTAAAATGACATCATTTGAGGTGTTTGTCACATAAACTTGATTATGTATTCGAAAACATTGGTTTGAAGATTATTTTAACTGAATTTAACCAAGCTGACGTCGTTCTAAGGTGTTTGTCATCTAAACTTAGATACTTTTTCCATAATATTAAGAGATAAATATTTGTAAATGTATTCAACTTTGGTAAAAAATCTATAGTATGTATACAACTTACAATACTTCTATTGTATGTATCCAACTATCATTAATCTCTATCGTATGTAATGGACAGTATTTTTAATGATGCGTTATGTTATATCGATGACACAACACACATGTTAGGAAGTACATGTCATCAAAAATACCAAACAATACATACAATAGAAAATTTTGAAAGTTAGATACGTACAATAGAAGTATTATAAGTAAAGTTGAGTATATTTTCAAATACTTATCTCTAATATTAAGGGTTAAAGCCGCAAATCATCCTTGTACTTTCTTTTTTGTTCCGAGGTCACCCATGTAACTATTTTATTATCACGATCATCAAAAAACTTTCGAATTTTGTGTTCATGTCACCAATGTACCTATTTTTATCCGAACACAACTTAAAAAATGTGACGTACATAGCTTTGCAATGTCATCTTTTTTTTTTTTATGATGTGGCTGCCACAAAATTGGTGACATGAGCACAAAATTCGAAAGTTTGTTGATGATCGTGATAATAAAATTGGTGACATAAACACAAAATTTGAAAGTTGTTGATGATTGTGATAATAAAATAGGTACATGGGTGACCTCGGAACAAATAAAAATTTACAAAGGCGATTTGCGGCTTTAACCATGATATTAACGACGAAAAGAATATGAATATGATAATATTATTATACCAGCAAATTTGGCGATTCCAAGGCTAAGACCGATGGCGGAATAAGTAAAGGACATTACAGCAGCAACCATCGAAAGCCATGAAATCTCATGAAAATTTGGTATTTGAGAAAGCAAAATCTCCACAACACCAAACAGTACCATATATGGAGTCCCTGATACTGCACATGGACTATCATGTCCCTTTACATGGAAACAACTTGCTCTCTTTATTGCCCTTTTTTCCAAAGCAAACAAAAACATTGAACATTTTAGTTTTATATTGGCTAGCAGAAAATATAAATAAATGAAGCAATGGTTAAAAGTACTTGTGCTAATAAATACATACATCATGCTAATAGAAGAAGCAATGGTGTATCCAATTGTAGTTCCAGTAAGATTGAAGTACTGAATGAAGCCACATATCTTGAATTTAAACCCACCTGATATATCAATTGAATGAAAAATTGATTAATTATATCAAAATATATAGTCCTATATATATTTGTTCAAGTTTGATAGATTTATTTACTTGTTACATACCAAGATTGGACCTGACAGCTTCACTGTAAGTATAGTTTCGTTTTCCAGTAAGCGGGTCACCAGTGCGATAACATGAGGCAAGAAGGCATGAACAGTAATAAGTTATGAACGAAAACATGAACAGAACTATGGGTCCCGCGATCCAACCTAACTGTGCGGTCGCCCATGCCAATGCTAGCACACCCGACCCTATTACTGCTGTGATTATATGTGCACTAGCACTCCAAAGACTTCCTGCATAAATATATTTACTTATCGTAATTTTAGTATAGAACCAAAACAGCTAGCACATATTACTTAAGAATGTGTTACCCTTATTTACGATCATATATGAAGTGTAGGTAGTTAATATTGTTAATTACCAGTTCTTTTGGGACGGCCATCGTCATCAAACGATTTGGAGGGGTCTTGTTCAGAGGCCAAGTCGCCTGAAACTTCAAAGCCTTGCTGATAATTTGCATCGGTCTTCATTTTCGCGCTTTTGTATTTTTATTTAATTCAACAGATAATTTGACTAGTTTGAATTGAATCTGTTTTAAAATATATAGTAATAGTAATAGTAGTACGTACGTCTATATATATGTACTCTACATATGTTGTGGTGGGCGAGAGAGACAATAACGAGGTACATGCCAAATGCATGATAAACAAAATTACCAAAATACTACATTTTGAAATTTAGTGACAAATGGTCATATGGATTAATATATCTCAAAAGTATTAACATTATTAATTACGGAAATTATGTTGGAACACACCGAATTAAAATAAGAATCACATGATTTAATTAAATTAAAAATAAGAATAGAAGAAAACAAATGTAGGTTGAGGAATCAAAGTTAAAAGTTGGAATATGATTGTAAAGACTAATAGGAATCTCATTTGCCAGTCAAACGACGAATTGAGTGCTAAACAAACAAATTTAAGTATTTCTTTGAATATAAAAAAATTGGTGATGGATAGAGAGAAAACAGATGAGAATTCGAAATTTGTCTGAATAGGTATATATATAATATTAATATATATAATTAATTTGTGCGTTAAAAACATTGTACTTACAAGAATTAAGCCTAGCTAGCTCTTTAATCTTCATTAGATTAAAGCCACATTTAAGTTAGTGGTATTTGTAGCTACATGCCTATTCTCATAAAATATTGCATTATTTGCGCTACAAGTTTACAAAAATCAAAATATTGATAATATCAATCACTTATAATCTTGAATTCGCTACTGTGAGTGAACTAAGCACGGTTTAATTTTTGGTTTTGTAAAAATTAAAACTCTGAAGCTATAATATTAGATTGATCCATCAAATATCTGATCAAAGAAAATTGCTCCGTCTAACATGATAGTGGGATCGAAGATTTTCATAAATCAAGTGACTAAAGAGTTGTAACTTCTAAGTAAGTCCAAGTGGAACAAACATTTAAAGATTAAAGAGTGTGTGAAGGTACTATTTCCTCTATCCCAAATTAATAATATATATTTTCATTTATAGATATTTCAAAATAATTAAACACTTTCAATTGTAATAAAAAAAAATAGTTTAAAGAGGTGATAATGAAAACTGATTCGTTAACACTTTAGTTATTAGAGCACCTCCAATGAAGTCTTTTTCCAAAGTGTTTTTTTATAGAAAAGCTTTTCTTCATTGAAGGAAAAACTTTTCTGTACTAAAGCTCGCCATTTCTCAAGCTTTGCAAGTAAAGCTTTTCTCATAGTTTGTAAGTATGGTTTATACAATAAAAGGTTTTGAAAAGCTTGTTCTCATTGTAGCAAAAGCTTTTTTCAAAAGCTTTATACATTGAAGATGATGTTAAAACTTTTTAAAATTTTTATGTAACTGTCTGGTAGAAAAGAATTACATTTGTAACCGGAGGGAAGCACGTAGGAATAAAGAGTTTGAATTACAAATTTATGCTAATATGATATGACTATATGTAAAGGGGAGTGATAGATATAACAAAAAAATTGATTTAAATACCATTTGGTAGAATAATTACAGCACAAAGTACAAGTATAACATAACACATTTTTATTGTATGAAATAATTTATTTGTTGTATATGTCAACTTCCAGACGTAAAAAGTGATGATAAATTGACATGACCCAAGAAATTGGAATGTTGAACCAATTGCAAACTTATAATATAAATAAAAATACTGCAACAAAAAACAAACTCAAAGTGTCTATATGTTATTGGGTCGGACCCTTACCCTGACCCTGACTCTCGTAAGTCGTAACATTCCAATTCCGTTTCCAATTCGTAATTCAAGTCTGTCAATCACATCAAAATCCCCACGCGCTCTCACGCGCACACAAACCAACACTCTCAGACACCGTAAAACAGTTTGTGTTCATTAAGTAAGCTACTAAGTAATAAGGGTTTCTTTTCCGGTGATCTGGATTCATTCAATTCTTCGAGGATTCATTTAACGGTACGTATTTGTTCACTTCAATTTAGTTATTCTGCAAATTGAATTAATTTTCCAAATTAAACTGAAAATTTTGTAGATCTGTAAGTAATTCTCCGTGAAGCATAACCGCCGATCCAACTTTTTTTTTTTGCTGAAATCCACATCCGTTTTCATCTCATTTGTGGAATGTATGTATATGATATACATCGAGCTTATTACTTATCGATCTGCACTTGTATCAATTTTAAATTTCAGTTTGATGATTAGTTTATTCTTCGAAATTTGATCAAAAATGTATATTTTTATGTTGAGTTAATCGCATTAGTTGTTGCTACATTCAGTTTGTTGATGATTATCATAAGGATCAGCATTATTAAATTGCAGCATGCTGTATATGACCTAAGCCAAATTTGTATTATTTCAACATCAACTCATTCTCCTTATTATTATTATTACTACATTATAGAATAAATGCTTGCTTATATTTAATTATTTATAACAAATCTTTTTATGTCTTTTTTTCAGAAATATATTTGTATCAAAAGCAAGAAAGCTAATGCTTAATTACAAAGTATAGTTATCGGTGTGACTTGAAGGAGTTTAAAGATTTACTGATATACAAATATAATAACAATAAATAGTGAAAATGCCTCCATCAAGTAAGGCGGATAAGAAGGCAGCAGTAGACGCTGCAGCATGGATGTTCAACATAGTCACTTCTGTCGGGATCATCATCTTTAATAAAGCACTAATGGCCACATATGGTTTCACTTTTGGTACTAATCTTCTAGTGCATTTGTACTATGTATCCTCGTATCTCTGATATTATATTAATTAATAATACAATATATGTTTGTATGGATGCAGCAACAACATTAACCGGATTGCATTTTGTTACTACCACATTGATGACTGTTGTTCTTAGATGGCTAGGTTACATCCAACCATCCCATCTACCCACTCCAGAACTTATCAAGTTTGTTCTTTTTGCTAACTTCTCCATTGTTGGAATGAATGTTAGTCTAATGTGGAACTCAGTCGGATTCTATCAGGTAGATCATTTCCAGCTGATCCTTTGGATTATGGCTGCTTTATATATCTAGTTATTCATTCCAACTGTTATTCATGTCAGATAGCAAAGCTGAGTATGATCCCAGTTTCATGTTTGTTCGAAGTTGTTTTTGATAAGGTTCGGTATTCAAGAGATACAAAGCTCAGTATTTTGGTTGTTCTTCTGGGTGTTGCCGTTTGCACTGTTACGGATGTCAGTGTTAATGCTAAGGGTTTTGTTGCGGCTTTAATCGCAGTATGGACTACAGCTCTCCAGCAATATGTAAATACTTCTATCTCTCTACTTAGATTAGATGTTATTAATAAATATAGTGATTAACTTTTCAAGTTGTCCTACTTCAGATTTATTTCAAAAATGTAAAACCAACACACAACTTTTCGGGGCTGCACTAAGTTGGACAAATTATAGAAATGCATATGCAAAGATGATAACACTTGGCACATTTTGTCCAAAAGCTCTGATTTTTGTAAAATCTAGGATTTGCTCTTTCTGGCTTCCCTGGAGAATGACGGTTTACTCTTAAATTCTTTAAAAAATATATAATCTAGTATGATGGTTCAGTCACTTGTTTATACAGTATTATGGGAACACATGTGGACCAGAGTTATGCTGATCTTAATTCTTGAGCACTTCTATGTAATAAACTGACCTTGGGCCTTCTTCTAACCTGTTCTGTAATATACAGTACGTTCATTATCTTCAAAGGAAATACTCGCTAAGCTCTTTCAATCTGTTGGGACATACCGCACCTATCCAGGCAGGATCCCTTCTAATACTGGGCCCGTTTCTGGATTACTGGTTGACAGACAAGAGAGTAGACACTTTTAAATATGACCTAGCATCTTCGGTAAGTGTACTTTCACTTCATCTACAGTTCTTTCATATACTTTGAATTCTGGTTCTTTATCGATTACATCATTTCTGTTTTATCATACATGTCAAACATGTGCATATTATAGTGTGACTGGCAGATCTAACAAGTTCCTAGTGAGTGGTCCTCGTTGTAAAGCATCATGCATATTGAAAAGAAAAAGAAAACTCTTAAGTAGAAGCATTATGAGAATAATAGTAATAATGGTTAAACTAGAGCAGAGGGAGAGGGAGTTGCAAGAGAAACTAAATGACGACTTAACTTTGAAAGAGTTATTCCCAAGCGGGTTGCTTGGGGCATTAGTGGTTTGAAGTTTGGGAATCTCCACTGGGGACCCAAGTTCAATCCCCTCTGGCTGCAATTTGGGCCAGTATTTACGCGTGTAGTTCATTTGGTTTCTGAGGGGAGGACTGTGAGAAAATGGTCATATTTTCCAATTGTCAAAACCATTGTACTTGGCCTTGCACTAAAACTTAATAAGAAAAAAGACTTTCTGCAAAACTACTATCCAAAAAAAAAAAAAAAAAATACTACCGACTGCAGGAAGGATTGATACCAGACAAAAATTGTCATATTGAATTGTTTCTCCAATTCGTCCAAATTGATATTCTCTGTAAACTATGGTTAAATGTCATAAATTAGCAATTGCAGTGTTCTTTTACAAACATTCCTCTATATTCAAGCGATATCATTGTCCACTTAAAGTTATTGAACGTTGAACCTGGTAAGTTCAGCAATGACCAGGATGGACATTTTTTTTGTGCAGTAACCAGGGTACAATATTCAGTAACATTGTTATCATCACTCGTTAGGGAATTCACTATGATTTGTTACAAAGTACCAGATTGCGCTTTCTTTTTTTTTGTGTTAATCTTTGTTTTTTTCTTAAAATAGTTTAATATTTGTGTTATAAATTCCAAGAATCTGACACTCTGTTATGTTAACATGGAATTATTTACTTGTGCAGGCTTTCATACTCATATCCTGCACAATTGCAGTAGGGACCAATCTCAGCCAATTCATCTGCATTGGAAGATTCACCGCTGTCTCCTTCCAAGTCCTGGGCCATATGAAAACCATACTTGTTTTGATTCTCGGTTTCACATTTTTCGGGAGAGAGGGGTTGAATCTTCACGTGGTCGTCGGGATGATCATAGCCATAGTGGGCATGATTTGGTATGGGAATGCCTCTTCAAAACCAGGTGGTAAAGAACGCCATGCCTATGTGCTTCCCAAAACCAATCAGCAAACTTCAGGTACGGGTGACAAGGTCTAAACATATTGCATAGAATGGATGAGAGTTAGTTGATAGCTACAATTTCTCCTACAGAAGAAAAGATTTATCATCTGTTAATTAAGTTATTATCATATTCTTGCATATCCTTTATTTTTCCCCCCTTCTGATATCAAGATCCTCGTGAAGAATGTTCTTTTATAGTTGTGGTAATATATTTTGCATCTTAATGTAGTGCAGAATGATAACATTATGAATGATACCATTTATTCTCATTGTTTGTTACCTAAAGTTCAGTATTACCATCTCTTGAGAACTACTAGTACTACTCATATCATTTCTTTTTTATCCTTTTATCATTATGTTAAAAAAGAATGTGATGTCCAACCTTTGGCCGAATAATCCACGAGGTTTGAGTTCACTGCCACACAAACTTGAACCATGTAAAGCTCTCCCAAAGGGTACTGGTGTAACCACACGATGGTTGTGATCTCCTTTCTACATGTTGCTACTTGCTAGAGGCTAAAGGTACGTCACCCTATTTTTCATTTAAAAGCTTGGCAGAAAGCTGAATGTTGCTACTTGCTAGAGGCTAGAGGTACTGTTTTGGGATATCTGAAGGAAAAATGTTTTTATCTTTCATAAAATGGTTCAAAAGGATTAGTATAACTTAGAAGTTCCTCAGCTCTTTTATGCATCAATATTGAAACACAACTGTGAATACTTTCACTAATGACAGGAAGTCCAAACATCAGAATAAGAATCTAACATCGATTTGTGAAAACTAAGATCCATATGACGTCTAAAATCTCAAAATCTAGGACGTGGTCCTTCTCTCTGTATTTTTATAAATTAAAGCAACAGCAAATCATGCTCTCCCTACATTCCAATGTACATTACATCCATGAATCTGTTTTCATCTTTGACCATGTGCTTGCTGCATGTGTCAAGCTTCCTTCTGGGTAGATCAGGTTTCATTGCTAATCAGATATAAACTAGATGGATATTGGACACCCAAATTCTTTGGCAGCAGTATCGAGATAGTCAATTGGCATTCCGGTTGAGAGCCGACTTTGAGCTTCCCAGCTTAGACACTTGCATAGGTCTGCTTCCCAGTTGATGATGTCTGAACCAATGTACTGATGCTGGCAACTTATAGTGGCATGTTCACCACTCGATGCTATCGAGCCAACATGCAAAATGGCTCTAAGAACTGATATGCTGAGGGTGCGCACATGAGCACTCGGATGAGAAAGGCAGCGTACAGTAGATGGCAGCCGACACTGTCACAAACAAACAAAATAAGATGACCAGCATACTTCTCAACTTCGTATGACATGCTTTTTCAAAAATATTTACGGAGGTATATCATATGGGCATGTTGGGAAACTCCGGTTCATTGGAAGTTAAATAGGAACAAAACCACAACACAACTTGTTATTTGAACTCTGAACAAAGTCAGCAACAATTCAACACCGCTTTTAAAACTATAATGTCATGCTCCAAATTTCCAAAACACTACCAATGTAATAGAATCTTGTCCCTTACTTATACTGCTAAAATAATACACTGCTTCGGAAATCATACGTAGTAAATTTAAAATAAGTAATCATCATAGTTGAGTTCATTTATGTACCTTAAGAAGATTTAAAAGGCCATCTACAACCACCAATCCAGATTCTCCCCATGCAAGCACCGGGTGAACTGCTCTAGCTGTTGCTTCCAGAAGCTGAAAACAATAATTTTACATGGAGTATCAATGCTATGTCAGCTGGATATTGAAGATAGAACGTAGAAACGCCCTTGATGCTTAAATTCTACTCTTTTTCTGTCAATATAACATTTTGTGAACTGTTACTACTTAGGTATGGCAAGATGGCAGCCGTCTGCGCTGCCCCATAGGTTTAATAAAAGTAAAGAGCATGCATGAGATGAAAATCAGATGGTACCTCAAGTTGTGGTAAAGTGCATGCTTCCCCATCAACAAGCATCCCATCGGTGGCACGGAGGAGGAGGTCTAATGCACTGGTCAATATCACTAATGACTCGGGTGCGTCATGATTTCTCATTAGCTCAACTATCAACTTCACAATGCGATGATTGATTCTCCACATCTTTTGACCAAGATCTTCGTCTTTCGCGATCCAAGGCTGTAATTCCCTCTCGGCCTGACATGGAAATATACAAAACCATGAACGTGACTAACATAGAATTATATATTATAATGCTAGCCTTCACAATGTCAAGTTGGCAATCTTGCAGATGGTTGACATTATTCTAACTAAACAAAGATGATAAGTGTTTCCAGTGTTTGGATGCTAATCAATGAACCCTTGAAAAACAAATTTTATATTAATCAACAAAAGCTGGACCTGAAGAACAATAGCAGTTGCAGCTACTGTTGGTGATGCTGACGCCACATTGCAAAGTGCATCGACCACCTGTATGCACAAACAATGATCAATGTATCAACAGTTGCGTACTACATGTTTCATAAATGCACTAGACGTATATTCAATGCTTATAAACTAAGGATCACGTAACGAGCATAAAAGTGTAGTCTTGTCTGGGTAAGACGATCAACAACATCAATTAAAGATGGCTACAAACCTACTGAACACAAGTTAAAGAAATTATTATAGTGCAAGATCAATGTGATTTACATAAAAAAAATATATAAAATAAATAAATAAAAGATATATCACCTAATAAAAAATTGACAGATTACCTGTCTCCATCCTTGCTGCGCAGAAGTGCTTTCAGAAGTAAGTTGTGTTTCAGGTGATACAATCATCTTGTGCCAGAGCAATGAAACGACAGAGAAACATAATTCTTGTTTTTCAGTAAGTACAGACCTTAAAAGGACCCGTGCACTGCCATTAAATCCAATATGCCTATCCAGTATGAGGAAGTTGGCCAACTCTGAAGCATTGAACGGGAAACTCATTATTCCTTCCTCAGACTTGCTTTTCACACATAACTTGGAAACTTTGTCACTCGTTATTAGCGTTTTTGCAGGAAGTTTATCATCAAACTGCGTTCCTTTTTCAGAGCAGCTATCATCTGCACAGTTATTTTGTGTTTTACCGTGTAAGCATACAAGAGGATCCTTCACGCTAGGTGCAAGCAGTAAACTTCCATCCAGTGGCTCCGCCTTTCTCACAATAGATGCGACAGCTTTACCATGAATGTCAATTAAATTATAAAGTGAAGAGGCAGTAGAGTGAATTTGCTTATCCCATTTGCACCGCTTCAAAACCGAGAGAGCATGCATGCAAGCCTTTGACTGTCTGAAGAGCTCAGAAATATGAGCTGCAACCATAGCAGCAGCAACTATTTCATTTGAACTGTAACTCCAAGAGGTACCTACAGAAGATGGCTTCAAGGAGAAAAGTGCCTCTAAAATTGCCAATAACCGGCGTGTATGACAAACTGCAGAATCAATACCATACTGGAAGCCATTTGAGGAATTAACTACCTTCATAGCTGTTGCAACACCCTCAAATTTTGAATGATTACTTGGTCTTGAATACAAAGGAAATAACTGAAGTTCACACGCAAGAGCACAAACTGCAGCCAGAACATAAGAATCAAAAGCAGCAACAGGTCCTTGCTTATTCATTCTTTTCGTTTTAGTCCCCAATTTTCCTTGCTTATCCTTCTCACTGGCATTAGCATTTGGAAAACTATCTATCCCTCTTGGCTTCTTACCCACATGGAGCTGTGCTTCATGACTGACACAAACGGTCAATAAAACAAAAAGTAGTCGAGATGAAAGCTCTACAGTGGCGCATGATTCTAAAAAGAGGGAGTGGACCATTGTACGGAGCTCTGCTACAGCTAGATTTTTGGAGGCAGAGCCAAAAACATATCTTGGTTTTGTAGCATGTTCAAAGGAGGACTCTGCTGGAAATGTCCTCTGAAGGATTGTTTCAACAGTAGCAACAAATATTTTCATGAGACAAGCTTCAGATGGACTTCCACGAGGAAGATACTCTAAAACTTTAAGGAGAGGTATGTATAGATTCCATGATAAGATAGGAGGTTGCAAAGGGGTTGCAACGACGATTTCAGGAAGATCGATCACAGAGGAAGTCAAAGGAAGTAAGCCATACGCAGCTTCCCATATGGTGCATATTCTCCATTCAACTTCAGGTCCATGTGCACAAAGCATTGAGGCAATCCCTTGGGCCGTAGCTTCAATGGTTGCTTCAGCTGCTGGCATTTGTCTCTGAATGTACCATGTGAGGCTCCAATCAGTACGTTAAACAATGTTCACTGCCATAAAGCTTTCGATAAAATTCATACCTGCTTTTTATGACTTGAAACAAAACCACTGGCAGGTTCATGGTGGACTTCAACTCCTTCAACTTGCCTAAGTGATGGAAAAAGTAAGGCAGGTTGTGAGAGTATCCGAAAAAGCAAAGCAGCCGCTGAATCTGCTGCAATGCCTGCTCTCATTGACATTGCAGTTCCAATTGCACGCAAGAAGTGCAAATGCATCCAGTTTCTAGGAAGCTACAACAAGAATAGGTCAGTTAAAACTTGTGTGTGGTTCAATTATACAAACTTCATAAATATTATCCCATACAAGGATATTACAGAACTTCATAGATCAGTTACCCCTTTTCTTTCAACTTGATATAACTCAACTACCTATAGTTTAATACAAGGTTTAAATGTTTCAAAATGTATCCAAATTCAATTAAAACTCCATAGCATGTATTCAACTTCAAAAGTTTCTATTGTATGTATCAAACTCTCAAATATAGTTGCCATTGTATGTTTCCGACCTCTTATAATATGTATACCAGTAATGTGGCGCCGATTTTCATGGTCAGATCCACGTCAGCAAAATTACCGATTACCTGATGGCTAAGACATCGGATACATACAATAGCAAAACAAGAAAGTTTGATACATATAATAGAAACTTTTTAAGTTGGATACTTAGAGATTAGAGATTATTAAGAGGATCTATTTTCTGTTTATTTACTTCCCTTGTATAACTAGTTTTCATAGTTATCTTGTTTCGTGTATTTAGTATATATAGGAGTTTTGCCTATCAATAAAACTGAGCACGAATATTATATTTTCTTGAATCTCATTACATAGTATCAGTGCCGTCTGACCCACTAAAAAACTTACAACCTCTGCCAGATTTCAGTCCTCCGGCGGCAGCTCTACAAGAACCCTAGTCCGCAGCCGTCGCCGGTGGAACCCTAGCTACTTATTCATGACCTTTTGTTTCCGTTTTGCTGCTGTGTTGCTCCTACTTCTGCTGTGTGTCTGTTTCCGTCACCAGAAAACTGAGTACAACGCCGAAATATCTGCCGGATGTATTTGGTGGCCAGAATCTTTGTGGAAGTCAGTTCTGCGTCATAACTCTGTCTGAAACGTTACCAGTCCAGATCTGTCCTTTCCGGAGTATAGCCGGAATCTGGCCGGAACCTTACTGTCGCCAGAGCTGACTTGGCCGGAAACCTAGTTTAGTCAGTTAGCTTTCCGCTCAAGACTTACTGTTTCAAATTCAGGCACTAACTCCTGTTTTGTGATTGTCCCATTTCCTGTTCAAGATTTTAGGTCTTGAAACCTGATCCAGTCCCTGATTTCTATTCAGTCTTGTTCCTGTTCGAGATATAATTCTTGATTCCTTGTTCCCGGCCGGATTCTTGATTACGTTTCCTGTTCCCGTCCATGTATCTTGATAATACGTCAAGATCCCTTATTCTCCTGTTCCTGATCCAGTAATTTCCCAGACCTATTTAAATTCAAGTTGGAATTCGAATTCCCGTTCCTGTCCTCTTCAAGACCCATTTTCAATCGACTCCGATTTTAGTTTTGTTCCTGTCATTTTCCCGGGTTTCTTGATTCAGTCCCTGTTTCTAGTTCCTGCCCCGCGGCCTTCGTTGCTGGTCTGTGTTCCCATCCTTGTCCCTGTTCCGTTCCACTCCACAACCCGTTTCCAATTGAATCAGCAAGATGAAGTTCAAGTTCAGGAGGAGCAAACATTGCGCAAGTTGAGAATGATTAGCATCATTCCTCCAACTTAAGGAGTGTTAGAGATCATTAAGATCATCTATTTCTGTTTATTTACTTTACTTGTTTAACTAGTATTCATAGTTATCTTGTTGCTTGTATTTTTTAGTATATATAGGAGTTTGGCCTATCAATAAAATTGAGCATGGATATTATATTTTCGTGAATCTCAATGTACATACAATAGCATATCGTCCAACATTTGACACATTTTCAAGCACATAACCCTTCAATAAAGGTGTCAAGAGTGTTATCATATGTCATAATCACCTTCAAACATGATGAGGCAAACCTTAGCAAAAGAAGTAACTTCAACTTGGAAGTTACTAAAGAACATATTGCAATTTCATAGGAAATTCAAAAATGGAATAAGGTTACTTTTATGAGATGAACAGAGTCAACGGCGTCCTATATGAAATAAAGTAGGCTAAGTGCTTCATAATGTGTCTAACTACGCTCTGACATTCATAGTGTGTATCAAACTATTCGGGTTTCCATTGTGTAATGAACTTCCAATTTATTGCTATTGCATGTATTTTGGTGATGTAGCACCTTATATAGATGACATGCCAGTAAAATTACCATAAATTATATACACTAGCAATGAGTAACAAGTTATTACACACAATGGAAGCCCAAATAGTTTGTTACACACTATGAATGTCGGATCTTGGTTCAATACATTTTGGTGTACTAAACCCAATATAGTATTCAATCTTACAACTGCAAGGCAAATGCCAAAAGAAAACTTGAATGTGATGCTAAATTCATTGCTCTGCATTATTCTCACTATGCCTAATTAAGACGGGAGACCAATGACAAGAGCTTTTTAGCTACATATTAGCTCCCTTACCTCTAAAAAAAGTAAATGAAACACATAAAACAAGGAATAATAACATTTGTTAGATCATGTGTGATGTATCATCCACATGTTGCAACAAGATAGATGACATGAACCAAAGCGAATATTACAAAGTAACAAACACATATGTGACCTACTTTCTCGGCTTGATTGTTGTGTATTTGATTAGAATTTTCATTCATACCCACTTATAGGAATCTTTAACTATGTAACTAGCATAACAGCATTATTCAAATTCAACCCTAGGGTGAACGTGAACTCTCATGAGCCAAAGGTAAATAGAGAGGAGTTCTCTGTTCAGGTTACCTGGGGAGGGTGAGTCTTTTTTTGACTCAGATGTACGCAGCCTAACTAGGGTATCCCCATGACCATTTTCGCCCCTTTTACTTCCTATACCCAAGATGTTCACCTATCCGGTTCAAACATAAGACCTCTTGTGAGGACATTAAGATGCCTTACTTCTAGGCCACCTTGGTGATGGTTTCTCACGAGCTAAGGGCCCATATGTAATGTATAATGTGCAATGATAATTATATTGCTGAAATAGTCCAACGGAAACTTGATAGCCAACTTACCCTCATGCCAGATGCGTAGTCTTCTGCTGCTCTGAGCAGCTCTACAAGTTGAACAGCAGCATCAAGAGCATCTGGAGCCCATGATGGTGGTGCTTCTAAGAGTCCAAGAAGAAGTCTTTGTGTAGCACTCGGACTAGCAATAGCATAGTACCTAAACCATGAAAATTAAATATTTTTGAACCATGATGTTTTGGTAGTAAACAGAAAGTACACTTCTAATTTACCTGTGGAATAATCTTGCATATGGCTCTAAAGCAGGAAGCCCTGCAACAAGATGCTCATCCATGGCTGTTGTTGGAGGAGGAAGTAATAGAGCAGGAACAGCTGCTGCAGTTAGCATAGCAGTCTCATAACGTGCAAATTCCACATCACATACACTTAATATTACACCAGCACCATTAGCAACAGCCCACCTGGGAGTAGCTGGCATTAGCTGTGGATGTTTTCCAGATCCACGAAAAGAAGCCATGACTGAACATAAATTTAATAGCCTGTTATCCTCTCTTCAACAAGCACCAATAAAAAGAATTTTTCAAGCAATAGCGTCAAACAATTATGTTTATATGAGAGATACGATTTATGATAATAAAATAACTTTCTCCTAATAGTCATTCAACTCATCCCAGATACTCAGACATACTAAAAGTTGTTTCGGTTTACTAACACAAAGATAGTACCCTGTTTTTCTATCATTGTTTGCCTTGCCAGATTGACTTTTTCCTCACGTAGCTATTGAAGGTACGGAATACAACACAATTATAACCAATACAGTAAACTAATGGTATAATGAAAGGAACGTGACAAAATAATCTGACCATTACTGTGAGAGAAAAATCAATGTTGCGCATCATCACTAATTCACTAACTATCTGAGAGCATCAAACCAGTAGATAGAGAACTCAAAACCTGATACCATGGAATTAATGAAATGAATTTTTTAAAGAGTTTATACTCACCCTGGGATGCCTAATCCTACCTAATACAGTACATATCTTGGAAGTCTCACATGGGTAGAAAAGTAATCACAGATGTAATTTGCAGTCATGATCCGTGTCACTAAATGCATTAGACCTTCCACATAACAGTCAGATTAAACAAATATTATAAACTACAGTCAAACCTACACTTCTCATTGATAAAAACTGAGCTTAAAATAATAGAGCTCTTGCATCATGCTGCACAATGAAACCACAAATTATAGCAGACAAATACAGAAGGTTGCAACATTTGTTATATTAAGTAACGTCAAACCATCTTTTATAATTAACGGAAGCACCGAGTAAGATCAGCCAATTAATGGTAGGACATGAAGAAGAAGAAAAAAAGATGTTGAACCCTTTCCCATGTTCCCCAAAACAAGTCTTCCAGGAAGGTAAAGAATATAACTGTACTAGAATTCTCTTTATACATCAAAGTTCAGCTTGGTCCTTAACCTTCCGTGCAGCTCCCCATAAACCATTAAATGACATAGACACTGTGACATGCTTTACTTCTATATGTTAGATGCAAAGATCTGACGTCAGCCTTAGCTTACAATAAGACCCCAAAAGTTTCATAGCCTAAAGACCTTGGCATGTAAGACAATATAGTGTCTGATAGTTAGGTAAGCACCTCTCAAAGAACAAAACATGGGAGTTTGACTAGATTATTGAAACTGATCCAGTTGATAAATATGAGAGGTCTTTGGTTATATGGTAAACAGCTTTTGAGAGCTTTTTAAAGCTTTTAGCCTTTTGTTTTTGAATAGAAAGCTCCTAATTTTAAAAACTTTGTTTGGATACATAAAATTGGAGCTTTTCATTTATATTAGCAGCTCCTAAAAGCTTGGATGTTAAACGCTACTCGTACTAGCATTTGAAATATAATAAGAGCTTTTTGTTGACACAATTATTCAAATGCCCTTACAATCACAATGATGGCAATGATTCTATGCACTGACTGGGAAGTTATCCAAATAATATTCGTATTTTTTTTTCATAATAACTTAATACTATTTTGTATTTTACATTTTTAGTTAAAATACTTGTATTCTTTTTCTTATAAATAAATGAAACGAACAGGGTGACCATATAGAAATTTGTTAGTACAGTGTGAAAATATAAATCTAATAAAAGAACGTTTTATCATATAATAACATTAATAACTAAATACAATTACATTACATGTATCATAATATTTTTATATGTGTAATTAAATGGAGCACTTTGATAAAAAAATAAAATAAATAAAAATTAAAAATAAGTAAATAAATAAAAGTAAAATTTGTTACGACTTTTTATGTCATTTAACGCTGTTAATTAAAGCTACAGCTACTTCGTCAAACACGTTTATAAAATTAACAGCTGCAGCTTATAGCTTCTACTAAAAGCTACAGCATCCACATCTCAACTTATAGCCTACAGCTACAGTTACCAGCTAATCTTACCAAACACACCCTTTATAAGACGCCAATATATATATTAGAGATATGTATGCACTATGAACTACACATATCTTATAGTTATAATAGATTTAAATTATTTCCGTGGGAATTTATCGCGTTGATTGGTTGCAGTTTGCATGAAAATTGAGCCATTGTGTTATTACAACACAAGATACAACTAAAATCAACTTGAATCCAACGTAAAGACACATGTAATAACTCAAGGCATTCTAGTTTTAGTACATGAAATTACACATCGTTTACATATACACTACTCCACTTACCAACAGAAGGTGGCTTAAGTTCCCCTGCACCATATTTTCCCATGACACCTCCACACCTATGAATGTGAGAAAGTTTGATGAGGTTGTAATATTGGGTTCAACAAACAAAGAGAAAAGTAAGCTGGAAAAGGTAGACGTAACAATTATGATGAGGATACCAACGGATGGGTAGTAACAAGCAATTCTACGTAAGTGCAGTTGCAAGTATGTAGCTACGTAATTTGACCCCTGAAGCAATGTACGGATGTACCACCCTTTTGTGTCCATGTAGTAAACCATTTTACTCTAACCCTATAAGCAATTTGGCTCTGCTGTAACAAAAAGTGCTTTTGGAGACCACTTACAAATATAAAAAGTTTCAAGGATAGAAAAAGAATATGACCAAAGCAAACCATTTTCAAAGTACAAGAAGCTTTAAAGAATAACAGTCAAAAGAAAAGGCAATAGCCCTACAATGATCAGATTTCAATGTGACCTTACTGGTGGTATACTGTAAGACTAAAGAAGTGTATCTTTGTTTGTTGCGATAGGAGTGCAAAGGTTTTCTCTAAGACGATAACACTAAAAAGAGAGATAAAAAAACCCACTTACCAACGGAAGTAGTCACTTCTGATACCTAGAGGTGCAGCGAGCAACAGATCAACGATCCAAGGTGACAAAGGTCTCAGTAGTTTACGTTCCTGCTGCACAGATGGTGAAGGAGATTCACCATCTGTAGAGTTACTTGTCGATGCTTGGCTGCCACTGATACTTCTATCTGTTTCACCATGAGGACGTTCAGCCTTAAATATTGGTCGATTGTAATGAGTTAGTATTCTTAAGATCTCCCCACAAGCCAATGCCCATTGTTCGGAATACTCATTCTGCATTTCAAGAACTTATATTACACAAATTGTATAGAGGATAGAGTTAAATACATTTTATCAAAATCATCAAAGAAAAACTGGTACGGAATAGTTCTTAGGGTTCTCATATTGGATTGGTATAAGCCATTCTTTGTTGAGAGACTACTTTAGTAATTTCGCAGATAGTAAGTTCCTGTGCAGCCACGGGGAGGGGGGAAGTGAAAATCCCAACTTGTAAACTATGGAGTGATAAAGTTTGAAAAATTAAACGATGCATGACGGCATGAGTACTAATAGCGAATCCACTTATCTATTAAATAAATTCCGACTTGAATTGTAAAGTGCTTCCTTACATCAGCACTTGGGCAGATTAGTGAAATGAAAGAAGCAAAAGGGGGAGCGCAGCTTTCGTACTCCATCGTCCCATCAATGATGCATGAAATTATAGGAAGAATGACAGCATGCCCATGCTCTGGATGATGAAGGACGAACATTGCTGGAAAGTTTAGATTAATTAGACAATAGCTGCTACAAAAATACATTAAAAAAATTGAAAATCCACAAGAATGAAGCACGATACCCAAGACTTCATCAAGCAGGCATTTTTCATTTGATGGATAGCGATGGCGAACCAACTGCAAAATTTAAGTATCAGTGAGTAAAGTAGAGTAGATTGATTTTAATTGATATTTTTATGTGTTGAGTGCATTACATAAAGAGGTTTTTGCAGCGAATTCTCAACAGACCATTTTAGATATGACATGGTCTAATGGTACACGTAAATAAGAAATACCTCGGCGATTTCTTCAGGAAATTGCTCTGATGTGAATTGACCAAAGTATTCCACATATGCCGTAATTTGTGCCTGGATATACAAGTATGTTAATTAATGGTTTCAGGAGAGTGTGAAGGTACATAGTTCAAACCTGAAATTTATGTCATTATTGAATACACATACATAAATTTAATTAACTTGAAGTATATTAGACATACCTTTCGCTGCTGTGGATCTGGTGGTGAAGGCCAAAACAGGGACGAGAATCGTAGACCATCGATCCACCTTTCAGATGTAGCAGCCATAAGAATAGAAAAGCTAGGATCTAGACGAAAGCTGCAGCTTCAATTATCACGCTCACTGCTACCAATCAAGAATGAGAAGATTGTAATTCAACATTATATACAGCAGGCCAGCTGATGATGATGGTCTCGTACTAAGCAGAATAACAACAACAATAACAGTTGTGAGGTTAATCACTCAAACTTTTTGAACTATAAATGCCTCTTTTAGTTGCCCGATCGAATAGCACTAGTTTTAAGCCTGAAACCATGCAATAACCAGAATCAGGTAAGGTGGTCTTTACTGTAAACAAAGAGCATAAGTGGACAGAAATGTTGATTTAAATATAATACATATAATGTAAAAGGTAAATTATGTTACTTCCATCAATCAATTATTTAAACACACACACACACAAGAAAAAGAGAAGATAATAACAATAACTTTCGGGAAATAAATATAAATAACTTGTTTAAAACAAATAACAATCGTTTGATCATGTAATTGGTGATAAAAAAAAAATTTTAAAATTACTTTGAACAACAATCATGTAATTGATAAATTAAAATGAAAAGTAACAACAATAATATCAGCAATAAATTATAAAATTCATTACTAGTTAAATTACAAGAGCGACAACAATTCAATACAGTATAATATAATAATTACTATTACTATTACTATTATGATTATGATTATTAATAAACGCCGGCAAAATGTTGAAGAAATAAACTGGAAAAAGGTAGAATTTGAATATAGAATAACAACTCAAATCTCAATTTCACAATTTTATTAACACTCGCTCGCCAATGATTTACTAATTATTAAAATCACAATAAAAATTAACACTAAATTACAACTCCTCACTATTAACGCAGCAAAAACACACATCTTTGGGCGTTTGCTGAATAAGCGAAGTTAGATTATTTCGTATAAATTTTCGGAAGAAAACAAAAACTGAAAATACAGTATATATATATATATATATATATATATATATATATATATATATATATATATATATATATATATATGTAATACGTCTAATTACATCCATTTAGATATTTACCTGAACTCTAAGGTGCGTGGAACACGGTAACTTAAGACTGATAGCGTTCTCCGGAAAATATGAAATTCGTCCGACGTTGCGACTGTAAAATTTAGAGAATTTTTCGGAGGAAAGAAAGAGATAAATATAATTTAGTTTGTTATTTAAAACTGTTTTTACTTTTCAGAGTAAAAATATGAAGATGGGGAAGGAGATCTTTAGCTGTGTTGTGTGTGAAGTTAGGGATCTAACGACGCATACGTGGCAACGATATTTTCAGCTCACCTTAAGCGGCCACGTATAATTGATTAGTCACTTCGTCCGGTATATAAAAGGTTTATTTAGAAATCTTAGAATGTGTTAGGTGTCATAAAATTTATTTTCCCTACGTTTTTTAAACTTAAATACTCCCTCCGTCTCATATTAATAGTCCACTATTCCTTTTTGGGCTGTCCTAAATTAATTGTCCACTTCCAAAAATGGATAAAAATGATGAGCTAAAATCCTTTTATACCCCTACTTTATATATGTAAGACAAAAAAGTAGGTAAAAAGTAAGGGGTAGAATTGTCATCTTATCAAAAAGTAAGAGAGAAGTTGATGTTTTCTTAAACTGCGTGTTTCTTGTCTGGGGACAATTAAATTGGGACGGAGGGAGTATCTCTTAAACGGTAAGTCAAAAAATCATAAAAATTCCACCATAAAAATTAGCATTTTTTTTTCTCTTCGATTTGTCATCTCACAAGGTATACTTTCGACGATTTTTTTTTTTGTTTTACAAATTGTACAAAATTAGTAACACATGTGTTACTCGTTGGTATCACATGTGTTACTAGCATGTATCACGTGTGTTACTAGCTTGTAACCTATGTTTTACGTCGGTAACACATGTATTAGCAGCTTCTAACACATGTGTTACTCATTTTCAAAACCCACCAAAAATGAAAAAAAAAAAATTCATCGAAAGTATATCTTGTCACATCTTTAATCGAAGATGATAAAACGCTGATTTTTATGGTGCAATTTTTGTGATTTTTTGACTTACCGTTTGGAAGATATTTAATTTTTAAAAACGTAAGGGAAAGTGAGTTTAGTGACACGTGACACATTCTTATTGGTTCATTCGTTCTCACATAAAGTTAATGTACTCATTTGAACCTTATTCTAATTTCAATAAAAAATATATATATTTCTCAAGAGGTTGTTTCCACATAGAATCTAACTAGCGATTTTTAATCCGATACAACCATTTCTCAAGGACCGTACCTCATTCAATGTTCACTTATTTGCTGAAATATCATGGATAGTTGGGATTGAATCTAAAACATGTTTTTAAAAGTTCTCCCTTTCACGACTCATGATGACGTTTACGTTGGAGAAATGATATTACTAGACTAATGACGTCATAGTATCACTTAAAAACTACCTTTATTGGTAGATACCAGTGATAAATACTTATGTTAAAACAACTAATTATATCAATTATACAATTAAATGAGATGGATAAAGTATTATCATAAATTATATTATTATTATTATTATTATTATTATTATTATTATATTTTTAAAATTATTAGTATTACGCTATTTCATTATCTCTAACTATGCATATATGCATATACACATATACACGACTATATGTCATTATCATTGATGATTTGACGATTGTTATATCAATACCCCTCATATTGGTTTAAGTGATTTGACTGAATGTTAAATAACAATGATCGGAATTACTTATTTGCCAAATCTAATCTAGACTCCCTAATACAGGATTTACACATTTTATTTGAAAGCTTACATTTTTTTAAAATGTAAAATGTTTGTTATGCCTATAAAAAAAATTAAATTTTTGTTTTTACTAATATGTACTAATGAAGCATTAAGTCACATTGACTAATTGACTAAATATATATGGAAAGATGAATTATTAACTTGATATCATACGCTTATATATAAATTATAATATGCACTTTCATCTTTTATATCAAACATTTTGACTTTATATTAAATTGAACTGTTTTAAAAACAAATTCAATTTTATTACTCCATTATTCAATGAATTATTATGCAAGATAAATGAAAAATATGTTATGCATACATTTCAAATGTCAGTGGTGTTAATAATTTAAGCTAAAGTTATAAAAAATATTGACTGAATTTAATAAATCACTTATATAAAACGTCAATGTTTATCATTGATGTAGGCCAATATTGTTAACGACCACCGCTAAGAACTATCACTATCATTTTCATTAATATTATTGTCAGCTATCATCATCGAAACCAATGTTACAATATTCTCATTTATTATAGCTGCATTTTGCGAATAATTTACTAGTCACTACTAATGTTTGAAATTAATTATAATTAGAGTTGTTATTAACAAAACCTTAAAGTGCTATTATAAATGTATAACGATCACTAAAAATACGCCATGATAATTATTTAAGAGGTTGTTACATGTATTTTTCAAGTTATCAAAAAATAACATTTATGAAAGATGATTTTATTAATTAGCGATGTGACATCATAACTATTTCAATTTGCTTTATTTTAATCATCTACTTCTAGTTTCAAAGTTCTTCTCTAACTCTACCATAACGTACCGAACTCTAATGCTTTAGTCACATTCATTCACTAATGACCATCACCAATCACCGATCACGAATCATCATCAATCATCATAGATAAAGAAACTAATATTATAACATCCATTGACCAATTTAATATTGTCACGACACACTAATGATGCAATGTTAGATAAAGTTAAGCAAACACAATATATTATATTAATTAGGGTTTTGCTAACGTGTGCCCCGTGGCACACGTTAATGTGCATTTAATGAACATTTAATTTCCTTAAATAACATAATCAGTAATTAATATATGCATAAAAAAGGAAAATATTAGATTGAATTAATGAGTATTAAATATTAATATTAATATTTAAGAAAATTATAGGTTCATTAAATGCACATTAACGTGTGTCACGGGACACACGTTAGCAAAACCCTATTAATTAACATCGTGGATAAATAAAACTAAGTATAGAACAATCTAGAATCAATCGTCAAGCGACAAATGCGAGATTCATGAATTGCCTTAACATTTGAACTAGAATAACTTTATACATTTTTTTCTTTTAAAAAAATGCTTTTACAAAATCAAGCATTTCGAATATCATAAGCTAAAGAAGCAAAATAACAAACAAGGGCCTTCACTAGGGATGACAATGGATCGGATATGGATCGGGTGGAGCTATATCCATATCCATATCCATTTATTTATCTTCATCCATATCCATATCCATATCCACTAAATTTACAAATCATCCATCCACATCCATATCCGCTGGATGTAGCGGGTTTATGGATATCCATTGGATATCAAAAGAATTGTTAAGCATCGTGATATTCTTTACACAAATTGCTACAAATACATATAATATATAGTTTTTACAAAACTCAAAACACTTATTTGTTGTTTCGTGGTTTGATAGGCATACTTTGATTGTTGGTTTGTGACTTCCAATTGTATAGTGGAATCAAAAATTAATGGTACGGTGTTTTATTTGGATAGGGATGTAGGAATTTCGATTTATTGAAATTATATGATGAAAATGACGAGTGAAAATAAATATTTATTATAAATTTTGATGTATAAGAATGATCCGCTTAAATAGTTATAAATATATAGAGTTAATATGTTTATATAGTGTATCTATATGTATATGCCGATATAGATTTCGGGTGTAATGGGTGAATCCATGGATGATAAATTGTCATCCACATCCGATCCACTAATCATCCACATCCATATCCATATCCGATATACATCCATTTAGATCATCCATATCCATTTTAAATGGATGAATCGGATGGATGTCCACCGGGTTGGATGTCGATTGCCATCCCTAGCCTTCACCAAGCAGAGGGAACAAACAAAGCCGAAAATAGAACCAACTCAAAAATAAAGGAAAAACCGGAAAACCAAAACAGCTTGATACACAGTTTTGTTCTCTTTGTTTATGTATGTGTCAATATCAATGATTTAAAACTTTATTAGTTTTCATATCCATGTACGATTTACCTGATGAGAGGGATATAAAAGTAAATTATTCATTTTTTATTTTAAGGAATTAATGATGAAAAGCAAAGTGTTTATCAATGTAGCAAAAGATAAAAGAAAAAAAAGACAATATAACTTTGATAGTAGGAAAATATAATATATGATGATTACATCAGGAGTCGGTTAGACAAGTTGATAATATAATAATATAAAGATTGTTTGGTGGAGAAAAAAGTGGGTACCAAAATCAAATATCAAATATATTAAAGTTATTGCTCAAAAAAAAAAAAATTAAAGTTATTAAATACCAATAATAGAGGTTAATTAATTAAGGATGATGATAAATCCAAACATGATTTTGATAAATCCACCATAAGTGTGTAATACTGGTTTGTACAGTACAAACTTTTATTGCATAGGGATGATGGATTTATCAAAATATTGAGTGGAAATATCACTAGCCATTAATTAAAGATAATTGCACTTCAACAATACGTGAAGGTCGTGGTCTTTTTGTGGTCGTACACGTGGCGAGGTCATTTCATGTGGTGGGACCTTGATGCTTGTTTATTGGAATCATAGCCAATGAGGACGGAGTTTTACGTAGTCGTAGTTTGGACGTTTTTAAGGTGGAAAATTTCGGTTACAATATTCTTTATGTATTTCAGAGGTGACATAATAATGACATATTGACCTAGTTGTGATTTTTTAACATGTACCTTTAGATACATGTAAAAGACATTTAATGAACTTAAATCCTCATAAAGTATGAATTTAATACATCTAAATGATAGTACTAAAGTTCAATAATGGTTATAACGTTGACCTTTCTCCTTCTATATGTTGTATCTCCAAGCTAACCATGACATTTAGCATATCTGACACTTAATAGTCAAAATCAAGGGTAAAACCAGCATTGTCGGCCCCATCAAACCGTTTTACGGCCAACATCAGGAAGATAAATAGCGTAACTCGCGGTTAAAGAAACATAGGGATGGGGTTTGAACCCGTGACCTCCGCCTTTATATTGCGTGTCTCCCACCAATAGGCTACAATTTTGTATGCCTGTCAAGTAAAGATACTTTTTTAAGAGAACTCAAGCGAGGGGTAATGATGCAGAGTAGATCATCGAGTTATCCAACTCATTTATCGATCAGTGAGAGAAAGTCAAACTTTCGAAGAATTGGTAAAACTTGAAACGAGCATAACTTTTTTATCGTTTAGAGTTTGGAGACGTGCCATCTACGGAGAGCAAGCGACGTCATGTTAACTAATCTGGCCCGAATCTAATTTCGAATTTAGTCATATCTTAGCTTTTACATAGTAACCTAGGTTATTATCTAGACGGATTTCTGAGATTTCGACCACAATTAGGATTAGAGGTGTAAGATCATTACGGTATAAATCCATGTTTATAAGATTCTAATTTCACATGTGAATCAATCAATATTACATTTTACATGCAGGCAACGACATTAAGATTGCCTGAACAATATCAAACCAGCAAGCTAAGCTTAATTATATTACACGAGCACAAACGGTTAATAGACATAACCGACCTGACTCTTTTAAGTATGTATGTTTGTTGAAATAACAAACAATATATTGATCGATGATTTGGTGAGCCTTTCACATTGTCTGTACTGCGTCACCGTTAATATTATTTTCAAGAGAGACTAATTGTGTGAGCCGTTGCAGAAGCAACTCAAAGTCATCTTGGCTCTTGATGAGACTGAGTCGCACATAACGATCCCCTGCACTAAAGACGCTTCCGCGACGACTTTTTATTTTTCCAACCGTTTCTAGTACTTTCCCGCAGTCTTGGTCTTCTTCTCGCTCACATTTTACCCAAGCGTAAGCTACAATTGTTTGATTAATATACTGTTACTTAAACCACGATTTCATACATTACAATACATTATACGAATGGAAGTAAATTTAAGTTATAAGCTACCTGGAGATGGTAGCCTAGTTTGGTTGAAGAAATTGCAGTGCAGAGGATGTCTCTTTTGTAATGAAAATCTTGTTGACTTGGACATTACAGAAGTCAACCGCTCCCAACGGTCCCTCATTTTAGCATATGCAAATTCAAATAGCGGTTTTCCATGGTCTTTAACCGCTACTTTTAACAGCTGCAGAACTCTTAATTGGGTGTCTTTTGATATCCCCAAATCAGCCACTGAGATATAGTTTAGAACCTTGTCGTATACATCTTTATCCTTTATCACCGCCCACCTAATATGTATGTATAACATGAATTATACATTAGCACGCACACATATGTTATTAATAAAGCATATAAAATATAGTACATACCCAAAACGAGAACCGGCATGGCCAGTGAGTTTAGAAAGAGTAAAGATCATGAGATCATGATCTGAAGGACCCGGGATAGGGGTAAAATGTGGCCAAAAATAGGCATGATCATATATCGTCTTCCCTCCAAGAACCATGGATGTCTTCAATTCCCCATCAGGATTGTTTGGTGAAGTTACAAATTCAACCACATTCATGTGATTTGTCGAAATATTATTATTCAATAGCCATGTGCTAGCATCTCCTTGAAATTGAAAATTCTCCGAATTAAAGAAGACCGTTTGAGTATCATACATCTGTACGAAACAACAAATCAAAACCAAATATGTAGTGTATGTATATGATGATATGATATGATATGATTGAGTGGAGTTAATTGTTTTAGTAGTAACATAAATATTCAAAGTTTACAACTTTACAAGTTATAATTAATTACCGGATAGAATGGGATGGAAGCGAGGACGTTGGATGGTGAAGAAGAGTTTTGGGAAGAAAGGGCGTAAACGGCTGCATTAAGGAGTTGGGATGATCCAACACCAAATACCAAATATCGTCCTTCCGTAATTGCATTTCCGACGATTGAATGCATTTTACGGATGTATTTCTCAAGCTCTGATGACATTGTTGTGGAGTCAGCGTACCCGTAACCCATACGATGCCACCCTGATATCATCACTGCACTATCAGTTGCATGCTCCATCCAAAATGGCTCCAAGAATATAGGATTCCCACTGCACCATCATATCAAAATTTATCACCTTAATAGGGCCAATGTCATTTACAACTGTTGTCCTATAAATCCTCATCCTTATATGAATATAACCCTGTTTAATTATTCTAATATCCAAGTAAACTTTAATATACATCATGAGAGTCACAATTTAACAATAGATTCAAGTTGAGATAACCAACTTAGCTTGTTTTCAATCCACTAACAGTATATGCGATTCATACATAACAACTTACACATTGAAAAATGATAAATGGGCCGCGCAACTAATGCATAAAGAAGCATAGGTTAAGCGGAACCAAAGAACGCTCTAAAATTACACTGGATATTTCTAAATTTACATCGAATATTCAACAATAATTTTTTTTATTAATACTCGTTGATGAATACTCTCGTAACTCACTATCCATCGATGAATATTAATTTACTCTGGTTTTATTGGTTCTCTCCAAAATTGAGGTTATCTTTTAATCCTGCTAGGTGATTGCAATTGCTCATGTCAACGATGACTCAGTCATCTATATCTTTTAAGTGAATACGGTCTATTAATTTAGGTTTATATATCACTACTAACATATATTATGCTACTTATTCAAGATGAAAATAAATTAAACTACAAGAAAGAACAAAAAAATATACCTATCAGCATCAGCAGAGCATTCGGGTGACAATACCGAGCAATCAAGACCAACATAACAATCATAGCATTCGCAAATAGGTTGAAGTTGACCTTCACCTTGTTCGTAATTAACGGATAAAGGACCATCGAGATAAGCTCGTCCATGGCCCGAGCACGAGATGGCTGCAACCGCCTCGGCCTCGGCTGCTGCTTTTTCACTCCAACTCAAAGAGCACTGCTTCTTCTCTACCCACTCATCTCCACCCACATACAGAATTATTATGCATATTGACAATAATATATTAATCGCTATGGAAATCAATAAACTAAAACTATAGTTGTTTGTTTTCTCCATATATTATTATTAGATTATTATTAGATTAGATAGATAGATAGATTATATTCGGGTGAAGTGGAGGGGGTCCTTTTGAATGTCATCACGGGTATATCATATATGGCAACAGGAAGCCTTGTTGTCCATGACGTGGACTTCAGCATCACCTAATTAAAATCTAGAGAATTATCAAAATTATGAATAATATTGTACGTTTGATCACATGTTCAATTCAAACTATATCAAGTGTTCAAAGAAATTAGTAAAGCTGTACATTCATGACTCATCTATGTTTGAAAATATTGCTGATTTATCTTGTATAATTTTATAATAAGATAAACTAAATTTTAGACTCGTGCATTAAATCTTTACATCCACATAAAGTTTATAAAAACTTTTCTGTAAACTAATATGGCATTTAAAATCAACCAATAAAATTAGTTGTTTCTCTCTCTTATATATTTTTATAAATCTTTTATAAATCAGTTGTTTCTCTCTCTTGTATAATTTTCCCTCGTTTCCACCAATAAAACAGACTCTAAAATCGATCCATTTTATTAGATGTAGGTTTTTTAATATAAAGAAAGAAACCAAAGATTAAATCATAGTCAAGTTCGTGTTTTGGTTTTCTCTCTAAATTTATTATTGTTTATATTTATTAAAAATTCACACACAAGAGTCTCATGTCACTTTCTATGTCGTCATGGATGAGCACTAGATTTTTTCCAAACAACGCCCTCTGGTTGGTTAGGTATCTTTCTATTAATACAATAACAAATTTCAATAAAATCACATAACTTGATTGTGATTTTTACATAGAAGAAAAATCAAATCCAATGTTGACATTTGACAAAACCCATATAAAGATATCCAGATTTTAAACAAGACATTTAAGCTTAAATAATAACTCCCTCACCCCTCGGTACCAAAATAAATGTCCACATATATGTCTCAAAATATGTTCGTTTTGCAAAAAAAATAAGCATTAAACTTTTCATTTTACGCTCATTTATTACTATGAATCATCTATTTCTTCGACTAATTCAGTCAAACTTTTCTCAAATATAAAAGCAAGACTCACATTCATCAAACATATCTCAAATATAAAAGCAAGACTCACATTCATCAAACATATCTTAAATCACGCAAAAATTAATGGGGAATAATTTTTGTGGGACGGAAAGTATAAGGTTTAAACATGTACAGCATGTAAGCATATAAAAAACCTTTTAAGATCTAAACTACGGAGTAATTTTTTAAGACATCTTTTTTCACTATACGTACGTTGGATAGTATCCGTCATCATCTATATCTATACTATATTATAATGTATTTGAGGTATAATCTTAAAGGGAGTAATAGTAAATTACTATTATACCCTTTTGACTATTATACTCAACTTTTAAACACTTAAATAAATACAATTTATTATAAAATTTAATATCTAATAATTATTTTTTGGTTACAAATATAAACTCATTAATATTTGTCTTTTCCATGACTTATATAAACATTAATAAATATTTAAATGCATGTCAAGATTGTTTTAGTATAAATATTAATGAAAAATCATATACTGTTTACAAATTATAACTCACTTGTATTTTTTATATATTTTATCTTTTATACTAATATATAAAGAATATGTCACCATAACATAACAAAGAATACATAAAATTTATTTTATATATCAGTTAATAATGTTATTCAACACTTAAATATTTAAAGTCAATACAAGTAATTATAAAAGTTAATATACCGCTGCTATATAAAGGATTAACCATTTGATTTGAAAGAAGTATAATTTACTATATTAGTTTATACAACGCTAAATGCATAACTGAAAGCATTTTATAACTATATTAGATATTTGTATATTATTTTATTTAACTATTAAATATTATAATTAGGAATTGTGATGTGGGTCGAGTTAGGTTTGCGAGTATTATAACACCCCTCATTTATTATCATTTAAATCTAGTAAATCGGAAGCGTAAGTCCAAATAGATATTCATAATTTACTTCATTGTATCAACATATAAAATTCAACCTTTTCAAAACTATAATTTCTTCAACCGAGGTGTTATTTAAAAACATGATGAAACATTATTTTATACAAATCAACTATCAGAGTAGAGCCTCGTAGTCAAACATTCCTTCTAGTCCAACTTCTTGCCCACCCAAATGATATGCAAAACCTGCAAGAAGGGATAATGTGGGGATTAGCATAACGCTAAGTGAGCAGATAACTAATCAACAGCCTAACTTAGTTCAACAACTTTGTGTACAACTCTTAGCACTAAACAAGCAAATACACAATACAACACATCAACAATACATCAGTTCAACAATGCAACAATTCAACTAATCAACAACACCATAATGAGGATCGGCGGCTCTGGGGATAACCATAAACTCGGGAGGCTCCCCAAGAACACTTATCCAACCTATCTGTATGGCCATACGGACGAGACCGATAGCTAGTGATTATCTTCAACTAACACAGGAGGTGTGTTAAACTTTGGATAACCAACTAGCCCAACCAACAGTTCAACAACTCGTTGCCTCATTAACAACTGATGCCCGAAGGCCAATTAATTCAAGTGATCACATAAACAACAAGTCACATATTCTACTAGTCAACATATCAACAGTATTATTACTATCAACATAATCATCAATGCAACTAATAAAGTAATAATACGTTACTTGTTGTAACCAAACTTGTTACAACCAAGTTACGCTGAGGATTAAAGATCCACTCACCGACCACCTCAGGCATCCACTCAGTAGTCTAATATCACTGAGCCTTCTGCACATCTGATAATACAATAGAATAATACAAGTTAGTTACTTGTCTCAAATATATACAACATCATTCTAATAGATTAACAACAAACCCGATTTACTCAATTCATATGTATTAACATAATTACCACAATTCTCATTATTCACTTCATATTATAAATAACTATTTCAACATCATTAGTTCGCCATCACTTATCAAATTATAATCATTAACAACACTTCATCATTTAACCTATTATAATTATTACTAATCCATCAAAACACCTCATAATTATCATAACTACCATAAACACTTAATTAACTTTACACATTTTAGCTTGAACACAACTAATCATCATCATGAATCAACACTTATTTAATTAAACACCATTACTCTAGGCTTTAAAGCTATGAATTTTACATAAACAACTAAACCCCTAACTATCTATATGATCATTCATCAATTTCTACATTTTCAAGGTAGGGTTTCACTTCTAATCATGAAATTAACATCCACTAACAATTATTAATGCATTTCAAGCTTCAATTTCAAATTACACATACTAATTCAATCAAATACTCAAAACCCAATTTCTAGGGTTACATAAAATTCAAGAAATAGTAATTAAAACATGTTTATGATGATGATGGAATGATTATTCCATGTTATTAAAGCTTAACTAACATCAATTCAACCATTTGAAACCCTAATTTCGGATTAAAGTCAAAAACACTAAAACCCCCAATTTCTAAGGATCATACTACAAGGATTAAAGACTTACATGTTGGTTAGGATGATAATCCATGATCTTTGAAGCTTAAATCGAATTTGGCATCCTTAATTTGATGGAAGGAGGTGATTTAGGAATTAATCTAGGGTTATGTATGTGTATGTATGATCGTGTATATGTATGTATGTAGATATATAATGAAAACAATAAACCGACTCAAAATAGAGTATAACATATAATTGGTTAGTTTTCATTCCTCGTACTTATCATTGTCTGGAACTAAAAACCCATTTACGAGGAACCATTATTTTATTTTACCGTCAACTAAGTTAATTTAAAACAATTAATAATTTATTAGTCACAATAAATTATTTGACTCTTTTACCCATTTATTTTCAAATAAATCACCGAACCCATTTTCTAACACATTTAGTAATGATTCACAGTTAGAAAATATTTAATACTACTAGACCCGAAAACTGGGTGTTACAAGTATATACGACCTGCATTGTGTTGGTTAACGAGTTAACGAGTCAAAAGTAACCAACCCATATACAACCTGCATTGTGTTGGTTGGCCGGTCAACCCGTTGACCTGGATTTTAATCCAAACCATTAAGATAAATTAAACAAGTCGGCGGGTTGAGACTTGACAATACAACTCTTTCTCATTCATTTCCGTGTAAAATTTCATGTTGTGTCGAGAATTATCATTGCCGTGTAGATTCATCTGAAATATAATGCATATAAAATAATGTATTGTTTTACCCTTAATTCAAGTACGGCATGTTATTAAACAAATCTACTGTGAACAAAATCTTTTGTCGCCGCTGCATTGCGCGGGTAAAGTGCTAGTAATAGTTAACAAGCAACAATAATAAAAATAAATAATTGAGGTAATAGTGGTTGTGAATAACGACGACCAGATAAAGCAAAATCGTGTGGTGGGATCAAATTGTCTCGATGCAACGATAATCTATTATTGATTTATTAGATGAATTAAATCGATATTTTACATAGAAAATAAAAATATTCCAAAATAGAAAAGTCTTTCAATTTGTTACGTATGGGTGATAACTGATAACAACCACAACATATATGATCCAGAGTGGTACTTGTCTATAGTGATGGCAGTACGTATTGCTCTAGTATATCATATCATAATCATTCTTCTTTGTTTAGCACATTTCTTTAGAGACTTACATTTTTAAAAATAAAAAATGACAAAGTTACCTCTACTTAAAACATAAAAGACAAAACTACCCATAGCTAAATTTGAAAAAAATCTATGACATTGAAATCAACATTTACATATTAAAAAACATGCAATATGTTCCATACATAAACATTTGTAATTATAGAAATAGTAGAATAATAAGTCAAATAATATTTAAGTGTGTGATAAATGAATATATATGTATTATATTTAAATAAATATTTTTCCTACTAACTCTTCATTATTATTGATTCTGTAAGTAAATTCAAGGTAAATGTATGATAATATTTTTTCTTACAAGATATTTACACTCCTTTATAAATTGACATCTTTCATCGGTATTGTCACTGTCTCGATACATCGTGCGGGACGATGCTAGTTATAAATAAATGCAATATTAAGTTGAATAATTAGAAATGTTTTTATTTTAGTTTGAGGCATTTTGATCCCAAATTCGAATATGTTGCTACTATTCAGAAATTAGTTGCTCTATTGGTTTAAGTTATATACTCCATACTATTTATTATAAGAATCTTAAATTATATAGAGGAAACACATTTATGATGTCATCATTCTAATTAAGTTTTAATTTGTCAATTAAGTACTTTAATTTTAGTAAATTACAATATAAAATAAGATACTTAACTTATTAAAAAAGAATTGTTTTCAATCCACTACTCACTTACATATAAAAAGAAAATTAATTCATTGATTAAAACATTATTAAAATCGATCTGTAATGTTTCTATTTTCAATTCACCGTATGAATAAAATTACTTGAAAAGGTAAATTAATTTTTTCCACTAACTTTGTTTCAAAAACTTTTATTTTTTAATCTTGACTTATATAAATCCATTTATATAAAGTAATATTATCATGAATCCAACTAAATGCTTAATATACATATTAACTTACACACTTATAATTAGAAACAAGATATTAAATACGAAATTTCATTTTAAAAAATCAACGTCCCATGTGTATACACGGGTTTAAAGTCACTAGCAATCTAGCATAATATATAAGATAATATAAGATAGTTTTCCATCTCATTCAAGCTTAAATCATTACCTTTAATTTGAGCTATAAGAAGTTCATGCATGATGAAGTTTCACATGTTATATAGAATACAAATATAAAATTAATATACATATATACCTTGTATACCTTTCGGGTAAGGTTCATTTGAGAACCACCCAATAAATGAAAATTAAAAGAACTAAATATTGAAAAGGGTATAATGGTAAAAGAAGCAATAACTATGAGGAAGTGATCAAAGTTAAAATCGTTAACTTTTGAAAGTTCCACTTTTCTTGGAATTTTTTATTATTTTATGTTTCTCTCATATCTCTATCTCTCATCTGGAAATTTCAAATTCGCATATAGATCACATTCATCAATCTACGATGAACCAGAACGTAATTAAGAAGAAATACCAATAATAATTTTCATGTAAAATTTTAAAGACCTTATTCTCTATCATTCGTACAATATCTTGTTATGTGCACATGTGAACACATTCCATATATATTTACAAAAGACGCACATAAACAACCGTTGTGCACACATGAACACACCCGTTGCTTTAGTGTCTGGTGCACTTTGAAGCCATGTTTATGATATTCACGCACAAAAATCACGATGTGCACAAATGAACAAAGGGTTTTTATTGTTCATCTGAATCTGAATCTTTTGGTAGCAAGAAGACTGTGATGTTCACAAATGAACAACCATATTGTTTTCCCTCTCGATCTTCATCATATCATAGTCTTCATCTTTTTCATGGGATTTCATGCATGTGCACAAGTGAACAAGTTTATTTCACCTGCTTCTAGAAACTCCGTAAATTAAATCTCAAGAACCCTAATCATATCATTGATGTATATAAATTAATAAGATAGATGGATATTCATGCATGTGATTGTTTTCTCTTAAAAACTGTTAGAAAGTGGGTAGTATGGAATTCAGAAATCTGGAACGGAGAGAGAGAGAGAGAGAGAGTTGAACATGGGAAAGAGATGGCATTTCGTTACGAATTAAATGGTGATAGTAAATTTTATTAATTTTTGTTTAATTTTTAATTTCAGTTTCCATTATTACCCTTTACCACTTTTTTTATTAAATATGTCACAAACTTCTTTTTAATTACATTCATTCAAAGGTTTAGATTTAACTAGTTCTCAAATGAACCTCCACCTATACTGTGATTAATTAAACTTGATTGAGTGAGTGGGAGGTGAATCTTCAAACAACATTATTATTGTCTGGGGCAAACTACTTTTAGTTTTTAGAATAAACATTTTTATAATTATATGCTGCTTAGATTTCAAGTAAGGCACCAGTGGTCTAGTGGTAGAATAGTACCCTGCCACGGTACAGACCCGGGTTCGATTCCCGGCTGGTGCAATTTTTTTGTTAGTCGGCATCATGATATGGAACCTCACATACAGTTACAGCACATCTAACAATTGTAGTATTCTTTAATTTGACCCATCCAATTATAATTCGTACACAAAGCTTTCAACATATTTGACTAACTCAACTTTACCAGCTAACCTATCTGATGTTTTGATTAAAATTGTATCATAAATAATATATCCTTAAGAATATTTCGTTAAAAAGTCTATAATACCCCTTATGAACAGTAGGTAACGACAATGTTTAACAAATGAAATGACAACGATGACTCCGGTTGATAGTATATTTAGTAATTGATGCATTGTATAATATAACTAAAGCAGGAAACGTTATAGGTCATTCCGTAAGTGGCGTTAGCACCAGAGTGGTCTAGTCTCCGACTTAGTCTTATCAAGAATCAAGTAGGCTTTGAGTTGCTCCTGCAACGACTCACCAAGTTAGTGCATGTCTCTCGAAATTAAGTAGCACTAAGACAATGTCAAAGGCTCAACTGATTCACTAGTTCAAGAAACATGAAAAGGGTTGTGTCAAAGAACATACAATTATCATAATCAATGGAAATCTTAAAACAAGGTACACCCCAGATAACGTATATATATGCATGTAATATTTTTTTCTTTTCTTTTCTTGTCATATTATAGAACTTGATTGAAATTTGTAGGGCATGTTTAAGGATTAGACTATAGACGATTAAATGACTCACCTCTGTTAATCTTAAGCAGTTCGTTTGACCATCAACCTACATTTCTGCAATGAGACCATCATCCTCAATCTCTGCATTAGTGAATGCGAGGGCCTTTTGTAACTTTCTTGGTGAGAAAACTTCAACTTCAATCATATATGATGCAGTCACAGGCCTATGATCTGACAGCCTAAGTTCAGCCCTTCTGTAGCTCAATTGCCTTATTCCTTTCCCAAACGAAAGTATGCGGTCACACCTGTCACAAAAACATCAGAGCAGTTTTCATCAGATTATTTGTCGAGTAAAGTTCAGATACAAGTGGTGATATGAGAAATATGTTTTTAGGTAGCTAAAAAAACGAAATCTTTAGATGCATACCATGCTGGAGTCCGCCTTCCAACTTTAGGATCCTCACCACAATATTTGTCTGAATTTCGCTCGTATTTGTAAGTTGGTGGAAAATCTAAAACGCCTTCTGACCATCCATCAAATGCACGACCTTTTCTTAGCTCCCGAATTAGCTGCAAGAATGATCAAAACATCATATTTAAGTGTTTGTTCACCTGTAAATGCAAAAGGATTTGTAAAGTTGCTTACAAAGTTCATCTAAAGCTAATTAACACTAATAGTTTATCTCCATATAATTGTGACATCCCTTCCCCCACATAATTTGTGAGTTACTACTTTGAGCCACTTACAACTCTTAGGTTGTGTAATAACATATCCCCATGGTTTTAGATAATATGGAGTGTAATGTACATATACCAACTCGTATATCCTTAATCAACTTGTAAATGACTAATACTAACAGCGAAGGTGAAACTTGTACTGAACGTGGTAACTATTTTAGAAGTACAAGGAAATATTTAATAAGTAAAAGCAACTTACCTGATCATGCTCTAACAATTTGGACCAGTCATTTCTGGAAATCAAGTCACATGTCTTCTCATATGACAAATTGAGACGGTAATTTAGATCACCCAACCAGATAATTCGACTGGAAACGTATATAAGATATTAGTAAGATGAGTCTTTTAACAACAGAAAAAGCAGAATTTTGAAATAAACCAGCTGTTAGAACACTTAGAAGATACAGTAGTCTCATACATACTCATGGTTCTTTATCCTCTTGGGGAGAGTGGAGTTTGAAACTGAGTTAAAACGTGTTCTTTTATGTATTTCGTGAGTGTCTGCATTTCTTTTAACTATATCAGCATCCCTTTCGCCAGAAGATAGGTGAGTACAGATGAAACAAAAGAGCGTCTGATATATTGACATGCTCACTGATACGGACCCCTAAAAGAGTGAAAAGTTGTAGTACTTTAGCCATAGTTATATAATGGATGACGGACTTTGTTTACGCATATAAAAACCATCGCAATTGATTCTAATATTTACACAGAGGAAGTAACAGACCTTGTTACCTATGTACCCCATCGCACCAACACCAACAGCTGACACATGGACATTTTGGATATGCTTCCTCAAGTGTCTACGCACCCATATGGTTATAAATATGCCAACCATTTGCTTGCTTAAGATTCTTATATACGGGGATCTCCTTTTCCGGTACATGGTGGAATCAAGGTCCAACTCAACGAGAAAAGCTTCCTCTGGCATGACTCGATTGTCAGTATTTATATACGACTTAAGAGAACTATACGATCTAAAAGATCTAGAATCTTTGAATGAGTGTATCGTCTTCTTAGGGTTTGGTCTGTCAGTTACACATTGAGCCAGCAGGTCCAATGGTGGCTCAGGCCAGCACAAGCCTATACGTTCAGTTCCACTAAGTATCCTGCTTAACTTTTTACTATTAACCGGACCTGATGTTTTCACAATTTCTTCAGATTCTTGAATTGTAAAGCGATTTACTTTGTCCAGTGTCTTTTGAGAGGAGAACCGTATCTCTAAGTCCCCATCAGCTCGCATACTCACAAGGGTGCTCATATTCCCATTTTCCCCTGCTGCTGGACCATCCATAATAAGGTCATCAAAGTTGGATTCCTCATCGAACAACTCATCTCCCTCACTAAAACTTTCTAGCATTACTTCATCTTCTATATCTGGAGCATCATCAGATGGCTTAAATCTTGATGGTGAACAGGGGTTACTGTAGCATTTAAATCTAGACTTTTCAGGTTGAACTTTATTAAGGGTCCCACGAATGACGTTTTCCCATGTTGGGACTGGACGGTTATCTTCAGCTCCAAAAATATTACCAGCATTTAAAGGTATGATCTCCTGAAAACTGAACTTTTGCACAAATACAGTTAGTCAAATGAGTAAACCCATAAATTGATAAATGAATTGAGACAACAAATTAAGAAGATTCACCCACTTATATTATAGCTGTAATTATGATTTTGGAATGCATATAAGCAACAAAAACTTATTAATATACGATAAGCAATGAAAGACTTACCCAATCACATATATGTCAGCAGGATTGTCTACATCAAGCAAGTCGTCAATATTCAAGTCTTTTGGTGGAACTTTTCCTCCAACATTCCAAGTATTAACTGACACTCTAGTAAAACGAAGTAATTAAGAAGAAATACTCAATTTACATCTAATGGTAACCAAATAGTAAAGAAAAAGTGGGAAGGCTAGCACACTTGAGTTCTTTTGCATCAATGTACTGTGCTCTACAGGTCTCCGACTTTCGTCTTCTTGACCTGGGAAAAGCCCCTGAAAAGCAAAAGAAAGGAAGTTCAAGCCACAAAAGATTAAAAATTTGATGACCATAAGTTGTAAAGATGAATAGTTGCACTAAGACACGTGAAGGTATAGTAGTTTGACTCTTAATTACAATCTTTTGATAAATATGTGCATCATTGAAATCTTAATCTAGAAAGCCTATTGTCTCATGGAAAAATTTTCCACAGGGATAAAAACCTCAACGTCTGCTCTTTTCACGTCCTTCTAGAAGAGCTTGTAATGCTCAATGAAACGGTTTCTTAACTAAGGCCATGTCATAATATGTACATAGTACCATAGAAATTTCCTTTTCTTTTCGTCTTCGTCTGCATGACTTTTTAATGACTGTAGTTGAAAATATAAAAAAAATTCCAAAATCATGAAAATCTATTGATGAAGTGAAGACCTTTTGTAGGGTCAAGGCATATATCAGTACTAGCATTTACTATACAAAAAGAAAGCACATGGTATCTTTATCAGAAACATTGATAAACCGGCTATAATAAAAGTTGAAGACGGACTTTCAGGTGTGCACAAATTAAATCCTTTAGCCATCAATTCATGTAGGCCTAATTCGATAGTAACCTTTCAAGATGAACAAAGAGCACATGGTCCCTTATCTATTGAACATGTATATTTATATTTTGAATGGCAGAAAAAGGACCAACTGGAAGGCCACAGAAAAAGCATCTAGTAATACTTTGATGACAGTGATTGTATCTACCTCACAAGAAGCAAAAGAAGAAATAAAAAATAATGGTGTTTCTGTTTTTGTTTTACCATTAGGATCACTCTGGAAATCAACTCCTTGTTTATATCGTGATTCGTTCGGCCAGTCACATGACCCTTCTGTGAACCAAAAAAACATACAAATCAATACTCAAAATGAGTTCGTAAAATTATACTATCACATATACGGCGGTAACATATACACTCGTTTTGTAGCCGATTAGAAATAAGTGCATTCAATTCAATAATGTTTTAAAACAAAAGTAGTTATCACTTAAAACTTGGGGGAGGTGTTTATTATGATTGCTAACTTTTACAGTATTAGGATGTCTGTATTTGCTTATCAGCCGTCAAAATAAGTAAATAAACATATAAGCGCTTAAATAATCAAATCCAAAAACCTCACTTAAAAGATAATGTAACATAAACACTTCATAAAACGCAATCGTGAGGGTTAAAGTATATATAAATAATCTACGGAGTTAAGTATGAAAGGAATAATAATTTATTGCATAAAGCAGTTACCTTCGGTATCGGATTCGTAGATAATATGAGCATCATCATCATCGAGTGGATCAGCACTATAATAATCTGAAGTTTTAGTTGAACGATTTAACCACTTCCTCATTACCACTCTTCCCCATAATAACTGTAAAAAGCATTTTAATTAATTTTCAGGTAGCTGCAAACTACTTACCGATCAAACTGTACACCTCAACTACTCACTAAAAACAACAACAACAACAAGGCGAAATTGAAATTGTAGATATGATAATATAATAAAAATATAAAATAAATGCAGTACGTAAACATATATACGGATATACCTCAGGAGGTTGATTCGTTGTGGGGCGAGGAAGATGATGGTGTTTGCGATTCATCAAATAATCTGAAATACAGTAAAGTAAAAGGAGGAAGACGATGTGAATATAATAATAATATGAAATGTTAAAGTGAATGTGATGACGATGACTGATTAATACTCGTAGATTCCTTTTGGTTGTCTCTCAAGTGGAAATATACATTTATTTATTGGAGTATTTTTTTTTATATTTTTTTTTTCACTTTTCTATCAAACTCATTAAAAGCTTTAAATTGGCCGACATATATATGTTTAATTAACAAGGAACGTGAATATGATGTCAATCATATAATCTTGTATGATAAACACCCAATACTACGTCGTTTTGATCCAAATTAAAAATACTAACCCCTCCTAAACCCACGTTCTCATCATCCTCCGACATCATCCTGTACCATATCCTCCTGATTCTAACAAGCGACAAGTTTTAATCTTCAATTGCTTCTGCTACTATATGTATATTGCAATATTGCATCATCACGATCGATCTTTCTCACTCTATCTAACACCTTTCTAACAAGCATGAGGAGAACGTGAGTGTAGGAGGAAGTATTATTAGGGATTTTTTTTAAATTTTGGGTCCAAAACGATGTAGTATTGAGTGCTTGTCATACAAGGTTATGTGGTTGACAGCATCATATTCACATTCCTCTTAATGAATTGGTTTAATTAGTTGTAAAGTTCTACAGTCATAGTATAAATATATATATATATATATATATATATATATATATATATATAGAGACTTGGAATCCTGTGAGAACACATAATTACGTGAGAGCAGTGAGAATACATCCTAAGCATCCATCCCTATTTGATCAAAATACCCCATTTTCAAGGTGGTATTTTTGTAAATATTATAAACTGCGATTTTCGCAACTTCATATAAGGGTGCAGGTGTGAAGTGTTTTTTTTTTTTTTCAAACATTTCCTCGTCTTCACATAAGAGTGCCGGTGTGAAGGGTTTTTTTTTTTTTTCATTTTCGCGGCTTCACGTAGGGGTGTGCACGGTCGGTTATAGGTCGGTTAATGAGAAATCAAATCCATCGATTAACGGTTAATCGCCTATCGGTTAATTTGGCGGTTATGGGTCGGTTAACGGTTAACCATCGGTTTTCTATGAAATTATAAAAAGACAAAATGCAACACGATGGTGGAAGAAAATAACCTTATAAAGTAAATAAAACATCTCACTTTTGCTTATAAAACATCGACCGTTATCTATTGTTGATATCGACGTTTTAAAAAGTCGTTAAACGACAACTTAAATGTGTGTGTAAAGCCTCAAAACAAATTATGAATGATTATACCACTAACGTTTGAGAGAAATAGAGATACGTTTTAATTCTTTTATAAATGATATCTCGTGCCTTCATATATATTTGTTTAAATTGTATTGCATTTATAAAGTTACGTGCATTTAAGTGTGTGTGTGTGTGTGTGTATATATATATATGAAAAACTAATAAATACATATAATGGGCGGTTCGGTTAATGGCAGTTAATTTGGGTCGGTTATGGTTGGTTAACTGTAACCGACCCAAATTAATCGGTTAATTATATATATATATATATATATATATATATATATATATATATATATATATATATATATATATATATATATATATATATATATGAAAAACTAATAAATACGTATAATGGACGGTTCGGTTAATGGCAGTTAATTTGGGTCGGTTATGGTTGGTTAACCGTAACCGACCCAAATTAGTCGGTTCATTAAATATTCAAAACCGAACCGTCGGTTATTAGTTTGGGTCGGTTAATTTGGTTCGGTTAATCGGTTATAGATCGGTTAATGGTGCTCACCCATAGCTTCACATAAGGGTGCTGGTGTGAAGGTTTTTTTTTTCATTTTCGCGGCTTCACATAAGGGTGTTGGTGTAAAGTTTTTTTTTCCTTCACACAATTTTTTATATGATGAAGATTTATTTATTTTTGGTTAACTCTAAATTTAGAGTAATGAATGTTTACTTTCTATTGCTTAACACATAAAAAATAAATTGTTTCACACAGTATATATAAATTGCTTCACACAAGTTTCCTTTTGTGAATGTTAAAATTTTAGCTTCATTGTATAAGAAAACTTTGTGAAGCAAAGAAAATCTAATATTAACAAATAAAATTTTAGCTTCATTGTAAAAATAAATTGCTTCACACAGTACATATAAACTGCTTCACACAAGTTCCCTTTTGTGAATATTAAAATTTTAGTTTCATTGTATAAGAAATCTTTGTGAAGCAAAAAAAATCTAATATTAACAAATAAAATTTTAGCTTCATTTTATAAGAAATTTTTGTGAAGCAAAAAAATATAATATTAACAAATAAAATTTTAGCTTCATTTTATAAAAAATGTTTGTGAACCAAAAAAATCTAATATTAACAAAAAAGATTCATTGTGAATGAAAATTGAGGTTTACCCATATTTACAAAAATGTCACCCCCCTTTTCCAGATTTTTCAATAATTACAAAAATGTCATCACTCTTTTAGACCATTGATTTAAAATAGGTGACTAGGATTTGTTCTCACCGTTCTCACGGAATCCCCTTGTTCTCACCAAAACCTAACCTTATATATATATATATATATATATATATATATATATATATATATATAATTTTTCGAGCATATATTATATGTAAGAAACTTGTTATTTATTGAAATTGTATGTATTTTGGTGATTTATTATCATAGTGTATATATAACTATTCGGGCATATATTGTGTATAAGAAACGTGTCATTGTATATATAACAATGACAATAAATAACAAATTTCTTACATACAATGTACGCCCGAGTAGTTAGGTACACACTATAAATATCATACCTTAGTTAAGTACATTTAGAAGCACTTAACCCTATTTAATTTAGAGAAAATTAACCAAATCATCATATGTTTGTCCAAAAATCACGTTATATCTTTAAGTTCACGAACTGTCATTAAGTGTTCTTATATTTGTTATCTTCATGAAATATCCCTCAAAAGTAGAAGATACAACCTAAATCAACATGGATCGATTTGTGCTCCTAATTAGTCCGAATTTTCTAATATGTTTTTCATATATATAACTCATGGTCAATTCTATATTAGATTTTCATATTTTCTATTTCGGAAAATGAAGACTCAAATCTTTCATTTGAATGCGTGTTCTGAATATTTGTTAGTTTTCAATATACACAACACTTCATAAAAAAACATAGATGGAGAATGAAGATATGTTTTATGCAAATAAACATCATATAAGTTTATTCATTATTTCCAGTTTTTTATTCTTCTACGCGTGTGTATATGCATGGGTTGAAGTTTTTTTTTTTTTTTTTTTTTTCACTTAATCTTCATGTGTATGATTTGCAAAAGCCGATAGCAAAAGCTATAAATTGTAAGATTGATATTATATTGAAACATAGTTGAAACTTTTAACTTTATAAGATTATTGGCAGAGCAGATGTGATTATAACTTAAATCGTAATCAACATAAAATTACACAATAAACTAGTTAGATATTATAAACGTTTATTATTCTGAGGGTATAATGGTAATTTGTTTTACTCGAATCTTCAACTTTTATTAAGGGTGTGTTTGGTATAAAGTAGCTGAAAGCTGGAGCTAAAAATATATAGTAAAAGCTTGTAGTCGTAGCTTATTGTTGGAGCTGATAACTTTGTAAGATTAATTGAAAGATCAGATGTGATTATAACATGATTTGCAATCAACATAAATTGCATAATAAAATACGATCAGTAGTTAGATAGTATAAATTTTATTATTCTAAGGGTATAATGGTAATTTGCTTACAAGATGAGGTTCGAGCTATGGTGTGTTTAGCAACAATGAGTAGCTGGAGCTAGTGTGTGTTTGGCAACATCGAGCTAGGGCTTAGCCTTTTATTCAAAAGTTACTTCAAAAAACTTATTGTTTAAGAGCTTCTAGGGGCTTATTTTTTGAAGAAGCCTCATACTTTGTTATATTGTCAAACAAGACTTATGTACTAGTATTTATTTTAAGTAGAAGTTCAAGTCTTTAAAAGTCCTCATAAGCCTTGTGCCAAACACATCCTAAGTGTTTGGTAAAGTAGCTGAAACTTATAAATATAAATTTACATAAAAATACGGGAAAAAAGCATGATTAGGATAAATTAAAGGCTATTTAGGTAACTTCAATTTTTCGTAAGCCCTCATAAGGTACCAAAATCTAGTTAATTTAGCTTAATTTCTCATAGCTTATTTTTTCAGTAAGTTCCTTTTTTTTCAACCAAATAAAGCTTTTAAGTTGAACTTATAGAAAAAATCAGCATAAATTTCAATAAGTTCTCATAAGTTGCGTTGCCAAACATAACTCTACTTGAATGTGCTTTTAGCAACTTTTTTTTATATGGAAAGTGATAACGATGGTTGTCAATAAAGATTTCAGATGTGCAAAAAATTTGTACGCATACGGACATACCAATTAAACTCAATGTCAATTTTAGTTCGACTCTCTAAATTTTAGTTTAAGTACAATTAATATATGAACATTTAATTTTTTTAATGACAACCCTAAAATGTTTTTGATGAAACCTTTTTATCAAAATAAATATAAAACATCTTACCAAACTTATAAACTTGACACAACTCGAATTGTCGACTCAAACTCTTTAACCTAACACGTCTTAGATTATCACTCTATAAGAAATTAAGAAGTGAAAGCTAGAAATCTATACACTAATTTTTGAGTCTTGGTATAATTATGATTACTTAACCACTATTAAATGATGGTAAAATTTGATAAAAAGGTAAAAGATCTAATTACTCACTACATATACTAATAATTGATGGTATAATAATGGTGAAATTTCTTATTAGATGTTGATAATAGTATTATTTTAAATGAATGATGGTTTAAAATTTAAATTAATTATAGTTTTGTCATAAACAATTGTTTTAATGGTAGCAAAATATAGACTTTTAGTTCTCTTTTATAAATTTATTGTACTTGATGATAGTAATTGAAAATCAAATCAATTCAATCCTTCCATTTTCCCTAATAAAAGATGAGAAACTCTAAAGGCTATTTAATTGCATGTAAGAATTTAAAACAGAAAAATGATTGGTTAGCCTAAATTTGTAGGCCTAAACATAGACCTAAAAATGTGATTGGGAGATGAGAAAAATTGATTGGATGAGATCAGGAAAGAGAAAAAATTCAACCAACGAAAAAAGTAGGTCTATTTTTGATCTGTGTATTTAGTCATATATAGCATTACTCTTTAAAACAAGTAATGATCCATGCATTGCAAATAACAAACTAAATTGAAAGAACTTAATGTTATAAGTGATCATCTTTTCGTATCCTTCATGAAACACTCAATGCATAATATATAGCACATAAAATTGAGAGTATTATATCTCATTTCGAAAAGAATCGTACGATTCAATTTTGTAGCTAGATTGTAATCTTATTGACAACCATTTTGACAGCCTTCGGTTCTTTTCAATCACACAAAAGTAAAAGTGATTTTGAGTCGACACTTGTTTCTATTGTGGATGTTTTTGATCCGAGAGAACCAAAACAAAAGATAATCAAAGGAAGTGGGACCAAATCTTACAGTCAAATGGTTCCAACTTGCAAATCAATACCACGTCCGCCATTGAACAAGTAAAAGACAAAAATAAAAAAAAAAATAAAAAAAGGGAAACATGGGTAAATAGTTGTTACTACTTCAAATGCCATGCATGAGCATGAGAACCACAACACGTGTTTATGCCATTCATTTTATTTCTTTGCTATTATACTCCAACAGAAACATTTTAGAAAAACAATTGTAAGTTGTATTTGAGAGAGAAAATAATCCTAAGAAAGTTTCACCCCAATATTTTTCTGTTTTCGGTTTTCTACATTTCCATTTAGCATATTTATTTAATTTTGTAATATCCATTCAAGAACGTTGTGTTCGAAATTCTTGGACGGATAAGTTTTCGGTGTACCTAAGCATTAGAGCACTCGGAGTGGTGACGGCCTAAACACGGTGTTCTGAGTGAGAATTTTGTAGTGAGGATTTTGTGGAGTGGTAAACAGTATTCTGGACAGTGTTCTCAAAGCTTATTTTTATTTTTATATTAATTCTTTGTGTGGGGTAGTGGCAAAAAAAGATGAGAACATTGATCAAAACAACTTCTCATTTGGGATGCTGAACGAAAAACACTGATGAGAACACCGTGGAAAACACTGATGCGGAATGGCAGAACACTGTATTACAGTGTTCTGGATGGAGGATTTTGTTAGAACACTGTCCACTCCGAGTGCTCTTAGGATCGTTTAGTGTTTTTTTAGATCTTTTCACTTTTGGACCATTTTGGTTTATTCTTTTAGATGTTAATTTATAGAGTTCATGGATGTCTAAGAGTTGTTTGAGCTCATTTAGTTTCACTTTTATTTGGTGCTAAGAATAAAATAACACAACATGCATAGAAATGGCCGGCATAAATGATTCATAGTTATATATATATATATATATATATATATATATATATATATATATATATATATATATATATATATGATGTTTTAATTTTAGCATCACAAATTTATATATTATGTATATATCACATTTGTTATAATTAGCTATATTTCCTAAGCATAAATTGTTATATATAAATTTCGGTAACGTTACTTATAAAATACAATGATATATTCAACATAAGTTATGGCAGATTAGTGATCGAGGATATATGTATAATTGTATATAGCTATGACTATAACTGTCAGATTAGTGATCGAGTAATTCATCATCTTCTACTTTCTTTACTACGGAGTAATTCTTAAGTGCATTTTTTTAATAAATCTAAAATTATGGTTGGTTGTGGTAGCTACAAGTCTACAAACATCTTATCCTTTTTATTGCTTCCTAAAATAAATATCTTCCTATCATTTAAAATTGCATTTTTCATCAAATGTCAATTATTATAAGTAGTACTTTATTGCAAATGCTTATAGTACATCGTTTGACAAAAGTAATTAATAGTACAAAAATAATTTATGTACAATGTAATTATTACTGATGTAACCAGACCTTGACTTTTATTTTGACCCAAAGCTATTTTATCAGTTTGAGATAAAAATGTTAATTGGTCAAATTGATGTCGACTCATAGTCTCATATGACCTCATCACATGTCAACACAGTTAAAGTAATTGAAAAATATATTTATTTAATTCAAAATTAAGAGTAACCCTAATTAGACGTACTTAACCTGTTTTATCGTAGGGCCAAAATGTGAAGATTGATATATTTAAATTGTGATATATAATTTTTTCATTATTACATAAGATATAAAAAATAATAAATGAAAAACACAAGCGAAGTACCCATCTCAATAAAGTAAAAACTCCCTCCGTCTCAATTTTATCGTCCAGTATTCCTTTTATAGATGTTTCAAATTTATTGTCAGTTCTAAAAATAAATAAGAATAATGTTGTAAAGTTATTTAATACCTCTAAAATAGGGGTGAGCATTTGTACCCGAATCCCGATCCCGTACCGGTACCGTACTGATACCGTACCAAACCGGTACCGTACCGCTTTAAATGGTCCGGTATTTGGTACTCACTTTAGGACCAAAAAATAATCGGTACCAACCGGTTCGGTACCGGTATTTTACCACTTTTCCCGCTTTCGTACCATATCCGAAATATACATGTTTTTATTTGTTATAGATCATATGTTCTTTCTATAGTTTAAAAATATTTATTTGAAACCTCATTTCTATGATCATATAATATGTCTATGAATATAAAAATGATATTTTTTGGGTAATTAAGAAGTATACAAAATAGAGTTAGACTCTCACGTATGAATACAATTGTAATTTTATAGACTTCTTGCTAGCTAATACTCTTTGCTACACAAACAATCACGTTTTTAGACTATGGCCATTCATGACCAAGTTGCTTTGGTTGGTCACAAAAAAGTAAAAAATAATATTAAAAAATTAAAAACCTCACCAACCAAGAGGGGAAAATCACAGAAATGATCCGTTGACCATACCTGTTTAAACAAATTAATCCGTTGACCCAAGGTTTTAACAAACTAATCCACTATTTGGCGCCAAAAATGGCGCCCCGGCGCCCCACCAATTGTTAATACGTTTTTAATCCGTTAGTCAAAGATTTATTAGTATTTAAACCCATTAATCACATTAATTAATCCTTAAACGCAATTAATACGTGGGACCGGCGCCAAATGGAGTGGACCCGGCGCCCCACCTTTAAATCGCACCACGTGGATAAACCCCGTGACATCTAGCGCCATGCATGGACCCGGCGCCCCACCTAATGGGCCCGGCGCCCCACCTTTTTCAGACCTCGTGTTTGGGAAAATGCTTAAGTCAAATCGGCGCCCCGTGGTTGTCACATCCGGCGCCCCACTACTCACAAACATCACCATCTTTGGCGCCATAACCCTAAATACATTCGGATTCCGCAATTACATTATTATATAATTCAGGGGCGCCATTTTTTCCATTTTTCATTCATCCGGCGCCGATGGTTTTTATTTTTCACATTATTATTATTTATTATTATTATTATTATTATTATTATTATTATTATTATTATTATTATTATTATTATTATTATTATTATTATTATTATTATTATTATCACAGATTTTATTATTACTAGCTTTTATTATTTTATAATAATAATAATAATAATAATAATAATAAATAATAATAATAATTCATTTTAATAATAATAATAATAATAATAATAATAATAATAATATTATTATTATTATTATTATTATTATTATTATTATTATTATTATTATTATTATTATTATTATTATTCCATTTTAATAATAATAATATGAATAATAATAATATTCCATTTTAATAATAATAATAATAATAATAATAATAATAATAATAATAATAATAATAATAATAATAATAATAATAATAATAATAATAATAATAATAATAATAATAATAATAATCCATGGCAGATTCTTTAGCGCCATATTTTATCAAACTTCGATCAGCGCCTTATGATATATTTTATTTATATCAATTGCGCCCCTGATGTCATTGGATTCTTGATTTGTGGACGGTAGAGAGGGGAAATTTAGTACATTATTATTATTCGCTTATTATTGCGTTCTCCTTATAAAAAGAATGACTGTTAACTCCTTTCAACCCGTCTCTCAAAAACGTGTTATGTTTGAAAAAATGAGTTCAGAGAGTGTTAAAATTCTTTTGTGTTGGGGTGGATCGTGGGAAATTGTAAACGGCGTGTATGAATATTTGCCGGTCGGATTACCTAGACGAGCCATTAGTTTGCCAGAAAATGTAAAGCATTCGAAGTTGAAAAAATTGATAGCTAAAAAGGCTCGTTTAGATGTTCAACTAGAATTCAAATTATGTTATAAAATGTCAACTTTCACACACCCGGTTGATATTTTTGACGACGAAGGTGTCGGTTTTCTAATGGAAGTTGTTCGTAATAACTCATATGGTGATCTAACATTATTTGTAGTTCATCAAATGGGTCTCGGTAGTGGAAGCAATCAACCTCATGTTCTCGGTCCTTCAACGGGATATCATCCCCAACAGATCAACGATTACCCATCCCAACAAATAAATACATTTGACCTAAATACATACCCTACCCCAGAATTAAATCAGTATCACACCCCTCAAAGTAGCCAGTACCCAATTCATAATCCATTCGTTTATTCACACGATCACATTTCTCAGCATGTTAGTAACCGTCAAGATTTCTTTCAACCTTCGTTTGAAGTCGAAAATGAAAAGCCTCAAAGTACAGTTGAACGGTTTGGGTCTAATAAAGAACATGTGGTTTACGTCGATCTAAATTATAACCCTTTAACCGATCCAGAGGTGGCAAAGGAACTTGGTATATCCGAGTCTTCTGGCAGCGAACGAGAGGATGATGTTAAAAAGGGTGATGATAATGAAGATGAAGATGATGTTGGCCAGGAAGAAAAAGTAGGTGTTCCTCCTCAAATGCAACCTAACTACTTCTGGTCAATGCCCGAATCACTAAAATGCCCCACTTTTCAACAAACACCCGCAAAACCTAGGAGCTATGTGCCATCTGCAAAAATTTATGTAGGTCAGTTCTTTAATAACAAAGACGAGCTAAAAGTTTTTTTAGGTATTAAATGTCTGGAAGATGGGCGTGAATTCAGAGTAACTCAATCATCAACCACAAGATTTGAAGCACATTGTGCCAAAAAGGGTTGTGATTGGTTCTTTAGAGCTACAAAGCTACAAAATGATGATTCAGTGTTTCAAGTTAAAACCCTAAAAGACCACCACACATGCTCTAAAACGCAAACTAATCCGAATCATCGTAATGCAAACAAACATGTATTGGGTCACATACTTCGTGATCAATTGAAAGATAGCAGTAGGGTATATCGTGGGAGCGACATCATGATCGATTTAAATCAAAGATTTCAAATAGATGTGTCTTATTCTCAAGCTTGGCGGGGAAAGTGTCGTGCGATAGAATTGTTAAGGGGGACCGATGAGGAATCATTTTACAAGCTACCCATTTATTGTCACAATTTGAAGAAGGCTAATCCTGGTACGGCGACCGAAATTAAGACCGATAATCTAGGGAGGTTCGAGAATCTTTTTGTTGCTATTGGGGTTGCGGTTAGTAAATGTTTATCCTTGTTGTACTTTTTTTTTTTGTATTTAATATAACTAACACATCTGAATTGCAGCTTCGAAGTTTTGTTTACTACTTAAGGCCAATACTCATTATAGATGGTGCACATTTAAAGGGCCGTTACTTGGGAACAAATTTCTTAGCAGTGGGAATGGATGCGAATAATCAAATATTTCCTGTGGCATACGGAGTCGGTAAAACGGAAAGTGGCGAGACTTGGATATGGTTTTTGTCAAAGCTTAAGGAGTGCATTGGTGAAATACCTGGTTTGGCATTCATATCTGACCGTGCAGCATCCATCGATCTAGCAATAAGGCAAGTTTTCCCGCATGCTTATCATGGTTTATGTTGTCGACATTTGATGGTAAATTTAGGGTTAAACACAAAAGAGAAAAAATGTTCCAAAAATTATACTGGAAGACATGCAAAGCATATAGGGTTTCAGACTTTGAGGAATGGAAGGCGCGCCTTGAAGCAGCGGTCCCTACTACTTCTCGTATTATGTTGCAAGCCGGTGTGCATAAGTGGTCACGAGCACATTTTCCTGGTGAACGTTTTAATATAATGACTTCAAATAGTGCAGAGTCCATTAACGCCTTATCTAAATATGCACGTAAACTTCCAATCATTATGCTAGTAGAATTTTTTCGACAATCTGTGCAAGATTGGTACTTCGTTCGCCATGAAACTGCAGGTAAAGTTTCAAAATTAGTTAATTCAGTTTACCGTAATGTGACCATTTTTATATAATTTTTGTTTGTTCAACATGTTTGCAGTTCAACTCCCAAGTGAATTTACACCTTGGGCAGAAGCTAAATTTGAAAAAAGAAAGTTTCAAAGCTTCAACTGGAAAACACGTGGCATTAGTCAAACACAATTTGAGGTTGATGACGGAGGTAAAAAGGGTCTTGTTAACTTTGGTGATGGTACGTGTAGTTGTAGAAAGTGGCAACTTTCTGGAATACCTTGTGGACATGTTATTTCGGCTGCGCGGTGGTTGCGTATTGATGATTGTAATCAATATTTCTCGGGTTGGTATTCTAAACGCGTATATCAACAAACATACGAAGACAAGATTTTTCCATTACCGGCTCAATCAGAATGGGAACAACCAAGTGGACTGATGCATGTGCATCCACCAGTGATGGATAAAAGACAGAGTGGTCGACCACGTGAAATAAACCGCATTCTATCCCGTGGAGAGGAAAAAAGAGAGATTGAATGTAGCAGGTGTCATAACAAAGGACATATGAGAAATAAATGCACTGCATCCGTTCCAAGCGAGTCGAAATGGCTATCTAAGACGCGCAAGTTCTTCGGGAAAAAGAAATCACAACCATCCGAGAAAGCACATCACCAATATGATACCAACGAGTCAGATGACGAGATGTATGATCCCGTTAATTTGGGTGATTTGTAGATACATATTTGTGAAATTAGTTGGATTACTTTGTGTGTAACATGATGTTGTTGGTTTACGCATGTAAAATAATGTTGTTGGTTTACGCATGTAAGATAATGTTGTTGGATATATTAAATAAACTTTCAAATAAACTAAGTTTGTATCCAAAAATTTTATACAGACCTCTAGAAAAATATACCCCTCGTACTACATCAACTAACACCAGCTTATTCATCTTTTTTAACACGTAGATTATATAATTCAGTTGCCATTCTGTCTCGATAGTTTTTCGCCCAGGTAGTGGAGTCGCCATCTATATGAAGTGGTAAATCTTCTAACAATCTTTCTATAAAGTGACAAACAAAAACCCCACAATCCACTGAATTTGACTGCTGTGGCACATTAACGGCATACCCAATTGTCACCTTGATCTTCTTTTTCGCTGTCTTCTTGATTTGTTTCCAGTAGCCAATGCTATTTAAAAAACCTGGAAGATACGTCTCAAAATCTTTCTTGAGATTCGTTAGGTATTTGCTTCGAGCGGATGCCATGCTGTCATATACAGTCAACGTCCACGTCGACAACTGCATCTCCCCAAGCAGCCAGTGACCAGTAGGGTGTAAAGGGATGAGAACCTGCAAATATAAAGCATTTTTATATCTGTTATTTATGAAGTAATTTGTTATTTATGAAGTACTTTTTGTTGTATAAAGAATATATAAATTATATATATTTACTTTGATGTTCTATATTTACTTACACGATCGACATCCCACCATGCATGGTATATATATCTACTACCGTTTGCATAACTGGCAACCACAGCAGGGTTAGAGTCTTCTTTAAATAATATGTGTAGGAAATAGTCTGGAACCACAGCGCAACGCATGTCTCTTGAAGTCGAACTAAGCATCAAATGCTGCATCCATGCGTTAATATGCTGATACAATTGCAAAAAAGAAAAAAGTTTAAAATTAATAATAAAGCAATGGTAAAAAATTATAAGGTAAACGTGGCTAAGAAATTACTGCGGAATCAAGCCAATGACTTCCATGTATCCCAAGAAGTAATCCCCAAAATTTTATACAGTACCCAGAAAATATAGGTATAAATAAAAGTTAAATTCGTCAAGTATAAAACAAAATAACTAAACAAATGTAGATATAACTAAACAAATGTGGACATGTTACCTTAAAGGCCCAAACAAAGCCGGCTAATGAGTAACAAGTGCGCGACTCTGAAGTCTTATCTGTATGATGTAACTTCTGACGTTTTCCAAGCGCATTACGTAGTCTGGGGAAGGTTTCATCCCACAAGTAAGACCCCCACGGAAATTGGTTCCATGCATTTAAGTCTTCCAGAAGGACTAAGACGCTGTCTTTAACTGTATTCTTAACCTCGCCACCAGCGAACCCAAAATGAAGTAGGTACAATAAGCACAATCGCACGTGATCAACATCACCTAACGAGTCACTATCTGACTCTAACACATCTTTAACATCACGACCCTTAATTGAATGACCAGCTCTTAATGGAAAAACTCTATCTCTAAATGGATTGCCAAATCTGTCAGGTAACCAGTCCTGGCGACCGAATCGAAGTCCTGTAATGAGACAAAAGTCCCGGCGTGTGAATGTAAGTTGCTGGCCTGCAACGTTGAACATCAAACAATCGACTTCGTTGTCTGGGACAAACTCAGTCTGTAGTATCAAATGTATCAAACTCGGGTCTCGGTTATCGCATTGAAGATCCAGCCATCGTCCGAAACACGTATTTCTAAACAACTGTAGTCTATTTGGGAATTTATATAAGCTTTTAATAATTAGTTTGACCGCCTTCCCAGGATTACATCTAATAGTTAAGTGTGCATCGTAATATATCTTCTGCAAACCCAAAAAATTCACCTAAAATGTGTTAGTTAATAAACAAACAATATACATAAGTTAAAAGAGGGGATATAAATTACCTAAAATGTGTTAGTTATAATTATTATTATTATTATTACTACTACCACTACTACAACAACAACTATTATTATTACGATTACTACTATAACTATTAAATTGGATTATTATTATTATTATTGTTATTATTTCTACTACTACAACAATTATTATTGTTATTGTTATTATTACTACTACTACAAGTTCTACAACTATTATCATTATTATTATTATTATTATTTCTACTACTACAACTATTATAATTTATTATTATTATTATTTCTACTACTACAACTTTTATTATTATTACTACTACAAATATTAAAATGGATTATTTATTATTATTATTATTATTATTATTATTATTATTATTATTATTATTATTATTTCTACTACTACATCTATTATTATTATTACTACTACAACTATTATCATTATTATTATTATTATTATTAGTTCTACTACCACAATTATAATTATTAATACTACTACATCTATTATTATTGTTATTATTATTATTATTATTATTTCTACTACTACAACTTTTATTATTATTACTACTACAAATATTAAAATGGATTATTTATTATTATTATTATTATTATTATTATTATTATTATTATTATTATTATTATTATCATTATTATTATTTCTACTACTACATCTATTATTATTATTACTACTACAAATATTATTATTATTATTATTATTATTATTATTATTATTATTATTATTATTATTATTATTATTATTTCTACTACTACATGTATTATTATTATTACTACTACAAATATTATTATTATTATTATTATTATTATTATTATTATTATTCATCTATTATTATTATTACTACTACAAATATTAAAATGGATTATTTATTATTATTATTATTATTAATATATACATTATTATTTCTACTACTATCACTATTATTATTATTACTACTACATCTATTATTATTCTTATTATTATTATTATTATTATTATTTCTACTACTACAATTATTATTATTATTATTATCATTATTATTATTATTTCTAATACTACAACTATTATTATTATATTTACTACTACAAATATTAAAATGGATTATTATTATTATTATTATTATTATTATTATTATTATTATTATTATTATTACTACAACTATTATTATTGTTATTATTATTATTATTATTTCTACAACTATTATTTTTATTATTATTATTATTATTCTTATTATTATTACTACAACTATTTTATTATTGTTATTATTATTATTATTTCTACAACTATTATTTTTATTAATATTAATTATTATTATTATTATTATTATTATTATTATTATTATTATTATTATTATTATTATTATTATTAGTTGTACTTCTACGACTATTATTATCAGTATTTCTACTATAACTAATATTATTATTTTATTATTATTATTATTATTATTATTATTATTATTACAACTATTATTATTATTATCATTCTTATATTACAACTATTATTATTATTACCACAACTATTAGGCCTATTATTATTATTGTTATTATTGTTACATCAATAATTATTATTACCACAACTATTAGGCCTATTATTATTATTGTTATTATTGTTACATCAATAATTATTGTTATTATTAGTTCAAGTGAGGCAAAAGAATAAATATCTAAAAGATTAAAACTAATAACTTTTCCTAAATCTCATAAACAATTTATACTAACATCTACCTTTAAAAGATTGGGATATATAATCTAACATACATAAAAATATCAATAACTTTACTAATCTAAAAACATATAAATATATGTAATTGTGACGGTAGGAAAACATATAAATATATAAAACATACATAAAAACATATAAACCATAATCCATACTAAACAACAAGTGAACAAATGCAACTACAATTTAATCAATGTAGTCTTCAAATAGAAATATTTATTCACAGATAACTCATTACAATCAAATCCAAAACATGAAAACAAATACGAACTATGAAAATCAATACCTACTCATACAACAAAACATATAAATATATAAAAACATAAAAGAAACTTACATTCACATCAAAATTAAGATCAAAATCATCAAGTTCTTCCATGTTGTCGTTGTTTTCTTCTTCTTCTTTCCCCTTCGTTGCTCTCGTAACCGGCGCCGGATTCGGATGATGGAGACGGCGTACAAAACCCGACGGTACAAAACCCGACGGTACAAAACCCGACGGTACAAAACCCTAGCGCCCCTTATTTTTTTTTGATTGTCCCTTGATGGTGACGGCGGTAACCCTAGCGCCAATGAAGTGTAAAAAAAAAGTGTAAAAATTAATCCGGCGCCAAAGCATTATTTATGTACAAGAATGAAGTAGTGGGGCGCCGTTGATGGTGACGTTTGTGAGGGTTGGGGCGCCGATTTGACAACAGAGGGGCGCCGCACGTGGTTCTTTTGTGTATTTATTTGGTTTGTGAAACACGAGGTCTGAAAAGGTGGGGCGTCGGGCCCATATAATGGGGCGCCGGTTTGACTTAAGCATTTTCCCAAACACGAGGTCTGAAAAAGGTGGGGCGCCGGGCCCATTAGGTGGGGCGCCGGGTCCATGCATGGCGCTAGATGTCACGGGGTTTATCCACGTGGTGCGATTTAAAGGTGGGGCGCCGGGTCCACTCCATTTGGCGCCGGTCCCACGTATTAATTGCGTTTAAGGATTAATTAATGTGATTAATGGGTTTAAATACTAATAAATCTTTGACTAACGGATTAAAAACGTATTAACAATTGGTGGGGCGCCGGGGCGCCATTTTTGGCGCCAAATAGTGGATTAGTTTGTTAAAACCTTGGGTCAACGGATTAATTTGTTTAAACAGGTATGGTCAACGGATCATTTCTGTGATTTTCCCGGTTTTGAAACCTTCGGTCGATGATTAATTTAATATTTTAAGTGGGTTTTGAGTTGTACTTTGTGTAATAAACCTTATACTATGGTTGTAATTATTTAATAAAATAAACTGTTTAAGGTGGGTTGTTAATGGGAGTGTAAAGTTGGGTTTAGTTTGGTTAGAAGAGAGAGAAATTAATTTTTAATGGATAGTTGGGTTGGTTTTGGTTGTGAATGGGGATAGTCTTAGCACCCTAGTTAAATCGGATTCCAAACATATTGCTTGTTAATATAAAGGTAAGGATCGTGAGTTGTGTCATTACCAAATCACTTAACACGGTACAATAACGTCGTTGTATATATTTGTTTTTCTTCGTCAATATTCATCTATGTCACTTAATGATGTTTTTATTTATTTGAGATTCATTAATATTTATCTTATTTGAATTTTATCGAGTACAAAATACGTAGATATAATATTATACTATTTTTTGGTACCAAAGCAGTATAGTTCACTTTTACCCGGACCGGTACCGTACCGCTTTAAACGGTCCGGTATTCGGTACTCACTTTAGGGTCAAAAAAATAACCGGTACCAACCGGTTCGGTACTGATTCCGTACCATGCTCACCCCTACTCTAAAATATACATGTAAAACAAAAAAGTAGGTAATTTTGGGTAAAAGTGTCATCTTACCAAAAATAAAGTGGAATAATGATGTTTTCTTAAAGTGTGTGTTTCTTACTCCCTCCGTCTCAATTTTATTGTCCCCAGACAAAAAATACGCAGTTTAAGAAAACATAATCATCTCTCTTACGTTTTGGTAAGATGACAGTTTTACCCTCTACTTTTTACCTACTTTTTTGTCTTACATATATACACTAGGGGTAAAAAAGAACTTTATCTCATTATTCTTATCTATTTATGGAAGTGGACAATTAATTTGGTACAGCCCAAAAAGGAATACTGGACAATAGATTAGGGACGGAGGGAGTATATATTATGTGAACAATAAATTTGAGACGGGTGAAGTATAACTCTAACGTAGAACAAATAAGCAATGTTTAAGATAATAATATAAAACCCGTGCATCACACGAGCATATAAAAACTATATTAAATTACAAATATCTAATACGAGTATGTAATTCTAATTTCTATTTCTAATAATATATTAAATCAGACAACTAAATCGATTACAGCTACAATTTATGATTCGTTATATCATATTAAGAGCACCTCCAATGAAGGGTTGATTTAAAGCTTTTTTTTGCAAAAAAGTGTTTAGTAAAGCTTTACATCATTGGACCAAAAGCTTTTTCAATCAAAAGCTTGACATTTATCAAGTCTTTCACTAAAGACTTTTTTGAAAGTTTGTGTGTGTAGTTTTTGAAAATAAAAGCTTTTAAAAGCTTTTTATTAATGGAAACAAAGCTTTTTACAAAAGCTTTTTTGAACAAAAATGATGTGGCAACCAAAAAAGCTTTTAATAGCTTATTGTCATTGGAGATGCTCTAAGTGAAGTGATTGTACAATTATCTATTTATCAATTAATTGTTACATGAGAATTCCTCATATGTCATGGTCACAGATTATTCAAATTGAAACCCCTACATTTACTAGGAAGGAAGTAAATGCCTATTTAAAAAATAATGTATTTTTTGATTCTTTTCTTTCTTGTGATCACAAAGTAACATACGTATTTTTTCTTCTTCTTTTCTTTATTGTGATCATAAAGTAACATAATCTTGACACACCGTATTCAATTTATACGACTAAAATGTAATGAATTAGTTACATTTATCACAAATTTATATAATCTTGATATTGTGCATTCATTTTTATATGATTAAAATGTGATGATTTTGTTACACGGTTAAAATTTTGGGTTTCCTTACTCTACCATCCAAATATACAAATTATAGATTACAATATTTTCGTTACAATTGTTCAATTGAATATTTTGCAAAATGCATATATATTACTTTACATAAAATTTTAAGCATTTATATGTTATTATTTAATTAGAAGAGTTGAGTTCAAAAAAGTATGGGAAATCAAAAAAGAATGCAGGAACTCATCTCAGCCGTCCAATTCCATTAAGGTTGGAGGGGTATTTTCGTCCTTTGACAATTCCTCCATTAATTAAATAATTGAATAACAAAGCATAACAAAAACATAACGAACACGTGCGCTAGGGTTTGAGAAATCATCATCGATCTCAAAAGATCACCAAATTGAAGGTACGGATTTCACTAATTCGAATCAATTTCGTAAACTACACACTACAAACGATCGATTTCTACTGGATTCAATTGATTTCATCTGATTCGCTATTTTTCTTGTACGTAAACTACAAAAATACGAAACGTAAAATTAATACAACTTTTCACGTTTTTTTATGATTTCGTATCTATATTTTGATTCGTAATCGCATATTCTACTGATTTCTATTGATTCAACAACTAATTTCAACTGATTTGAGAAGGAAAAAAAACTGAAGATGATTATGAGATGTTGAAATTGCGTAATAATACGTTAAATTAATTGACATCTGAAACTAATTTCTTCAATAACAAATTGTAGTACAGATGGTTGTAATTGAAGGATTTGAACAACTTGTGTAATAGCCACCTACAGCAAAAGCTACATGTATGAAAAATAGTGAAAACAATTTATACCACATGTGGTAAAATCTAGTATGTCGATGAAAACTGAATAGTACAATATGGGGTAGTAGCTTATGGTAAACATTATCATATAAAATTACAGAAACTTACTTGTACCACATGTGATATGTAGTATCTTGTGCTAATATATAGTATGTCGATGGTAACCATTATCATATAAAATTAGGAAAACTTACTTGTACCACATATGGTAGTAGCTTATGGTAAACGTTTTCATACAAAATTATAGAACTGAATTGTACGACATGTAGTAATAGCTAAATATCACATGTGATAATATGTCGACAGTGAATTATACATTATCACTTGTGATCAAGGGTTTTGAGGGCAAGAACACCTTCACTGCTTTGGGTGGTGGAGCCAATTCTGTAGCCCATGGTTACACCAAGGGTAGTGGTCTTGGTGCTGAGATTGTTGGTACTTTTGTCCTGGTTTACACTGTGTTTTCAGCCACTGATGCTAAGAGAAGTGCCAGAGACTCACATGTTCATGTATGTATACTATTTCATATACTCATAATTGTTTTGATAGTTTTTCATGTCTTAAATACCGTTGAAAAATTATTTTTAAGTCCTAAATACCGTTTAAAAAATATGTGGATCAGAATCAATATCTCGGACAAGTAAGTAACTTTAACGTAGAAAAACGACGTGTTCGGACAGGGATTATGAAATTCTGTGTTTGGCTATAATGTTTTTATTTTATTTTTATGGTATCTTAATTTCATTGTGGTATTGTACACTACCGCTATCACAAGCTATAGATAGTGGTATCTCATGTGATATTATCTACTACCACATGTGATACTATGTAATATCACATGTGTTACTATCTACTATCACATGTGTTGTTATCTACTATCACATGTGATACAATCTCTTTTGTTCTCTGACTAGTTTAATTGTTTCTTTTGTTTTACATGAGTGAAGGTAATTTACAGGATATAAGATGTTACAGTGGAATGTAGCTATAAGAAGATTGTTCGTCGTGGATTCTTGTGTTACATGAGTGAAGGTGATTTACAGTTAAGAAGATGGTACGGTGAAATGTAGTTGTAAGAATATTGTTCGCCGTGGATTCCTGTGTTACAAGAGTGAAGGTGATTTACAGTTAAGAAGATGGTACGGTGAAAAATGTAGATGTAAGAATATTGTTAAAAAATTGAACAATATTGAATATATACAAAAACATTGAAATATTGAATATATACAAAAACAATGTGTTTTAAAACATTGGATGAAAAATTTGATACCAGGAGTTGCACAAAAGAAATAGGATCACAGAGACAAGTTTATATGAAAGATACCACATGTGGTACTTGTTAATAACATAAAGTATTTTTTTACAAAATCAAGTTACTAGTTGCAACTACATTGGATACTTACTGCTACTACATGATATGTGAAATATGAGACTTTGTTTACAAAAATCATAAGTTTCAACCTAAAGATAATGGTTGATACCACATGTGTAACACCCCCAAATTTGTTTAGCGGAAGCGTTTAGTTTAAGTACTGGGGTGTCACAATAATAAAGCGTGCATACGTATCAGAGCTTATGATTACAACAGAACATAATATATTAAGATGCCAAAAAGTTAATTACAAGATTTACGATTCATCGAATCGTACAAGTTAAAAGTAATAAGTATACAAAAGTGGATTTCTAGAATATGACAAAATAGTTTCAGTTATACTGGAGAAATCCATATGTTTTTCCAAAAATGTTGGCATCCTAAAGCTTCACGGGTCGCCTAATTCTCCATGTGTTGGCGATTCTTACATGCGCAGCTAATTCCCTGAAAAACATAGTAAAAGTCAACAACTAGGTTGAGTGAATCCACAGGTTTTATGTTGCACGTTGTTGTTTCAAGTTTTGTAGTCATAGTTGTTGGACCAAATACGTTCATAAATAGTAATTGCCATAATAGTCGAGTAATGTTTAGTGGAACGTCATCCAAAGTATAAGTTTAGTGGGTTATTCGCCCAAAAGTTTCTGGTCTTGTCGGGACGTTACCCAAAATGTGGTTCGTGTGGGAGGTTGCCCAAAAATAGTTTCGTTGGGACGTTACCCAAATTATATGTTTTGAAAATGTGTTGCTGGTCGTTCCCCAGTAGTTTTAAAGTTTGAGTCGGTCGTTCTCCGACTAGTTACCAAATGTACCGGTCGTTCTCCGGTAAGATACCAAGTTAGCACCGGTCGTTCTCCGGCGAGATACACTGCTAGTACCGGTCGTTCTCCGGTAAGATACCATGTTAGTGTCGGTCGTTCTCCGACAAGTTTCCAATATATACCGGTCGTTCTCCGGTAAGATACCAAAATAGTTTCACATAGTGTTAATAGTTTATGTATGAAATACCAATTTGTACGGACAGTTGTAGTAGTTGACCGCAGTTATAAGCAGTTTTGTATAAGTGTACCAAAGATAGTTATGTGATAGTTTGTATAACAGTTTAACAGTTCAAGTACTCTAATTGTTCGAGTAAACAGTATGATAAATAATCATATAGTAAAAGCAGTTATGGCAATCAGTCAATCAGTAAAGCAGTTGACTATGTTTTCCACCCCAAAAGTAGTTAAAAACAGTAAAAGTAGGGGCTGTGAACTCACCTGTTGAGTTTAAGTAGTTGTGCGAGTGCTAGCAAACCTAAGCCCAAGTACAGTCTGAAATCTCCTAACGTCCTAAACGTACGAGATTTAATAAGTATGTGGATGTCTATACTAATCATCCATGCTAGTGTTTGTACAATCAAGCCACGTCTAAATCGTTCGTTTAAATGTTTACGTTGCATTTCGATGTTTGTGAAAATGTATACGACTCGTTGGTGATGTTTTGAAACAATAGTTCAAAAATGTTATTATCTCATTTGCTACAGTACTGCTACAGTAAAATTTGACTTTTCTACAGTAACTTTGACTTTTTAAAGTGTGTTTTTAGGGTTCTGACTTGTGCGACGTAAGGTGCGACGTACGGGTCTACGTCGCATTCAGGTTTTGCGACGTTATGGGTTGCGTCGCATAGGCGACGTTCGCAATTTAATGCGACGGAACGGGTTGCGTCGCTATCTGCGACGTGGGGATGATTATGCGACGTAAAGGCCTACGTCGCAGTACTGTTTTTGGGCAAAATGCGACGTAGTCGCCTGTTCGACGAACAGATCCAAAAATAACGAGTTTTTGGGCGATTTTGGACGTTTTTGGATGCATAAAACACTAAAACATGTTAATATAAGTATATTAAACAAGAAATATCAATTATAATTTCGAAATCTAAAGATTTGCGGGATTTGTCGGAAACTTACGAGTGTCGGATTTGAAATCCGAAAAGATGGAAAGATAGATCGTGGTCTCGTGGTCGTTTTATTCCAAAGGAGTAGGGTGATTCGGCGTCGTTTTAGCGTAGTTTTGTGGCGTTTTTGTGGTGGTATTTGGTTGGTGGTGGTGATAGTAGAGAGAAAAAAAGAGAAAAGTGAGAAAGAAAATGAAAGAAATGAAAGAAAAGGGGAGGTGGGAGGTGGTTTTGTTCCACTTTCTACCTCCGTGTTTGCACTCCGTGTTTGTTTACCCGATCGTTAAATGTTATTTTATTTTAACTAATATGTTTTTAATTTACACTTATCATAAACTTATTACTTTGTTTTATTTTAATTATAGGAATTGACGTTCTGCGTTATAAAATGATTAGTAATTATTTTTGACGAAATATTTATTCGTTACGACATTATTTAATAATTTCGTTTTATTAACTAATTTTGGTCACCAAGAGTCGTACATTTTTGTCGCTTTTGTTTTCAGAGTGTTCTGTACGTAATTACGACTAATTACGAATACGTAATACTACGCGTACTAACTAGTTGGGCTATGCTAGACTTACCTCTAAAATGTGTTGTGAATTCACTCAAGTAGGGAATTTGCCTAATAATGCAAGTGATTAACGTTAATAATCGCGTTTTAAATTGCGGGGTGTTACAATATGTGATACTATAAGGTACCACATGTGATACTATAAGGTACCACATGTGATATTATATATAAATACTTTTACAAGTAGGTTAAGAAAAATAAAACAAAAAAAGTATACACAAAAACATTTAAAAAACTGAAAAAAAAATAAACATAAAAAGATAAGTACATTAAATTCAAATTGATTTAACAGATTGTACTTGAACATTAGATCAAAAATACCAATAAGCCAATAATACCAACATACATTTAAATATACCAAATGACATTAAGAAACTAGTCTTCTGCAATTGGTTTGGTATTGTTTTCTTCAACATCTGCTGTTGAAAATTTTCCACTATTGTCTTCATTTAGGCGGTTTCTAATGGCATACTTAATTTGCTTCTCGATCAATTCTCGCGGGTAATTATGCATAAACTCAACTATAGTATCACATGTGGAAGCAGCAGCTTTTGTGAAACCCGCCTTAGAAGGTGACTGAATGACGGTGTTCGAATTCATTTAACTACTTTCAGAAATTGCAGCTTACGAGATTTTATCGCCGCTCTCCGCTTCTCATTTATAAACTCGGCAATAGTAAGGCCACGTGAAGTACCCTCTTTCACTGCAAAAAATATAACACATAAAACATTTATGAAAATAAAAAAATGATAATTGAACACAAACATAATCTACAAAACATAATGATGAATAAAATACAGTATAGTCCCAAAAAAAGAGAAGATAACAATACGATATCACATGTGATACTACAAGGTACCACAACAGAAATTACATGAAGTTGATAAATAAGCAACAACCAACAACAACAACCAACAACAACAACCAACAAAAAATTAAAGCAAGCAGTAGCAGAAATATCAAAAAACAAACAACAACGTCAACAAAATATAAAAAATAAGGTAGTCACATATCATAACGTTGTATTCACAATGTCATCTTGCATCCCTTCGTTAAGTAACTCCATACACAAACTCTTGAGATATAACTACAACCTTACATTGAAACAGCTAAAACTTGAAGCTTGCAAACTCAAAACACTAATTAGTGAACTTTGAACCTTAAGCAATCCTCTTTAACCCTAACATCAACTCCAAAGCATTCATTTATTTCCAAACCTAATTATTCTTCTCAATGCAATTACATCTAATACATCGAAACTAATCGAACGACATCATTATTATCTTTACCAGACTACAACACAAATAACCCAGGTTTATCAATTTTAACTTCCACACTATCCAGTTCAATTTCAAAATTCAAGCATACAGTAACATTGCATTAAATACCAAGTAACCAATACAATACTAATGAAATCAATAATCTAGGATTTTGAAAATGCCTAAAAATATATATCATTCCTATCATAGTCTCAATAGTTCAACGGCAGCATACCGATCTTTATAAAAAAAGCTGATGAATACCTCTACAGATAATGATTTCAACAGAGAGATTGTGCGTGAATACCTCTTTGGAATGATGAAGACACTCGAGGTAATCTTCACGAAGAAGATAACAATCTTTAGGTTCTCTGCAACGTGACATACATTCACTGAAATCCATCCAGAAATCATAACATCTGCCTTTGTTTCCTGCTATACCCCATCCTGACGCCATTGATTTACTGATTCAGATCGATTTCACACACGCACTGTGAAATCGATCGATCGATCGTAACGATGTTCGTACTTAAACACTCATCTTTTCCCAAATCCGTTATATTCTCTCCAGGTTGTATGTAAGTTCTGTAATTATGTGTAACATAATGTTTCTGGGCCTGGAATTATTCGAATATTTTAATGACGGGAAATACTTTATTCGGTTTATTTGAAAATAAATGGTTAAAAGAGTCACCGAATTAATTGTGACTAATAAAATATTGCTTGTTTTAATTAAACAAAGTTGACGGTAAAATAAAAGTATTTTGGTTCACGGGTATTTTCGGGTTCCAGACAATAGGTTAGGAAGGGGATAAAATTTAAACAGATTAAATGATGGGGACGGTGGGGATATGATCAACCCACCTACCAAACTCTTTCTCAACCTCATTTCTATTTCTTTTACATTTCTTAAACTCTCTCTTTCTCATATCTCAATCTCTTTCAAAGAAAATCAAGAAAACAATTTGTGGTTAAAGCTAGCTTGTAAAATCAGATTATTATCATCATTCACATCATCTAGTTCATCCTTTGATTGTAAGTGTTCTAAGGGTGTGTTTGGTACGATTGAATGGGAAACAGAGAAATGGAATGATTCCGTGTAAATGACATTTCCCTAGTTTGTTTGCACACGAGAATAGAAAAGGAGAATCAATTTCGGATTCTCTTTCCGCCTAATTTATTCTCTGAAAAAAGCGGAGAAAGGGAGAGAATGAGTATTTAGACGAGAGTTGATTCCACCAAAGAAAGAAAATTGCTATTGAAAAACATGGAGCAAAAAGTGAGTATATATATGGAAGGGCATGTGCAAGTCACATGCTATCACAAGCAAAAAGATCTTTAAGAACCCTACCCCCAATTTTCTCTCTGGACGATTTGCAAACCCTAGATCCAATAAAATATCTTCTCATATTTCTTCCACACTTTCACTCATGCCAATTCTTGTTCTACTCATCTTCATAAAATCTCATCTTCCAACTATTTTACTGTTGCTCACCACTATATTTCTGTGAGTAAACACACAGCCCACAAGTATAAACTTTATGTTATTTTGTGTTTAATTATATGATGTTAACGATGATATGAATTGGTCTAATTATATTATTCCATTTTATTGATTCTTAAAATAAGTAAGTTTTAGCACAAAATCATCATCCGGCAGTGCAACCCATTAATTCAAAATCTTCAAAATCTTGGTTCAGATTCATCTCCATTCTAGTGCATAAATTTACCAAACATGAGTATGATTCTCTAGTCCATTTCTTTATTTCGATTCCCTATTCGTACCAAACAATAGAATGGATTATGTTTCTTGGGATTCATTCCCTTTCTATTCCATTCCATTCTCCACTTCGATTCCATTCTCTGCCATTCCATCCTACCAAACATGCCCTAATATTCATGAGATCATTTCATAGAAATTTAGTGAAAGGTGAAATTAGGTGTTTTGTATGAATTAAACTTGGAAATCAAGGTTTGTTATTTGTATGATGATTGTTCATGATTATATTGATGATTTCTTGAACATATATTGCTAGAATTGTTTATGTTCTTCAAATTGAAATTTATAGCTAGGGTTTGGTAAATTTGGGGTTTTGATGATGATAAATACTTGAATCTCATGGTAGAATAGGTTGCTTGATGTTAGTATATGTTATAGGATGTTTATATATCGTTTTCTTTGTTGATAATCGAGGTAAAGAACTGAAAGTTGAGGTTTTAGGTGTTAAAAGTTCGTAACTTGTTTGCTGTTGCTGTTGGTGCTGAATGATGATCAAGCCGGCGACTTCTCTATTTAGCCGGCGGCTTGTCGCCGTAGCCGGCGGTTTCTAGCCTCAGCCGGCGGCTTCTTCAGGCTTATTTAGGGACTTTTGCTTCTGATGTGCAAAACGTTAATTCACCCGGCGGGCTAAGGGTTTCAGCCGGCGGCTAAACCCTTTAGCCTGCGGCTAAGGTTGCCAAGCCGGTGGTTTCTGGATATTGCTGTGTTGATGCTTTGGTTTATTTTGGTTTATATATATATATATATATCATATGTGTTTAGGATTACTTAATATAAATGAATTATAAATAGGTATTGTTGGATATATGATTATATTTGAATATATGTTATATGTAGATAACATTAGTGTTAGTATTGGATTATTACTAACTTATTGTTATTATTGTAATCTCAGATAAGCGGGCGGCAACTCAGTGATATAAGACAACTGAGTTGAAGACTTGGATATATCGGTGAGTGGAATTGTATTCACTACAACAAAAATGAGATTATAGGACCTTTTTTCTGGGACACTTTTCGAATGGCGTCCTAAAAAATGTCTAATAGGACACTATAGAGTTTTATTCATTTTACTATAGTATATAATAGGACACCTTATATTTAAGTCCTATTATACTACGTTTATAGGATGCTTATATGTTAGCGTCTTAATATAGTAGAGTTAATAGGACACTTGATATGTGCGTCACAATATATTAAGTTTTAAATGACGTTTTATTCATAATATAGTATACGACACTTGATATTTGAGTCACATTAATATAGTACTGATAGTTGGATAATATTTCACCTAAAGTGTCGAATTTATAGAAAAAATATTACACTCAAAATTCAAAAAGATATTAAAAATAACGTGCGCTAATAAATTTTATACCTTCTGAAAATGATCAAATTTTATATTGCATAGTTATTGGCTTATTTTCTTATTTATAGATGTTAGACTATATATATTTGGTTTAAAATGTCATGTTGTAGCCACGTACGTAAAACGTTGGTTATGCGTGTAGCCGGGGTAGAAGTCGATTTCACTTTTGACATCATTTAATTTTAATCTTAAAATCGGACAAGATAATAATGTCTTGCACCAGTGGTTTCCACTTTATTTTTAAACACCAGCGGTGAACGTTCGATTCTTTCTTGTTGTACTTTTGATTTTCTTTTGTATCTATACTTTTGTAGTTATATAATTGACGAACAGTGTATATAGTAAGGTTCGAATAACTACAACTTTTTATATGAAAATAAAGGAATTAATAGGAATGCGTCACGTGTCACTAAATCCTCTTTCCCACGTTTTTGAAAATTAAATATCTCTCAAACGGTAAGTCGAAAAATCACAAAAATTGCATTATAGAAATTCAAATACTATGTAAAAACTGCAAAATAAATATTGTAACGGATTGAGAACGTAAACGGAAAGACATAATCCCTTTCGGGGATCCCTTACGAAGCGATTCACTTCGTGTTACAACATACGTGATCCTTCCAAATAAAAAAAATCTACTATTCGCTGCATTACGCAGGTAATATACTAGTAGTGATTATGATGTGATACAAATTTAATACTTCATATAAATTAAAATAAATGTATAATGAAATATTATTATGTAATAAGCGAGTAGAGATGAAGTCGACTCGAGCTTGTATAATCTTTACTACTCTATAAAGAGTTTAAGCATTTTTAATATATGCCTTACAATTTAAAGATCGTAAATTACGATAGTACCCTTCCATTGACTTCAATAGTTAACTTAAATAATATGGATACATATGGAAAGGTCATAAGACTACATATTTATGGCAAATTGGCTTGTGCAAAAAACTTAAGGCAAATGTTTGAATAGGTAATGTTTATGGCAATTTATCATTCCATCAACGTTAAATTTAGCCATGAAATATCAAAATAGAAAGTAGATGTACATAGTGCAAGTGTGCAACTGTTAAATACAATATTGTTTATTAAAATGAGTGAATCGTTGCATCGAAAACATGTTTTATTATCACTAACAGAAATTGCAATAATAAAAAAAATATGAGTAGTTTAAAGTGTAAACAATAAAACGTATACACCCGCTGCTATGCGCGGGCAGACTTCTAGTGTTATATAAGTCGAGCTCTAACTCTTTGAAATTTAAATTAGCCGAGCTCGAATTCGGTTTGGCTTGTTTAAACACTTAGTAGCAGATAGCCGTATGTGGATGGATCACCATGCCGGTGCCAACGACTTATGATTAAAAGGGGACGTTTTTTGTTCAGGTAGATTATAATATAGAGAAAATAGTCCAAAAATGGAATATAAGTATCCAAAATTAGCAATCGAGAATACATGAATATTGACATAACCTTAAAAGGTTATGTGTTTCAATTTTAGATGGTAAAAGAATATGTATTTCAATTTTAAATGGTAAAAAGATATGTGTTTCAATTTTAGATGGTAAAAGAATGTGTATTTCAATTTTAAATGGTAAAAGGATATGTATCCTTTTAGAGTTATGTTAATGTTCATGTTCACTTGATTGATAATTTTGAACACTTATGTTCACTTATGGGCTATTTGCCTTATAATATAATTAAAAAAAAGGTAATCCTTGTTGATTTTTTTAAAGAAAGATACATTAATGTTGTTGCTAGTGTTTTTTTACGAAGTTTGCTAATAAAAAAAGTTACCTTTTTTTCTTCTTAAATGTTAAGTATGATAGAATAGAAAATTTTATAAATCGTAAATAACTTCAAATTTCAATTCAAAATTTTTACTTATGTTTTCATAACCAAAATTTTTGTAGTCAATTCTAAAATTGAAATTTATTTTTGGTTCCCCCTCTATTTTTTAAGCTTCCCTCTCACATTTTTCCCCCAAATTAAAACCCTACCTCTTCGATCTCCTCCCTTCTATTCTCTTAATCGCTCATCCCAATTTCATACCTCCTATGACTATATTGAGTAGTCTAATTGTTTTGGTAATAGTGGAGCTATTCAATCGAACTCAAACCAAGGTTTCTTAACTGATCAAATCCCTAATATGATCCGGTGGTCCGTTTTCACCGATCCAGAAAAAACACGGTATGTACTTTTTGTTGATTTTATCTGGCTAGGGTTTGATTGGAATTAAGTGAATTTGTGTTATTAGCATTTCATCAATTTGATAACTCTGGTAAGTATTATTCTTTTGATGTGAAAATATGCTACATAGAATGGTATGAGTTGTTGTAAATATATCAATACCATCGGTTACAATCATCATGGTTTTTTTTTTCTTTCTTATAGGCTAAAATAGAGCAAGTCATTCTCATTCCCTAGAAAAATTATAAGACTATAATCACTATATTTTCTGGTCTTGGATCCAACTCCCTATCGGCTCTATCTCATGGCAAAAGTTTGGTTTAATTTTCAAGTGTTCCTCTTTTTCAGTGGAGGAGACAGCAGGCGTCTGGCTACTGCTCGGCCCCATAGTCAGTCCAAATAATTCTGGTTTATGGGTTAATATTTGTCATGCTGCTCATAGATGTATAAAGTCAGCCCCCTGTTTACTCTTTTTACACTAGTTGGTCAATCTTGCCACTGTCGAACAGTATTTATATACCAGTACAAGATAAAATGAATAAGTTATTTGATTATTTTTGTTGACACATGTTGCAGGTATGTCATTCAGTTTGAGTATGTTGATCCTCACATATCCAGCAAGATTGTAGATGCGTAGATTGGAAGATTAAACATGTGGGTTTCTCAGTCCTCAATTTCCTCAATTACATATTGGTTGTCAAAGAAATTGAACCATGGACTGCTAGACTTTTTCCTTCAAGCTAGGTTAGTCTCCCAACTAATATGTATAAAATCAAGAATTAGTTTGTAGTTTGGTGTTCCTGTCCATTATTTTTTGGAGTTCAGTAGTTTGTCCTATAAGAAAATGGCATGGTATTATTATGTACTTATCTTAGATGTTCATAATTTGTTATTTAGGTACTGTTAGAGCTGTTGCACAAACTATGAAATCATGTTACCATAGTTTTAAAATTAGGTGGGTTAAAATAGCTAATAATCTTGAAGGGAAGGACAATTATCTCTTTAAGTTGCATTTATGGAATATGGATGTACTAATATTCAATTGCTTCACAAGGCATATAATCTAATGCATTGTGCTTGCTTCTAAACAAGTTTACAAGAAGATGCTCTTTATAGGGACAAATTGACTGTAATTCATGTATATGGTGTTATAAGTTATAACTAATAGAGTTAAAACTACTGTCTTGGTATTCTAATATTTGGTTTAATCAATCTAGACTACAATGCTTGAGAAATAAAGTTTAGATCTTCATGTGGCTTATTTCGTTTCAAAAGTATTTTTCTTGAGACATGTTTGAGTCTAGAATATTTTTTTCTTGATTTATGATTGTTTTTTTCAACATGCAGTGGTATGAATGGTTAATGGACAATCGCCTTATTGCATTGTTGCTGAGTTCCATCTTTTGTTGAGTTTTCTCATGTTCCATGGCCACCAATGTGTGGATATTGGATATCAAGAACAAAGGATGCATCCATTTATATAAGGGTCATTATTGAGTAATTACTATCACCAGATGGTCTTGGGGCCATGTTGTGTGGGCTTGCTAATGTTGTGAAGGTATACCGCTTCAAGTCTACAGTTCAACAGATCAGATTATGTAAGTTAGTATAGTTTTTGTCTGTTATGTAGATATTAGAATGGATAGTGGTTCTATCCAAGGAGGTTTAGGCGATGGTTTGGTTTATTCAGGTTAGGTTTTTTGGACTAAAAAATTTATTCGATAACCCATTGTAATAAGTCTGTTTGGGTTAATTTTGTCGGTTAGCTTTTCTTTCCTCTGGTAACCTGAATAAGTCTTTCACGAATATAATAACTTCTCATGCTCCTAAATTGCTAAATCTTTTACTATATATGTACGCTCTTTGACGATTTCGAAGGTACTACTAGTTCCTTAAATATAACACCCCTCATTCTCATGTAATAATATTAAAGATAATACGGAAACGCAGGTAATTAAAACGCAATACTTGATTACATATTCTGCTAAAGTGCCAAAATACAGTTTAGATGTTTAAGTCACTTCAAATTTGAATCTTGTTCAAAAGACTAGCATGACGGGGTATTATATAAACTAAACTGAGTTGTTACAAAAATAATCAGAGTAGCTTGAATATCAAACATTCCATGCTTCCAAGGTTTGACCTTCCTGCTACCCACCCGCATGCACAAAACAAAAGTCTGCAGGAAGTAACAACGAGGGGTTAGCACATAACTAAGTGAGTAAATCCAACACTCAACATTCAACTTAGCTAAATCAATTAACTACAACAAATATTCGCAAACACCACAGTCAACAACAACTTAATGAGGATCGGCGGATCCGGGGATAACCTTAGTACCCGGGCGGCTCCCCAAGATCACTTATCCAAACATATCCGTATGGCCATAACGGACGAGACCGATAGCTAGTGTTTATTATACTTAGGTACAGTTCAGCACACACAACAAATGAAGTACATCCCTGTACCATTCACACAACAACACACTAGCCCAACCAACAGTTCATCAACTCGTTGACCTCATTAACAACAATGCACGAAGGCCACACAAAGCACATATAGGCATATGATCAACAATAACAACTAATTAACTCAATAATCAAGTCTACGTTTACCCGTTGTAATCAAATGATTACAACTAAGCCAAACGGTGAGTTTTTGAATCCACTCACCAATACCTTCGCCTTCACTAACTCAGATTCTCGGGGCAACTTTGTCTTTCAAAGGATCTGAGATTCAACACCAAATAGAAGTTAGTAATCGTTAACGTCCAAATATAACTTATACAAAGTTCGACACATTTGGAACTCATTATTCTAAACACTTATATTAACAACTACTAATCATACACATAATCATAATACGTCAAATAATTACATGTACTAACACTTGAAAGGTTTTAAAAACTAAAAATGAAAGATCCCTGGAAACAGCCAGAAGCCGCCGGCTTCACATGGCTAGCCGCCGGTTCACCCCATTCAACCGCCGGGTGAATTATGTTTTTCATCAACAGAACTTTATGGCGTTTTAAAGCCTCCAGAAACCGCCATTTCGGGTCATTGACCCACCGGTTATGGGTCACAAGCCGCCGGCTTGGTGTTGAAGCCGCCGGCTTCCCAAACTTAAGACAGAACCCGCCGGCTGGGCTTATGAAGCCGCCGGCTTCAATTCCAGATCAAGAACAGCAGCAGCAGTTTTGAATAATGCACGAACCAAAAACTATAAATTCCAACTTTTGAGCCTAATCCGCAGAAAACTCGATATCTAAGATTGTAGCAACTTCATACAATACTTATCTAACATTTGTTAACAACAATAACATCCAAAGATTCAAGGTTTCACCAAAATTACCAAACCCATTCATATTATCAAACTAACTTAAATCTTAACTCAAAACTTGAATTTGATATAATTAACTAGTTACAAATCATCACGTATCATCATATATAACAAGTAATCATCATACAATTGCAAGAACAATTCCAATTAACCATTTATTCATCAAACCTAAAATTGGAAGTAAACCCCATTTACCTTTAACATGAAGAAGATGATGAATAGAAGAAGAAGATGATGATGATGATAACTTGTAGATTACAACCTCTAATCACTTTCTAGTTTGATGATTTCACTTGATTTACTAGCTAGGGTTTGTGGGTGTTTGAAATGGAATAAGAAAGATCAAGAATTGGTAAAGTAAACCACAAAAAGGGTCGGCCCCTTTTTTAAGCCGACCTCACTAAATGGGTATTTTATACCCGCTCTAAATCTATTGTCTGGCACCTAAATATCGATTGCGAGAAATTTATATTATTGTTCCGTCAACTTCAATAATTTAATTCAAGCAACATTTTATTAACCACAATAAGTCCTGAGACTTATTTTACCAACTATCACAATTAAACAATTATATCGCAAAATTATTTAAAACAATTAAATACGCAATTTATAAATAGAAAAATACCAGGCTATTGGAGAGGATGTTACATTAAAGTGAATATAGGAAGTGAGAACTAATACCTTTTATTAGTACCTACTAATTCCTTAAACTGATTAAAAGGTACTATTAGTTCCTTAAAGTAAATTTTATGCTTTGCACATCTTTACTATACTCATGTCGTTTTATCTTTATTTAGAATTTTAATTCTTGTTATACTTGTCATTGTTTACAGGTGTACTATCAAGAATTGTATTAACTAAGAATTGTATTAACTTGGATGAAGCTTCAGAATATATGGTAGTTTTGGGTATTATATGTGATATGTAGTTTAGACATTTAAACTTGTCTGTTGTTGTATATTGATTTTTTTTTTTGGATATTGATGCACAATGTAAAAGGATAAATGCACTTCCATTTGAAGTAATAAAATTGTTTTCTGATTTCCCTAATTACCAAAAGTAATTTGGAATACGAAATGTAGATACATAAGTGTAACTGTTTCTCACCTGCCTCTAACCAACATGTGGGTGTGCGACAACGACGACCATACAACATTTCATACGGAGGCATCCCAATACTTGAATGGTACGAATTGTTATAAGTTAACTCAACCAATGGGAGATGTGAATCCCATGAACCTCCATATTCCAGAATGCAAGCACGAAGCATATCCTCTAAAGTTTGAATTGTACGTTCTGACTGACCGTCTGTCTGAGGATGATAAGCTGTGCTAAGATTTACACGTGTACCCAACTCTTGTTGTAAACTTTGCCAAAAACGAGAAGCAAAACGAGTATCTCTATCTGACACAATCGATAAAGGAATACCATGTCTGGAAACGATTTCGTTAACATACAATTGAGCAAGATTAGTCAACGATGCTGTCTCACTCGTAGCAAGAAAATGCGCGCTTTTTGTCAATCGATCCACTATAACCCAAATCATATCATTGCCTCGAGTGGTACGTGGTAGCTTAGTCACAAAATCCATGGTTATATGATCCCACTTCCACTCAGGTATCTCCAACTGTTTTAACGACCCATACGGCTTTTGATGTTCCGCTTTGACCTGAGCACAAGTATGACAAGATCCCACAACCTTTGCAATGTCGGTTTTCATTGTTGGCCACCAATACAACGGTTTCAGATCATTATACATTCGAGTACTACCCGGATGAATAGACATTCGTGACCTATGAGCTTCATTCAAAATCAAATCCCGAATACCACCAATGGAAGGAATCCAAACACGAGACCGGTACGTCTTTAATCCCCTTGAATCATCAACTAATTCGTCCTTGCGTTTTAACATGATTTCGGATTTCAGATTATGGTCTTTCAATGCTTCAAGTTGTACAACTTTAATTTGATCAATCAAATCCGAGGAAACATTCACTTTTAAATAGAAAGCTCGATCAGGTGTATTCTTTCGACTTAAAGCATCGGCGACCACATTAGCTTTGCCCGGATGGTATCTAATTTCACAATCATAATCTTTTATCAATTCTAACCATCGTCTCTGCCGCATATTCAATTCTTTCTGGGAGAACACATACTGCAAACTTTTATGATCAGTACAAACAACACATCGAGTCCCATATAAGTAATGTCTTCAAAGTTTTAGGGCAAATACAACTGCTGCGAGTTCTAAATCATGTGTAGGATAATTCTTCTCATGTGGTTTCAACTGTCGAGAAGCATAAGCGATAACTCTATCCCTTTGCATTAAGACACAACCCAAACCCGAATATGAAGCGTCGCAATAAACCACAAAATCATCAGTACCTTCTGGTAATGCTAAAATCGGGGTCTGACACAACAATTGTTTCAATGTCTGAAAAGCTTGCTCCTGTTGATCAGTCCACACATACTTCTCCTCTTTACGGGTTAACTTAGTTAACGGACCTGCTATCTTAGAAAAGTCTTTGATAAATTTCCGATAATATCCCGCTAACCCAAGAAAACTCCTTATCTCAGAAACAGATTTCGGCGCATTCCAATTCATGACAGCTGTAACCTTTGATGGATCCACTTTCACACCATCTCGACAAATTATATGACCCAAAAACTGAACTTCTCGAATCCAGAATTCGCATTTGGAAAACTTTGCATACAACCGTTCTCGTCTCAATGTTTCAAGAACCAATCTCAAATGCATGGCATGCTCAGTTTCAGATTTCGAATAAATAAGTATATCATCAATGAAAACAATCACGAATTTATCCAAGTATGGTCGACACACACGGTTCATCAAATCCATAAATACCGCTGGAGCATTCGTCAAACCAAAAGGCATAACCAAAAATTCATAATGACCATACCTGGTTCGGAAAGCAGTTTTAGGTATATCTTGTTCACTAACACGGACCTGATGATAACCCGACCTCAAATCAATTTTTGAGTATACCGAAGAACCTTGTAACTGATCAAATAAATCATCTATTCTGGGCAATGGATATTTGTTCTTCACAGTCCTCTTATTTAGTTCCCTATAATCAATACACATCCGCAGTGACCCATCTTTCTTTTTCACAAACAACACTGGTGCACCCCACGGTGAAGAACTAGGTCTGATAAAACCTTTATCCAACAACTCCTGAATCTGATTCATCATTTCACGGATTTCCGAAGGAGCTAACCTATAGGGAGCTTTAGCAATCGGCGATGAACCCGGAACAAGATCAATTCTGTATTCTACTTCCCTAACTGGTGGTAACCCAGGCAATTCATCGGGAAACACATCGGGGTACTCACAAACCACAGGAACATCCGAAACAGTTTTCCTTTCTAATTTGACATCGACTACATAGGCTAGGTATGACTCACAACCTTTTGACAATGACTTCCTAGCTTTCATCAACGAAATCAAAGGAATAACTACACCATCCCGTTCTCCTCGAGCCACAACATATGACCCATCGGAGATTGGGATCCTAACCAACTTCTGGTGACAATCAATACTAGCCTTATTCTGACTCAACCAATCCATACCAATTATTACATCGAAACTAGGGATTGGCATCAACAAGAAGGAAATAGGAAAAACATAATCATCAATAGTAATGCTAACTCCAGTCACCGAGGTGGTAACAGGAACTAACTTACCACTAACTATTTCTACTTCTATAGGCTTTGTTATCACAGTAGGGGCTAATTTCAACTTATCACAAAATTGCACAGAAATGAAAGTACAATTAGCACCCGAATCAAACAATACACGTGCAGGTATAGAGTTTATAAGAAATGTACCCGTGATAACATCTTCAGTACGCACGGCCTCATCAACCGTCATTTGAAAGGCCCTACTAGTTGCTGGAGGAGGGTTCTTTCTTTTCTGACCGGAAGATCCCGAACTCCCGACCGAACCCGACCCCGTCGACCTTGCCTCCGGACATTGACCAACCCTATGCCCTTCTTTCTTACAAGTCCAACAAACAAAATTTGGATAACGGCAACTTTTTATCTCATGACCTAATTCACCACACTTCATACATTTGTTTGTCTTAGCCGTACACGGACCATCATGCCGAGACCTACACGAACTACACAAGTTGGAACTATTAAAACTTCCAGAAGAACTACTTCTTCCAACAAATTTCTTACCACCTTGCCGATTCCCTTGCCATTTGGATTTATTCTTACCCGACGATTCAGTTCTTGCTTTAGAGAAACTTGTATCCCTTCCTTGCCACAATCGCAAACCTCTCAAATCACTATCGGCAGACCGCGCGAGGTTAAAAGCATGCGATAAATCCTTAGCCAATCTCACAACTGTACGGTAGTTATCCGGTAAAGCATCCACAAATTGTTCGATTTGAGTTTTCTCATCCGGAACCCATTGTTGAACGAACCTAAGCTTATCAGTAAACTGCGTAATCAATTCATCAATAGTCATGTCATCCTTTAATCGAAGATTCACAAACTCTCTTCGAATCCTAGCAATATCAAAATCCGAACAGTATTGGTTACGAACCGCCTGATGAAATTGAGTCCAATTAATAGATTCCTTTTGTTGTTGCGGCAAGTGTCCGGTAACAGAATCCCACCAAACCATCGCATCATCCTTCATGCATTGAACCGCATATTTGACTTTAAGTTCCTCATCACAGCAAGTCACATCAAATTTGCGTTTCATATCCCTAAGCCAATTCAAAGTTACCGTAGGATTTTTACTTCCTTGAAATTCCGGTGGTCGACTAGCCATAAAAGTCTTGTATGAGCACTTCTTGTCTGATTGAGAGGATGAACCAGAACCAAAGACTGGGGCTTGCTGAAATAACTGTCTGGTCGCAGCTTCCTCAGCTTTTCTCTTGAATTCCCTAAGGAATACTAACTCGTCTTCCATCTCATGAATATACTCATCTCGGTTAGATTGTTGTCCGGTTGGTTGAGAAGTACCATTATGATCATGTTGCTCGGTATGAGTCCCGATTTGAGGAGCGACGATCCTGGAGGCATTGTTGGGGTTGGTGGTCGGTGGTTCGTTATCTGCCATTTCTGAAATTCAACACAACACTTGAACTTTTGTTAATCGTTAGCATCTAAATACTAACTACCTTCAACCAATACTAATCCCATACCCAAGAATGTTTGATATATCACGCTCGAGTTTTGGGATTGATCATTCAACAATGAACAATTATCCCAAAACCAGGCTCTGATACCAATTTATAACACCCCTCATTCTCATGTAATAATATTAAAGATAATACGGAAACGCATGTAGCTAAAACACAATACTTGATTACATATTCTGCTAAAGTGCCAAAATACAGTTTAGATGTTTAAGTCACTTCAAATTTGAATCTTGTTCAAAAGACTAGCATGACGGGGTATTATATAAACTAAACTGAGTTGTTACAAAAATAATCAGAGTAGCTTGAATATCAAACATTCCATGCTTCCAAGGTTTGACCTTCCTGCTACCCACCCGCATGCACAAAACAAAAGTCTGCAGGAAGTAACAACGAGGGGTTAGCACATAGCTAAGTGAGTAAATCCAACACTCAACATTCAACTTAGCTAAATCAATTAACTACAACAAATATTCGCAAACACCAAAGTTAACAACAACTTAATGAGGATCGGCGGATCCGGGGATAACCTTAGTACCCGGGCGGCTCCCCAAGATCACTTATCCAAACATATCCGTATGGCCATAACGGACGAGACCGATAGCTAGTGTTTATTATACTTAGGTACAGTTCAGCACACACAACAAATGAAGTACATCCCTGTACCATTCACACAACAACACACTAGCCCAACCAACAGTTCATCAACTCGTTGACCTCATTAACAACAATGCACGAAGGCCACACAAAGCACATATAGGCATATGATCAACAATAACAACTAATCAACTCAATAATCAAGTCTACGTTTACCCGTTGTAATCAAATGATTACAACTAAGCCAAACGGTGAGTTTTTGAATCCACTCACCAATACCTTCGCCTTCACTAACTCAGATTCTCGGGGCAACTTTGTCTTTCAAAGGATCTGAGATTCAACACCAAATAGAAGTTAGTAATCGTTAACGTCCAAATATAACTTATACAAAGTTCGACACATTTGGAACTCATTATTCTAAACACTTATATTAACAACTACTAATCATACACATAATCATAATACGTCAAATAATTACATGTACTAACACTTGAAAGGTTTTAAAAACTAAAAATGAAAGATCCCTGGAAACAGCCAGAAGCCGCCGGCTTGGCCATGGAAGCCGCCGGCTTCACATGGCTAGCCGCCGGTTCACCCCATTCAACCGCCGGGTGAATTATGTTTTTCATCAACAGAACTTTATGGTGTTTTAAAGCCTCCAGAAACCGCCGGTTCGGGTCATTGACCCACCGGTTATGGGTCACAAGCCGCCGGCTTGGTGTTGAAGCCGCCGGCTTCCCAAACTTAAGACAGAACCCGCCGGCTGGGCTTATGAAGCCGCCGGCTTCAATTCCAGATCAAGAACAGCAGCAGCAGTTTTGAATAATGCACGAACCAAAAACGATAAATTCCAACTTTTGAGCCTAATCCGCAGAAAACTCGATATCTAAGATTGTAGCAACTTCATACAATACTTATCTAACATTTGTTAACAACAATAACATCCAAAGATTCAAGGTTTCACCAAAATTACCAAACCCATTCATATTATCAAACTAACTTAAATCTTAACTCAAAACTTGAATTTGATATAATTAACTAGTTACAAATCATCACGTATCATCATATATAACAAGTAATCATCATACAATTGCAAGAACAATTCCAATTAACCATTTATTCATCAAACCTAAAATTGGAAGTAAACCCCATTTACCTTTAACATGAAGAAGATGATGAATAGAAGAAGATGATGATGATGATGATAACTTGTAGATTACAACCTCTAATCACTTTCTAGTTTGATGATTTCACTTGATTTACTAGCTAGGGTTTGTGGGTGTTTGAAATGGAATAAGAAAGATCAAGAATTGGTAAAGTAAACCACAAAAAGGGTCGGCCCCTTTTTTAAGCCGACCTCACTAAATGGGTATTTTATACCCGCTCTAAATCTATTGTCTGGCACCTAAATATCGATTGCGAGAAATTTATATTATTGTTCCGTCAACTTCAATAATTTAATTCAAGCAACATTTTATTAACCACAATAAGTCCTGAGACTTATTTTACCAACTTTCACAATTAAACAATTATATCGCAAAATTATTTAAAACAATTAAATACGCAATTTATAAATAGAAAAATACCAGGCTATTGGAGAGGATGTTACATTAAAGTGAATATAGGAAGTGAGAACTAATACCTTTTATTAGTACCTACTAATTCCTTAAACTGATTAAAAGGTACTATTAGTTCCTTAAAGTAAATTTTATGCTTTGCACATCTTTACTATACTCATGTCGTTTTATCTTTATTTAGAATTTTAATTCTTGTTATACTTGTCATTGTTTACAGGTGTACTATCAAGAATTGTATTAACTAAGAATTGTATTAACTTGGATGAAGCTTCAGAATATATGGTAGTTTTGGGTATTATATGTGATATGTAGTTTAGACATTTAGACTTGTCTGTTGTTGTATATTGATTTTTTTTTGGATATTGATGCACAATGTAAAAGGATAAATGCACTTCCATTTGAAGTAATAAAATTGTTTTCTGATTTCCCTAATTACCAAAAGTAATTTGGAATACGAAATGTAGATACATAAGTGTAACTGTGAATCATAACTATTGTTGAAGTACCTCCAATTAGAATTGTTCCTAACAAAATATGTCTATTAGGACCTTTTTGTTGGTCTTCATACCATACAAGAATTAATATAATGCGACATCGAATTTCATCCTATTAGACATTTTAGGACGTTTGCGTATGTCGTAATAGCTAGTAGTATATGTGTGTTTATTGGAATTTAAAACATCAAATAGCGTCCTAATTGACATTTCTTAGGACCCCATTGGTGTCTTATTAGATATTTTATGGGACACTGATAGAAGTGTTACATAATGTATATTAGGACGCTCTAACTTATTACAACGCCTTTATATGGGACACTTTTGTTATTTGTCCTATTAGCTAAAATGTCCTATAAAATACTCTTTTAGGACATTATTGAGCGTCATATAACATGAGTTTTGTTGTAGTGATTCCTCGGTTCAATTCCGTTGTAACGAGTTGGTTGCAACGGATGAACCTTCGGTTACTAGTTTTGTTTTGGTTAATTATTAAGATATTGGCAGGGCTATTGATATTATGATTTGGATTACTTGGTTATTATCATTATTTGGTTGGCATGATTATTATGAGGTATGATTAGGGATACTACGTATTGGCATGACGATTATGCAATATGTGATGTTTAGGCCTAGGGGCATATGTGGATTCAGAGGTCAACGCTGGTTGGGTTTGGGGCTATTGTTTGGCTGGCAGGGTTTCCCGATACATGTAGTTGAGGGATGAATCCTCGTCAGTGAAGATAGCTTTCAAACTATCGGTAAATCACTGTTGTGGCCGGCAGTGGTTGAAGGCTTTCGCTGGTTGGCTAACCAGGGGCCGCCGGTCCTCTTTGATGATACGTGTTTATGATTGCGATGCTTTAGGCGGTAATCATAGTTTGTGTGGTTGTTTGTTTACGATGCTTTAAGCGGTAAACATTATTTGCTTGTTGTTTGTGCGTTGTAGGCTTGTTATTTCTGAATTGAACTGTCAGATACAGTTCCATTCACTTAGTGTAACATCCTCAAGATGGGCCTAGGAGTAATATGTATTTTCTGTAAATTTAAATGCGATTTAAATTTGTTATATATGTTTGATTGTAAATTTAATAGGTCAATAAGCCTCAGGAAATATTGTGGTTAGTGAAATATTGTTTGTTTTAAATTTATTTAGTTGACGGTAAAATAAAATTGAATTTCCCCGCAAATGGTTTTTAAGTTCCAGACAATAATAAATACGGGGAATGAAAATTAACATTTATATGGTATATTATATGGATGGGTCGGTTTTTATTTCCCCTCCACACATACATTGATGCATACACACACACACACATCTAATCCACAAAATCTTGAAGAAATCATCAAATTGAAGAATACAAACTCGAATTCAAGCTTCTAGTGTGAAGATTATCATCTTCTAATCCTTCCTTTCATCTAGTAAGTCTCAAATCTTTGAATCATGAACCCTAGAAATTGGGGGTTTTTGATGTTCTTGGTGATAATTCGAATTTAAGCTTTTATTATGTGAAATTGATGTTAGTTAAGCTTATTGTTGTTGATAACTAGCAAGAGTCAAGCTTAAGTTTGTAAATTAATCTTGATTCTTAGGTTTTTGATTATTTTTGATGGGTTATTGATTATAATCCGAAAATTTAGAGTTGTAGTGATTAAATTCTTGTTAGTTGATGATTAAATGATGATTATAATGTAAACCCTAAGTTAGAAATGAAGAATGTGATAATATGGTTTGATGAGTTCATGGGGTTTTGATGGGTTAATGGTATTAATCATAACTAAAGCTTGATATTAGTTGAAATGGTGTTTATATGTGTTATTAAGAGGATTAGTAGCTTTAATCTAACCTAATAGTGAATTACACAGGTTGTGTGAATTATAATCCAAGTGGAATTTGGTGAAAGTGTGATGATTAGGTGTTAATCATATTGATTGATAACAATAGATGAGATAGATTGTGAAATTCTTAATATATGAGATTAATGACTTGATTATGTAATTGACCATATTTGAGGTGGATTAATGTAGTGATGTGATTCTATGTTCATAATTTAATAGTAATGGTGAACTAATGATGTTAAATTGGTTATATATAATCTTGGATTGAATTGTGTTGAATGATTATAAGTAGGTAATTATTTGATTGAGTTGTTTAGATTTTATTACAATTATGTGATGATATTTCACATTGAAACAAGTGACTAACTTGTGTTGTGTTATTGTATTCTCAGATGTGGAGAAGACTCAGTGACATTAGACTACTGAGTGGACGACTATGATTGTCGGTGAGTGGATCTTGGACTTTCAGTCTAAGTTAGTTGTAACAACATGGTTACAACGGGTAAACTTGGTTTATTGCAATGATTGCATTAATATTATATTGCCATGATGGCTAACCCTTGATTGATTAATAGAAAGGTAAATTTACGAAAATACCCCTCCGCCCAAAATTAGTATCAATTGATTTAATCAAATTAAAATTGAATGGTTAAATGTAGACCCTTGATTTCATTGATCTAATGGCTGATATTTATTCCTCCATTCTCATCAAATATACCCATACTCATTTGAACTAAAGTCACTTTAATTAATCACTTAACTAAGTATACACACAAGTTCGACGTGTTTCAGTTAAAGCTAACTGTTAGTTTTTATTGATCATTTTTAATAAATCAAATCTTTGTTTATGTGTGATATATAATAATACGAATTTTATTACTTCTAAGTTATGAAATGGCACACAATTATCTACGTAATTATTATCATTATTGTTGGTGCATTTTGTGTGTCAGTCAGTTGGTCAAACGTTTGTAATTGTCAAAGTCAATTAGTCTACGTATGTATAATGTTTAGTGTGTATATGCGAGTCTGTAAACGAATAGTGAAATAGAATATATACACAGAATTAGTGTTTATGCGACACTTAGCTAGTGTCGCACGGGTCGGTTCATGCGACACTTAGCTAGTGTCGCATGTAGGTCAGATTACACTATAAATAGAAGTGTTAAACTCAAAATTAGGGTTAGACATTTGAGAAAGTGGAGAGCCGTTTTTGTGTGTGAGGAGGAGAGAAAACGAGTTTGTGAGTTTGTATCTTGTAATCTTGATTATTCAATTGTGAATATATACAAAGATTATAGAGAATTGCGTGTTTGATTCGATTAATACGTTCATATATTCAATCAAAAGATTCTATCAGATCCAAGATCAGAAACGGGACTTTTAACTGGTATCAGAGCCAAGAATCGAGGATTCGTCAGTTTCGGATCGTTATTTTGAGTGTTTTCGGTTGATTCGTGAAGGTATTAATTGATTATAATTAGTTTCTGGGTTATTTGTGTTGATTATATCGTGTTTTGGGTTGATTTTTGAGCCCTGTTCATCGTTCGTTCGTCAATTTTCGTTAGGGTTTCGAAAAAATTCGTTTTTGGGGTTTTTGGGGCTGCTGGCCGCGACATAGCGTCACTTACCAGCGTCACTTCCTTACTAGCGTCACTTCCATAGCGACACTTCCTTAAGTGTCGCCAATTAGGGTTTCAGCGACACTTGATAACGACACTTGTCTTTTAGCGACACTACATAGCGACACTTCAGTGCGACACTTCTATGCGTCACTACAGTGCGTCACTTCAGTGCGACACTTCTTAGCGACACTAACCTAGTGTCGCGCTAGATTCGAAGAAAAAAAAAAAAAAAAAAAAAAAAAAAGAAAAGAGTTTTTTTGGCGGGAAATCTCCGAAAAATTTTGCATTTCCAAAATTTTTCCTTAGCCTTACAACTGTTCAATTTTAGGCTGGAAAAAGTTTCATTTTCCCCGGCCAATTTTTGACGTTTTCGGACGAAATTTTGGCGGGAAATTCGTGAAAATTTTGGTAGTACCAAATTTTGTTTTTGAACTTAAAAGTACCTAATTTTAGTGTCGGAAAAGTTTCGCTACACTCTGTCGGTTTTCGGATATGGCTTTTGGTGCGAAAATGCCTCCTTCTACATCTTTGTTCTATAGTGATTTTGCGAGTTGGAAGATTAAGTTATGCAATTTCATTGAATACAATGATCCAAATCTGTGGAATTGGTTTAACACCATTGATCGATATGAGCAACCAAGACTCGATGGGGTGCTTAAGTCAAGAGCACAAATGTCAGTCAAAGAACGAGAAGAGTTTGATAAAGACAATAGAGCGTATGAGATGATTACCAAGTGCTTGCCAGAAGTTGTGATTAATAAATTTAAAGATCAAGCAACTTCTATAGGGTTATGGGATGCTCTTATAGCGGCTTACGATCAAAAAGAAAAGAAGTCAGAGGCTAATATTCAAATTCCTAGTCTAAATGATACTTCGAGATCTACTTCCAACTCAGCAGCATCTACTTCTACTAGCACTTCATATGCTTCTTATATCTCTCATACAGCTCCTTCAAAGGCTACTGAGGATCATGCTACAATCTTTGCAGCTTTCCTCAACTCTTATGAGAATTTTCTTTCCAAGAAGGCTAGTACTCTACAGCTTACTGAAGAAGACTTTGAACAGATCGATTCTGACGATCTCGAGCAGATGGACATCAAATGGAGTATGGCCATGATAACCCAAAGAACCAAGAAGTTTCTCCAGAGAACGGGTAGAAAAGACCTGGATGATGATGGTGACACAGGTCTTGGTTTTAATAAAAGCAAAGTGAAATGCAAGAACTGTCAGATTCATGGGCACTTTGCTAAGGAATGTGTGGAGAATAAATATCCATCATCTGGATTCACCACACCTTCAGCTCCCAAGACTCCAGAGAATAACACAACATCACAGGCGATGACAGTGTATTCTCAGGGAATGTTCGATTCAAGTGCGACTCAAGAAAAGGTTCAACACAGTGCGTTCTTGGCAAAGATACATGAGGTAGACACGGAATCTGAAAAACCTTTTACATGTATCTCCTGTATTAAATTGGAAGCTTCTTTAAAATGTTTTCAAATAGACTATGTAGACTTGAGAGAAAAGGTTGAGAAACTTACTGAATCAAATAAGTTTCTAAAAGCTAATGAAAAACTTTATGATAAGCAGATTGAAGCTTATAAGTTAGATACTCAAACCTTTAAAGCAAAAGTCTTTAGTCAACAAGATGCAATTAAAAGCTATTTAACAGAAATTGATTTGTTGAATAAAGAACTTTCTGAGCTAAAGTCTGAGTCTGACTCTTTTAAAAAAGGAATCACAAGTTTCTCAAACTCTCATAAAATCTTCGATGAAATTGTTGACAAGCAGAGGACAAATACAAGTAGTAAGGCCGGAATAGGGTATAACTCAGTTCCACCTCCTACTAATCACTATCCTCTGCCTGTTAAGGAAGGCACCGAAGAACTTGTGGCTGACTACTCATCATGGCCAGCTACAAAGTCTAAAGAAGCTACATCCAATCTCAAAAGGCAGGCAAAGGAGAAAACTAAACGGACAGAGTATCCCTTGCCTACTTTTGTTAAGTCTGATAGTACACCTCCAGTTAGTGTAGAGGAGGGTGTTGAGATAGAGGATCTACCGGAAGAGGCTGAAATCAAAGTTGAAAAAGTTAATGTAAAGCCAGAAAATCATATACTTACCAATGAAACTGTAAAGGTTTCAAATACAAAGGGTAAAAACAAGGTTGAAAATGAATCCAAAATGGTTCAACATCAAATGAAGGATTCAAATGTAAAATCTAAAAGTGAACAACCTTCAACATCAACTTGTTCAACTTCTGTGGCTTCTACATCAACGTGTACACATAAGTGTTCACGTCCTGTAAATGCCTCATCTTCTAAGCTTCCAACAGTTCATTCTCCACCTCAACCTTTTGTGGGTAATCATTGGAATAGGTCGTACATTGAACGACGTTCTTGTTTCCATTGTGGACAACAAGGACATATAATTAGGGATTGTCGGTTATTATCCCTAGATAGGTTTGGTAGAGGGATGCCAAGAACTTCCTCCTTTAGGAATTCTTATTCAAGATCGTTTTCTAGGCGTGCTTCATATTCGCCTATATCAAGATATGCATCCTCTTCTCCAAAACCCGTGGCTAGAGTAAACAAAGTTGTGCCTAGTAAACCTCAAGATCAACAGCACAACATTGTTGAAAACAACTCATCTGAACCTACAAAGGTTTGGAAACCCAAATCCACAAACAACACATCAATGAAATCCTCTGAGTTTTTAAAATATCATAAACTCATTGATGTGATGGTTATGGATGATCATGGACAACCCAAGTCTATCAAGGCTTGGGTGTCCCATAAGTACTAATGTTTGTTTGTTTGTGATGTTGCAGTCAGATTTTTGATAGCTAATATTTTTAGTGACTGCAAGGATGTGAATATTTTTGGAATATTGTTTTCAAAGTGCTCGTGTGTGATGATTTTGATGGATGAGATTTTCGATGTTACGAGGTGGTAAAAGTGCTAAAAGGCATTTGACTTGACTTGATATGTGATTTTGATAATTATCTATTTTTATTTGTTACTCGTGCAACAGCCATTCTTTATACTTTTTAGTATCAAAGAAATGCAATGTTGCGAAATTTGTTAAAATTAAAAAATCCAAAAATATATGTTTTAAGATTTAAGGGGATTGCCTTTGACTTAGAATTGCGATAAGAATTTGCTGTTCAGGGGGAGTAATTTTAAAAGTTACAAATTCTGATTATTTGTATCAGAAATGTGAACAGCAAGATTTTTATTTCTTGAAAAGATGTTGGATTGTGTCTGTAAACAACTTGGGATATGATAGTACATCGGGTGACATGCATAAAATTTGAAATTTTAAGGTTTATGTTTGATGTGTCAGTAGGTTTATCTGGCATATTTAAAATAGCTTTTATAAACATTGGCTTCATCATATGATGTATCGGTAGGCATGGTACACACCGGTTTGTGAGTGAGTAAGAAGTAATAATTAAAACTTGTCTATTACTTTGTGAAAAATGTTATATGATGTATGACATAAGTCTTAATTGATAAATGAAGGTACTGCCATACGCTGTCATAATCATTATGTAAATGCAAAATTGGCATATAGTTTTAATATGATTATTAGTCTAACTAATGGTGACTATTGTTGTACTTACGTACAGACCTGAATCCATTAGTTATGCAAATAGTCTCAAACTTGTTATGTTCATACTAAGGGACCCTCTGTTGTACTAAGTACAGATCTGGGGCCACTAGTATCTTCATTATAGGTTTGATGTATGCCTAAATTTAAAGGTCAAATGTATGTTACGAGAAAGCCGAGATAAACTTGGTCTTGTAATCTCTACCTTGTTTGTAAAATATGCAGCGTTATGCGTTTTACTAAAGTTTATCAGTATATCATATAATAGGTTTCACAAAATTAATATTCATATCAACAATAGAGGTTAGCTCACAGATACGGATGTAATATGTTTAAGTGGACAAACAATACCGATAATCGTCTTGAACTAATTTTTATAAAAGGTGCTTTAAATATGTCAAGTAAATTTAAAGTGGACAAATATACTGATGATCGAAATAACACTTACTATTTCCTAATAATTGCATGTTGATCTGATATGATCCCTAAGCAGACCTAAAACAATCCTATCCCCAATTTATTTTAATCTTTATCCTTTACTTTTTATTTATAAAGAAAAATACAAAAAGATTTTATTTCTATGTTATTTTCTTCAAATATCACATATCTTGTTAAAGTCAAATATTGAAGATGTAAAGGATGTCGGTTATTCTCCAAAGACTGTGAAGACAAATTCTATTGGAGATACTACTGATGATTGAGAGATGGTCACTGAGTTTGAAGATCTTATTGTTTGATAAGTTTGTGTCAGTCACATGAATTTGGACATCAAGATTTTATTTGAAGACCATGCTATCTCAATGGGGGAGCTTGTGATAGTTGAAGACATGAAAGAGTTTGTTGATGAAGACTAATTGAAGACTTATTTGACCAAGCTGCTGACATGGGGGAGTTTGTTGGTGCATTTTGTGTGTCAGTCAGTTGGTCAAACGTTTGTAATTGTCAAAGTCAATTAGTCTACGTATGTATAATGTTTAGTGTGTATATGCGAGTCTGTAAACGAATAGTGAAATAGAATATATACACAGAATTAGTGTTTATGCGACACTTAGCTAGTGTCGCACGGGTCGGTTCATGCGACACTTAGCTAGTGTCGCATGTAGGTCAGATTACACTATAAATAGAAGTGTTAAACTCAAAATTAGGGTTAGACATTTGAGAAAGTGGAGAGCCGTTTTTGTGTGTGAGGAGGAGAGAAAACGAGTTTGTGAGTTTGTATCTTGTAATCTTGATTATTCAATTGTGAATATATACAAAGATTATAGAGAATTGCGTGTTTGATTCGATTAATACGTTCATATATTCAATCAAAAGATTCGATCAGATCCAAGATCAGAAACGGGACTTTTATCATTATCACTATAACTCTCTTTATCCCATTACAAGTGTCATGTTTTGACTTTTGAAATCTTTATTTTTCAATTTTGACCTTAAATATTTTTATTTGTGTTATATAATACTTGATGCATATATATGAATATATTGGGTTTTTAAATGTATTTTCATAGGTATAATGATTATCAAGTATTATATAACACAAACAAAAATATTTAAGGTCAAAGTTGAAAAAGACTAATTTTGAAAGAAAAACAGGACACTAGTAATTGGACGGAGGTATATTATAATATATTAAAATTACTTAAAACTATAACTACTTGAAATCTGAGTAATTATTATCATTATCACTATTATCACAATCAAATCTTTTTTTCTTTTCTTTTTTCTTATTCATATCTAGAAGATTAAGCAATATTATTTCATTTGTGATAAATAATCAAATATTGAAATCTAAACGAAATTTCATTTCATTTCTACACATCTCATATCTTATGTTGATGATTCTGACCGAAAGATAGAAGATCAAGATATTTCTTTTTTGATATACACAAATCAAATGTAATCTTAAAGGGAGGTAGTTTGTATAATTTTTATGATGTGCACATCATAGTAGTACACTATTAATGCACAAAGTAATACACATTTGGTGTATATATGTGGTGTGACAGACTAACAGTTTGAAGTGTATAAATATCCTCTTATTTATAAATGTATGTGTTTTAACTTGGGATATTAACCTAAATATACAAAATAGGTTTAATATTTTACATATTATCAATTCAAAATTTTTTTCTCACAAAATATCAAACATTTTCGCAAGGATAGAGAAAATCGCAATATCTTAATTTCATTTCGCAAATATAGCTTTTAGCGACGACAATGTCTTCTCTATAGACCTTTAGCGACGACCAAAAGGAAGAAAATCGCAATAAGGCTTTAGAATTTCACAATATAGGTTTAGCAAATTCGCAAGTTTTCATTTCGCAATTCGCAAGTTTCATTTCACAATATAGCTTTTAGCGACGATTTAATCGTCGCTAAAGGCCTTTAGCAACGACCAAGTCATCGCTAAAAAGCTATATTGCGAATTGAAACTTGCGAATTGCTATATACTCCTTGCGAAATGATATTTTGCGAAATGAAATTGAGATATTGCGATTTTCTCCATCCTTGATATTTTGTGTGAAAAAAATTTTGAGTTGATAATATGTAAAATACTAAACCCATTTTGTATATGTAGGTTAATATCCCTTTTAACTTCCTGGTAAAAATTACTCATTATGTATATTTATTTTTATGTATATGTAATGTAGGAAATATCGAGATATTATAGGGGTGAGCATGCGTACCAAAAATTCCGATCCCGTACTCATATCCGAAATCCCGACCTTGTACTCGTACTGTAACGTTACCGTACCGAACCGGTACCAACCGACTTCAAACGGTCCGGTATTCGGTACTCACTTTAAGGCCAAAAAGATAACCGGTACCAACCGGTTTGGTACCGGATTATCCCACTTTTCCCGCTTTAGTACCATATCCGAAATATACATGTTAATCTTTGTTATAAGTCGGTAGGTTTTTTCTATATTTTAAAAGGATTTAATTGAAACCTTATTTCTATAATCATATAATATGTCTATGAATAAAAAAATGATATTTTTTGGGTGATTAAAAAGTATAAAAATAGAGTTAGACCCTCGCGTATGTATACAATTGCAATTTTATAGAAGTCTAGCTAGTACTCTTTGCCACACAAACAATCACGTTTGTAGCATCCTAGTTAAATCGAATTCCAAACATATTGTTTGTTAATATAAAGGTAAGACCGCTCCCATCCGGAGATTCGGTTGAAACCGATTGGCAATTCGGTGCCATCGGTTTGATTGGTTCCCAATCGGTTTGGGTTCCGATCGGTTATCCGATTATTAATCGAATGAAATTTATGGACCCCGCTTGTTATTTTTTTTCCTTTCACTCGACTGTTGTAAAAAAAAAATAATAAGGGTAACGGTTCGATTCCAACGGATATATTCAAATGAGAACCAACTAAAAGTTGAGAACCTTGAGAACTACCAGATTACATGTTTGTTCACATGTGATTAACTTCAGTCATATGTGAACATTGATGAACATTTAATTGATAAAGAAAAAAGTAAAAAAAAAATCCTAAAATTATATCGAAAAACACAAAAAACAATTATACGTTCACATGTGAACGGATAATGTGAACAAATAGGTAAAACGTGTTTTAAGACGTAATTTTAGAATTTTTTGACATTTTTTTCTTTCTCAATCTAACCTAAATCAATGTTCACATGTGAATGAAGTTAATCACATGTGAACAAACACGTAATCTAATAGTTCTTATTCAATTGATAAAGAAAAAAGTCAAAAAAAATCCTAAAATTATATCGAAAAACACAAAAAACAATTATACGTTCACATGTGAACGGATAATGTGAACAAATAGGTAAAACGTGTTTTAAGACGTAACTTTAGAATTTTTTGACATTTTTTTCTTTCTCAATCTAACTTAAATCAATGTTCACATGTGAATGAAGTTAATCATGTAACAACCGGCAAATTAGGACTAGAATTAGTGCCTAATTCTTCGTTAATACATGTAATTAGTTCTGTGTTAGGCTAATTTATGTATCGAATTATATATATTGTTAAATATATATGAAAATGCGATTTGGTTAAATCGTACGCACTCTAAATCGAAAGTATTTCGATTCAATTTAATACGGACGTTGGTGACCAATTTTATTAAATAACATTGTTATGTCAAAGATATTATTATGATAATATTTCGTATTCATTTATATCGTACAAACAAAACGTACACAAGTTTAGATATTAAAACGCGCAAATTAAATAAACAAACTTACCTTTTTATGATTCAAATATAAAGTGATTAGAAAAATATTTAAATAAAATATCGCAAATAATTTGTATTTCAGAACGTACCACTTAATACTTAAAATAATTATTTAACGTTTAAACGACGGGGTAAACGAACACTGCGCGAGGCGCAGTGCGCAGACTGAAAATGGTGGAGGATTTAACCTCCCACCATTTCCTTTTCTTTCTTCATTTCTAAATTCCATTCTCTCTCTCTCTCTTTCTTTTACTTTCAATCACCAACCCACATTCATCACCAAAATCGTAAAATAACACCACAAAACATCGCCAAATCATACCACTCGTTTGGAGAAAAGTGACCACGACAACACGATCTACATTCCTATCTTCTCGGATTTTTCATCCGACATTTTGTAAGTTTCCGACAAATCCCGACATCTCTCGTTTTTGATCATTTTTACTAGTTTATGGTTTAAATAGGCTTATTATGTTCATATAAGGGTTGGGTAAAAGATTTGGACCGAACGGAAACCGGAAAACTCATTTTCGGCACATTTTCCGGCCAACAGACCGCTACGTCGCACCTGGCCAGGGGCCTCTGCGACGTCGCGACCTACGTCGCACAAAAACCTCAACGTCGCACTAGCGACGCAGCCTATTACGTCGCATTAACTTGTGGACGTCGCACGTAGCGACGTAGACTTTAACGTCGCAAACCGAACCAACGTCGCATTAGCGACGTCGCCCCCTACGTCGCATTGATTTGCGAAGGTCGCATCATGCGACGTACCTGCCTGCGTCGCACCTTACGTCGCTTGCAACGTCGCATGCTACGTCGCACAAACCAGAACCTTGAAAACTCACATTTTCACTAAGTGTCGAACTTTTACAACCTCAAATCCTTATACGATACGACCTAACAATCATAATAAAACATACTTTCCTATTACAATTACTTTAATTTGCGTATTGAATGATAAACTTTAATTATAACAAATCACCAACGGGCCGTATACTTTGTTACGAACGCGAACAAACCAACATTTAAACACAACGGGTTGTATGAACAACTAGCCTAGATGGTCTTGCGAGACATCTACTTACTTAACCTTACGTGTTTAGGCACTAGAAGGTCACGGGTTCGGAGAACCTACTTGCTTTACTACTACTTGCTATTTACCACTGCTTGACTCAGGTGAGTCTTACGGCCCCACTTTTACTGTTTTAACTTATTGGGGGAGATACATGCTACTGATTTTTCTTGAACACAAGTACTAAACTGTTTACTATACCAAACGGAATTGCATGAGTTACTTACTATTTACTGAAGTCTCTCCATCATATATCGTTAGTTATGTACTTAAGCGCGAACAGTAGTTAATGGATCCATTAGGGAAATGACCCTCCCCGCCCGGGGTAGTAGCGCTACCACGAACCGTTACGTATAAACGGGCGACTATTATTTCGTTTACTTATGCTTGCTCAAATTCGAGCATGTCACGGGAGCAACTGATCATTTACGGGTTAAGCTTCGATTATGAGCCTCATGGCAACGGTATAACTTGATTTCTTTACTTTTGCGAGATTTGCAAATACTTGATATACGCCTACGGGCACTACTGATGAAATCTTGTGTTCAAACTGATTATTTACTGATAAACCTGTGAGATTCACCAACCTTTTGGTTGACCCTTTTAGCATGTATTCTCAGGTACACTTACGGAGTAGGATCACTCCAGGATTACTAGCTAGAGTCGCACGATTTCCAAACTGCATTTAACGGAGATTCTTTGGCATTATCTTTTGTAACTATGGTTATGTAATAGAATCTCCCGCCACATGCGCGGACTCTAGGCTTACATATTTTTGTAAAGAAAACTATATGTTTTCAAACGATTTAATTATGAAATGTAATTATTTTACAAAACGTCTCATTTAGAGGTCGTTTGCTGTATATCTTGTGCTTTGTATATTGATTAGTAACACCCAAGTATGCTTCCGCAAACCATTAAATTTGGGGGTGTTACAAATCACATGTGAACAAACACGTAATCTAATAGTTCTCAAGGTTCTTAACTTTTAGTTGGTTCTCATTTGAACCTAACCCAATATATATATATATATATATATATATATATATATATATATATATATATATATATATATATATATATATATATATATATATATATATATATATTATTTTTTAACCAATTTTTTAATTTTTTTAATCTACCCAAACATACTATAAATACACATACAACTAACATCAATCCACACACTTTTTCTATCACCTTTCTACAACATATTCCATACAAAAACTATATAAATTAATTCTACCATATTTTTATTCTCAAATCCAAAATGGATTCCAACTCCGATTCCGATTTAGAAGATTTGGAAGATCTTAATCAAGTCTTCAATCCGGAAATCGCACTCGCTTTGCTAGATGCGATATCATCCGATTCGGACGACGAGGGAGAAAGTTCATTCCGTATACCAAGAGCACCAAGACGATTTATTGCTAGAGATCGTGATGCAATGGGGGAACGTTTATTTCTCGACTACTTTGCCGAAAATCCAACTTTCCCTGCCGACTATTTTCGTCGACGTTTTCGAATGAGCCGTCCTTTATTTGTCTGTATTTGTCAAGGTATATTATCTTATTCCCAACAACCGATACCTGAATATTTTGCATACTTTACTCAAAGAATTGATGCTACCGGAAAACTTGGTTTTAACGTTTTCCAAAAGTACACTTCGGTCGTACGCCAATTGGCGTACGGTTCTGCCGCCGATGCATTCGATGAATATTTACATATGGGTCAACAAATTTGTAAAATTTCACAATGTCGGTCGTTAATTCACCAAAGGTTATTATCTTGCTGACGATATTTATCCGGAATTGGCGACTCTTGTGAAGTCGTTTAAGTATCCACTAACGCCACAAGAACACCGTTTCAAGAGATATCAAGAATCTGCAAGGAAAGATGTTGAACGCGCATTTGGTATACTTCAAGGCCGTTGGCAAATAATCAAAAACCCGGCAAGACCATATAGCACCAACAAGATCAAAAGAATAATGTATTGTTAACATGATAACCGAGGACAACGGCCGAAACATATGCGAATTAGAAGAAGACTATCCGGCAAACCCGGTGAATGCAATACGACGTTCGTGGCAAGAAAGAGTTGAAACACAATTGCGTATGGATAGGGAATTACGCGATCGAACGATATATCATGAATTGCGTAATGCTCTAATCGAACACATTAATCAACTCCGATCAAATTTTCGTACCCGTTGACTTTGTAATGTTTTATTTGGATTATTGTATTTTTTTTAGGGAAAGTATGTTTTATTTTAAATATTGTAATGTTTTTAATTTAATGAAATGTGTTTTAATTTATTTTGTTTTGTATTTTTTAATTTAATGAAAATAAAGTGATTCGGAAGTGATTAATGATGGATGGCAGGGATAAATTAGTTTTGAATCAGTTAGTGGAATGTTGATGTGGCGCTGATGTGACAGAGGTGATTAAGAAGTGATTCGATCACGGTTGGGAGTGGTTTAAGGATCGTGACTTGTGTCATTATCAAATCACTTTACACAGTACAATAATGTTGTTGTATATATTTGTTGTTCTTCGTCAATATCCATCTATGTCACTTAATGATGATTTTTTTTATTTGAAATTCATTGATATTTATCTTCTTTGAATTTTATAGAGTACAAAATACGTAGATATGTTTACTTATTATTCTACTTTTTTTTGTGGTACAAAAGCGGTATAGTACCACTTTTACCTGTACCGGTATCGGAACCGTACTGGTACCGTCCCGCTTTAAACGGTCTGGTATTCGGTACTCACTTTAGGGTCAAAAAGATAACCGGTACCAACCGGTTCCGTCCCATGCTCACCCCTAAGAAATTATATTACTCACTCCGTCATAGTCAAAGTGTCCACTTTGATTATGCACACAGTTTTAGGATTCTCCACTAACTCTACTTTTCACAAATCAAATAATAGACCCACCCACTAAAATATCTTTTGATTAATTATAAGTTGAAAGTAGAAACTTATTTGAGACAATCTAAAATACTAATGTGGACACTTGAAGTGAGATAACATTTCATATTTATTACTCCTTATTTCACTTTATACCACTCAAGTTCTCCCTTTTTAGAAATAAGTAAATCGAAAATAAGTAAAAATATTATTTGAACTTAACGATATACTCGTATATTTTATTTTTTATGTATACGTCCCACTCTCATGACGCAAGCTCCATAGGAAGGTCTAACAATAAATATAAATAAATATATAAAAATAAAATAAAAATGATAGTATAGGAATATATAGGGCTATAGGCCATAGGGAGCGGAGATAACCAATTCCAAACAGGGTGTAGATTTGGACTGGACAGGGGACTTTTGTACCTAGTAGAATAATACTGTAATAATGGTAAGTACACGTAGACCCGACCCGACCCGAACCGAGAATCGTGGTGTGTGTGACCATGACAGCTTGGTGACGTGGATTATTATAAGGAGTAAAAGACAAATGACGCATGCCGACCGTCGGTCCACTCACATTTAGATGTGGCCTGTAAAAGCCAGTGCGGCCAGTGAGCATTGACGAATGGACAGTTACCCCTTAAATTCAAGGCTTTTTCTCTCCATACCATTTTAATTTACTTCCATACCATTTTTTGAATTAAAAAGTACAGAAAAGTACGGAAATAGTACAGAAAAAGTACAGAATGTAAGAAAAAGTGAAAGAATAAAGTACAGAAAAGTACAGAAACATTAATTTTAAAATAGATAAATGGTATGGAGAGTAGGGGCCAAATTCAACCCAAAGGCAAAATGTGGGGTTATAAAAGTTAGAACTTGGAGTTTTATTAACAAAGGTTTCTACTTTTCATACCTCTCATTTTTATATTATGTACTTTTTCTGTACTTTATTTCACAACTTTTTCTGTACTTTTCTGTACTTTATTCTACCACTTTTTTAAAAAAAAAAATCAAAAGGGGGTATGATGAGTAGACAAAGGGAGGTATAGATAGATAAAGCCATTAACAAATTCAACCTTCATTAATTAATTAATCTGTTGCACGTTGCAAAACGCGTGGACTTTGCATCACCAGACAATAGTCTCTTTATTTTTTTTCCTTAAACATAAGTTTGCATCCTTACGATTAACAAATAGTTTATCACCTACAATACCATGGTCACGATGACCCAAATTACCAACTACACAATTACTATACCAAAAAATTCAAAAAAGAAGTCTTTTTCACGTATAGGGACCACAACTACAATAACGTAATACACTGCAAATAACATTTCCCTAAGTTTATCTTACTTTAATTCTGTGCTAAGCTAGTTTTGAGTACGACACTACAACGACTATACAACACCACATAATTTACACACATTAACCATACTACCTGACCTCATGAATAAATGAAACTTAAATGTAACATAAGACGGACTACAAGAGTATCATCCTGAGACCTAAAAGTTGTGAGTCAACTCGACTCAGTAGCACATTTCAAGTGCATGTGTGCTGACTACCAATATGTATCCTGCCACAGAACAAAGACCATGTGATTATCATAATCAATGGAAATCCAAAAACAAGGTCCAGCCAGTGGCGGATCCAAGATTTACAGTGACCCGTAACATTTTTACTTTTAAAATATATATATGTTGAACTAATAGCACATAAATTAGCTTATTATGTATCGGACCGGTATCTAAACTTTTATGGACCCGTAGCGGTATTAAAGAATACAATTTTTTTTAAAAAAATTTACACTTCGTACACTAAACGAACCCGTAGTGATAGCTACCCCTGTTTTGTACATGGCTCCGCCCCTGGGTCAGCCCACATTATAATAATAATATACATTTGCATGTATTTTTATTTTATAAAACTAGAAATTTGAAGGATATGTTTATAATTTAGATTAAGGACAGTTAGATGACGAACCTCTGTTAATCTTAAGCAGTTTATTCCACCATCAACCCCCATTTCTGCAATGATACCATCATTCTCAATCTCTGCATTAGTGAATGTGAGGGCCTTTTGTAACTTTTTTGATGAGAAAACTTCAACCTCTATCATATATGATGCAGTCACGGGTCGATGGTCTGACAGCCAAAGTTCAGCCCTTCGGTAGTTCAGCTGCCTTATTCCTTTCCCAAACGAAAGAATGCGGTCACACCTGTTTCAAAAACATCAAAACGATTGTTTTCATTATGGAATGAGTATACAGATTCAAGAGATGATGTAGGTGAAAGTATAGCTGAAAACGTAAGAGATGCTAATTACCATGCTGGAGTCCGCCTTCCAACCTTAGGATCCTCACCGTAGTATTTTTCTGAATTTTGCTCATATTTGTAAGTTGGTGCAAAATCTAACACACCTTCTGACCATCCATCAAATGCACGTCCTTTTCTTAGCTCCCTAACAAGCTGCAACAAAGATCAACATGTCAATCAACTCATATTTGCTTAAACACATTGTAAATCACTCGTTTGCATAAAACGACATAGCTGGAGCATTGAGAAAGCATAACAATTTTAGTAGTAAGTGATTTATGATACCAAAAAATAAAATACAGAACTAAATAAGCAGTAATACCTGATCACACTCTAACAACCTTGACCAATCATTTTTGGATATTAAGTCGCGTGTCTTCTCATATGACAAATTGAGACGGTAATTTAGATCACCCAACCAGATAATGCGACTGTAAACATACAAAAGATACGAGATTCGCTTCAAACAACATAAAAGCGTACTTCTGACGTCAACCAGCTATTAGAACTATACTACAAGCAGATAGACGTTCTACTGTTCTAGTCGCGTACTTACTCATGGTTTTCTATCCTCTTTGAGTTTGAAACCGAGTTAAAACGTGTCCTTTTATGTATTTCACGAACATCAGCGTTTCTTTTAACTACGTCGGTGTCCCTTTCACCTGAAGTTAGGTGACTGCAGATGAAACAGAAGAGCGTCTGATATATTGACATGCTCACTGCTATGGAACCCTGAAAGAAGGAAAAATTCTTAAATCAATAAGAAAGATTACAACTACAAGCAGATAGACTAGTATGATTCATATAAATATATATTGACAAACTTTGCCAAGAAAAAATAAACAGACCTTGTTACCTATGTACCCCATTGCACCAACACCAACAGCTGAGACGTGCACGTTTTGGATATGCTTCCTCAGGCGTCTACGCACCCATATGGTTATAAATATGCCAACCATTTGCTTGCTCACTATTCTAACATACGGGGGTCTTCTTTTACGGTACATGGTGGAATCAAGATCCATCTCTGGGAGAAAAGCTTCCTCTGGCATGACTCGATTGTCAACATTTATATATGACTTGAAAGAAGCATAGGTTCTGAAAGATTTAGAAGCTTTGAACGATTTCACAGTTTTCAAGGGATTCGGTTTCTCTGATACGCACTGAGCCAGCAGATCTAATGGTGGCTCGGGCCAGCACAAGCCGATTCTTTCGGTCCCACTTAGTATTCTGCTTAACTTTCTAGTATTGACCGCAGCTGATTCTGATTCTTTTAGTGTTGAATCTTCAATTGAAAAGCAATTTACCCTGTCCAGCGTCCTTTGAGAGGAGAATCGTCTTTGTGAATTCCCTTCAGCAGGCATAATACTCGCATGCGTATTCTCAATCCCATTTATCCCTGCTAATGCTGCTGGACCATCCATAAGGTCATCAAAGTTCGATTCCTCATTAAATGGGTGGACTTCCTCTTCACCCTCACTATCACTTTCAAACATTATTTCATCTTCTATATCCGGAGCATCATCAGATGGTCTAAACCTTGAAGGAGAAGAAGGGTTACTGTAGCATTTGAATTTAGTGCTTTCAGATCGAGCTTTGTTAAGGGTCCCACGAATGATGTTTTCCCATACTGGGACTGGACGGTTATCTTCGGCGCCAAATATATTGCCAGCATTTAAAGGTATGATCTCTTGAAAACTGTATGGGAATTGAACTGTTATGCTAAACTTCAGCATGAACACGATCCATCACATGATTCTATCAAGAGTCTAAAGACTTACCCAATCACATAAACGTCAGCAGGATTGTCAACATCAAGCCAGTCTTCAATATCTAAGTCTTCGGGTGGAATTTTCCCCCCAACATTCCAGGTATTAACAGATACTCTAGCAACACCAATTAAAAGATAAAATAACATAAGTACTACGTTATGGGTCTGATGCTAATGGTAGCAAAATAGTGTAAAAATAACGTTTGTGAGGGAAGGTAAGCACACTTGAGTTCTTTTGCATCAATGTACTGTGCTCTACATGTCTCTGACTTTCGGCGTCTTGACCTGGGAAAAGCTCCTGAAGACAAGAATAGGAAGCACAAATCACAGAAGACATTAACTTATCAAACATAAGCCTTCTTTTTCCATTTCCCAACAGAAACTTCCAAACAATATGGAAGTTTAAATTTGAATTGCCCATAAGTTGTAACATGTATAAATGTTCCAAGATAAGGGAAGAACTAATAGTTTGACTCTCATGAAATGTTTTCATGAAGTTGTGCATCAATGAGATCCTAATTTAAAGAGCCCAAAGCCTCATGAAAGAGAATTTCCAACTTTAAGGTCTGCTCTTGTCAAATCGTTTGAACAGTTCTTGTAATGAAAAAAAAAAAAAAAATGCACGTTCAAGAACTTATTATCAAAAAGTACAGTAGTACCCAATATATTTCCTTTTCCGGTTCCGTATCAAAAATGACCCTTTTTGAAAATGATTCCAAATCATGAATATCTTTCTGATCGAATTAAAGTCCTTATATGAGTGTGTATAAAAGTTCCATTCCATTTGTGAGGCCTACTTTAGTACTAACATTCTTCAAAGATTAAAGGGAAGTGACAAGTTTCACTATAAGCTTAGTTCAGGTCCAGTCATAAAGTAAATGACCTCTTTATTTTGGTTGAAGCCTGGATAGACCAATAAAAAGGTGCGCATAAATGTTTTCGTCAACTTATATGCGCTTAAATTGGTAGCATTCTATAAAAATAAACAAACAAATTTGCACGTGGTCGTTTAATTAACCAACGTATTAAAGCATCAATACAACAACATTAGAGGTTAAGGGGAAGGCAACAAAAAACTTGCAATAAACAAAACCAATAAACATCCAGATTATTAGACTTGATAACAGTAAGTGTAGGTTTAGTATAGCCAATTAGAAGCAAAACAAAAAAGGACAAATTTAATCTTTTTACCATTTAGATCAGTCTGGAAATCATCTCCTGCTTGTTTATCCTTGAACCGCGATTCTTTTGGCCAGTCATACGACTCTTCTGTGAATACCAAATCAGTCCATCAGATTAAAACCAAAGATCATTTCCTAAACATAATTAGTAGATGAATTATAATGACTCGATATTTATAACCGGAATCATATATTCATATTCATATTCATATTCCAGATATTCATATTCATATTCAAATTCATTATTCATATATAAGTTATGCAAACATGATTTGAGCTTAGAGATTGAAGTAATTTACAAGTTGATCAATATAAAGAGATACTATACATACATAAATAATACTAGTAAAAAAAATATTATTTATACAATATATAGAAATAGATAGTAGAAAAAATACAATTAACTGACAATATTTATAATTAATTAATAAATAATGTAAATATGACCTTGTAGTTCGGCTTCGGATTCGCAAGCACTATCATTATCATCATCATCTTCTGGATCGGCGCTGTAATCTGAATTTTTAGAAGTGCGATTAAGCCACTTCCGAATCACAATTCGAGGCCACAACAGCTGCTGTTGCTGCAATTCAATCAATTTTGTGATTTATTTCTGCACTTCATCGTGATTATTTTGATCAATTAACTAAGCAAAAATATATAAAAAAAAAAATGTACGTACCTCGTGACGTTGATTCCTTGAGCTATTAGAATGATGTTGTTTGTAATTCATTATGTTATGCTTTAGATTGAAGGAAATCTAGAAATTAGGAAATTAAATGAAACAGGAATTGAATTGAAATCAGAAAGAAAAAAAAAAAAAGTAAGCAAGAGAAAAACAGAAAATATAGTTAGTTTGAAGGAGGTGATGTACAGTCGTTGCAAGTACAGCTATACCTGTGCCTGTTACGTAATGGATTATATATATTTATATTTAATATTTATTTATATATTTATTTAGTTTCTAATCTTCGTACCCCTATTTTTACATTATGTACTTTTTCTTTCATTATCTACTTTTTATGTACTTTTTTGTACTTATTTTTAAATAAAAAATTAAAAGTGGTATGTTGAGTATATTAGGGGGTATGGAGAGACAAAGCCATTTATTTTAGTTTATCTTCTCGAATGAAAACAAAACTCTATTAATCATCATATTTTTACTAAATATATTGTTCTCTCCATTCTAAATTTATTTTCAACAGGTAAAAAGAATAATTTAAGAAATATGATCATTACATTTTACTTTTTAATAAAAAATATTATTATTGTTCTTAACTTTTTACATACCTTTATATATTTTATGTATCATATCAATTTTTAGTCAACAAGAGGTTTTAGTGTATTATATGAAAATTATATGGTCATAACGTCATATGGATGGATGGTCAACAAAGGTTTAAGTGAAAGAAGATAAAAAATTAGGAAAATGATATACTTAGCCCTTAGGTTATGAATAAGAAATTCATATACACATTGCTTTACGATAATCATCACTTTTCGAGTGAATCTAAACGCTATTACTACATTTTTTTATATCAAAAACGTAACCCAAACTTACATGTTAGTCGGTCGGGGAAGATGAAGTTAACCATACGTGTACATGTTTAGCTTACATGGAAGTCTGATCACATAAATAAAATGCATGGCAACACCACATCAACAAATTCAAAACGTAGCTCATTAAAAAAAGTATTTTGGTGACCTCAAAACATATTTAACAAGTTCGTTGTCGACATTGGTAATAAAATTAGTTCGTTGGTGACATTGAGACAAAAGTAAAAAGTTTGGTGTCGACCTTGGTAATAAAACCGGTTCATTGGTGACATTGGGAAAAAAAGTAAAGTACGTTGACGATCTAGTCCATAAACCCTAATAATAACCACCCACACTCTAAATATAACATCTTTCAACCACCTTAATTTACCACTTCTTAAAGCATGAATTAACTCTTAAAAATAACCCTTAGGGCTACAAATAGCAAAATACAAAAAATTATATCAAGAAAGATATTATAAAGAGTGCGTTTAGTTATGGAAATTTTTTTTCATTTGGAAGTGAGAAGTGTTTTACTTATCTAGAAAAACAATGAAAAATTAGAAACGTGTTCAAAAGTGAGGGATGAAGTTTTCCTTTTCCAAGGAGAAATAGAGATGAAAACATAGAACACCATAAAAAGTACTGGTTTTCAATTTATAATTATAAAAAGGAAAATGAGAATTTTCCTTTTCTTAGGGAAGTTTTTTGGAAAAGTGGAAGAATTTTCCGTAACTAAACGTGCCCTAAAATTTTCCGTTTCACTTATCAAAATCGAGAATTTCACTATAATTCTATGAACTGTAACAAAAACTATCGAAATCTTCAGGGCAAGTTTCGCGTGAATCAATTCTTCACAGCGAAATTCTCAAAGTTTTTATTAGTGATTTCACTTTAATCGTCAAAAAATAAAGAATTTCTATCTAACACTCAATTTGAGCGAATTTTTTTTTTTTTTTGAACGACAAATTATATTATAAAAGGAAGGCCAACTAGCAAGGCACTAGAAAACCAAAATGATACACCAAAACAATCTAGATAAAGGACATTAAACACAATCTAGACTCTTCCCAATACCTTAACTGCGATGACCGTAAAAGAGATGAAAAAAACTCATGAAGCAAAGCAAGACATGAGAAAAAATCCCCATCAACGGAGGTCGTGCCACTGGTTTTCACTCCGTGATGTTTTTGGTACGGTCCCAACCAGGCCCTGAGGAAAACTACAAATGTTACATGATCCAAGGGTTTAACACGCTCCAAGATACCCAAAAATATCTAGCAAAAAAAACCTCATCATACTCGACCAAAGCATCCCCATTCTAAACGAATAATAGAGGGTATTTGGCCCACTCGTCCCACCGAAGGTTTGTATATTTGCCTCTGTTGCTAACCCACAAGAAGGATAAATTGATAATGGAGTCCACAATGGACGACTCACGCTTCTTAGACGTCTCCCAACGGGAGCTTCGGTTCCTCCGTCGCTTTCCGTCGCTTTGTGTCTTCCAACCGACATGGTTGGCACCGTACGTAGGTTTGCTCCGTTGGAATTCCGACGGAGCGTCGGTTTTTTTTTTTTTTTTTTGTTTTTTTTTTGTGTGTGTATAAGTAGAGGTAAATTGTTAAATGTCGGCCCAAAAATTAAAGTGACGGAGTCACTGATGGCAGGGGTCCGTCAGTTTCTGTCAGTTTTGAAAAAAAACTGATGTGGCGCATGCGTGGCAATGATGTGTCACGTCGGTTTCTGTCAGTTTCTATCACTGTTGGGAGTGGTCTTAGAAGGTTCGAAGACAGCATTGTTTCTGATAATTTGAGCGAAATTATCAACATCTTCTTCGAGCCAATTAAATTTAGCTCCAATGTACGCTTTGAAACATTAACTTTAAAATTTTCATTACTGATTTTGATCTAATAATTGTCAACAAGTTCAGAATTTCGCTCCAACCCTTAATTAGAGTGAAATATGCTATGCTAATTATTGACCTGAAGTGAACCTTGTAGTGTAAAGTATGATCACTTCGCTCTAGGTAATCCGTTAACGCATATTCCCTAAGCATTTTTTAACCATTTTTGTTCAAAAGTGGTATTTACAAAAGATGTCTATAATCAAAGCCTCTATAAAGCTTTGTATTGTAGTAGTGTTTTTACAAAACACATAAGTATACTAGTATGAAATGTGGTGAATCTTTCATATTAGTATTATTGTTTAAAATTAATTATTAAATCAGACAATTTTTTATTCAAAAAATAAACAATACTACGTAATTGAAACCGGCCCGTCGACACAAAAGCAACTGGAAATTGATCAAAAAGATGTGACATATGCCCCCAGCAGCCGGCCACCAGGCATGATTCATGTTTCACACATCCTTGTTCTTCTTTTGGCCTTTACCCCACGAGATACATACGATGTAATAAATGGATGACACGTTGAATGAAATGATGATTAAACAAGCATCATGTAAAATGTGCAAATATAACGTGTGACTACATGGAGTAACTACGACGTGTCACTAGACTAAGTTTGACTTCATCTGTTGGCATTTACTTTTACAAAGTTTTAGCAAGTAGAGAATATAATGGCACAGACGGATTTATAAGCTAGGGGACAATCGAACATAATCACATAGGGGTAGTAGGAGGCTACCGCATAAAAATTTCATATAACATCAAAGAAATGATTTTAAAGTTAACAGAAACTAAGATGTTTTATATGTCGTATAGATATAGATATATGATCCACTAGGGGATTTTACGATGTAAGTTTTTTCACGGGGTGTTGGATCCTCTTTTATTTTTTTTAATGGAGATCCTTATATTCTTGCCTTTGTAGTTTGGTTACAGCTTGGTTTCTCCTTGGAGATCCATGCTTGTTTGATTTGATAAAACGGTTGTTCCAAATAAAATATGTGGTATAGATATAATTAATATTCTTCATCTGACATGTGTCTCGTAAATAACATAACAAATATATGTGAGCTCATTGTAGTCACCTAACTCATTGACCGGATAAAGGGTTATGGGATACAGATCGACCCGACCCGACCCGAGGATGAGGTGAACATGATAGGCGATGAGGTGTTAAAAAAACTAGGAACGGTGGTTGGTCCACCGTGTCAGGGTGCAGTCTAACGATTGAGCATGTGCGGTCGGCCATTGACTTTGACCAGTATCCCCCGCCGTCTATTATATAGTATTTTTTTTTATAGTTATATACGAGTAGTACCCTTTTTTTATTTATAGCTTACATCAAAAGGTTATCTTTAACCTTAAACACGAGTTAGCCTCAAGTCAAAAAGGTTGGTTATTTTTAACCTTAAACACGAGTTAGCCTTAAGTCAAAAAGGTTATCTTCAAACTCTTTAGTATGGGGAATATCTATCCATACCATTATTTATTACTCACCATACCATTTTTACATTAAAAAAATACAGAAAGGTACGAAAAAAGTACAGAAAAAGTACAGAATGTAAGAATAAATGATGGAATAAAGTACAGAAAAGGTACAGAAAAGTTAATATAAAATTAAAAAATGGTATGAAAAGCATGGGCCTAGCCATATAATCTCCTACTTTTCTGTCTCCAAAGTCAAAATAAGTTCCCAAAACTCCGAAAGGTATATGAGCAATGCTAGAGTCACCAAAATTTCACGAAAAAAAGTTCACAAAATGATGTGGATGATAACATGGACCAATCACAATTTAATTTTATTTCTCTCTCTTCAATCTCTCTCTTCATACTATTGGTCCATCTCATTTTGTGAAATAATTTTTGTAAAAATTTTGTGATCCAATCATTTCTCAAGGTATATAGTGTAGCACACAAATAAGTAATTTTTTTTTAATCATTAGGTCTTTATTTTAAGGGCTTTGTTAACAACAATGCTAAGTGTTGTCGATGACATGTATAAATTGGTTGTTATTCAATTGGCATTCACGGGTATAACACCCCTCGTTTCTTATATAAACAATAATATAATAATTGCGACTCGGAAGCGGAGATTTAAAACATACTATCAATGTACTCAAAATGTCACTAAACTTTTTCAAACTTATTTCATGACATTTCAACAAACTCGGTGTTATATAATTCAAAACATCTCTTTAATTATCAAAATAACATCAGAGTAAAAGCCTGTCAAACATTCCATCCGGTCAAAACACTTCCTGCCCTGCCCAATATGTCCCATCTATTACAACCTGCAGGAAGAACTGTGGTGGGGTTAGCATAAAGCTAAGTGAATGAAACTATAAGCAACAGTACAACCTAGCATAACAATCTGTTTACATCAATTAACAATAAACAGAAAATCAATCAATCACTCAACATCCAATCAATGTCATACTCGCAACATCATGAGGATCGGTGGCCCCTGAGACACCCTAATACCGGTTTGGTACTCAAGGAGCTCTTATCAATCATCTGTATATGCCCATACATAACTACCGATAACTTGTTGTCAATCACACACGACCTAGATCTCTAAACCAACATTTCAAGTTTCCGAGATCTCCTGTCGTCTACAACAACAACAAGTCCAACCATCAAATCAAGTTGACCTCAAAATCTTACATACTAGCACAATCATCCAAGTAAGCAACTAATTAAACTATCATGGCAAGATATCTCAACAGATGCATCATATTAAAGTAATACTATAAATTACTTGTTGTAAATCAAATCATTACAACTAAATCACACTGAGGTTACAGATCCACTCACCGACACCTCAGCTGCAAGCTCAGAAGTCTAATATTACTGAGCCTTCTTGATGGGTGCCAAGAGGTCGGTTGCGATTTCACTCGCGTCGTTGCGGACCTTCCTCCGGGCACGGCCACCAGAGGGTTTTTAAAATTTGTTTTTGCTGGGCCTAAGTATACTAAAGCTATGGGTGAGTACAGCGATAGGTATGACCTAGGGTCGTTCTTCAAACTACAACGGGCATGGGATCTAGGACTTCAGTTATCTATGTGGATTTAGCTGGGGTTTAAAAGAGATTTGTGGTTTATTTTGGTTTTAACTAACTACTAATTATCTAAAATTAAATTAAAAATAAAGTAAAGTGGAGGGGAGGTGGCAACGAGAACTTATAGGTGAAGCGAGTGTTTACTATGATAATTACTCATGCTATTTAGGGGTAGTTAATGGGATAAAGCCTTAGTTAAGATGACAGCTATATTTCCTAATGAGCCATAACTCCTAGCCTATTATCTATCTAACGTAGAGTTGTCCGCAATCAGATAAATAACATGTCACATGGATAACAGTTATGGAATGTAAACTACACCGGAAGTTGTCCCAAATGTAGCAACCAATTTAACCAACAACCATCCTCGAGTCTTGTTCCCCAATCTCGGACATTTGAGATATCCGAATCATGGCATGAATTGTTGAATAAACAAAAACATGAACAGGGGTTTCCTACCGGAACAAGTTGGGATGATCTGGTCTAACGGTTGATTAAATTGTTCATCATTATTTCATATAAATCATTTTAACTATTCTATGCATGTTAAACTGATGTATGCAATTGATAAATATTCGAAAACCTAATCATGTAACTAATCAGCATAACAGATACTAGCATGCAAACCCTAAGCAACAATCAAACAAGAACATGCAGAAAGGCAGCATAGCAGGGATCAATTATGCAGAGTGACGGGTTACATGGTTAAGTCACAAGTGTCCCGAAAGTTCTCTCAAAGACACTCGTTAAATGACTTGAATCTAATCTATCTCTAATCCTACGCTCCGTGTCTCCCTCCGGTAATATTTCAACCAGGAGAACACCGGCCATGTCGAGTTCAACGATCATCAGACACAGAATAATTAGCGGCATACAACTAGCAATTGGTCAAGCCTAGAAGGATGTTACTAACCACAGCATAAGTTGGATAGATAAACATTTGAGATTCAATTCATAGATTCAAATATATTTCAACAGCATACGGACAGAGTAACAGCATGGTTTAAGTATAACTACCCTAGCATGGCAACTATCATAGCAAACACAGATTTGTCTAGCTAAGCATGACAATAATCCTAGCAAGTAATTCTAAACAAGCATAGCAACAGCACAACATTATTTAAAATAACAAGATAGAGATTATAATAAAACCTGACAAAGCGTTATTACAAATCGTGCGACACCGCAGTCTCGGAGCACCTCCGTTACAAGTAAGCTACTAATCTACTAGCTTAACTAACCTAATTAACTAACTAACTATTTTAGAGAGAGAGTAGTGAGAGAAAGAAAGAAAGAATGAGAAAACATGATGTGAAAATGATGAAATGAGGCTTCTATATATAGAGATCGCACAACCGTATCCGTAGACCGTATCCAAATCTTCAAATGCACAACCGTATTGCAAACCCGAATAAAAACCTGATTTTTATCGCCCAAACGCACGATACGGTTGAGCTAGGGCAAATACGGGAGAACTGGAGTGTATACGGTTGAGCATAGGGTGAATACGGGAGAACACAGACCGTATACGGTTGTGCTAGGCCGTATACGGTCTAGCTAGGCCGTATACGGTCTGTGCTAGGCCGTATACGGTCTAGTTTGGCCGTATACGGTCTAGCTCTCCCGTATCTTGATTCTTCGGTTCTTCGTTTCTTCGTTCGGGCGTAACTTCTTCGTCGTTTATCCGTTTTGAGTGATTCTCGCGCTCACGGTTTCGTAATTTCCTAACGAAGAAAATGACATAAGTTAGAGGTCATAATTCCAAGTATAGCTTAATTTGTGCTTAAATGCGTGAACGGAAGATTCGTTAACCGTTTGTGCTCTATTTTACTCGTTTTTAGGTCTTTTTGGTTGAATCTTGAAACATCGTCTATATTTTAGCCCTAATGATGAAATGTGACATTTAAGTTCATTTTTAAGTGTTTTCATTAATAATTGGGCTAAAATGGTGAGATAATGGCACACAAAAACATGACTTTTTGCGTGTTATCAAATATCCCACACTTAGACAATTGCTTGTCCTCAAGCAAACTTCCCTTCTTACCTGCCAAAAATTTTCCATGCAAAAAGATTTTTGATTCTGACCCAAAAAGAAGAATTCACACAGATTGAAAACAAGTATTCGCCTGTTAGATAAATAAGAGGTGTTCACATGAAGTATCTAAAGGTTTTCAAGATGATTCTCTTAGGCAAACTTTCAATTCTCGAATTTGTGGAATATACACGACTGGGCGATCTCACTGGTGGTCACTCAATTCACTCAAAGTGTATCGGGGTTCCTATTATCCTAAGCCAAATGAAAAATCGCTCAAATACCAGACGTGCAGCACTCGTCGTCATAGGCTTGCCTGAGGATCAGATCTTCATCACTTAGACAGGAACGGTACTGATTATCCCAGGACATTCAAATGGGTTGTAGTGTTTGGTGTGGGTTTTTAAGGGGTATGGATAGATTGGGGGTATCTAGGTTTTAAGGGTGTTTACTTATCTTGGGACTTCTAAAATTTCGAGAAAAACTCTATCTAGATATCCTTTTTAATGAAAACGGAAACGGATAACACTTTTAGGGGATAAGATAGCTATTTTGACTTCTATCCTTTGAAAACACACGGAATGATATATCTTTGAAGAATCGAGTTTTCGAGAGAGTAAAAGTACTTAGCTTTATTTCAGCTATTTTCTTTCTTTTTCTTTGCTTTTCTATTTCTATTTTTGGGCTTAGATTTTTCTTTTGCCAAGAAATTTCTAAGGGATTTTCTTTTATTTCCCTTCTTGAGATCCCTTCTTATTTTCATTTTTTCAATCCTTTGATGATTTTTTTTTTTTTGAGTTTACTTTGGTGCCAATTTTTCGCACCACATGACTCTCGATTCTTTAGTATAGATCAATAAAACGCACACGAGAAGTTTTAGTAAACATTATTTGTGATTTTTGGAGTGAAAGCAAAAAGGAATAACTAAATATCGTTTTTCAAAAAGATTTAAAAATTCTAAGATAAGTTTTTGGTAGGTAAGGGAATAAATGGGTTTAATAATATGGGTTGAAAGAAATGAAAAGGCTAAGGCTCAACAGGGTTTTCTAAGCGGATCATCAACACTAAATTTGAGTGTTGGAAGGGTTTTGGGCTTGAAGAGATATGTGAAAAGGGGTTTAAATCCTAAGGAATGTCAAGGTCCTCTAATCGTACCTATGTCACATATGACACCTGTCAATGTGATCTCGAAATGTATACCTGGGGCAAGTTCTAATTCAGAAATGCGTGCACCGGTCACACACAACAAACGAACAGTGAAGCATTTAAAATGAATGCTTATAAGGCTCAAATTCCTCACTGCAAAAGAATGGGTTATATGTGTCCAGTCGTGCGATGCCCCTCTTAGATCCTCATCTTAAATTGTTTAGAATCCGACATGATTTCGACCTCATATTTACCAACTTTTGACATTCTTGTAAAAAAAATCTGTACTTCATCTTACTTTATGACTCAGAAAAGTTTAGAATTTTTTGAAAATTTTGGCAAAATAAGGGTTGAAAATTTATTTAGAGGACTAGCATGTTTCTAGATCAACTTTAAACGGATATTTTGACAGACGAGAGATATACCGCTATCCCACACTTAGAAATAAACATTGTCCCCAATGTTTCTACACTAAGTAGGGAGAAAATCCCACACTTAGGGTTTTGGTTTAGGAAAAATGTGAATTTAAAAGTTATAAGCGAGGGGATCCCACACTTTGAGATTTAAGTGGTTAATAGGCATATCGAAGTTATATTAAAATAGGAAGAACGGGTTTAGGAAAGATACTTCCCTACGGACAGTGGGCACTGGATATCGGACCAGATTCGTGTAGGGTTGGTGTAAATAATTTGCTGGGTTGTGAGGACCAGACTCTTTTCAAAGCTCATCCAATTCCTACGAAGATAAGGTCTGCAATATCATAAAATACCATCATAATCATCAGTTCAACAACACAACAGTTCTAATGATAAATAAAGATAACTAAAGATAAAATAAACTAGAGATCGTCTAGTAAATCATCCATGTCTGGATCAAATGCCGCAAGTGCTTCAGGATCAGGATCTGAAGTGAGTGATAAGGCAGCAGTGCGATCAGACATCATGGATGCATCAGCGGGAATCCGAGGTGTCCTAGAAGGAGCAACAGCAGTGGGAGGAACAGTCTGTGTTGGGGCAGCTGGGAAGAAGGACCAAGGTAGGAGAGCTGGCCCAGGACCCTGACCAAGCTGATACGGCTGGTCGGCGAGTCTTGGTAGTCCCATCACCTCTCTGATTTCGGACTGAGAGCTACGCTGAATCGAAAGCTCACTGAGCATCGCCCAAATCACCCTTGGGTCTGAGGGGGTAACTCCAAAGTCAAAAAGTGGGGCAGATACAGGAGCAGTCGGAGCATGCTCATCAGTAGTGGTGGTCGTCTTTTTTCTTTTTCCTCTGCGGGTTCTCTTCCTCTGTTGTTTCTGAGTAGCTTGTCCTGAAGTCTCGGCTGAAGCGTCCATCCTGAAACATAAAGATAAACAGGTAATCTTATAGTTTTAAATGGGTATACAAATGCAAAATAATCAGATGACTTCAAGAAATGTTTGTTTTAAATGTTAAAGCTTTGTGAGGTCATCTGTTCATTCACATTTGTATACTATGAATAAAACTTATCTGATGTATATGTAGGAGTGTGGCATCATCAGATATTTGGGTTATCCTGCATCATTAGTTTAGGGATGATAATACTAAAGCAAAAATAACTAAGAAATAAAATAAAATAAGATAAGCAATGGGGTGCCTCCCAAGAGCGCTTGTTTAGAGAGTCTCTAGCTTGACTCTTTGTACCTAATAGTTGGCTCAAGGTGGTTCAAAGATATAGACTTCCTCACCAGAGGGGAAATCTTCGATGTAGTGCTTTAAGCGATGGCCATTGACTTTAAAATTACCGTCCGGGGCTTCTAGTTCGACTGCTCCGAAGGTATAGACTTTTGATACAACAAATGGTCCGCTCCACCTTGATCTGAATTTGCCGGAGAATTTCTTGAAGCGCGAATTAAAGAGAAGAACTTTGTCTCCGGGCTTGAACTTAGAATATTTGAGTTTAGCGTCGTGAGTATTCTTTGTTCGTTCTTTGAAGTGCAGAGAGCTATCGTATGCTTGGTCTCTTAATTCGGCTAGTTCATTCAGTTGCATTTTCCGATGTGATCCAATTGTAGAAGGGTCTAAATTACACTCTCTCAGCGCCCAGTGAGCTTTATACTCCAACTCTATCGGCAGATGACACGCTTTTCCGTAGACTAGTCTGTAGGGTGTGGTTCCTAGTGGTGATTTATATGCGGTTCTGAACGCCCACAGAGCATCGTCTAATTTTTCAGCCCATCTTTCCCTATGATTAACCACGGTTCGTTCTAAAATTCTCTTGAGCGCTCGATTCGTCACTTCAGCTTGCCCATTCGTCTGCGGGTGGTAAGCCGTAGAGGTCTTATGGGTGACACCATAATACTGTAATGTCCTCATAAACTGAGCATTACAGAAGTGCGTGCCCCGATCACTAATGATCGCTTTTGGAGTACCGAAACGTGAGAAGAGCTGCTTTAAGAATTTCACCACTACTCGGGAATCATTTGTAGGAAATGCTTGAGCTTCGGCCCATCTGGAGACGTAGTCGACAGCAACCAGAATATACTCTTTCCCATATGATTTTGGGAATGGTCCCATAAAATCCAACCCCCATATATCAAAGATCTCGCAAGCCTGGATGTTAGTAAGTGGCATTTCACTCCTCCGTGAGATACTTCCAAACCTTTGGCAAGCATCACAACGTTTTACCAAGTCGTGAGCGTCTCTGAATATAGATGGCCAATAGAATCCGGAATCGTATACCTTCCTTGCGGTCATATTTGCTCCATGATGTCCTCCAGTTGGTCCGTGATGACTTTGGTGAAGAATGTTCCTTGCCTCCCTTTCGTCTGCGCATCTTCTGATGATTTGGTCCGGGCATACTTTGAATAAGTATGGATCGTCCCAATAGTAGTTCTTTACGTCTCTAAAGAATTTGCGTTTTCTAGAGGTGGGCATTCCTTTTGGCACAATTCCTCCAACCAGATAATTAGCGTAGTCAGCATACCAAGGGTTGTACGCGAATTGAGATCCCTTTTGGTATCCTCCGATGTTCATGAGTTGTTCTTCAGGAAACTGGTCTTGAATCTCTCTCTCATCAAGCTTCTCCATCGACGGATTTTCCAATCGACTAAGATGATCTGCTGCGACATTCTCGGCTCCCTTTTTATCCTTGATTTCTATGTCAAATTCTTGGAGGAGGAGAATCCATCTAAGCAGTCTTGGTTTAGCGTCTTGCTTTTTGAAGAGATACTTCAAGGCTGAGTGATCTGTATAGACAATAGTTTTGGACAATATTAAATAAGAACGAAATTTATCAAAAGCGAATACTACCGCAAGAAGCTCTTTCTCTGTTGTGGTGTAATTCTCTTGTGCATCAGTGAGTGTCTTGCTGGCGTAGTAGATTGGCTGAAACTGCTTCTCCTTCCTTTGCCCTAAGACAGCTCCAACAGCGAAGTCACTAGCATCGCACATGATCTCAAACTGAAGACTCCAATCGGGGGCGACCATGATCGGTGCATGCGTGAGCTGATCCTTCAAAATGTTGAAAGCTTTAAGACAGTCATCTGAAAAGACAAACGGAGTATCCTTCTCGAGAAGGTGTGTCATAGGTCGAGAGATCTTAGAGAAATCCTTAATAAAGCGACGGTAAAATCCGGCGTGACCTAGAAAACTGCGAATGGCTTTAATAGAAGTAGGTGGCGGAAGTTTGGCAATAGTCTCAACTTTGGCTTTGTCAACTTCGATTCCAGATTTTGATATTCGATGTCCAAGAACTATTCCTTCTTTCACCATAAAGTGGCACTTTTCCCAGTTTAAGACAAGATTTGATTCTTCGCATCGGGCTAGCATCCTTTCAAGGTTGGAAAGACAAGATGTGAAGGAATCACCGAAGACTGAGAAGTCATCCATGAATACCTCCATACACTGTTCAATCATGTCATGGAATATTGCCACCATACACCTTTGAAATGTTGCAGGCGCATTGCATAAGCCGAATGGCATGCGGCGGTAGGCAAATGTACCATATGGACATGTGAATGTCGTCTTTTCTTGGTCCTTTGGATCGAGAGGAATCTGAAAATAGCCGGAGAAACCATCGAGGAAGCAGTAATATTCATTCCCCGATAATCTTTCCAACATCTGATCGATGAACGGCAGAGGGAAGTGATCTTTCCGGGTGGCTTCATTTAATTTTCTGTAGTCGATACATACCCTCCAGCCGGTGACGGTTCGTGTAGGAATTAGTTCATTATTTTCGTTAGCGATAACCGTCATTCCTCCTTTCTTTGGGACAACCTGAACTGGGCTGACCCATGGGGAATCTGAGATAGGATAGATCAAGCCAGCATCCAAGAGTTTGATTACCTCTTTCTTGACCACGTCTTGAATCTTCGGGTTTACTCTCCTCTGTCTTTGTATGGAAGGTTTGAAGTCGTTTTCCATGAGTATCTTGTGCGTGCAGTAATTTGGACTGATCCCTTGTATATCAGAAATCTTCCATGCAATCGCCTTCTTGTGTGACTTCAAGACCTGGATAAGTCTTGCTTTCTCTTCAGGTGGAAGACCTTTGGCAATTATGACGGGTAGATGTGAGGTTCCTTCGAGAAAAGCATATTCCAAGTGAGAGGGTAATTCCTTCAGCTCCAATTCTGGCGGTTCTTCGATAGAGGGTTTCATTCGAGCGATCTCGTCTCTTTGTAATTCTTCATACTCCTTTTGGAACTCTGATTCTTCTGGAGATGAATCGGCTGTAGTGGCTGATGCTATTTCTACTAGTTCTGTCTCATTGGGAAGCGTGTTCTCCTTTAACTCGTATTTGCAGGTAGATGATGAAGAAGTTGCATTATCCTCAGTGATGATGACATCATTGTTGTCGGTGAGTGCGAACTTCTGAAATTGAGCTTTAGAAGAAGTACTTATGGTGATTTCTGGATTTGATTTCTCACAACCTTCAGATAGTTGTGGCAAAGTACCGGAATCCATCTCCTCGAAAGATTTGAGAATCTCAGCTACAGATGGAGACGATTCGGGTATCGGAAAAAACTGATTTCTTCTTAAAAGTGGGATAGGGATGCCTTTGCCTAAAGGAACAGCAACAACGGAGTTGTTCGTGGGAGAGTAGTTAGGCGGTGCTAAAGGATTCTTCATTTCAGGTAAGGGAAATAGCAGCTCTCCAGAAGGTGCTGGTTGGTCAGAGATAGCTGAGCAGAGTCCGATGTCGTCCTGGCAAAGTCTTCTTTTGGTGATGACAGTGCTGGAGAAAGGTTCGTTACTGCTGACTGCTAGAATCTCCTCCAAATGCTCGTCATATATTTCCTGCATGGCATCCACAAGACCAAGATCTTCTCCCATAGGATGCTTCATCAACTTATCGATATTAAAGGTGACTTCCTCCGCTCCGACCCTCAGTTTTAAAGATTTTTCGTTTACATCTATCACAGCCTTGGCAGTGTTTAGGAAAGGTCTACCAAGGATGAGGGGAACGTGGGAATCTTCCTCGATATCCATAATGACGAAGTCAACTGGGAAGATAAATTTACCGACTCGGACCATTATATCTTCAGCAATTCCTCGGGGGAGTTTAACTGATCTATCAGCTAATTGGATGGTCATTTGAGTGGGTAGCAGTTCACCTAATCCTAGTTTCTTATAGAGAGAGTAAGGCATAAGATTGACACTAGCACCTAGGTCAGCTAAGGCGTTACTAACTTGGACGTTTTGAAGAAAACAGGGAATAGTGAAACGGCCAGTATCTCCTAGTTTAGGTGGAAGGCCATGTAACATGATTGCTGAGCATTCAGCATCTAAGGGTAAACTAACTATTTGTCTTAATTTTTCTTTATTTGAAATGAGTTCTTTGAAAAACTTAGCACAACTAGGCATCTCTACTAAAGCGTCTAATAGTCTAACGTTTAAGTGCAAGCTTTTAAACATTTCCAGATATTTCCCAAATTGTGCTTCCTGCTTCTCTTTCTTAAGCCTACCAGGGAAGGGTATCCTAGTTCGTGGAATGATTTCTGGGGCTTTAGGTGATACTAGATCTGGTGCATTGACAGGGGTGTCACTAGGCACTGGATCAGTGGTCGATTCAGAGATAGGAAGTTGATTTGAAGAATTATCTGAGGACTTCTCATTTCTGGTTTCTTTACCTCCTCTAGTGATGACCATGATTCCTCCTTGGTTCTCAACTTTTAAAAATAGTTGTTTAAGACTAACTTCCAGGTTTTTGATCAAATCTTCTGATATTCTAAGTAAAGCATCAATTTTATCTTGAAAATCTATTACTTGTTTGTTTATGTTCATTTGTTCAACCATGAAATTAGTTAAAGTTTCATTATAGTGTTGTTGAGAATTCATGGGGGAAACTGGCATATTAGAGGATAAAGGTTGCAGAAACTGAGTAGGTGGGTTATTGGTCGGCCGCTGAATGAAAGGTTTAGAATGAAAGTTCGATTCAGGGTTTTTAACAGTAGTGACCAAAATTTCTTTCGTACCTTTACGAGGTGTAGAAGATTGAAGATCCTTGAAGACTCTGGAGAGATTGTCCACTTGAGTTTGCAGAGCTTCCAAGGATAGGCTTGAAGTACTAGTTACTTCCTTAGCCGGTTCACCAAACTCCCAGTCATGTTGATGCATTGCTATCGTCTCAACTAGCTCCCAGGCTTCTTCAGAAGTGTGTGACATGAAATTTCCTTGAGAAGCAGCATCGAGGGTTGACTTGTGCTGAGGAGTCAGACCATTGTAGAATATGCAGATTAGGTTCGTCTTACCCATTTGATGATTCGGACATCTGTTAAGCATCTTCTTAAATCGTTCCCATGCTAGATATAATAATTCATTGGTTTCTTGTCGGAAACTAATGATGTCATCCTTGAGCTTGGTTTGCTTGGAAGGAGGGAAAAACTTAGTCATAAACTTAGTAGCCAACTCTTCCCAAGTATGAATCGAATTGGGTTCGAGTTCATCGAACCAGGTTCGAGCACGCGAAGACAAAGAATAGGGAAAAAGATTTAGTCGGGAGACTTCTCTTGCAATCCCTAATTGCTCACAGGAATCAGAAAGATTGATGAATCTATCCAAATGTGAATTTGGATCATCGAGCGGAAAACCGTGAAATTGGCAGAAGGTTTTGAGTAACTTGATAATGCTAGGCTTAATTTCAAAGTTTTCGTTGGGCAGCACGATAGGTCCTCCTCTTCCCTCCAGTAATGGTGTGCAGGTCGATGCGAGAGTAATACGATTCGTCATAGCTGAAGTTCGGGTTTGGTAGAAAAGAGAGTTTTGGAAAGGAAAGAACAGAAAAGGAACTTTCGGATGATGTTGATCTTCCGAAAGGATCGCTAAATAACTAAGACAACTAAATTCCTAAATCGGTCGTTGTAGTCCCCGGCAGCGGCGCCAAAAGACTTGATGGGTGCCAAGAGGTCGGTTGCGATTTCACTCGCGTCGTTGCGGACCTTCCTCCGGGCACGGCCACCAGAGGGTTTTTAAAATTTGTTTTTGCTGGGCCTAAGTATACTAAAGCTATGGGTGAGTACAGCGATAGGTATGACCTAGGGTCGTTCTTCAAACTACAACGGGCATGGGATCTAGGACTTCAGTTATCTATGTGGATTTAGCTGGGGTTTAAAAGAGATTTGTGGTTTATTTTGGTTTTAACTAACTACTAATTATCTAAAATTAAATTAAAAATAAAGTAAAGTGGAGGGGAGGTGGCAACGAGAACTTATAGGTGAAGCGAGTGTTTACTATGATAATTACTCATGCTATTTAGGGGTAGTTAATGGGATAAAGCCTTAGTTAAGATGACAGCTATATTTCCTAATGAGCCATAACTCCTAGCCTATTATCTATCTAACGTAGAGTTGTCCGCAATCAGATAAATAACATGTCACATGGATAACAGTTATGGAATGTAAACTACACCGGAAGTTGTCCCAAATGTAGCAACCAATTTAACCAACAACCATCCTCGAGTCTTGTTCCCCAATCTCGGACATTTGAGATATCCGAATCATGGCATGAATTGTTGAATAAACAAAAACATGAACAGGGGTTTCCTACCGGAACAAGTTGGGATGATCTGGTCTAACGGTTGATTAAATTGTTCATCATTATTTCATATAAATCATTTTAACTATTCTATGCATGTTAAACTGATGTATGCAATTGATAAATATTCGAAAACCTAATCATGTAACTAATCAGCATAACAGATACTAGCATGCAAACCCTAAGCAACAATCAAACAAGAACATGCAGAAAGGCAGCATAGCAGGGATCAATTATGCAGAGTGACGGGTTACATGGTTAAGTCACAAGTGTCCCGAAAGTTCTCTCAAAGACACTCGTTAAATGACTTGAATCTAATCTATCTCTAATCCTACGCTCCGTGTCTCCCTCCGGTAATATTTCAACCAGGAGAACACCGGCCATGTCGAGTTCAACGATCATCAGACACAGAATAATTAGCGGCATACAACTAGCAATTGGTCAAGCCTAGAAGGATGTTACTAACCACAGCATAAGTTGGATAGATAAACATTTGAGATTCAATTCATAGATTCAAATATATTTCAACAGCATACGGACAGAGTAACAGCATGGTTTAAGTATAACTACCCTAGCATGGCAACTATCATAGCAAACACAGATTTGTCTAGCTAAGCATGGCAATAATCCTAGCAAGTAATTCTAAACAAGCATAGCAACAGCACAACATTATTTAAAATAACAAGATAGAGATTATAATAAAACCTGACAAAGCGTTATTACAAATCGTGCGACACCGCAGTCTCGGAGCACCTCCGTTACAAGTAAGCTACTAATCTACTAGCTTAACTAACCTAATTAACTAACTAACTATTTTAGAGAGAGAGTAGTGAGAGAAAGAAAGAAAGAATGAGAAAACATGATGTGAAAATGATGAAATGAGGCTTCTATATATAGAGATCGCACAACCGTATCCGTAGACCGTATCCAAATCTTCAAATGCACAACCGTATTGCAAACCCGAATAAAAACCTGATTTTTATCGCCCAAACGCACGATACGGTTGAGCTAGGGCAAATACGGGAGAACTGGAGTGTATACGGTTGAGCATAGGGTGAATACGGGAGAACACAGACCGTATACGGTTGTGCTAGGCCGTATACGGTCTAGCTAGGCCGTATACGGTCTGTGCTAGGCCGTATACGGTCTAGTTTGGCCGTATACGGTCTAGCTCTCCCGTATCTTGATTCTTCGGTTCTTCGTTTCTTCGTTCGGGCGTAACTTCTTCGTCGTTTATCCGTTTTGAGTGATTCTCGCGCTCACGGTTTCGTAATTTCCTAACGAAGAAAATGACATAAGTTAGAGGTCATAATTCCAAGTATAGCTTAATTTGTGCTTAAATGCGTGAACGGAAGATTCGTTAACCGTTTGTGCTCTATTTTACTCGTTTTTAGGTCTTTTTGGTTGAATCTTGAAACATCGTCTATATTTTAGCCCTAATGATGAAATGTGACATTTAAGTTCATTTTTAAGTGTTTTCATTAATAATTGGGCTAAAATGGTGAGATAATGGCACACAAAAACATGACTTTTTGCGTGTTATCACTTCTACACATCTGAGAATACAATCAATAAACAATGAGTTAGTAACTTGTATCAACTGATAATACTTATGTAATTAACATCGTTACACAATCATAACATAATTACATGTATCAAATGATCCCTAAGATCACAGCAACAAAAGTTCAATTCGGAACATAATCAAAAAGTCTCGAATTAAGGTCCAAAAACTGTAAAATGCCATTTTCGACCCCTAAACGACCCCGAATAGCCAAAAACTGACTAGGCTATAGTATATAGCTTTGATCAGTGGGCCGTTTTCGAGTGACCATGCAAATTTCAGCCCAATCAAAGTTTAAAGACAATTTGTCAATTTTTCCGTGGCAAAAATCACTACTAAACACTTATGCACTTTCAAAATTTGCAAAATCCTTCAAAATTTTTCTCATGCAAACGCGATCCGGGTAGTAATGGCTGGATCGCGTTCACCCTCAGAAAAAGTTCTGTCACCGTTTTACACTTGGCAACGCGATCCGGACAAATTCTTGGGATCGCGTTCCCAAGAACAAAACTCGTCCGATTCCTTTTATAACTAACTAACGCGATCCTGGCTAGGGTTCTGGGATCGTGTTTGAGCCTTTTTCAGCTCATCTTCATCCCTGATCAAACCCTAACCTACGGGTTTTAACCCAAAACACTCAAAACTCGATTTCAAATCGATTTAAACCACTAGAAACCTCAGGTAATCAATATGTAACACTTCTAGCATGTTTCTAACATTGATTTCACATCAAATCAATAATTTCTAATATTTCAATCATAATCCAATTAAATCAAACTTACTTACAAATTTGAATGAAGAACACCATGATTATGATGAAACTAACTCAAGATCACAGCTCCAGATTCAATTTATGGTTTTGATTTGAGTTTCATAAGGTTTTTGAGAGGATTTGAAGAATTGAAATAAACTTTCCAAAAAGGGAAAGTTAAATAAATAGTCGGTTCAACTTAAACCGCCTTCAATATACGGGTATAATTTAATACCCCATCCCAATCTATTGCCTGGAACCCGAAAACCATTTGCGAGTCCAAACATTTTATTGTACCGTCAACTATATTAATTTACAATAATTAATAATTCACTTATCACATTGGAATATTCAACTCCTATTCCAATTATTTTACTAATTCAAACAATATTATTTCCAAACACATTTACATATTAATTTAAATCAAGAAATAATATAACACAACTAGGTCCATTTCGAGGATGTTACAACTCTCCTCCCCTTAAAGAGATTTCGTCCCCGAAATCTAACCTCAATCAATCTAACTAATGTGATATAATCACATATATCTTAACATACATTTGTCCTCAATAGCAACTTACAACTATACTTAGACTGTTTGAATTCTTTCCACATGCACATATCCAAATGTACATGCTTCTATCTTTTCCTATGCACACATACAGTGCATCTAATCAATATCATCAATCAGATATATCTTATAGACAAACACTTACTTTAACAAGTGAAACCTACAATCACTTAACATTACTTAATAGGTTTATGCAACCCGAAATTAGCAACATGCTAAAATCTTTAACCTATTCTCCCTGTTCATCACTGTTAACAATAAAACAGCAGCAACAATATCCTAACAATAGTGTTTATTAAACCCCAATGTACCTAGCAACATTGAAATATAATTCAGCTCACGACCAACAATCAGTCTAATATACAGATCAAAATCTTAAGTCTTTACCATCAAAGATCTGAAATTCAAATCTAGATCAGCTTTTCATCCAAAAGTTTCATACCTATGCTCTTTTGAACAACCTATAATGTTCACATATCATTTCAATCATATGAAATTCTTTACTTAAAAGTAATCCAGATTCATATCACCTTAATAAGCAAAGCAGAGGTCACACTCAGTAGGTAAAACTACAATCAACAAGTACTTTGCTCAATCAACAAAAGTACTACAATCAATCTTACCTACAATCAACCAACCTCTACATTGACTTATTTCCACTTGTAATTCCTTTCATTACTACCTATCAATTGTCAACAACATCAAAGTTGACAACAACTATTGCTCAAACAATAATCACAACACTAGTGATTATACATTCCAGTACACCTATCAGTACTTTAATATTTGTCTTCAAACTCTAACTAACCATCAAGTTAGAATTTATATACTATTAGACTGGTAAGACATCAAAATCTATTCTTAGCAACCAGTTATTTCAACTCAACCTTACAATCATAAACTACTAATCACAAGCCATTAGAAAATTATACAACTTTAACCACCCAATCATTCAACACTAGATCCCGTCAATCTAGCAACTAAGTCAATCTTAATCCACATATTATGATACTACAGGTCAAGCATCACAATATCAAATTATCAAAATGTGCTACTTTCCAACACATTTTCAACAAAATCTACATCAAGTTAATCACAATTAACTAACCTCCACATATATTATGGCATATTTTAATTCATTCTATTAAAATTTATCATGCCATTATTATCATGTATACCACACATACATACCTACACAATTTCAAGGTTTCTCTTACTCTCTAACACATACAATTTCTTAAAATATGAACAATCATTCAATTCATATTTCCTCAATTTATCAAACAAAGATCAACTAAATCTTTAACACCATCCAATTCCAGATATACTTTCATATCATACCTTATTTGGATCTAATCCCAGTTTTTCCACTTTATCACTTACTTTACTTGTATACTATCAACAAATAACTAAAGAATTCATCCAATTCTTTCAATACTTAAGTAATTCACCATAAGGTACAAATCAACCTAGACAACTATTAATAATAACTTTCAATTAATTCTCATCTCACATTCTTACCCAGATCCAGACTATCATCACAAGCCACACACATTGGTAAGATTATCTTATCACAACTCTAATCAATGTGACTTAATTTGCACCTTTCAACAAATTATAACTGTCATAACATATAATGACTTCACATCTTTCTAATTCCTTAACATGTATTCAGCTCAAATATCAAATATCACCTAACTGAATACTCAATTATATTTAACACTATTTCAATTACTTAATACTATCTTTAAGTAATAAATCAACTTTCACAAACTTAGACAATTCATCTACCTCCTTTGGATCTCACATGACCCATTTCCACACAATTTGACAAATCTGGGAATTCAATCACATTCCACACAATCATAACATTACAATCTATGTTAGACTATTTCAATACACACAGTTGACTACATGTCAACTTTGATTTCAATCAACCAATCAATAAAATCCTCTAATTGCTTTTCTCAATTTTGATCTATCCTCAAACCAATCACAAGCAATTAATTTTATATACACAATTCCCTATTCATGGTTTGACTTTCAAAGTTAACATACTATCAAGTTAACTCCCAACAAACCATTTCATCTTATATGTTCATTTTCAAACATATATTTTAAATTATTACTTTCAATAATTTTATCAATCCTTTACAAGGACAAGGTCAACCTACATCAATCTTGGCTCCATACAAGCCATTTCATAATGTATGTTTACTTTCAAACATATACTTCAAATTATTACATTCAATAATACTAGAAATTCCTCAAGCAAAACAATATCAACCTATCTCAACTTTGGCTTCATACAAGCCAGATACTAAGTAGTGACTCATTTAAACACTATCAAATTCACCTACAAGTAATCTATCACAATCAATCACAATTACTCATTCAACAAAATCAAATTAGTCAATTAGGTGTATCATCAAAACCTCTATCAATGACCATTATTATTTACACTCTCACCTTTACAGTCTAAAGGTCACAGTTCTATCAATTGATTGTTTTCTTATCAAAACAATTATTAAACAACTTGGCATACTATCATGCTCCATTTTTTTTTTTAACACAAAATCACATTACACTTCTTTTATACCAAGTAGCCTCAACAAGTTCATGTGACACAACATAATATAACAACGGTGATCAGGCGTTGCAAGATTATGTTCTTCACAATCCATTCTCAGGCTACTCTACATTATAATTATCAATGTGATCTATTCTCATCTCATATATATATTAAATACTTCATGATTTCAAATCAATCATAATCTATTTAATAGTTTCTATCAGCTGATACACACTCAAAATCAGCTTACTACTTACATATTCATACAATGTTCTGGTTTTCAACAACTAAATTACTCAGTATATCACTTATCTGAAACCTCAAACACATGATAACTCATCATCATAGTTTCAATACTTAACACTAATCAAAGTCCTTATTTACTCCAAAATTCAAGACACATCTTAATTAACTTTCATCACTTTGACATATGCTAACATATCAAGCATCACTGTCACAACAGACCTATTCAATCATGTTACTATAAAACATTTCATTTCTTAACTCACAATTGACCAGAAAGATCTATCACTTCCCAAATCAATTTAGCTTTATCATAAGTCCTATTTCTTATAAACCTATCAGTCGTGGTTTAGATCAAGTGTTTAACTATAGTTAACACATATCATATAGTCACATAAATACATATTTTCTCAAATAGCAGTCATTATCAATTCAAATGACACAACCTTCCTTAACAAGGATTTAGATCACACCTTGTGATCAATCCATTAACATAATACTATCAATTATTTTGTCTCACTAATAAAGACACTCTTAGGTTCTAACATCAATCCAGTTGAACCTTAATCAACTCTTTTCTGCTTACTTAATCATATTTCTGCATTTTTAATTCAATCAGAAATACTCACAACAATGAGCAACAATAAACAGCTCACTTATCACTTCTATTCTTATGTCAGCCTATAACAATCATTAGTTGACTCAAAACTGGGGAATCATATCAGTCTGACTCAATTAACTTCACAACAAAGCTTACTCAACATAACAGAGTAAACAATTCAAGTTAATGTAAATTAACATAGGCTTATCGAAGATTACCTGGAAATCTTAAGCCCACGAGTGTTGAGGAAACATGAAATATACCAATCAGATACTCATGTCCCCCCGTCTCTGCAATCAAACAACAACTTCACAACTTGTTAAGGGTTAGTACATATTCAACTAATCACTTTTCACACATCAACTAATCAACTAAACCCGCATCCATTGGAATGTTTGACTCAACTCAATCAAAGTTTAGGATTGAACATTCTATCAAGTCCAATTCACCCAAACTATTGCTCTGATACCAACTTATAACACCCCTCGTTTCTTATATAAACAATAATATAATAATTGCGACTCGGAAGCGGAGATTTAAAACATACTATCAATGTACTCAAAATGTCACTAAACTTTTTCAAACTTATTTCATGACATTTCAACAAACTCGGTGTTATATAATTCAAAACATCTCTTTAATTATCAAAATAACATCAGAGTAAAAGCCTGTCAAACATTCCATCCGGTCAAAACACTTCCTGCCCTGCCCAATATGTCCCATCTATTACAACCTGCAAGAAGAACTGTGGTGGGGTTAGCATAAAGCTAAGTGAATGAAACTATAAGCAACAGTACAACCTAGCATAACAATCTGTTTACATCAATTAACAATAAACAGAAAATCAATCAATCACTCAACATCCAATCAATGTCATACTCGCAACATCATGAGGATCGGTGGCCCCTGAGACACCCTAATACCGGTTTGGTACTCAAGGAACTCTTATCAATCATCTGTATTGGCCCATACAGAACTACCGATAACTTGTTGTCAATCACACACGACCTAGATCTCTAAACCAACATTTCAAGTTTCCGAGATCTCCTGTCGTCTACAACAACAACAAGTCTAACCATCAAATCAAGTTGACCTCAAAATCTTACATACTAGCACAATCAGCCAAGTAAGCAACTAATTAAACTATCATGGCAAGATATCTCAACAGATGCATCATATTAAAGTAATACTATAAATTACTTGTTGTAAATCAAATCATTACAACTAAATCACACTGAGGTTACAGATCCACTCACCGACACCTCAGCTGCAAGCTCAGAAGTCTAATATTACTGAGCCTTCTACACATCTGAGAATACAATCAATAAACAATGAGTTAGTAACTTGTATCAACTGATAATACTTATGTAATTAACATCGTTACACAATCATAACATAATTACATGTATCAAATGATCCCTAAGATCACAGCAACAAAAGTTCAATTCGGAACATAATCAAAAAGTCCCGAATTAAGGTCCAAAAACTGTAAAATGCCATTTTCGACCCCTAAACGACCCCGAATAGCCAAAAACTGACTAGGCTATAGTATATAGCTTTGATCAGTGGGCCGTTTTCGAGTGACCATGCAAATTTCAGCCCAATCAAAGTTTAAAGACAATTTGTCAATTTTTCCGTGGCAAAAATCACTACTAAACACTTATGCACTTTCAAAATTTGCAAAATCCTTCAAACTTTTTCTCATGCAAACGCGATCCGGGTAGTAATGGCTGGATCGCGTTCACCCTCAGAAAAAGTTCTGTCACCGTTTTACACTTGGCAACGCGATCCGGACAAATTCTTGGGATCGCGTTCCCAAGAACAAAACTCGTCCGATTCCTTTTATAACTAACTAACGCGATCCTGGCTAGGGTTCTGGGATCGCGTTTGAGCCTTTTTCAGCTCATCTTCATCCCTGATCAAACCCTAACCTACGGGTTTTAACCCAAAACACTCAAAACTCGATTTCAAATCGATTTAAACCACTAGAAACCTCAGGTAATCAATATGTAACACTTCTAGCATGTTTCTAACATTGATTTCACATCAAATCAATAATTTCTAATATTTCAATCATAATCCAATTAAATCAAACTTACTTACAAATTTGAATGAAGAACACCATGATTATGATGAAACTAACTCAAGATCACAGCTCCAGATTCAATTTATGGTTTTGATTTGAGTTTCATAAGGTTTTTGAGAGGATTTGAAGAATTGAAATAAACTTTCCAAAAAGGGAAAGTTAAATAAATAGTCGGTTCAACTTAAACCGCCTTCAATATACGGGTATAATTTAATACCCCATCCCAATCTATTGCCTGGAACCCGAAAACCATTTGCGAGTCCAAACATTTTATTGTACCGTCAACTATATTAATTTACAATAATTAATAATTCACTTATCACATTGGAATATTCAACTCCTATTCCAATTATTTCACTAATTCAAACAATATTATTTCCAAACACATTTACATATTAATTTAAATCAAGAAATAATATAACACAACTAGGTCCATTTCGAAGATGTTACAACGGGAGTCAACAAAAATTCACAGAGTCGGTGAGAATATTATGATACGGGTACAAATATTAATGCACGTCTCAAATTCTTATTGACGGTGTTTATGGTTCTAGTAATCATTTTCCTTGTTGCAATTAATCTTTTATACTTAGGCATGTATATTTTGTGAATATATGTAAATAAATTGGAAACTAAAGATTTTATCATATGAAGTGAGCATTTTTCTCATAACACAATTTAAAATATAAAACTAGACATTTGTTTATATATATGCGAATGAAGTATTTAGTTTGGCTTAAATTTATTTCATTACAAATTGTATCAAATAGTATTATTACTCTAGACTAGAAAGGTCAAGGTATCGTTATGGTTTTGCAAATAATCTGTTGGGAAGTCATTCAAATATCATATCATACTTTATTTATAAGATTTGTCTTTAACCTTCATGATACTTTGTCAAACTTGGTTTATATTCTGGAAGTTCATAAAAAGATGTTCAATGTTGTAACTCATGCTACTTTATGGATCATTTGGAGGTATATGAACGAGGATATATTCAACTTAAAGAGATCGACAAGTTCCACTCTTGAAAATGATGTAAAACTCATTTCTTTTCTTTGGATTAGCAATAGATCTCGGAATTTAATCTCAAATTCGATATAATAGACTTGTAACCCAATAGATCTTTGTCTCACCTTTTGCAATTTGTTTTTCTCTAGCTTCTTGCTGATAGTTATATACAACGGCAAGTCAAGTTATTTTATAAGATCGTCTATATATAAAAATAAAAATAAAAATATTTATATTTATATTAGCTAATAAACTATTCTCTCCCTCTCACTCTTATTTTCCCTTAGCATTTTTATTTTTGTGTTTTTGATTAAGATACTTGTTACATGAATAAATACTTGTTTTTTATCTTGATATTTTCTAATATGTGCCACACATATCAATGAATGGTCCACGTCCAGTACGACACAAGCGATGTGTAAGATTATCTATAGTACATATAAAGTATTTTAACATTTATCTTAATTATATTCAACTATGGAAAAAAATTTAAATTGTTCTTAACTCATTGATAACATTTCCATTAATATATAGAAACTATTCCATATTAAAAAAAATTATAATTACTATTATCATTGATGGGCGATGAGTACTTAAAATTGGAAACCAATCAGAAAAAGAATAAATTGGTTATTTTAATACAATCCTTATAGCACTTATAACCAACGACTCAAACTAATGCATTATGGTGGTGATAAACGGGGAAATCACAAATTTGATCCGTTTACCAATCTATTTTTAACAAAGTAATCCGTTGACTTTCATTTTTCACAAACTAATCCACCGATTGGCGCCGCCCCGGCGCCCCTGACACAATCCACCACCCAAATAATGCCACGTGTACGAGGATTTCACAAAAAAAAAAAACCATTGGCGCCAAGGAATAGGGGTGGGGCGCCGCTTTTTTTTTATTTATTTTGGTTGATTGGCGCCGATCACATGCAAAATGAAGAGAGAGGGGGCGCCAAAAAATGCATGGGGCGCCGGTTTGGTTTTTTTTTTTTGCGAAATCCTCGTACACGTGGCATTATTTGGGTGGTGGGTTGTGTCAGGGGCGCCAATCGGTGGATTAGTTTGTGAAAATTGAAAGTCAACGGATTACTTTGTATAAATGGGTTGGTAAACGGATCAAATTTGTGATTTCCCCGGTGATAAACCCACCTTTCAATTTGATAAATCCACCATTGACATGCATTAACAGTTTGCACAGTACAAACTGTTAATGCATGTCAATGGTGGATTTATCAAATTGAATGTTGAAAATATCATTGGTCAATGCATTAGTTGATGTCATATTAATATCACGTCAACACTTCTCAAAATTGACTAAGCATTGTCAACCATAACACATCACTCAGTTTTTCTAGAGCCTCACCTTTAACAATATATCTTTACTTCTATACACCAAACAAAAACAAATTTAATTTTGTAATTGCTTCCGCCCCCACCCTCTCTTTCACTTGCACGTCGCTAAACCGAAGGGAAAAAGTGACGCGCCCAACTGAAGGGGCCTTGCCAATGGTTTCAATAAACTGAAGCTCGTCACTTCCCAACCGACCCGTTGGGATGGGTCTAACTAGATATAATGAGTGTACTTAGCTTTATAAAAGAAAAAAGTTGTCATGCAGTCAAAACTTTTATTTTGAGACATCCACTTCAAATATGTACACAGAGAAAAAAAAAACTATCAAAACGTAGTACCTCTATTTTATTTTATGGTATTTTACTATTTTATCTGCTTTCGCTAACAAATTTACAACGAGAAGAGAACAAGTCTGGACCTAAATCCAAATCGTGAAGCACGGATTATCTGTCATTTGTTACTTTGGACCAAGTTTTAATCTGTTCAACGAATTAGTGTACATACATGATACATGTAAGTCACCATGTGTGATGTAAGTATAAGTATTATATATATGTACCTTTTGGCATGCATCTTTTTGGTTTTTATGCATCATTTCAAAAAGTTGGAATAATTTTTGAAGATGAATAAATGAATGGAAAAAGGGGGAAATTGAAAAGGCCAGTGATATTTCCACCAATAAAATTGATAGTTCCACCAAAATTGTGTAACAAGCAGTTGTACTATGTGCATATATAATTATACTTAACGGTGGAAATATCATTTTTTATGTTGAAAATATCATTAACCAATCGAAAATGGGATCCTTCCGACTGTTGTGGATGGGGATTTTTTGGGCCATTTCTTTTTCAACATCTGTATTTATTATTGTACCTTTCTAGACATATATATATATATATACTAGTTGTACGACCCGTGAAAACACGAGATTGATAAAGAGTAAATTTTAATATTTTATGTCATTAAGGATGCAACGTCAATAAAATTGTTTAGTTAAAAGATACGATTTTTGATTAGTTGATAGTTACTATTTATTCAACCAATCATGCGTACTAAGAAAAATAAATGCAAAGCTAAACATGACATTAGGTCATTTACTTACGAATGGATTAATTTAGGTTACGTACTATTTGTAAAACCTCATATTGGTCAAATAGTCAGCTAAAAAAAGTCAAATGGTTTGAACTAATAGGCTGAAATGCAAAAATCATAACGGAAACAATCAAAGAAATAGTTCGATGCAGTCGATGGTAATTATTATTGGACCCTTCGTTTAGCAGTAATATATAAGTAATATTAGCTTATAAGTAATTATTCAATTAGCTTATGAAGCAAAAAGAAGCCAACTGACCTACAAAGTAACATTCAAAATTAATCATAAAAAATCAGCATGGATAATATGCAGAAGTCTACATAGTTGACATATATGTTCCACTCGTTATAATTCTGCCATGAGACACATCTAACATGGTAACAAAGTTAACATGTTTGTTACTGTAAAAGTGTGCATATGTCCATCACTAAAACATATGCTTCTAAACATACAAACTAAATATATACACCCATGAGATGCATGAACAATAGGGCAATAGGCTCACAGAATCTGCACACCACCTATGCAGCCTTTATTTGCTATTTACATTCTAATTCCAACACAAAACTGAATCAGTCAACCTTGCATTACTACATTACTCAAAAACAGTAGTTCATTTAACCAGCTTTCAATATCCACTTTTGATGCCCCTGTTATAGCCATCAATTAACTTTCTGAGCCCATCTTGACACCCAACCGACCCGTTGTATCTATCACTGAACTCCATCCAATTCTTCACTTTATTAACACTTACAACCTGTGTTCCAACCCACTGATCTTGGATCGTTAATCCACTGGTCAAATAATAAATGGTTGAAAAATCTGAGACTGTATCTCATGGCAGAATGCCCCTGTTCCAACCCACTTTATTAACACTATGCTGCTAAATCCTTTTTCCTCCATTGCCTAGCACATTTGTTCTCTAAAACAACCTGCATTATGAGAAACTTAATAAAAGTATGACAGCTTGCTGAAGGCCTGAGACTATATCTCAGCTTCCATATTTTAGTCTCTAGCCCACCCATCCACTAAACACCCATGGCAGAAACCTATCAACCGAACCCATCAAGTTCAGTTTTAGAATAAGGTAAAGACGTATCCAATAATTAACAGTCCTTTGGACCAGGTGCCATTACTTTCATTGAAGATAAATCAAGAGCAATCCTGCAAAAGAACGTATAATTATTAATTAAAAATTACATTAATGTAATCATCAGCAGTCACAGGACACACTTTCATCAACATAAATAGGAAAAGCATACAATAATAGAGGGTTGCAGTTAGAAGTAACTTTACATATTTTAGTCTCTATCCCACCCTTCCACTGAACACCCATGGTGCACATTACAACACCTTATCTTCTACCATTTCATCCGCATCCATTCTCATTGCCATCAGTTCCCATGTCATATGGGTCATTGATCCAAAGCACGGTTATGTACAAATTAATAATATTTCTTTTTCGATACGAATAACACGAAATATCAGGTAAGAAACAAATGGCTCACCATCAACTGTTATCTCAATCTCATCTCCACAAATCTGGCAAATGTGACCACTTAATTCTTTAACAGAACTCACCTATTGAAATTAAACCAAGCTTAAATTCAGATCACACATAAGCTTCCATCTAAAGTCAACGATAATCAAACAAAGAAAGAAATTATGCAACGATATCAGTAAATTCAGATCAAGCATAAGCTTCTATGAGATCGAGCAGTCATATGCAACAATAATCAAACAAAGAAATTGGGCATGCAATAGCTTTCATAGTCATCAGTTGACTAATAAAAGTCAAAATTGCACATTTAAAAACCATTTCTAACCCCTGCCATATATTAACTTGCTTGACCCATTTGACCCATTCATCACCACAATCAAAAATACCACTCCTAATAAATAATTGGGCATGCAAAGACTTCACAATCAAACTATAATAGCAAATACCAAAGTTGCATGATCATAACAGCAACTCTGCACCCGATAATTCCAAACTGCATATACTCTTGATTAAGACCATGACTATCGATCACATTTGCTATTAACATGCACTGCAATTATACACATGACATGGAGAACCTATGACCAATGTATTCTTCTTTCACTCCACATCCTTGCAACATTTGCCAATCAATTTCATCTATAAATGAAACATTTCATCTATAAACAACCAAAACTTCAGCTAACTACATTCAAAGAAGACCATGTAAAAAATACAAATGAATCATTTCATCCATAAACTACCAAAACAATATCAAATCAAATAAATTGTAAATATAAAATATAAAATCAATCAAAAGAAATTGAAATTACCTGATGTAATTGTGTTCATGAAATTCAGTAAATCACTGGATAATGGTTTTTATCGAGTGCTTATTAATGTTACTGTTTTTCATCAACCAACCTGCCATCATACCAATCAATAATCCAGTCAATTCTCCAGTCAGCACAGTTAACCATTGAATAAACTTGCAGCTCATCAATAAACATTTAATAATTCTTACCTTTCATAACACCTTATCTACATCAAAGTCGATTAGGAAAAGAAACGCATAACGTGTCTCATAAATGCATAAACAAAGTTATTAAAGAAGCATGAATTGACAAACCTTTATCTATTGAATTTCTCTTTGATACATCATGATCACCAATGATCCAGCTTCTCAAACTTCAGAAAGTCTGTTGTCATTTGCAGCGTTAAAACCATTTACAAAACGTGAAATATATGCCTAACAGAACGTGAAATACTAACAGATTAAGCGAGAATTTGAGATGAGGAAGATGAATCACAAGACAGGAAGATCCATCATTCGCGATCTAGGGTTTTTATGAAAGAAAAAACCAAACCATGATTTCAAGAGAGGAAGATAATGGTCACAAGCACAAACAATATTAAAGAGCTATGAAAATCCAAACAGAAAGCATACCTGCTTGAGAAATCAATATTAAAGAGCTATGAAGGACATGATTTCTTGACTTGGTTATGAACTCTGAAGAGAATCGAGAGAAATTTTTTGATTCTAAATTAGTTGTATGAAAAAGGGTGGTGCAAGGTAGGAGGCGTTTGAAATCGTGACTGATATTTTGTAAGCAATTTTAGTGGTAGAGAATGGCGGTGTTATTGATAGGAGATAACCATTCTGATGGCACAAACGATTGGCCAATTGAGATGGGAAGCGCATGCCGAAAGTTTATTATTATATGTATTGGAACTCACAAAAAACATTTATACTGAAATAAAAAATGGCTGGCTTTTAAAATGAAATAAACTCTACGTGGAAAAAACATAAATATTCATTTTAAATAGCTTTTCTAGACCTTTAATTAATAAATATGAGGTGTTGCTGACATCATCCTTTTAACCACAGCTTGACACATCAGCATGAAAACCTACCTCATGACTTGACAAATCAGCTTCATGACATCAGCGAAACCCCCCTTTATTAGTATATATATATATATATATATATATATATATATTGACGAAAAACTGAGAATTCATAAAAATACCTTTTCAACAAAAGTTGAAGAAGGAAAACTATTACAACCACAAACGACAAAGCCAACAAAATTTAAGCTAACCGATAACGGAAGAGAAATATAGACCGTGTAACTAAGGAATTTAACGGTTCTTCTAACAACAAAGATATAATTCATAAAACTATGCCCTACGGAAAAAAGCCATTACCTATATAAAATGAATCATAAACATCATTGAAACATGTTAATTAGCCAGGAACATCCTTTTCATTTGTATCACGATTCTTTTTTGTTGTACTAGAATTATCGCTAAGAATCAAACCTTGGATGAAATCTTCAAAACTTGCCATCTCATTTTCCTTTTTCTTCTTATTGATGAGTTTTCCTATCGCTCTTTTAGGGATGACGACCGGTTGTGAAGGAGTATCATCATCGACACACAAATCATTCAAAGTGGTACGAAGAGAGGGGATTGAGTACCACTTTCATCTAAAGCATCAAAAGTTCTAGATTTAGTCTTTTTCCTCCCGGTAGCTTTTGGTAAGTAACCTTCATGTGAATCATTATCTATAACCCTTCCTTTAGCTTTACGATCTTTGGCTCTTTGCACATTTTGTCTAAATCGAGTACAAGAAGTATGACATTCTTTTCCAATGCATTGGTCTTCATTGAACACTTCTTGGATTGGAAGTGTTTCCACCACACTTTGTACGGATATACCTTCCTTTGGGGGTGTGTTGCGATGAACAAAAGGAGTGACATGTGCATCTAATGTAGCCACTTGTGTACCATTTTCCTCGTCTTCCATCATTGGGTTATTTGTAACCCCTTGAACCTCATGTGTTAGAGCCTCTTTCACCATCTCAAAAACATGAGTATATAAAGTAGTCTGTATATCCATACGAGGCATTACAATGGTTTGATTTTCAGACCCATCTAAAGGTTCCAAAAGCGGTTCTGTGATTGAGACACTGCCAAAGTGTAAGCCATCCCGAATCGGAGATCCAACATAACAAGTACCATTCTCTCCTTGATCTTGTGACCGAATGAAGTCGTTCATTTGAGAACGATTGAAGCATTTTCCATCGAATGCAGCTTCTTCAATCTCGGACACGAATATAGGAACAAAACTTTCATCTCCAACGGTCGCATACCTAAGCCCCTGTACTTTCTTCGGGTCTGCTACTTTGATTAAACAAAACAAAGAACTAGCCTGATTTAATTCGAAAGAATCTTTATCAACATACAGAAGATTACCCCAAGTGTTAATGATCGAAGCGATTGCTTGAAGGACTGTAATGATCGTGACTAGTACATGGGTAAAAAATCCCTTTAATTTTGTCGTCACCTTAACTTATTTAATCCCAAATGCTTCATTTTTCATACTCATCTTAATGGTATTTTTCGAGTAAATATGATAATTATCGTTAAATTAGGGCCAATTATGTTACTGGTCGGTCTCAATTGGGTGTTTATTTTCCTTTCAAATTTTCTGCCTCCAGGACTTTGTGAAAATTTTCCTAAGAATCTCTAATGCAGAAATCGAATTTGGGGTTTTTTAGACCATTGTGTATAACTCTAGCAAAACCCCATTTTCAATAAGTCTACCATGAACCAAAGGTCCATTGGTCTAGCCGTTTCGTGATATGAGGTCGGGGGTTCAAGTCGTGGGATGGAATAATTGTTTATATATATTCATGGTAATTAGGTATGAGTACTCGTCTTTCTAAAAAAAAGTCGACCACGAGTAATTAATGGTTACTAAAATAGTGGTAAATGTCATTAGTGAGTAATGTTAGTACTATAATGGTTGAAACATGCCATTTGTAACGCATTGAGTGAGACGATCAAGGTTGTATAGAGGCTCAGTAAGAACACTACTAGCTACTTTGTCGGTTAGGCACCGACGAAACGTCGGTCAACCGACGCCGTTGGCACCCTTTCATCCTTGGCTTTCGCCGGTAGGGTTATGTCGGTTTGGCAACAAAAGGAAGGGGTGGGGCGGGACCCACCTTATATTTATTTTATTTTTATTTTTTATTTAGTGTATGTAAATGTAGGTATATTGGTAAATGTGGGGCTCAAAAATTGAAGTGACGAAACCATTGTTGGCACCGTTGTGTCAGTAGTGTGTCAATTTTGAGTGTGCTGATGTGACACTGATCTGACACAAATGACGAAATCCTTGTTGGGAGTGATCTAAGACCACTCCCAACAGTGACACAAACTGACGCATAAGTTTGTACCAAATCAGCGCCACATCAGCAATTTTCAAAACTAACACTACACTATCAACATTAAAAATGATTTCAGTTTTTCTGGGTCACACACATTATTATATATTTAAAATACAAAATAAATATTCATAAAAATTAAAAATAATACATTAATGAAAAATAAGAACATTAAATTAATAAATAAACATAAAAATAATTAAAAAAAATAAAATAGAAAACGTTGTCATCCTCATCATCAAAAAATAATTGAAAACAAAAATAATTGAAAAAAATTAAAAACAAAAATAATTAAAAAATTCCATTCATCATCATCATCATCCCATCCTCATCGTCCCCAAACCTGTATACCTGCAATTGAGAAAGAAAAAAAAACAGAGCAAAAACCATTTTTCTGATAAAAAAACAAAAAAAAAATAAGAAAAGCAACTGGGCCCCGTTCCCCTTCACCGACGCTTCTATCTCTCCCGTCGAAAAACCGACGCCACAAACCGATTCCGCCAAACGACGATGACGTACCAAAGGGGTCTAAGTAATCAATCAATGGATAATAAATATAAAGGGGTCTAAGTAATCAATCAATGGATAGTAAATATGCAACTTTTCTTAATTTATTGCTTAGTTGGCATTGTATCGCATGGACTGATTTATGTCCATAAGTCCATTAAGTGTTGCATGAGGGAGTGAGTGGGCCCGGCTTACTATATTATATTTATATACATAAAATTTTGTTAAGTTAACTGGGTATGTGTATCCAATCTATATAAAGTGTTAAAGTGGGATCATTTCTACCAATCGATAAGAGTTGTATGGACTATGCAGTATAGAGGATAAAGATGCACACATTGATTAGGTGTTAAGTGACAACTCAATGAACTCGATAGGATTAATTAGACTACACAAAATACAAATGTTCGGATGGAGATTTGAGTATTTAATTGAAAAAGTTGTACATCTTAAGAAAGAATGAGTTGTACATCTTAAGAAAGAGTGAGTTTAACTAATGAAAGAGTGAGTGTTATGGTCAATTCTCAAAATAATCGGGAACCATATAACTTGGGAATTTAATTTCCATTTAACCATCAGAAAACTGAGCAAACTATACTCTTTTTACTCATGAACTTGGCTATCTAATGGTTCTATGCAATGGTGGTCTGAATCAGCCCTAAAGGTATGTGTCTTCTTAACTTTACTTGAGATTTAATTATATATGGAATCAAACAATGTTATCTGTAAAGTTATATTTGCTATTTGAAAAGGGGTATACAAGTTTTTATATTTTTGGTGGCGCCCTCACCTCCTTATTAAGTATTTATTGCTCATGTTTGTAATATTAGGTTTACTCATTTATACATTTCACTTTATTATCTTATCTATACTGCCAACCCTCTTTTGTTTGCCTTATTTAAACCGTTGTGATCATCGATGTTCTAAATTTACAACATATGGATTTAATTACCTACTATTTGCATCAATAGGTTGCGGGATGAGATTGTGAATTGATGATCCAGCCACCATGAAAAGTTGTATTGTTAGCATTCAAAACAACTGACAAAACTGAAGGCGACTTCTAAAGATAACCATGTAAACACTCGAAGTAAAATACTTCCCTGTATTTTCTTTACTAAAGGTGGTGAAAATGGGTTGGTCGAGTGGGTTAAGTAACAAGTCAATACGGCTTGCGTTGAAACGAATCAATTATGATTACAAAAAAATTGTTATTAGAGTTATAATCTAAATCTTTTATTAGTAAACAACAAAGGATCGAAGAAATACAACTTAGGAGCTTTGAGTAAATCACAAGAAAATTAAAAGATCGAGGGTCTTTTAGGTGGAGTCAAATGGTTTATGTCCCAACTGGATGCTGCACTAACTTGGATTTAGAATTGATGGCAATTAAAATAACATTTGAGGATCTTGGATATGTGGTGATATGAGAGAAGCTTTGACTAATTTGTTTGTGTTAAAGTGTATGGATGTGTATAAAGGACATAAGAAAACAAATGATGGTGTAATATAGTTTAAGTAATCTGTTTACATTTAACCTTAATTTAGTCTACAACTGATGTAGTATGCTAACTAAATCTTCCGTGAGAACTCTATGTAAAAGGTAGGGAAAGTCTTTGTTCTTAGCCTTTTCCTTGGCAATAGAGAATAAGCTATTTTTTGAGTCAAACCCATATGTCTCACCTCCAAATTTACTGTTCAGTGGAAGCAATTATTGGGTGCGACTAATCAGATAATCATTGCACAAAGTCACAGTGAACGACTCTATATGAGACATTTTGAAAATAGTACAAAAGTAGTTACATTGTTATAATCAAAAGCTTACATTAGTTGCGAGTTCGCATAAATAAAATCCTGAATATTCTAATACATAACAGTTATTACAAAAGTAATGTAAGAAAATCTTCATATATGTGTAATTCATGCAACTCGAGCTAGCATACAAGTCCTGAGGGCAACCCTACTGTTGCTGGGTACCTGAGAATACAACGTTAAAAGGTCAACCAAAAGGTTGGTGAATCTCACATGTTTAGTAGTAAAACATAGTTATGATACACAAGATTTATCAGTGATTTTCAACCAAGCAAATAAAAATAAACAAATTAATGTTTTCGATTGCCATGAATCCACGGTTCGAAGCCTAACCCGTTTTGTACCTCCCGGAGGTGCCAAATCCGAACACCTTTATGACAAATACTAAAGCGCCCGTTTGACGTGGCTATAGCTAGTAACCCGGACGGGAGTGTCAGTCCCAAAATAGATCTATTCTCTAGTACTCGCGCTATCGCAATTAACGAACCACGTATGATGAGGACTTTTTATAACATCCCTTAGTTTCAAACCATTTTTTTTATAACAATATCGGAAGCGCAAGTCCAAAATACATTTCATATATATAATAGGATAAGAAATACAACAAGTTACACACACACGACCTTTATATGTCATCAGTAAAACATAAGTTCATCTACCATAACGAGTGTTATAAGGTTACAAAACATCATTTAAGTTTATCCAAAAATATATCAGAGTACAAGTCGCCAAACATTCCTTTAATCCCCATTTCTTGCCCAAACAATTATAACATCAACACCTGTAAGAAATAGTGAGGTGGGGTTAGCACGAAGCTAAGTGAGTAAATCAATAATCACAGCCTAACATGGCATAACAAATCAGTTTGTAACCGATAAACATAACAGAGAACAACCATGAGGATCGGTGGTTCTTAAGAAACCCTAATGCCGCGGAGGCCTCAAGAACTCTTATCATCAAACTGTATTGGCCTAAACAAAATCTACCGATAGCTTGGATACTATTACTACACTTAACACATATTCTTATGAACAACACATGTATAAAGCTCCTGTGTTGGTCCACTAATAGTAATCCAAACCCAGTTATCAACTGACCTCAGTAACAACTTAAATCGTAAGATTTATACCACATAATCAACAACAGTTTATCAATAATAAACATGTTTACTTGTTGTAACCCAATATGTCACAACCAATCAAACTGAGTTACAAATCCACTCACCTGTCTTGCCTCAGTCTCCAACTCAAAGTTCTTATATTATTGAGTCTTGGGTTGATCTGAGAACACAACAAAATAATGAGTTAGTAACTCATTTATAAAAAACGTATCACTAAATGATGATAATCACACTTATCAAACTTACATCTTTACTTCATAATCAAATACATTAAGGTATTATAAGTATCATAATATTAATGTACCATTTCTTAGTTTCTTAAACATATATATACATTGTAAGTACAACGAAATATTAAAAATGGTTCATTCCTGTTTTAACCCGTACTCGATCGGCTTTCTTCCCATAGCCGATCGGCTAAATAGCCATACCCGATAGGCTCACACCCTGACCAGATCGGCTAAATAGAAATTCTCGAGACTTTTGTTCCTATGCAACGTTCTGTGATCGTTTTGTTCTAATTTAGCCGTGTGGCTAAATCTACCCGATCGGTTAACAAGTACATACCCGATCGGCTCAATAACCATAGCCGATCGGCTATGCATAAAAATCCAGTTGCCTACGACCTGCACCTGTAAATATGCTACTGTACGAGCCAAACCCCAAATTTTCACAACCAAAATTGCACTAAACTCAGTTCTAAAGTTATAAACAGCTCAAGTAACACCACATATCATCATACAATCACTCTATAACAATTTCCACTTCAAATTCATGTAAAATTCAAGAAACTAGCAACTTTTAACCTAAACCTAAGTTTAGTAAAATAATTCATATAAACACACTTACAATTTGAAGAATTACTAAATGAAGATGATGATGATCTTGGTAAGGAATCACAACTTCTTGATATATGAAATTGGAATTTGATTTCAATTTAGAACTTTGAAGTTCTTTTTCATGAGTTTTAGATTACTCACAAGTGAAGTAACAGTGTTTGAGGAAGAAAGTGAGGTCGGGAAGGTTATAAAACCGACCCTAGTCTCTTTAATTATTACACTCCTTCTAACTCTAATGTCTGGAAACTAAAAACCATTTGCGAGGAAATTATTTTATTTTACCGTCAACTACAATTATTTAAAACAAATAATAATTTACTAATCACAATAAATCCTAATACTTATTTACCTACTTTTCGCAACCAAACATATACAATAATTTAAATTGCATATTTAAAATTTAAGAAAAATACCTGTCACCACTAGGCCCAATTTAAGGATGTTACAACTCTCCCCTTCTTAAGAAGATTTCGTCCCCAAAATCTCACTAGACTCAAAAAGACCTGGGTAACGTACCCTCATATTGGACTCGGTTTCCCATGTAAGATTAGGACCCAAACTATGTTTCCATTTTACTAAGACCATGGGAATTTCTTTCTTACGAAGTTTAGTAACTTTTCTATCTAAGATTTCAACAGGCTCTTCTACCAATTTCTGAGTCTGATCCACCCGCAGTTATTGTAAAGGTAGAAATTGAGATTGATCTTCCATATTACACTTTTGTAGATAACAAACATTGAAAGTATCATGAATGCCAGACAATTCGGGAGGAAGATCCAAAGCAACAGTTTGATCATTAACTACTTGTCTGATTCTGAACGGGCCAATATACCGGGGAGCTAACTTTCCACGCTTTCCAAATCGGATTACCCCTTTCCATGGTGAAACTTTCAGATAAACCATCTCACCTTCAACAAAAGTAACCGACCGTCGACGTGGATCCGCGTACTGTTTCTGTCTATCTCTAGCCGCTTTCAGTTTCTCACGAGCGATTTTAACCTTATCCGCTGTAATTTGTACAATATCCGGGCCCGCAAACTGCTTTTCACTGGACTCAAGCCAACATGTGGGTGTTCTACAACGGCGACCATATAACATCTCATAAGGTGGCATGCCGATACTAGAATGATAAGAATTATTATAAGCATATTCCACTAACGGCAGATGAGAATCCCAAGAACCCCCATATTCCAATACACACGCCCGCAACATGTCCTCAAGCATTTGGATAGTATGCTTTGACTGATCGTCTATTTGAGGATGATAAGCTGTACTTAGGTTCACTCGGGTACCTAGGTTATGTTGCAAACTTTGCCAAAATCGAGAAACAAAACGAGAATCTCTATCCGACACAATAGACAAAGGAATACCATGCCGTGAAACAATCTCATTAACATATAACTGAGCCAATCTAGATAAAGATGCAGTTTCACTAGTCGCAAGGAAATGAGCGCTTTTGGTCAATCTATCAACAATCACCCAAATCATGTCATTACCACGTGGCGTTCGAGGTAACTTAGTCACAAAATCCGTAGTTAAATGTTCCCACTTCCACTCAGGTATTTCAAGCTGTTTCAATGATCCATACGGTTTCTGGTGTTCAGCCTTGACCTGAGAACATATATGGCAAGTTTCCACCACTCGGGCTACATCCATTTTCATTGTGGGCCACCAATACAAAGGTTTCAAATCATTATACATTTTCGTACTTCCCAGATGAATGGATAATCAATATTTATGAACTTCTGATAAAATCAAATCACGAAGACCTCCAAATAAAGGAACCCACATACGTGACTGAAAGGTCTTCAATCTACGAGAATTATCAACCAACAAATCTTTTCGCTTCACAATAATTTCAGACTTTAAATTTTGATCCAACAAAGCTTCAGACTGAGCAGCCTTTAACTAAGAAATTAAATCAGAGGATACCTCTAAACACATAAAACATACCTTGTCAGAAGTCCCCTTTCGGCTTAAAGCATCGGATACCACATTAGCCTTTCCAGGGTGATATCGGATTTCACAATCATAGTCTTTGATTAACTCTAACCACCGCCTCTGACGCATGTTCAATTCTTTCTTAGTGATCATATACTGCAAACTCTTATGATCAGTACAAATCACGCATTTAGTTCCCTACAAATAGTGCCTCCAGACTTTTAAAGCAAATACAACTGCAGCAAGTTCTAAATCATGAGTAGGGTAGTTCTTTTCACGAAGTTTAAGTTGACGAGACTCGTAAGCAATTACTCTATCTCGTTGCATCAATACACAACCCAAACCCGAATATGAAGCATCACAATATACAACAAAATCATCTGAACCATCCGGTAAAGCTAAAACTGGAGCCTGACATAATAACTATCGCAGAGTCTGAAAAGCTGACTCTTGCTGATCACCCCACTGAAACTTTACATCTTTATGGGTCAACTTAGTCAACGGACCAGAAATTTTAGAAAAATCTTTAATGAACTTCCGGTAATAACCCGATAATCCCAGAAAACTTTTAATTTCAGAAGGCATCTTTGGAACATTCCAGTTCATAACAACTTGAACTGTAGTGGGACCTACTTTAACTCCATCCTTACAAATAATGTGACCCAAAAACTGAACTTCACGTAACCAAAACTCACATTTAGAAAATTTTGCATATAACTGCTCTCGTTTCAAAGTCTCAAGAACAAGCCTCAAATGCATTTCATGTTGAGTCTCAGATTTAGAATAAACCAGAATATCATCAATAAACACGATAACAAACTTGTCAAGAAACGATCGACATACCCGGTTCATTAGGTCCATAAAAACGCTGGAGCGTTTGTTAAACCAAACGGCATAACCAAAAATTCATAGTAACCATACCTGGTACGAAAGGCAGTTTTTGGAATATCTTCCTCGCGTACCCATACCTGGTGATATCCTGATCTTAAATCAATTTTGGAGAAACATGATGATCCATGTAACTGATCGAACAACTCATCAATTCGAGGCAAAGGATATTTGTTTTTGACAGTTCTTTTGTTTAACTCTCTGTAATCGATACACATACGGAGAGTGCCATCTTTCTTTTTCACGAATAATACAGGAGCACCCCAAGGAGAAGAACTGGGTCTAATAAAACCTCTATCCAACAAATCCTGAATTTGGTTCATCATTTCCCGAATTTCAGAGGGAGCTAATCTATAAGGAGCTTTTGCAACAGGAGTAGAACCAGGAATCAAATCTATCTGATACTCTACTACTCTTACCGGAGGAAACCTAAGTAATTAATCAGGGAAAACATCAGGATAATCAGAAACTACCCGAACATCAGACACAGATTTCCTTTCTAATTTGGCATCAACGACATAGGCAAGATAAGACTCACACCCTTTAGCTAGAGATTTTCTAGCTTTCATCAAGGAAATTAGATGAACATGACCTTTTTCATGATCTCCTCGGGCTACTACATACAACTCATTTGAGACGGGGATTTTTATCAACTTTTTATGACATTCTATACTGGCCTTGTTTTGACTTAGCCAGTCCATGCCCAGAACAACATCAAAACTGGGAATAGGCATCAACAAGAAAGAAATCGGAAAATCATGGCCCTCAATTAATATACTAGCTCCAGTTACCGAGGTGGTAACATGAACCATTCTACCGCTTGCTATTTCAACTTCAATAGGCTTACTAATTAATGAGGGAACCAAATTCAACTTATCACAGAAGTGCATAGAAATAAATGAGCAATTTGCTCCAGAATCAAACAACACACGAGCTGGTACATAATTAATGAGAAAAGTACCAGTGATGACGTCCTCAGTAACGACGGCTTCATCAACGGTCATTTGAAATGCTCGGCTAGTAGCTGGAGGTGGATTTTTACGCTTCTGGCCAGACGAAGATGAACCTCCGACCATAACCATCCCTTGTCTTCTTGCCTCTGGGCATTGACCCGCCCGGTGTCCTTCCTTTTTGCAATTCCAACACACAAAATTAGTAAAAGTACAATCCCTAACTGGATGTCCCAACTCACCACATTTAATACAACGAGATGTTTAAGGAGTACAAGGACCCGTATGTCAAGCTTTGCACCTAGCACACCAATTAGATTTCTCCGTTGCACTCACACTAGTATCCTTTCCTTTACTCTCTTGATGACCCTGCCATCTCTGTTTTCCACGTCCAGAAGTATCACTTTTTGATCTTTGTAAAGATTTTTCTTTATTTTGTAAGTTCCGTGCTCTAATGTCACTATCAACAGCACAAGCCAGATTGAAAGCTTGGGGAAGAGTGCCCACCAATCTCACTGTAGTGCGATAATGAGGAGGCAATGTTCCAACAAAATGGTCAACTTTAGTTCGATCATCAGGAACCCATTGTTGAACAAATCGCAGCTTTTCAGTGAATTGATTTATAAGATCATCCATTGACATCTGATCCGTTAAGTGCAATTCCATGAATTCTTTTCTGATTCTGGACATATCAAATTCTGAGCAAAACTGCTTGCATAGTTCATTACGAAAATCAGTCCATCGAATCAACTCCTTTTGTTGTGGAGTTAAAGTAGCGGTAATGGAATCCCACCAAACCATGGTTTGCCCCTTTGATTGTTGAACCGCATATGGCACCTTTAACTCCTCTTCACATTGAGAAACTTCGAATTTTCTCTCCATATCACGCAACCAATCAAGAGTCACAGAAGGATTACTGCTTCCAGAATACTCAGATGGTTTAGTAGACAAGAACACATTAAAAAACAACCCTTTTTCTGCTGTGGAGGTATTGGAGGAAATAACGGCAACTGGTAACCATAAAGACCCAAAGAAGATATTGGAGCCGAAGACATACCATGAGGTTGTTGAGAAATAAAAGGTAAAGATGTCGCAACCTAAGAAGATGATACAACTGGAGGAGTAGTAGTACTTGTAACTGGATGTGCCTATGAAACATGTTGAGGAAATCCCGCTTGCACAGTCATATCTCTATAATTTCTCAATGTCTGCAATTCATCCTCTAGTTGATAAATGTAATTATCCCTTTCAGATTCTTCTCCAACTGTAAAAGAAGTACCGGACTGTCCATATCTTTCATTCCGGTTCTCAGGAGGAACATCAATTCGAGAGGCATCATTAAGAGTATGGGTCGGATTTTCATTGTCTGCCATATCTGCATTCACACAACAACTCACAACTTGTTAATCGTTAGTACCTAAAATACTAACACCTCTCACACTTTAACTAATCCCACACCCGAAATGTTTGACTTAACAACTCTAGGTTTGTGACTGAACAATTTACCAATGTTCAATTCGCCCAAACCTATGCTCTGATACCAAACTTATAACATCCCCTAGTTTCAAACCGTTTTTTTTATAACAATATCGGAAGCGCAAGTCCAAAATACATTTCATATATATAATAGCATAAGAAATACAACAAGTTACACACACACGACCTTTATATGTCATCAGTAAAACATAAGTTCATCTACCATAACGAGTGTTATAAGGTTACAAAACATCATTTAAGTTTATCCAAAAATATATCAGTGTACAAATCGCCAAACAATCCTTTAATCCCCATTTCTTGCCCAAACAATTATAACATCAACACCTGCAAGAAATAGTGAGGTGGGGTTAGCACGAATCTAAGTGAGTAAATAAATAATCACAGCCTAACATGGCATAACAAATCAGTTTATAACCGATAAACATAACAGAGAACAACCATGAGGATCGGTGGTTCTTGAGAAACCCTAATGCCGCGGAGGCCTCAAGAACTCTTATCATCAAACTGTATTGGCCTATACAGAATCTACCGATAGCTTGGATACTATTACTACACTCAACACAGATTCTCATGAACAACACATGTATAAATCTCCTGTGTTAGTCCACTAATAGTAATCCAAACCCAGTTATCAACTGACCTCAGTAACAACTTAAATCGTAAGATTTATACCACATAATCAACAACAGTTTATCAATAATAAACATGTTTACTTGTTGTAACCCAATATGTCACAACCAATCAAACTGAGTTACAAATCCACTCACCTGTCTTGCCTCAGTCTCCAACTCAAAGTTCTTATATTATTGAGTCTTGGGTTGATCTGAGAACACAACAAAATAATGAGTTAGTAACTCATTTATAAAAAACGTATCACTAAATGATGATAATCACACTTATCAAACTTACATCTTTACTTCATAATCAAATACATTAAGGTATTATAAGTATCATAATATTAATGTACCATTTCTTAGTTTCTTAAACATATATATACACTGTAAGTACAACGAAATATTAAAAATGGTTCATTCCTGTTTTAACCCGTACCCGATCGGCTTTCTTCCCATAGCTGATCGGCTAAATAGCCATACCCGATAGGCTCACACCCTGACCAGATCGGCTAAATAGAAATTCTCGAGACTTTTGTTCCTATGCAACGTTCTGTGATCGTTTTGTTCTAATTTAGCCGTGTGGCTAAATCTACCCGATCGGTTAACAAGTACATACCCGATCGGCTCAATAACCATAGCCGATCGGCTATGCATAAGTATCCAGTTGCCTACGACCTGCACCTGTAAATTTGCTACTGTACGAACCAAACCCCAAATTTTCACAACCAAAATTACACTAAACTCAGTTCTAAAGTTATAAACAGCTCAAGTAACACCACATATCATCATACAATCACTCTATAACAATTTCCAATTCAAATTCATGTAAAATTCAAGAAACTAGAAACTTTTAACCTAAACCTAAGTTTAGTAAATAATTCATATAAACACACTTACAATTTGAAGAATTACTAAATGAAGATGATGATGATCTTGGTAAGGAATCACAACTTCTTGTTATATGAAATTGGAATTTGATTTCAATTTAGAACTTTGAAGTTCTTGTTCCTGAGTTTTAGATTACTCACAAGTGAAGTAACATTGTTTGAGGAAGAAAGTGTGGTCGGGAAGGTTATAAAATCGACCCTAGTCTCTTTAATTATTACACTCCTTCTAACTCTAATGTCTGGAACCTAAAAACCATTTGCGAGGAAATTATTTTATTTTATCGTCAACTACAATTATTTAAAACAAATAATAATTTACTAATCACAATAAATCCTAGGACTTATTTACCTACTTTTCGCAAACAAACATATACAATAATTTAAATTGCATATTTAAAATTTAAGAAAAATACCTGTCACTACTAGGCCTAATTTAAGGATGTTACACTTTTAGTGGATTATAAAACAACTCATGCAATTGTGTAAAAATGACCGAATACTTGTGATCATGAAAAGCAGTTAAGCATTTGTATCTCACCCAAATATAAAAGTAGCAAAACGGTAAAAGTGGGGCTGTAAGACTCGCCTGACTTTGAAAGCAAGCTTCTAAATCAATAAACGTATATCCGATATGAAATGGACAATCCGCAACCTTCTAATGCCCTAAGTATATAAGGTCATATCTGAGTGAATGTCTAAAAAGATCATTCCTGCTAGTTGTCCACTCAACTAGTTAATGTTCAATTGTTTGTAATCGTTTGTAGTTTGAAAACATGTATGGCCCGTTGGTGATGGGTTGTAATAATAATTCCAAAGTATTATTATCATGTTTGTTACATTGTGTGCTTATAAAGTATGTTCGTATGTTTGTCATTTGTATCGAGATGTGAAAGTGTCGCTCGAATGTAAGTTCGTGCGAGTATAAACTTGTGCGAGTGAAATCTCGTATGTATCCAAGTTGTAGTGTATTTTCTCAAATTATATGTGTTTTCATGTATGAGTACCATTGTATACTTATAAAGTATATGTATTTGTATGTTCTAGTGTTATCGTATAAAGTATATTTGTCGTTACGTGTATTTGATACTTGGTTAAAGAACTCAAGTTACTAACAAGCCATTGAACTAAATCTCAACTCGCAGATCTCAGTTCGGTTCGAAGATCTCGGTTCGGTTCGCGGATCTCGGTTCGGTTTGCGGATCTCGGTTCAGTTCGTAGAACTGACTGTTAGTGATTTTTGTTTTTAGAAACGTGGTCAAAAGGGCTCAGTTTGACCCGAAACCTTTAGGGTAGTCTTAAATATGTTTCTAAGGCTCGGAAAAATTATCGTTACGTTTCGTGGTTAGCCCGAAGTGTCGGTTTTAAAAACATTACGAAATCAGTCCCTATGTGTGTTTGACAGATTTTTGGGTCTGTTTCAAGGCTCGATTTCACCAACGAGATGTTAGAAATAAAATCTGAGAAAAATCATGGTCATTCTATAATATCTTGGATATTTTGTGTAATTTTTCCATAATTTTTGGGAGTCGTTTAGTGGGTCAAATAAAATTGTGAACCACCTGAGGTCCAGTTTTAACCAAAACAAGCACACGTTCATAAATCAATTAACTGGGCTAAATCCGTGTATTTTCAAGAGGGCCATAGAAGACCTTTTTGTACTCAATATATTTAGGAAAATTTTGGCTTAAGTCTCATGCATTTTAGTGGTCTAGAACTCAAGTTATAGCTCCGAGAAGTTGACAAAAATTTCGGACAGAAAACTATGATTATATGATTTTTACCACTTGTTTTTGGACATTTCTAGGTTGTGTGGACATATATACATGTAAAAAAGTATTAAAGAGTGAGAGGTTAGTGAGAGAGTGGAGTGAAGAATGAGGGAAATGAGTGTGGTGAGGGTGGTGGTATGGATGATGTTTGAGTGTGTAAGTGACAAAGGAAGGGCATGGGAGGCCATGCCTTCCCATGCGATCCGGCCCAAGGGTGGGCCCCACTGAGGTGTGGGCTCAACAATTTTTATTCCCCAATTCGTGTTCCGTGCGGTGTTCGTTTACCCGATCGTTTAATTAATCGGTCGTACGTTATACGTTTATTATACGTGTTTTTAACCAACGATAAAACTTTGATATTTTTAATAATAGTTTTACTCAAAATAATATATTTTAAGTTATGAAAATATATTTCGGATTTCAGTCGGTTGTCAGTTACGAATTGTATGTTTAATTAAACCGTGTAACGTTTTTAAACGTTATAATCATATGCGTGTAATCGCGATATTTTCACTTGAAGTATTTTATCATAATACTAAATAATGAGTTAGAAAATTATAACTTGAATTTACTGTGTTCGTCGGGCGCGTTTCGCGTATTTTTGTCGCGTTCAGTTACGTTTTATGCAAAACGTATATAGTGTAATATATTTTCAAAATATATTCATGTAAATAATGTTTTTTTGGATAATTCCACATTATTTTGACATTTGGTCACCAACGTCCGTATTAAACCATGTCGGACTCCATCCGATTCGATTTGTTGCACGATTCAAATTAATCGCGTACGTGTGTGTATATATATATGAATACACAAAATGTTGCACATAATTAGCCTAACGCTATCTAATTACATGTAATTATACTGTGATTAGGCACTAATAATAGTCCTAATTTGGCGGGTGTCACATTCTCCCCTTGTTAGGAGAATTTCGTCCCGAAATTTGTTTGAAGTAATGGTATGTGTGTCACCTAAGAATAATTGTGAAAGCTTGATGCCGCCCGAACGGTCGGTCGCGATTTTACTCGCGTCATTGCGGACCTCTCGTTTAGAGCGGCGATCAGAGGGTTTTAAAATTTATATTTGCGGGGCCTAAGTATACCTAGTTACTATTGGTGTATAGCAGCAAGGATGACCTAGGGTCGTTCTCTGAGTCAGTGTATTGTGGATCGTGGACGAAACAGGCGTACTTATCAATCTAGCGGGTTTTTAAAAGATTTTGATTGGTGGTTTTGTTTTTGGTTTTTTATACTTAGGCAGGAAATGTAAATTAAAACAGATAAAGTAAATGTAGATAGCAGATAATCTAGAGAGGGTGTTTGCTATGATTTCGGTAGCCTTATTGATTGGAATGATGTATGATGTATGAAAACGTGTTCTAAAGGTTTGTATTTTATTTATTTCAGGTATCTGTGGAGTAAGCACTAGCCCCCTACTGATAGAGTTCTCGATCAGTATGTCACTGAGCGACTAGGCTATCCTGATTCTGATCGGAGTAGTTTATCCAGCCCACAACACTAACCGGTGAAGGTATAGTGACCCTTATCTGGGATGAAACCCTGGGTGCATGAATAAGGCAACAAACCAACTCGATGTCCGACCTTTCTTAACCCCACAATAATATCTAATTTAAATAAAACATTTAAGACCAAGTTTATAGAGTGTGCTTGATTACTTTCTATCGATGGTTTAGTGAGTCTGGGTGTTGGGTCATGATTCGGTGATTCACATAGACTGATAGCAACGACTCTTTCCGTGATTACCACACTGTACTCCACTGAAAGTGTTTCCATTGATGAACCAAGGACCTAGTCGGTACCAGCTCTGCTGATCACAGATTTGCCGTTATTCTACAAGGCTTAGTAACTGCGGTTTTTCCTCGGCTTCCACGTATTAACTACACCGGAGGTGTTGTCGACGCTATACAGAGTAATCAACCGACTTACGGTACCTTACATTGCTTCACAAAGGCTAACCCAGACTACTTAACTAAGTTTGTATTTAAGCATAATATTATCCATCTATGATATAAACCAGCCCTTACTTTTAAGTCCCAATAAATCCCTAACTTGTCAACAGTGTAATATTCACGTTCAGTTAGAAAACCATATTTCCACGGGTACAGTGTACTTTGCGTTCAGAATAGAAAGCATTATTTCCACGGCTCCAGTGTACTTAGCGTTCAGTTTGAAAACCATATTTCCATAGCCACAGTGTACTTTGCGTTCAAATTAGAAAGCAGTGTTTCCACGATGACGATGTACTTAGCGTTCATTTAGAAAGCGATATTTACACGATTAACAAATCAGACCATGTTCATGTTTGACACAGATAACTAAGTACCTTTGATGGGGTTCGCGACGTCCCATCATTAAGGCCGTAATCACGTTTACTGGTTGAAAGGCGATTAGTTTGATAGGTTTAAAATCATAAATAGAAAGTGAATCAAAGCACTAATTTTCATAGCATCATTCCAACCAATTTACGACTAACTACATCATAGCAAACACGCAATATCACTACTCGCTAATCATGGCAACCAATCCTAAATCTAGCATGACAACAGTAATAACAATCATCATAATGAAATAGATAAAGGATAGATATAACCGTAATAAGAGCGTAGCTGAATACAACTTGAACGTTACACGAGCAGAACTTCTAGTACGCGCCAAGCGATATTACAATATTGCCCCTTCTAACTAGCCGCTAATCTACGACTAATTATATCCTAATATTTCTCCTCTAACTCCTAAGAGTAGTGCTAGAGAGAGAAATCTACTAACTAAACTAAGAAATTAAAAACGTAAAAGAGTGATTGTTGGAGTGATTCTTGAATGTGTGGATAGTGTTGATTGTTGAAAATGAAGAAATGAAGCCTCTATATATAGAACTCGCACAACCGTATCCGTAGACCGTATCCAAAACTTCAAACGCACAACCGTATCGCAAACCCGAATAAAAATCAGATTTTAATCGCCTAAACGCATGATACGGTTGAGCTAGGGCAAATACGGGAGAACTGGAGCGTATACGGGAGAACGTAGGGTGAATACGGGAGAACACAAGCCGTATACGGCTGTGCTAGGCCGTATACGGTCTAGCTAGGCCGTATACGGTCTGTGCTAGGCCGTATACGGTCTAGTTTGGCCGTATACGGTCTAGCTCTCCCGTATCCTGATTCTTCGGTTCTTCGTTTCTTCGTTCGGGCGTAACTTCTTCGTCGTTTATCCGTTTTGAGTGATTCTCGCGCTCACGGTTTCGTAATTTCCTAACGAAGAAAATGACATAAGTTAGAGGTCAAAATTCCAAGTATAGATCAAATTGTGCTTAAATGCGTGAACGGAGGATTCAATGATCGTTTGTGCTCTATTTTACTCGTTTTTAGGTCTTTTTGGTTGATTCTTGAAACATCGTCTATATTTTAGCCCTTATGATGAAATGTGATGTTTAAGTTCATATTTAAGTGTTTTCATTAATAATTGGGCTAAAATGGTGAGATAATGGCACACAAAAACATGACTTTTTGCGTGTCATCAAATATCCCACACTTAGACTTTGCTTGTCCTCAAGCAAAACTCAAAATTCTCACCTGCTTTTAGGAAAAACATTTTGAAAAAAACGAGTTTATTTTTGGGGTGAGTCAAAATATAACAAAAACAACCATCTTCATATACAAGTAACATATCCTGGAAATAAGAGAAAGTAAGGTATTCCTTTCAGAGGCATGAAATGATTCTCTTAGGCATGCTTTCAATTCTCGCGATCTTGGAATATACATGACTAGGCGATCTCACAAGGTGGTCACTCAATTCACTCAAGAAGTGTTTCGGGTTACCTATCAATCTAATCAAACGAAATCGCTCATAAGCCAGTCATGCAACATCCATCGTCATAGGCTTGCTCGAGAATCATATCTCCACCACTTAGGTGAGGACGGTGCTAGCTATCCCAGGACATTCAAAGTGGGTTGTAATGGCAGGTGAGGGTTACGGGGTATGGATAAGTGGAAATTTTTAATTGTTATAAAGGGTTCTGCTTATCTTAAGACTTCTAAACTTTTGAAAAACATTATTTAAACAACCTTTTTAATGAAAACGGAAACGGATAACAGTACGGGAAGATAGCTATTTTGACTTCTATCTTTTGAAAATACACGAAGGAATTTATGACTTTTATAAGAGCGGGAATTTTCGAGAGATTTGAAGCACTTAGCTTTATTCTATTTTTTTTTTTTTTCTTTTGTTTCTATTTTTGGGCTTTTCTAGGGATTTTATTTTGTTTCTTTCTTTTGCCCTTTTGAAATCCTTTTCTTTCTTTCATCTTTTTCATCCTTTTGATGACTTTGCGTTCACTTGGTGTCAATTTTTCACACCATAAACTCTCAACTTTTGATTTATCAAGGGAACGCACGCGAGAGAATTTGAGTAAACACTAGTATTTGTGATTTGGAGTGAAAACAAAAAGGACATTTAAATGACATTTTCCACAAGTTTAAAATTTCTAAGATAAGATTTTTGGTGGGTGTGGAATAAGTGGGTTAAGATTTAAAGGGTTTTGAAAGAAACGAACAGGTTAAGGCTCAACAGGGTTATCTAAGCGGATCATCAACACTAAAGATGAGTGTTGGAAGGGTTTTGGGCTTGAAGAGATATGATAAAAATGGGTTAAATCCTAAGGAATGTCAAGGTCATCTAACTGCACCTATACTGCGTACGGTACTCTACCAATGTGGTCTCGAAGTGCATACCAGGAGCAAGTTCTAATTCCGGATGCATGCATCGGCACACTCAAACAAACGAATAGTGAAGCATTAAAGATGAATGCTTATATTGGCTCAAGATACCTCACTGCAAGTTTTTGGGTTTGTTTGTGCCTAGCCATGCGATGCCCCTTTTAGATTATCATTTTAGACCTAAGAAATTCCTATCTTATTTACTCTTAATTTCCAAAATACCCTACTCATATATGAAAATGCTCCTTCTTAAGACATTTTAACTCAAAAATTTTGAAAATTTTAGCAAAAGTGAGTTTTTTAAACAAATTGAGGAACATTTTCCGAGTTTGCTTTTGGAAATAAGAATCAAACAAGCAAACCTAAGGTATTCTATACCGCTATCCCACACTTAGAGGAACATTGTCCCTAATGTTCTCTTGAGTTGGGATTTGAGAAAAATCCCACACTTAGAGTTTGAACATATCGGAAAATGTTACTCAAGTGTTTGTTTTGGGCTGGAATCCCACACTTAGTGATAAGCTGGGGATATGGCATAGACTACTTTAATGAGAATTTAAAGCTAACAATCATATCAAAAACGAGAGTGAGAACGAGAGAACTCCCCTATTGAAGCGAATGTAGAAGGATGGAATTCTGGAAGATGCGCTGAAGAGGAGATCCTGACAGGAATTCTTCTTTAGCGGCGGCTCCATGTAGATCTTTCGGCTTTGGCGTGCGCAGTTTACAATTTACAGCTTTGTCCTCCATCTTTACACTTCTTTCACTCTCTTGTGAAGATATCTCGTAAGTGTGAACACGTTGGGTATATTTTTACCGACTTCTTATTATAGCTTTTTACCGAAAGTGCCTAAATCCAGAATGTGAAAAGATGTTTTCTAATTCAAAACGAGTTTTAAGTCATGTGTTTTTAAACGAGTTCGAGCATAATGCGTGAAAGTAGCACGCAAGTACCTCAAATGCTCGAAACACATGGCTTGATAAAATTTAATTCCTATTTTCCTGGATTAGGTGGTAAAAGCTGAAGTGGTGTTTTGAAAGCATTTGGTATACCCAAGTGTGAAAGATAGTCAGAGATATATCACTTCTTGGAATTTAAAAACTAATATTATTAATACTAATACTAAGGATACTTATTGCACGGGTTGCCTCCCGAGAAGCGCTTCTATTTAGAGTCGAGGGCTCGACTTTTCCTCTTGGATCAGCCAGAAGAGGATCTCCCAGGACTTGGGATGCGGAATGGAAGTGTCCTGGGGTTTGGTAGGTAGAATCTCATAAAATGTCGTGTGACGACTTCTGTGATGTTCGGGATTCTTTCCACATGAAGAGGATAGGTATGGAAATGCTCCTCAGCAGTTCTTTGCAAGTATAAAAGATCCATTATAGTATCTTGGACTGCCTTGGAGATTGGTCCATTAGTGTCCACAAGGGTGGCTCCATCGTGCTCAAGCGTCTCACGCACCGGTCGATCTGTCCGCAGGGTGTCCATAAATCCGAAGAAGCGTAGGTGGATGTCCTCATGAGTGGCATTGCTGATGTCCTGCCCTAGTTCTTCAATGGACCTGAATATGCCTTGGATCAGCTGTTTCTGATGGTCGGTATACGTGAGCTCTGGTTTCAGGAAGATGTTAATCATCCTGTTGTAAACCTCACGTAACCCATTGTGGAATAGCTGTCTGGGCTGCTCCCATAGGATAGAACCGAAAATTTCTTTAAGTCGTTCAGAGACGAAATATGCAACGTTAACCGTCAAACCTTCTGGAACAGAGGAAGGGATGGCACGTGCTCTCTCGTCTGAACAGACTTGTTCTAGCTTTTCAACGATTATCTGGGCGTGATGCTCGATAGTGCAGCTGATGAAAAACCTGTGTGGTGAGGACTCGTCAATGTGATCATTATCGGCCATAGAGTTTATAAGTCCTTTGAGATCCGCCATTAGCTGAACATCTACTTCGTTTTCAGGGTTCCCAGTAGCATAATCCATGTTGTGTCTGAAATTTTGGAGAAACTCCATCTGTTGGCGTGAATATGGAAATGCGGACCTGATAAATGCTTGATACACCCGGCCATACGTGGTCTTCTGTGTTTCATAGAATTCCTCTTCATCGGGAAAAGGCTCATCATTGTCTGATGATTCTCCTGCGAGGTCGTTGGCGAAGGCATTGATGCGACTAACTAGATGTTGCGGACTCAGGTAGGAGTTGGCTCGATAAACCTCATATTCAGTCTCAATGTCCTCAATAATATCCCTCTGATGTTGCGTGTATTCAATAGTAGAATCTCGTATAATCGCAATCAGAGTTTGGAAATCCTCCTCGTGTTCTTCAATAGCACTAAGCATTTCTTCTGGTTCAGACACGATTGGGATTTCGGTATTTCCTGTAGTAGGAGGAGGGATAATGACTGGAGGGAGAATGATTGGAGTGTGGTGAAGGTGAATGGAGCGGGTATCGATCGGAACATCCATGAGAACGATATCGTCCTCGTCACTCTCGGTTGCTGAAGTGTCTGGAAACTCAACAGCGTCGGTGAGTGGCTGAGACTCGTCGGTGATCTGTGATACTGGCTGGGAAGAGTCCATCTCGATATCCCTCTCGTCTTGGGAATATGAATCATCACCTGATCCAAATGTACCTCCAAGCTCGAAATGTGATCGAGGCTCGGATGAGTCAAGGGGTGGAATCCCTCGAGGAGGTATATGTGGCTTAAGTAGAGACTCATCATCCAGGGAGTGATCAATCGAAGGTTCCTCTGAGTCGCTCTCCGGCAGAGGGATGTAGTTCAAAGCATAGTCTATCTGCATTATCTCTGCGGTCGGAGGGTGTGTCTCAGGAATGTGTGGCGGTATAGCTTCCTCTGGCTCTTCCTCTTCTTCTTCTATCTCCTCTTCTTCTTCCTCAGTCTCCTCTTCTATCTCTTCTTCCTCAGTGTCGGAAGTAATCGTTATGGGCTCGTCAGACATAGGGGTGTCTGGTTCAGAATCATCATCCGTGGTAACTCTTCCTGTCGAAATCGCACATATCTCCGCATGCTCTGTGATAGACTGATCAGCTTGATCGATCTTGAAGGTGATAGTCTCTCCATGAGATCTAAGACTGATAGTCTGAGAATAAACATCTATGATAGTGCGTGCGGTGTTCAAGAATGGTCTACCTAAGATGATAGGGATATGGACATCCTCCTGAATGTCCATCACTACAAAGTCTGTGGGAAATAGGAACTTATCAACTTGAACCATGATGTTCTCAGCTATTCCCTTAGGGTGTCTAATGGATTGGTCAGCTAGCTGGACACTCATGTTGGTTGGTTTAAGGGGTCCTAATTCCAATCTAGTGTAAAGCGAATAGGGCATCAGGTTGATACTGGCTCCTAGGTCGGCTAGAGAGTGTATCATGCCCGAGTGATAGATTGAACAGGGTAGGGTAAAGCGTCCAGTATCACCTAATTTCTCAGGGATAGAGTTCTTTATAAGAGCTGAACATTCCGCGTTCAGTGGGACATTGGGTACTTCGGGTACCTTATCCTTGGTTGATAAGAGTTTTAGGATGTATTTTGAACTGGAAGGGGTTCGGGACACGGTGTCCATGAACTTTCCATCGAGACGGAAGTCGTTAGCCTTATAGGCTTTCTTAAGACGGCCGGGAAACGGGATGCGTACTTCCCTTTGTGGTGTAGGGGCAGATGGGGACTCAACTGTCGTCGGGACAGGAGTATCTTCCTTCACCGGATAAGGAGTGGGAGGTTGGCTCGGTGCCACCTTTTTGTCTGTAGTACTCATCTGTTTGGCCTCTTCTACGTGTGGGTTCTGTACCGTGTTACTAGGGAGATTACCTTGAGGCCTAGAGTCAAGACGTTGGGCTAGCTGTCCTATCTGGGTCTCAAGATTTTTGAGAACGGCCAGTTGGTTCCTAATGAATAGGTCGGTTTGGTCCTGCCTAGCGCTAGTCTTTTGGTTAATTTGGTGCTGGCCTTGGATGAACTTAGTGAGGGTATCATCCGTACTAGTAATGGGTACTATAGTCTTAGAGGGTTCGGTTGATTGAGCTGCGTCGGGTGCAGTCAATGATAGTGGTTGGTTATAGGTAAGTTGGGGTTGTTGTTGATAAGAAGGGTACCTAGGTTGGTAGTTGGGCTGAAAGGGTGGTTGGTTTCTAGGTGGGTATTGGGTGTCTCTAGTCCTAGGCGGAGAGGTTCGAGCGAAGCCAGGTGGATTTTGTTGGCGAGCTGGAAATTGAGCGTAGTAAACCGTTCCGTCAGCAGGATCCTCGTACTCAACCCTATAACTTTCTGTTGGGAGGTTGGCACAGTTCTGGCATGCATTAACTTGATGGGCGTGCTGGGATGGTTTCTTCATTTCGCCGATCTGCTTCGTCAGATGCTCGATCTTCTCTGTCAGAGACTTGATAGCTTCGGTTTGGAATGGATTGGGTGCAGCAATCGGTGCTGATGGTGAGGAATGCTCACCAGAGTTCCAGTCGTGATGGTGCATCGTCATATTCTCGATCAAGTTCCAAGCTTCCTCATCGGTGAGTTGCATGAAGTTGCCCTGAGCAGCGGCGTCAAGGGTAGTGCGATGGTTTGGAGCAAGACCGTTGTAAAACGTGCACAGCTGGCTGGTTTTCTCTATAAGGTGGTTAGGGCATTTGTTCAACAGACTCTTGTATCTCTCCCATGCTGTATAGATAGACTCATCATGAGCTTGGTGGAAGTTCATAATGTCATTCTTGTACTTGGTTTGCTTAGCCGGAGGAAAGTACTTAGTAAGGAATTTTGTAGCCATATCCGTCCAGGAGGTGATAGAGCCGGTCTCTAATCCCTCAAACCAAGTCAAAGCGTGGTGAGTAAGCGAATAGGGGAATAGGTATAGACGGACTATATCCTGATCAACCCCGTTCTGCTTGTACGAGTTGGTAGTCTGAATGAATCGGTTGATGTGGGCGTTAGGATCGTCATGGGGTAAACCATGGAATTGGCAGAATTCCTTGATAAGCTGAACGATATGATGTTTAAGCTCGAAGGACGCGCCGTCGATGACCGGATAGCTGATGGGTCCACCTCGACCTTCAATTGATGGTTTGGTGCTATCGGCAAGCGTGACACGTGCAGCCATCGGTTGTCGGTTGCGGAAGCGTTTCTCCTTGCGGATCGTTCGGATGATCGTCTCAGGATCGGGTACGAAAGTGAGAGATTCGAATCCGGATGATCGGGTCAAATATCGTTGTGTGTTGTGGGAAGGAATTTTCGAATGGAACAAGGAAAAATGAAAACTAAACTAAACTAAACTACGGGATACTAGAAAGAAAAAATTCGTCTGGAACGTCTTCAGATCTTACGGCTGACTCCCCGGCAGCGGCGCCAAAAGCTTGATGCCGCCCGAACGGTCGGTCGCGATTTTACTCGCGTCGTTGCGGACCTCTCGTTTAGAGCGGCGATCAGAGGGTTTTAAAATTTATATTTGCGGGGCCTAAGTATACCTAGTTACTATTGGTGTATAGCAGCAAGGATGACCTAGGGTCGTTCTCTGAGTCAGTGTATTGTGGATCGTGGACGAAACAGGCGTACTTATCAATCTAGCGGGTTTTTAAAAGATTTTGATTGGTGGTTTTGTTTTTGGTTTTTTATACTTAGGCAGGAAATGTAAATTAAAACAGATAAAGTAAATGTAGATAGCAGATAATCTAGAGAGGGTGTTTGCTATGATTTCGGTAGCCTTATTGATTGGAATGATGTATGATGTATGAAAACGTGTTCTAAAGGTTTGTATTTTATTTATTTCAGGTATCTGTGGAGTAAGCACTAGCCCCCTACTGATAGAGTTCTCGATCAGTATGTCACTGAGCGACTAGGCTATCCTGATTCTGATCGGAGTAGTTTATCCAGCCCACAACACTAACCGGTGAAGGTATAGTGACCCTTATCTGGGATGAAACCCTGGGTGCATGAATAAGGCAACAAACCAACTCGATGTCCGACCTTTCTTAACCCCACAATAATATCTAATTTAAATAAAACATTTAAGACCAAGTTTATAGAGTGTGCTTGATTACTTTCTATCGATGGTTTAGTGAGTCTGGGTGTTGGGTCATGATTCGGTGATTCACATAGACTGATAGCAACGACTCTTTCCGTGATTACCACACTGTACTCCACTGAAAGTGTTTCCATTGATGAACCAAGGACCTAGTCGGTACCAGCTCTGCTGATCACAGATTTGCCGTTATTCTACAAGGCTTAGTAACTGCGGTTTTTCCTCGGCTTCCACGTATTAACTACACCGGAGGTGTTGTCGACGCTATACAGAGTAATCAACCGACTTACGGTACCTTACATTGCTTCACAAAGGCTAACCCAGACTACTTAACTAAGTTTGTATTTAAGCATAATATTATCCATCTATGATATAAACCAGCCCTTACTTTTAAGTCCCAATAAATCCCTAACTTGTCAACAGTGTAATATTCACGTTCAGTTAGAAAACCATATTTCCACGGGTACAGTGTACTTTGCGTTCAGAATAGAAAGCATTATTTCCACGGCTCCAGTGTACTTAGCGTTCAGTTTGAAAACCATATTTCCATAGCCACAGTGTACTTTGCGTTCAAATTAGAAAGCAGTGTTTCCACGATGACGATGTACTTAGCGTTCATTTAGAAAGCGATATTTACACGATTAACAAATCAGACCATGTTCATGTTTGACACAGATAACTAAGTACCTTTGATGGGGTTCGCGACGTCCCATCATTAAGGCCGTAATCACGTTTACTGGTTGAAAGGCGATTAGTTTGATAGGTTTAAAATCATAAATAGAAAGTGAATCAAAGCACTAATTTTCATAGCATCATTCCAACCAATTTACGACTAACTACATCATAGCAAACACGCAATATCACTACTCGCTAATCATGGCAACCAATCCTAAATCTAGCATGACAACAGTAATAACAATCATCATAATGAAATAGATAAAGGATAGATATAACCGTAATAAGAGCGTAGCTGAATACAACTTGAACGTTACACGAGCAGAACTTCTAGTACGCGCCAAGCGATATTACAATATTGCCCCTTCTAACTAGCCGCTAATCTACGACTAATTATATCCTAATATTTCTCCTCTAACTCCTAAGAGTAGTGCTAGAGAGAGAAATCTACTAACTAAACTAAGAAATTAAAAACGTAAAAGAGTGATTGTTGGAGTGATTCTTGAATGTGTGGATAGTGTTGATTGTTGAAAATGAAGAAATGAAGCCTCTATATATAGAACTCGCACAACCGTATCCGTAGACCGTATCCAAAACTTCAAACGCACAACCGTATCGCAAACCCGAATAAAAATCAGATTTTAATCGCCTAAACGCACGATACGGTTGAGCTAGGGCAAATACGGGAGAACTGGAGCGTATACGGGAGAACGTAGGGTGAATACGGGAGAACACAAGCCGTATACGGCTGTGCTAGGCCGTATACGGTCTAGCTAGGCCGTATACGGTCTGTGCTAGGCCGTATACGGTCTAGTTTGGCCGTATACGGTCTAGCTCTCCCGTATCCTGATTCTTCGGTTCTTCGTTTCTTCGTTCGGGCGTAACTTCTTCGTCGTTTATCCGTTTTGAGTGATTCTCGCGCTCACGGTTTCGTAATTTCCTAACGAAGAAAATGACATAAGTTAGAGGTCAAAATTCCAAGTATAGATCAAATTGTGCTTAAATGCGTGAACGGAGGATTCAATGATCGTTTGTGCTCTATTTTACTCGTTTTTAGGTCTTTTTGGTTGATTCTTGAAACATCGTCTATATTTTAGCCCTTATGATGAAATGTGATGTTTAAGTTCATATTTAAGTGTTTTCATTAATAATTGGGCTAAAATGGTGAGATAATGGCACACAAAAACATGACTTTTTGCGTGTCATCAACATGCGTCAAGTAGAGTGATGTCCCATTTGTTTTGCCTTCCTCCCCTTGTTAGGTTAGTGCCTGATGTATCGCAAAAAGTCACGTTTTTACATGCATTAATTGTCTCATATTTAGCTCTTTTCTAACAAATACATCTTAAAATCATCATTATTCAATTACTTTTGTTAGAAAGGTATAAACTAGTCGGTCTTTTAAAAATCAAGCAAAAAAGGGCGGAAAACTGACCTAAATAGGCACCGTTTTGAGCCTAACCCTAATTCCACTGTAAACTTCATACCAGAACCTCACAATTGTCTTATTTTGTAGCTATGGAGATTACGAGAATGTGGATATGTGGATTGCTCAAGATGGGTCAAGGATGAGAGAGTTACGCAGCAAACAGCACAACCGAAGACTACGAAACGTATTCTGGACACGCCCGGGTTCCACACCTCCAATTTCTACCAAATTGGCATAATTAGAAGCATAACGGAATTACGAGACCGTAGGCGTAAGAATCAAGTCAAACGGACGTGAAACGAAGAAGATACAGCCTTCCGAAGCAACGAGAAAAGTCAGAAAAATCACACGGCCTAGCACACGGCCACCACCAAGCCGTGTACGGCCCTGGTGAAGCCATGTACGGCCCTAAACAAGCCATGTACGGCCTTTTTAGGCCGTGTACGGCCCTGGTTGGTCTTGTGGCCTCTCGTTTTGCTTCGTTTGCTTATACGTGCATGCTTGTGGACTTGTACTCTTGTATCCTTGGTTGCCTATAAATAGAGCACCCCTCATCCTCATTTCACACACCATTCTTCATAGAATTCTCTCACTTTCTCTCTCACACATTCTTTCTCTCTCTAGTTTAGATTAGGTTAGTTTCTCTCTCTAGTTTCTCGATCTAGAGAACTAGAGAGATGTAGGCACGGTTCGAGTGGGGAAGATAGCTGTAGCTTGGGAATTTTATTGTATTGAAGTTTTCAAGATTCTAGCTTGTACTACTTAGTGTTACGCTGCTTAAATACTGGTTATTACTTATTCCTTTACTTACAGTTATTATGTTATGTTTGCATGATATCTTTGTTTGTGCTGCGAATATTGCCATGCTATTTACGTAGTTTAATACTGTGATTGTTGTGTTGGTGCATTTTGTGTGTCAGTCAGTTGGTCAAATGTTTGTAATTGTCAAAGTCAATTAGTCTGCGTATGTATAATGTTTAGTGTGTATATGCGAGTCTGTAAACGAATAGTGAAATAGAAAATATACACTGAATTAGTGTTTAGGCGACACTATATGCGACACTAGGTTAGTGTCGCATTAGGGTTGTAACCTGCGACACTTAGAGAGTGTCGCAGGGTTGGCAGTTTACACTATATATAGAAGAGTTGAACTCAGAATTAGGGTTAGACGTTTAAGAGAAAGGGTGAGCCATTTTCGTGAGGGTAGAGAGGAGAAAACGAGTTTGTGTTTGTGATTGTAAAGCTTTACGATTCAATTGTGAATATATACAAAAGCTTATAGAATTGTTCGTGTTCGTGTGATTCGTAAACGTTCATATATTCAATCAAACTGATTCCTCACGTGTGATTGATTATCGATCCGATCAGATCCAAGCTAACGGGACTTTCAACTGGTATCATAGCAAAGAATCAAGGATTCGTCGGTTTCGGATCGTTATTTTGAGCGTTTTCGGTTGATCGCGAAGGTATTAATTGTTATTAATCTTTTCTAAGTTGATTTGCTTGATTAGATCGATTTCTGGAGGTGTGTTTGTGTTGGATCGACGTTTGGTTTTCGAAATTTCGTTAAGGTTTCGGGAAATTTCGATTTTTGGGGTTTTTGGTCGCTGCTGTGCGATTTAGCGACACTTACCAGCGACACTTGGTCCTTTAGCGACACTTCTTAGCGACACTTCCTTGAGTGTCGCCAATTAGGGTTTCAGCGACAGTTGTGATATTTTGTGACACTTGATAGCGACACTTATCCTAGTGTCGCCATCTGATATTGTGCGACACTTATATAGCGACACTACCTTGTAAGCGACACTTCTTAGCGACACTAACCTAGTGTCGCTTTAGATTCGGAAAAAAAAAGAAATTTTTTTTTTTTCGAATTCACAATTTTGCGTTTCCACAATTTTTCCTTAGCTTTAAAAGTGTTCAATTTTAGCCTGGAAAAAGTTTCATTTTACACGGGCATTTTTGAACGTTTTCGGACGATCTTTTGGCAGGAAATTTGCGAAAAATTTTATAGTACAAAATTTTGTTTTTGAGCTTAAAAGGGCTTATTTTTAGTGTCGGAAAAGTTTCGCTATATTAGGGTCGTTTTCGAAATTTTCGAATTCAATTTTGGAGGGAAAAGTTGCAAGAAGCCAAATAACTTTCTGGTTTGAAGATGTCTTCTAAAGCTCTTATGCGTTACAATGGTGGACCTGTTAGAGAGAATGAGCCCCCTATGTTTTCATCAGATAAAGATTATGCTGAATGGAGATTTGAGTTCGAAGCCTTCATATCTAAAAATGATCCAGATATGTGGAACTCATTGGTTGAAAGATATGAAAGACCAGTAGTTGGACCAAAAAATTTAAGAGTATCACCACAAAAGTCTTACAATGGTATGACTCTCGAGGAGAGAAAAGCTTGGGATATTGAAAAGAAAACCCATGCTGCAATATTAAAATGTTTATCAAATGACGTTAAAAAGTTGTTCAAACATTATGATATTGCATACGATCTCTGGCATGCAATTGAAAAACGATGTGGAGGATATGAAAAATACAGGATTAGTAAATTAGAACTTGTCAAGAAACAGTTTGACACATTTGATTTACTATCAACTGAATCTTTGGACGTTGAGTTTAAGAGATACTCCCAACTCGTAAGAGAATTGGCTGAAGGAGGAATAGTACTTACTAATGGAGAAGTAAACAAGAAGTTATTAGGTACTTTACCTAACGATTGGGATTCCAAGGTGAAAGTTTTGGAACAAGATCCAGAACTTGAACTCTTGGATTTGGAAGATCTCATTGGTAGATTACAGGTATACGCTCTTGACCTGAAGAAGAAAGGAAAGATGTCAGAGACTGATACTCAAAATCCTAGTCTCAATGATACTTCCAGATCTAATTCCAAGTCAGCTACATCTCCCTCTGGTAGCACTTCATATGCCTCATATACTTCTCATATAGCTCCTTCAAAGGCCACTAAGGATCATGCTACAGTATTTACAGCTTTCCTAAACTCTTATGAGAATTTTCTTTCCAAGAAGGCTAGTACTCTGCAGCTTACGGAGGAAGATTTTGAACAGATCGACTCTGATGAACTAGAGCAAATGGACATCAAATGGAGCATGGCCATGATAACCCAAAGGACAAAGAAGTTTCTTCAGAGAACGGGTAGAAAAGACCTGGATGATGATGGTGATACAGCTCTTGGTTTTAATAAAAGCAAGGTGAAATGCAAAATCTATCAGACTTATAGACACTTTACTAAGGAATTTGTGAAGGAAAAGTATCCCCCATCTGGATTCACTACACCTTCAGCTCCCAAGACTCCAGAGAATAGCACAACATCACAGGCGATGGTGGTGTTTAATCAAGGAATGTTTCATTGGAGTGCGCTTCAAGGAAATGTTCAACACAGTGCGCTTTTGGCAAAGATACATGAGGTAGAAACAGAACCTGAAGAACATTTTACTTGCATATCCTGTATTAAATTGGCAGCTTCTTTAAAATGTTTTCAAATAGATAATGAAGACTTGTTAGAAAAAGTTGTTAAACTTACTGAGTTAAATAAGTTTTTGAAAGCAAATGAAAAACTTTATGATAAACAAATCGAGGCTTATAAGTTAGACACGCAGACTTATAAATCAAAAGTTTTTAGTCAACAAGATGCTATAAATAGCTATCTTAAAGAAATCGAATTGTTAAACCAAGAACTTTCTGAATTAAAGTCTCAGTCTGTGAATTTCAATAAAAAAATCTCAAGTTTCTCAGAGTCTCTTGACGTTTTCGATGAAATCGTTAACAAGCAAAGGACGGATATAAGTAGTAAGGCGGGACTGGGATATAACACAGTCCCACCCCCTACTAACCACTATCCTCTGCCTATTAAGGAAGGCACCGAAGAACTTGTAGCTGACTACTCATCATGGCCAGCTACAAAATGTAAAGAAGCTAAGAAACATGCAAATGAGAAAACGAAAAGACCAGAGTATCCTTTGCCTAAGTTTGTTAAGTCTGATAGTACACCTCCAGTTAGTGTAGATGAGGGTGTTGAGATAGAGGATCTACCGGAAGAGGCTGAAATTAAAGTTGAAAAAGTGAATGTTAAGCCCGAAAATTATATACTTACCAATGAAACTGTAAAGGTTTTAAATAAAAAGGGTAAAAACAAGGTTGAAAGAAAATCCAAAAAGGTTCATGTAACACCCCCAAATTTAATGATTTGCGGAAGCTTGATTTGGGTGTTACTAATCAATAACAAAGCACAAAGATATATAGTAAACGACTCTATATGCGTCATTTTAACAAAATATATTGATAATAGAAATGTCTACAACATTTAAAGCTTTACATAGCTCGAGTTTAAATCAAATGAGATTTCAGTACATAAGTACTTGTACAAAATATACTAATGCAAGAAAATCTCAATCTTCTGTATGCTGACTCGAACTAAAATCCTGAAGCAGAAACATCCTACTGCTTGGTACCTGCGATATATGCTAAAAGGTCAGCTAAAAGCTGGTGAGCTCACAGGTTTGAAATCATTTAATATAGTGTGAACCGCAAGATTTAAATAATGAATTGCATCCAGCAATTAAATAGTGAATTGCATCCAGCAATTAAATAGTGAATTGCATCCAGCAATTAAATGATAGTCATCGTGTATACAGCCATGAGCACATAGTTGAGCTTAACTCGAGGGCCGGGTCCCCTATAGAGAATTCCGGGCGAGGTGCCTCCACGAATGCCTAATCAACATTCGTCTTCCCAAATATTAGTACGTCCGTTTACCCGGTTAGTGCTTGCTAACCCGGACGAGGTGGGTCAATCCTATATGGTACCATATACTAATATTCACGTTACAACGTATTAACAACTATGCTGACGGAGGACTTTAAATGATTAGTTTCGAAAAACTCATGTAGTATATGAAAAGTTGGTACTTGCCTTCACATGTTAAAAGTTGAGCAGTATATCACACCCCTGAGTAAAACAGTAAAAAGAGGGGCTATGAGACTCACCTGAGTATGAGTGCGTTTAAACAAACGTAAGTTGATTAGCCGAGTATGAAGTCCAAAGACTTGTAACCTGAGGGTGTCCACGACACGCGGTGGTTATAATCATGATTTGGGTATCTCAACAGATCACCCTTGTAGTTGTTCGTTCAACTATAATGTCCAAATTTCCACTATTTGGTTGATAAGTTTGAGTATTTGAAAAGTGTACGGCCCGTCGGTGACGGATTTGTAATAATAATCTCAATTATTATTATTTTGATTTCGTGTCGTTTTACTTGAAAAATGTGTTTTGATTGTGTTTTAGAAGCCGTTACGAAATCTAAGTACGGGGGTCCGGGGGCAGCGCCCCTGGTAGCGGGGTCCAAGGGGCGGCAGCCCCTGGCGGGGTCCAAGGGGCAGAGCCCCTGGCTGGGGTCGAGCTGCCAGGTCAGCTTGGAAAATTTTTATTTCTACTATATTGCTTTAAGGAAAAACGCACCTGGACTTGAAATTGGGTGAAATCGAGTGATAAAATTTAGGGTCTCGACACTTAGTGAAAATCTATGTTTTTGAGGTTCTGATTTGTGCGACGTTGGGTGCGACGTCGCAGGTAGGATTGCGACGTTGAGCATGACGTCGCTAAAGGCGACGTTTCGCAATTTAATGCTACGTAGGGTGCTGCGTCGCTAATGCGACGTTCGCAAGTCAATGCGACGTAATAGGCTGCGTCGCTATATGCGACGTCGAGGATTCGTGCGACGTTGTGACTGACGTCGCACTATGCGACGTTACGAGGGGTTTTGCGACGTTGAAGCCGACGTCGCATAAATTCTGGGCCAACTGCGACGTAGCGGTCTGTTGGCCGGAAAATGTGTCGAAAACGAGTTTTTCGGTTTCCGTTCGGTCCAAAACTTTTACCCAACCCATATATGGACATTTTAAGTGTATACAAACGACCACAAGTCGAAAATAATGGAAATCAAAGAGTTTCGAGAATTGTCGGAAACTTACAAAGTGTCGGATCAAAAATCCGAAAAGATAGGATGATAGATCGTGATGCCGTGGTCGTTTTTCTCCAAAGCGGTGCTAAGATCCGAGTGCGTTTTAGGTTGTTATTTTGAAGATTAGTGAGTTGGTGGTGGTGTGGTGATTTTAGAGAGAAAAGGAAGAAAGAGAGTGTAAGAGAGAGAGAGAGAAAAGATAGAAATGGGGAAAAAGGAGGGAGGTGGGAGTTTAACCTCCCACTTTTCAGTCTCCGCAATCGCGGTCCGTGCGGTGTTCGTTTACTCCGTCGTTTAAACGTTAAATAATTATTTTACATATTAATTGGTACATTTTAAAATACAATTTATTACGCGATATTTTATTTAAATATTTTACTAATCACTTTGTATTTGAATTATAAAAAGGTAAGTTAATTTGTTTGCGCGTTTTACATTTTAAATTATGTAAGTCTTGGGTTGTACGATACGAATGAATACGAAATATTATTATAATAATATTTTTGACATAACAACGTTATTTAATAAAATTGGTCACCAATGTTCGTATATAATTGAATCGAAATACATCCGATTTAAATTGCGTACGATTTAATCAAATCGCATTTTCGTATATATTCAACAATATATATAATTCGATACATTAATTAGCCTAACCAGGAACTAATTACATGTATTAACATATGATTAGGCACTAATTACTAGTCCTAATTTGGCGGGTGTTACATTCTCCCCCTGTTAGAAGAATTTCGTCCCGAAATTTAGCTCGAGGTCGTGTTCGATGTAGAATCAGTGAAAAGTTGAGGATATTTGAGTCGCATCTGGTCTTCCCGTTCCCAGGTGAATTCCGGACCACGCCGCGAATTCCATCTGACCTTGACGATGGGAATACGACTTTGTTTCAGTTGTTTGACCTCACGGTCCATAATTTCAGCGGGTTCCTCAACGAAGTGAAGTTTATCGTCAACACGAATTTCATCTAGTGGAATGATAAGTGTCTCATCAGACAGACACTTCTTCAAATTTGAAATATGAAAAGTGGGGTGCACGCTGCTGAGTTCGGATGGCAGCTGCAATCGATAAGCTACTGGGCCAATCCGTTCGAGGATCTCAAAAGGCCCGATGTACCTGGGATTTAACTTCCCGCGTTTGCCAAAACGGATGACGCCTTTCCAGGGCGATACTTTTAAGAGTACTCGATCCCCAACTTGGAACTCGAGTGGTTTGCGTCTCACGTCAGCATAACTTTTCTGACGATCACGTGCGGCTTTGAGTCGATTTTGGATTTCCACAATTTTCTCAGTGGTGGCGTGTATGAGTTCAGGACCAGTGAGTTGACTATCTCCCACTTCAGTCCAACAGATCGGTGATCGGCACTTACGACCGTACAGTGCCTCAAAAGGTGCAGCCTTAATGCTGGCGTGATAGCTGTTATTGTACGAGAATTCGCACAACGGTAGATGTCTTTCCCAGTTTGTACCGAAATCAACTACACAGGCGCGTAGCATATCTTCCAGTGTCTGAATGGTTCGTTCACTTTGGCCATCGGTTTGAGGATGGTACGCGGTGCTCATATCGAGATGAGTACCCAATGCTTTTTGAAGTGATTGCCAAAAGTGAGAGGTAAAGCGGGCATCTCTGTCAGAGATGATTGAGATTGGAACGCCGTGATGAGAAAATATTTCTTTGATGTAGATTTGTGCAAGGCGTTCCATTTTATCGTTTTCTTTGATTGCCAGGAAGTGAGCAGATTTGGTGAGGCGATCGACGATCACCCAAATGGTATCGCAACCGCTCGCCGACTTGGGTAGTTTGGTTATGAAATCCATGGCAATTTGTTCCCATTTCCATTCAGGGATTTCAGGTTGTTGGAGTAAGCCGGAAGGTTTCTGATGTTCGGTCTTGACTTTCGAGCAAGTAAGACACCTGCTGACATAAGTGGCGATTTCGGCTTTCATGTTTGGCCACCAATAAAATTTCTTGATGCCGTGGTACATCTTATCGGATCCCGGATGGATAGAATATTTAGACTTGTGAGCTTCATCCATCACCAAGTCTCGTAGGTTCCCGAAACTAGGCAACCAGATTCGGTTTGAGAAATACCTAATCCCGTTAGGTTTGGTTTCAAACTGTTTGTCAATACCCCGCAAGGCTTCGTTTTTGATGTTTTCAGGTTTCAGGGCTTCGATCTGAGCGGTATGAATCTGAATGGTAAGATCGTTGTGAATGGTCATACTGAGGGCTCGGACTCGAAGTGGTTTTGGTCGTTCCTTTCGACTGAGGGCATCGGCTACAACATTAGCCTTCCCTGGATGGTACTTGATCTCGCAATCGTAATCGGTAAGCAACTCGACCCATCGACGTTGCCTCATATTGAGATCCTTCTGATCGAAGATGTGTTGGAGACTTTTATGATCGGTAAAGATGGTGCACTTAGTGCCGTAGAGATAATGTCTCCAGATTTTGAGCGCAAAAACGACAGCTCCAAGTTCGAGATCGTGAGTGGTGTAGTTCTTTTCGTGAATTTTCAGCTGTCGTGAGGCATAAGCAATAACTTTATCTCGTTGCATCAACACGCAACCGAGACCTTGATGAGAAGCATCGCAGTATACCACGAAGTCATCGGTGCCTTCGGGTAAGGATAGGATTGGAGCACTGCAAAGCTTTTGTTTCAAAAGCTGGAACGCTGACTCTTGTTTCTCGGTCCAATCGAACCTTTTGTCCTTCTGAGTCAGTACCGTGAGTGGTTGAGCTATTTTAGAGAAATTTTCGATAAATCGCCGATAGTACCCAGCAAGACCCAAGAATTGTCGTACTTCAGTTGCAGAGGTGGGTGCTTGCCAGTCTTTGATTGCCTCGATCTTTGATGGGTCCACGTGAATTCCCTGACTGTCGATCACGTGACCAAGGAATTGAACAGTTTGGATCCAGAACTCACACTTAGAGAATTTAGCGTAAAGCTCCTCGTGTCTAAGTAGTTCAAGGATGGTCTTAAGGTGTTGCGCATGTTCCTGCTCGTTGCGCGAGTAAATGAGTATGTCATCGATAAAGACAATGACAAACTTGTCGAGGTAAGGTTTGCACACCCGGTTCATGAGATCCATGAATACAGCCGGTGCGTTGGTTAGACCAAAGGGCATCACTTGGAATTCGTAGTGCCCGTAATGAGTTCTGAAAGCAGTTTTTGGAATATCGGTATCGCGAACTCGTAACTGATGATAACCTGATCGCAGGTCGATTTTTGAGTAGAAACTTGAACCCTGAAGTTGGTCGAATAGATCATCAATGCGAGGAAGTGGGTATCGGTTTTTGACGGTCAACTTGTTCAATTCTCGGTAATCGATGCACATTCGGAATGAACCGTCCTTCTTTTTGACAAATAAGACCGGAGCTCCCCAAGGTGAAGAACTCGGTCCAAGGGGCAGAGCCCCTGGCTGGGGTCGAGCTGCCAGGTCAGCTTGGAAAATTTTTATTTCTACTATATTGCTTTAAGGAAAAACGCACCTGGACTTGAAATTGAGTGAAATCGAGTGATAAAATTTAGGGTCTCGACACTTAGTGAAAATCTATGTTTTTGAGGTTCTGATTTGTGCGACGTTGGATGCGACGTCGCAGGTAGGATTGCGACGTTGAGCATGACGTCGCTAAAGGCGACGTTTCGCAATTTAATGCGACGTAGGGTGCTGCGTCGCTAATGCGACGTTCGCAAGTCAATGCGACGTAATAGGCTGCGTCGCTATATGCGACGTCGAGGATTCGTGCGACGTTGTGACTGACGTCGCACTATGCGACGTTACGAGGGGTTTTGCGACGTTGAAGCCGACGTCGCATAAATTCTGGGCCAACTGCGACGTAGCGGTCTGTTGGCCGGAAAATGTGTCGAAAACGATTTTTTCGGTTTCCGTTCGGTCCAAAACTTTTACCCAACCCATATATGGACATTTTAAGTGTATACAAACGACCACAAGTCGAAAATAATGGAAATCAAAGAGTTTCGAGAATTGTCGGAAAGTTACAAAGTGTCGGATCAAAAATCCGAAAAGATAGGATGATAGATCGTGATGCCGTGGTCGTTTTTCTCCAAAGCGGTGCTAAGATCCGAGTGCGTTTTAGGTTGTTATTTTGAAGATTAGTGAGTTGGTGGTGGTGTGGTGATTTTAGAGAGAAAAGGAAGAAAGAGAGTGTAAGAGAGAGAGAGAAAAGATAGAAATGGGGAAAAAGGAGGGAGGTGGGAGTTTAACCTCCCACTTTTCAGTCTCCGCAATCGCGGTCCGTGCGGTGTTCGTTTACTCCGTCGTTTAAACGTTAAATAATTATTTTACATATTAATTGGTACATTTTAAAATACAATTTATTACGCGATATTTTATTTAAATATTTTACTAATCACTTTGTATTTGAATTATAAAAAGGTAAGTTAATTTGTTTGCGCGTTTTACATTTTAAATTATGTAAGTCTTGGGTTGTACGATACGAATGAATACGAAATATTATTATAATAATATTTTTGACATAACAACGTTATTTAATAAAATTGGTCACCAACGTTCGTATATAATTGAATCGAAATACATCCGATTTAAATTGCGTACGATTTAATCAAATCGCATTTTCGTATATATTCAACAATATATATAATTCGATACATTAATTAGCCTAACCAGGAACTAATTACATGTATTAACATATGATTAGGCACTAATTACTAGTCCTAATTTGGCGGGTGTTACAGTTCAAAATCAAATGAAGGATTCAAATGTAAAATCTAAAAGTGAACAACCTTCAACATCAAATTGTTCAACTTTCGGGGCTTCTACATCAACGTGTACACACAAGTATGCACGTTTTGTAATGCCTCCTTTTCTAAGCCTCCTACAGTTTATTCTCCACCTCAACGTGTACACACAAGTATGCACGTTTTGTAATGCCTCCTTTTCGAAAGGCGAATATAAGTTTTAGGTTTAAAATCATAAGGTAAGTCCATTCATAAAGTTTCCATTTTGATGTCGATCCATAATACAACTACCTTCGGTCGTTACCGGCTTCCATGCGTTTGTACTTTGCTCGAAAGCATTTTCAGCACTATACCAAGTAAACAGTCGAATAGGGACCGTCATATTATTTCACGACGCAATTAGAGTCATCCCACAATTACATATGCTAACTACATCATAACAAATACAATAGTAATCTACTCGCTAATCATGGCATAAACTATCTCTAGCATAATTAAAGTATACATATTTAATCAAGATAGATAAGGATAGAAATAACCGAGATTAATATGCGAGAAGGAATAGACTTGAATTAATAAGAGTTGCTCCAAGCGTACACCAAAGATTACAAATACGTTCCTCACCAAGGACTACAAACACGTTCCTTGCTTCTATTTTAACTAGCCTAATACTACTTTAAAGTAAGAAAATAAAGAAAGAAAGAAAAGCTAGAAGCTAGAGAAAGAAAGTGTGTAAGTGTGTAGGTGCCAAGGTGTATTTTGCAAATGAGCCTCATGCCCCCTATTTATAGGAGAGTCTTGGTGCATTTTAGCCATGGGAAGCTCACATTAGCGAAAGGTGGAAAAGGTGGTGCACAGGGTACGAAAAAGGGCGTAAAGGTGGTGCACCGGGTACGAAAAAGCGCGTAAAGGTCTAGCACCGGGTACACGAAAGGACCAAAAAGCGGGAACGGTGCAGGGGGTGGCAGCCTGGTGGTGGCCGGCGGTGGCTGGCTGCTACCCGCACCATTTCGTCGCCTGTTGCCTCGTTTCTCGATTCGTGCGTGTTTTCTTCGTTACGCGTCCGTTTGCATTGATTCTTTTTGCGCTGGATTTGTAATTCAAAAACAAAGCTTTTGATGAAAATATATCCCAAAAATATGTCTCTGAACTTCAGATGTGTCGTACGAATCGTTTGGATCTTCTGGCGTACGTAGAATCTTCATTTTCGTCCGTTTTTGTTGATTCTTCTTCTGTTGCATTCGTAATTTGAAAATGAACATCTTGGAAGAGATGGATGTTAGTGATGAGCACTTTTGTCTTAAAATCTCGTTTTGCTGCCTTGAATCTTCAAACGTGTGTGGAATCTTTGTTTTTCATCCGTTTTGCTTGATTTTCATCGTGCAACCTTATTTTGACCATCTTGTCATAATACTATTGATTTGTAATGTTTTTGAGTTAAAGTGCCAAGAATCATTCCAGAATGAGAGAGATATCGGTAGTAAAAACGTGACTTTTTACGCGATATCAAGTATCCCACACTTTGAACTTTGCTTGTCCTCAAGCAAACTCGAATTTCAACATGGTTAAAGATAAGAAGATAATGAAAAATTTTAAGGCGGAACTTTTTACTAAGGGGTTTTCGGAAAGTAAAATACTTGTTCTTTGAAAAGGAAGGATTGTAATCTTTAGGAGCATGCTTTTGATCTTTGATCTTGGATACATGACTAGGCGATCCTCTCAGGGTGGTCACTCAAATCACTCAAAGTGTTTAGGGTTTCCTATTCTATTATATCAATCACTCAGAATGCCAGTCATGTATCGTTTATCGTCGTAGGCTTGATCGAGAATCAAATCGTTACCTTTTAGGTGAGCGTGAAGTCGATCTAGCCACAATCATTCAAGGAGAGGGAATGTAGGGTTTTTGGAGTGGAATGTTGGTGGTATGAGAGGGGGTTGTGTTGGTTCTTCATAGGTTTTCTTTTTGGTGAAGCGGAAAGCTGAAATTTTTTGTATTTTCGGGAGGATTGACGCCTTTTTCTTTTGGGAGGAGTCTTTTTCTCCGTTTGACTTTCTTTTCTTCGAATTTTCTTGGATATTTTTCTTTCTTTTCTTGGATATTTTTCTTTCTTTGACGTCATATCCTTGTGACTTCTCTTCTTTCATCTTTGGAACTTCTTATGAAGTTCGAGGGATGCTTTTGAGTAGGTAAGGGATAACGTATTTATTTTTGGGTGTATGGATGGGTTCAAGAATGATGTGATTCGATCTCCTTTTTGCTCACCAGTTTGGATTCGAAATGCATAACAAGAGCAAGTTCTGATTCTAAATGCATACATCGGCACACTCAAGAATCGAAAAAGTGAAGCATTAAATGTGAATGCTTTTCATATGGCTCAAGATACCTCACGAATCGAAAGTTGGGTTGTTGTGTGCTTAGTCATGCGATGCTCTTTATTGGATTACTAAACTAATTTTTCAGAAGAATCTGTATTTTATTTGTCCTTCTTCCCCAAAGTAAATCATTCTTCGTCTAAAATTTTTCATTTTCAACATATTTTTAACTCAATTTTGAAAATTTTGTTTACTTTTTTGGAGAAGGATGGTCTTATAAACAGCAACGATTTTAGAATCAAGCATATACCATTATCCATCTGACAGTAGTGCAACTACTGCTATCCCACACTTAAAGGAACATCGTCCTCGATGTTATACTAAGCTCTGAATGGGGTAAAATCCCACACTTAGGGTTTTAAACATCTAAGTCGCATTCTTTCAGTGTGTGTTGGGTTTGAATCCCACACTTAGTGATAAGCATATTGGATATGGTATATTTAAAATGAATGAAAGAGACGGTATAGAAGTACTCCCCGGTAGTTGCAGTGTTCCTTGGTTTGCATTTGCCGGCTCCGTCTTGTTTGGTGCATTCTTGATCAAGTCTTCTTGTGATTGGTCTCGTAGATGTGAACATGTCGGATCTACGATTCTTCTGGTGTTGATGCTTCCTTGCAGGCTGGAGCATGTTTCGTATGATCCGAGTGTGAAAGATAGTCGGAGATTTCATCACTTCTTGGAAAGTAAAATTGCAGAAATGTAAAAACACGGGTTGCCTCCCGAGAAGCGCTCTTTTAAAGTCGAGAGCTCGACTTAGTCCTTTCTTCAGATGATGATGTTGGATGCATCCCTGGTGCTGGATTGGTTACCGTGGTTCCTTGGTAAGCTGTAGCGTGGAGGGAAGTATCGCAGGAATTGCTCTATCATGTCGGCAATGAGAGTTGGTGGAGTGGTGGATTCCATTCTGAAGCTCTTGAAGTGATCAGTGGCTAGTCGGTCGAGAATTGCCATCCCATAGCTGATGTATCGAACTGCCCTTGTGACCGGTCCGTTAGGGTCAATTCGGGTGCAGGTGTAGGTTCGAACAGTTTCACGCTGGGGGTGGTTTCGACCTATCGAGGCAATTAGGGCCATGAATTGAGTCTTCACTTCTTGAAAGTCTTCAGCTAAAGGGTCTCCTCCGAAGGATCTGGTTGCTTGGCATACTTGTCTGATGAGTTGATGTTGCTCACGGTTGAAGGGAAAGTCTGAGTCTGTGAAGATATAGATTAGCTTGCTGAATATTTCACGATATCCATCACGATAAACATTAAGCTCTACATCTTCTTCAGTGTACATTCTGCGTAGTCGAGTTGTCACGTAAGTTGCTAGGTTGATTTGTGACATATGCGGAATGAATCTTGATACCTCACGAGTTTCTTCTTCATATGTTGACTGGTTCAGTTCATCAATTATCAGTTCAACATGATGACCAATGGTGGAATGAATGACGATCCTATAGTTCTCTGAGGCTGTGAGGTGTTCTCCAGTCTCGATGAGATCTAGAAGGGTTCTAAGATCTCCCACCATTCTGATATCGGCATAGTTTTGTGGGTTTCCAGTTGCTCTTTCAAGATGGGTCCTCATGGATGCTAGTGTAGCCTTTTGACTCGCTGAATAGGGAAAAGCTGATCCGGCCAAAGCACAATATACTTTCTGGTATATTTGCTTCTAGCTGCTGCAGAACTCGACTTCTCCCATCGGGTAATTGGGTCTTTCGGGCTGTTGAGCTTCTCTGTTGACTTGTTCTTGAAGGGATTCGGAAAATTCTTGAATATGTCGGATTAGAGTCTGGGGTACTGGTTCTCCATAATTGGCGAGGTATGAATCGTACTCTCGTTCAATTTTCCTTATCAGGTGTCTCTGGGCGGTGGTGTAGTTGTTAGTTGATTCTTTGATAGCCTCCACAATGATGCGTACATCATCGTTTTCATCAATCAGGTCAATCATCTCTTCGTGAGTGTCGATGAGGGGAATTTCTAGTCTTTCAGCTGTGATGACGGGAGAGTTTGGTGGAGCAAGAGGAGTTTGTGGAATAGAGCGTTCATCGAGAGTGACGTCGATACATTCGCCGTCATACTTGACTTCATCTTCAGAATCTTTGTCACGTGAATCTGGGAATTGGTGGAATTCTTCATCTGAGGGTGCGTTGTTGAAAGGTTGGGTACTGTCTATTTCGATGGTTCTGACTTCCGTGGTCGTAATTTTGAAGGTTCTCTTCAACAAAGCCTCCTTTTTGACATGCCTTATATGCAGAGATTCTCTGTAGGAGTTCAACATACAAGTCTGGGTGCTTTGATGATTGGAGTTTTTTTTCAAATTTGTCTATGTCTCGGAGTCGGGTTCGGGTGAAAGGTTTGGAAGGATCGAGATAGGAGTTAAGAATGTTTCCCATTCTTCGGAGATGAGTGGACTTGAGCTCTTGACGGAGGGTTTTATAATCAACGGATTCTTCTGATGAAGAGTAATCATCATAGCTCTGTATCCTATTTACTTCGGCCATTTGTGGTGAATCAATTTGATCTTCATCTTCCTTCATTTCTTCCTCATCCTCTTCAGGTTCTTCTTCTTCCATTTCTTCCGTTACTTCATCTTCCTCAGCGGGTTCTTCCTCTTCTTCCTCAGGTTCTGATTCGTCCTCCTCGGATTCTTCTTCTTCCTCAGCGTCTTGATACTCCTCGTCCTCGTCTCGGTCTGTTTCAGTGTCATAGATCAAGGTTGTTGGTCGAGTGAAACATTGTTCTTCTTCGGGGTCTGATTCGTCATCGGAACAAATTCTGCCTGTTGATATAGCATAGCATTCTTCTTGTTCTGGTGTACAATCCGGTTGGTCGATCTTGTAAGTGATGCTTTCACCATGTGCTCGTAGAACAATCGTGTGGTTGTACACATCAATCACTACTCTAGCTGTGTTCATTAATGGTCTTCCAAGGATAATCGGGATGTTTATGTCCTCGTGGATATCCATTACCATGAAATCCGTCGGAAAGAAGAATTTGTTAACTTGAACTAAGACGTTCTCAGCTATTCCTTTTGGGTATCTAACAGATTGGTCAGCTAGCTGGACAGTCATCTTAGTGGGTTTCAAATTTTCAAGTTCTAGCCTTTTAAACAGAGAGTAGGGCATAAGGTTAATGCTAGCTCCTAAGTCGGCTAAGGCGCTGATATCTCCGGATTGGTAAATAGAACAAGGAATGTGAATCTACCGGTGTCTCCTAGTTTTTCGGGAAAGCTATTCTTAAGTAGGCTGAGGTTTTAGAACTAAGGGGAATGTTGTTTACTTCGGGCAGTTTATCCTTAGTGGACAACAATTTCCTAATATATTTATTACGACCGGGAACTCTAGACATGGTATCAAGGAATTTTCCATCTAGCTTAAAGGATGATAACTTCTTAGGTTGGGCTTTAAGTCTAGCGGGATAAGGGATTCTAACCTCTTTGTTCATGGTCGGAGTGGTTTCCACAGCTGGTATCTTGATCTTTGGTTCTTCCTTTACTGGTACAGTAGCGGGAGGTGGAGTGGCTGCTTCCTTGGTGGTAGTTAGTTGCTTTGCTTCCTCAACATGTGGGTTGTGAACCGTGTTGCTAGGCAAACTTCCTCTGGGTCTGTTCTCAAGACGTTGTGCCAATTGTCCAATTTGAGCTTCCAAATTCTTTAGCACAGCCAATTGATTTCTCATACAGAGGTCGGCTTGATCTTGTCTAGCAGACGTCTTTTGGTTGAGTAGGTGTTGACCTTTCATAAATTGGGTGAAGGCGTCATCTGAACTTGAAGCTGGGGTATTTGTCTTTGCAGGTTGTTCAGCGGTTTGGTTTGTATCGGAAGTGGGTCCAGGAAGTGCGAGGGGTTGGTTGTAAGGAAGTTGTGGTTGTTGTGGGTAAGGTGGGTATCTTGGGGGGTATCGGGGTTGGAAAGGTTGGTTAGTTCTTTGTGGGAATGGAGGTCCTCTAGGTTGGTTATTGTTTTGGTTGAAACCGGGTGGAAAATTATGTGGTCGAGCGGGAAACTGAGCATAGTAGATGGTGCCATCTGCTTCTTCGTATTCCACTTGGTATTCACCAGATGGTTGCGGGTTGGTGCAATGTTGACAGACTTGCACTTGGTGTACTTGGTGCTGTTGTTTCTTAAGTTCTCCAAACTGTTTGACAAGTGAGTCCATTTTCTCTGTCAATACCTTAATTGCTTCGACTGGAATAGGATTCGATGCAGCGATAGGTGCTGAAGTTGTTGAGTGATCTCCAGAGTTCCAATCATGGTGATGCATAGTCATGTTCTCTATCAGGTTCCATCCTTCTTCGTCGGTTTTTGCCATGAAGCTTCCTTGTGCGGCAGCATCGAGGTTGGTTCGGTGGTTAGGGTCTAAACCATTGTAGAAGGTACACAATTGTGCGGATTTGTCGAGACGGTGATTGGGGCGTTTCTTCAAGGCTCCTTTGAATCGTTCCCATGCGGTGTATAATGACTCATCAAAAGCTTGTCGGAAATTCATGATGTCATTTCGAAGTTTGGTTTGTTTAGAGGGCGGAAAGTATTTGGTTAGAAACTTTGTCTCCATTACAGTCCATGAGGGAATAGAGCCGGTCTCTAAACCTTCAAACCATGTTTGCGCATGATGTGTGAGCGAATAAGGGAAAAGGTACAAGCGGATTGTGTCTTGGCTAATTCCATTTTGTTTGTAGGAGTTTGAAAGAGATATGAACTTGTCGAGGTGAGAGTTTGGATCATCACTGGGTAATCCATGGAATTGACAGTGGTTTTGAATTAGTTGGATGATGTGGTGTTTAAGCTCGAAAGATTGACCAGGGGTTTCAGGGTAGAGAATTGGTCCTCCTCTTCCTTCAATAGAGGGTTTACTGTTGTCAGCGAGAGTGATGCGTTCAGCCATTGCTTGTCTAAGCGCGGATTGCTTCTTTTCTCGTCGAATGGTACGTATTATAAGTTCTGGATCAGGGAAATTAAACAGTGGTGCAGATCTAGGGGAACAGGTTATACACTAAAGAAAAACAGACAATAAAGGAAAACTAATAATAAAGAAAATATTTTTGTTTTTTTAGAAGGTTTTATCCTAAGGGTTTACTAGAATTGGGATTGGTTGGGCCTCTGTATCGGACAGTTAGACTCCCCGGCAGCGGTGCCAAAAACTTGATGCGCGCATCGCGAGCGGTTCGCAATGCCGATCGGTGGGTGTTTTAAATTTGTATTTGCTGGGGTCTAAGTGTGACTTACTAATACTGAACCAAAGGCTAGTAGATGGTAAGTATGACCTAGAATCGTTCTTAAAGAAAAACTGAATTGAAACGGAGGTGATCCAATCAATCTTTCTTTTCTAGTAAAGGTTTTAAAAGAGTGCGTTGGGGGTTTTTGATTCAGTTAACTAAGTAAACTAAATAAAGCGAATAAAAGATAATGATAATTCAGATAATAAAAGGAGTATTTGTTGTGAGTTCATTAGCTTATAATGTGGGACGATGACTTATAGGGAAAACGTTTACTAAATTTGGAATGTTCACTAGAGTTGATAGTCCATGGTATAACCAATAGATTCCCTATTAGTCAGTTATCAACTAATATGTCACGAGGAACCGATGTGTCATGATTCTGATCAGACAGACAATGCTCAACTCTCCACACTCTCCTGTGAGGGAGTCAATGGCCCTTATTATCGAACGCATTCGCTCGTGGGCGAAGGAATAGAGTAGCAAGTCCACAACAAGTCTAACCGTTCTTAATACCATAAAGACTATAAATTCAGCAAACAACTAACTTAGCAAATATGTTCGGACTTAGTTGATTGATGCGTGTGAAAGCGCATCTCGTTTTATTATTTATAAAGTACATGATATACCAATCACTACTATCACACAACCAGGCAAGAATACCCGATCAGAATAGTATAGCTATAGTAAGTCCAGGTCGATCACAGGAACACAGGAACAATGTTATTCAATTAAATTGGAATTATTAACTAAACTAATAAAGCAGTAAGATAGGGGTACGTTTTAGTTCCGTGCGAACATTAAATTGAAAATAATAAATAAATAAATAAAATACTAAAATTAAAATAACAAATAGGAAACAATTGGAAGGAACAAGTAATTGTATAATTAATGTCACTCAGATTCATATATCTTGATTCATTGCGTATTGATTATCTAATTGTGATTCTTTTATATCAACTTAATACCAAATTCTTCAATGAATATTAAATTGAATGTGAACTAGCCAACGTTTCGGGTCCAACTAATTCCTACAATCTAGGGTCCAACATAAAACACTGGTTCCAATGTCACAAGATGATCAGTCAATTGTGTGCCTTTCCCTAAATCATGCATTAAGTATTCACAACTCATTATAATTAACTCTAATGGTATGACTCAACAATACCCAATAATTACTTATTGTCTTGTTCATTTTAAAGTAGATAATTATCGTATACTCAACCTATCAAACTCAATCTATTTCGCAATAGTCAAAACCCTAAGATTATAACCATCAATAATTAATAACATTAAAGGAACTCAATCTCATTAACATTATTAACCACGTTGAGCAACAATAACCACTAGTTACCAATAAACAAGGATCCACGAGCAATATAATAGTTTTCAATTAAATAACTTAGTCAATACGCAATAATAATCATTCAATAATCATGATCTGAGTTTTAATATTCAATTCATCATCAGAAATATAAAACTCAGATTATTCAATAACAAATTCTTCAATGAAATCGAAATAATCAAAGTATATAAACCGAAATAACAAATCATAAAGAGTATAAAGTGAATTACTGTTGAGACCTGAGACACTGTTAGATTTGCTCAGAATACAAGTATCATGCCGCTGTTGGTATAAGACTTCAACCACTGTTAGAAGTCAACCACTGTTAGAAGAAGACAACCGCTGTTAGTACATTTGTCTAACAGGGCCACTGTTAGTGTATAGTTTGTATTTTGTAAGTACTCAACCACTGTTGATAATATACGAGTACTACCCCTGTTAGTTATATACTCAACCACTGTTGGTTAGTCGGTTAGAGATAATTATGGAATAGATAGGATTTCCATAATAGTTTGATTCTGTAAAGGACTCTATGTGTTATAAATAGAGATTCTGTAAAACCCTAGAGGTAGTGATATACGAATTCATTCTAGTTATTAGCTTCAAGGTTGTAAACCCTAACACAAGTTGTGTGTTCGTATTATTGTTAATAATATTGAAGCTTTTGGTTAGATATTCTGTTATATACAAGTTTGTTCTTCAAGTTATTAATAAACTATTCCGCAAGCTTATTAATAATCAATCAAAGTAATACATACTAAGATCTCTAGCTGGGATCATCAAGTGGTATCAAAGCTTGATATTACTTTGATCTTGAAGAAGGTAATTGAATTTCGCAGCTTTTTCAACAAATAACAAGATGTCTACTGAATCAATGGAAGGAATACAAGCTACAAAGATTCCCATGCTCAAACCTGATGAGTTTGAGTTATGGCAGACTAGGATTAGGCAATACATGTTGCTTACGGATTATATGATGTGGGAGGTGGTTACTAATGGACCAAACTATACTAAGGATGCAGATGGTAAAAAGGAAGAAAGACCACCACCAAAGTCTGATGCAGAGAGAAAAGAAAGAGCAACAGAGTGGAAGGCATTAAGTACTCTACTTTTGTCTATTCCTAATGAGTATCAAAGGAAGTTTGAAAACTGTGAAGATGCTCAGGTTCTTATGCAAGCAATTGTTAAGAGATTTGGTGGTAATGATAACACCAAGAAGAATAAGAGATCTCTTCTCAAACAACAGTTTGAAAACTTTGCAGGTGTAAAGTCTGAAACTCTGACTCAGACTTTTGATAGGTTTCAAAAACTTGTGGGTGATTTAGAAAATCACAATGTCAAGATTGATAAAGATGACTTGAACAGGAAGTTTCTAAGATCACTTGGTACAGATTGGAATATGTACACTGTGGGACTTAGACAAAGTCCAGATCTTGAAGAGAAAGAGATTGAAGACCTGTATAATGATCTGAGGAATTTTGAGCCTGAAGTTCTAGCATTGAAACAGTCCAATGGTAGCTCTAACAATGCTGCTTTTGTTTCTGTTGGTGAATCTGGTAGTTGTAGCACATCTGGTGCTAATGATAATGTATTGGAAGCATTCTTTGCAAGCCATGTGAATTCTTCATTAACTACAGAAGATTTGGAGCAGGTTAGTGAAGAGGACCTGGAAGAGATGGATTTAAGATGGCAAATGGCCATGATTACAATCAGGGCAAAGAGGTTTATGCAGAGGTCTGGAAACAGAAACTTTTCTTACAAGAGAGATGGTGTAGCTGGTTTTGACAAGAGCAAGGTGGAGTGTTTCAATTGTCACAAGATGGGACACTTTGCTAGAGAATGCAAGAGCACACAGGCTGGAGGATCTCAGAATGGTATTATGAGAAATAATTCTGCTCCACAAAGAAGATTGGTACCTGTTCAGAACACCACTTCAGATTCATTGGTTGCTCAAGATGGAATGGGAGGATTTGACTGGAGTGACCAAGAAGAGCTTGTAGTTCAGAATCAAGCTTTGATGGCTGTCACAGAAGAACCAGAGTCTTCAGACATTCCATATGAGGTACAATCTAAATTATGTTCTCCTGCATGTAAGAAAATGGTTAAATTTTATAGGGATCATAATATGGTTGTGTGTAATGAATTAAAAGCTTGTAAGGAAAAGAGTCAACATGCCACTTTAGCTATTGAAAACTTAGAAAATCAGATAAAAGCTTATGAAAAGAATGAATCTCAATTTCACTTAGATGTTAAGTATCTAAATTGGGAAAAGAAAGCTTTACAAACAAAAGTTGATATGCTAAGTGCTAAGTTGGCTGAGGCAATTTCTGATAAGGAGTCAATAAAATTGAAAGTTGATGAGTTGGAAAATGTTTCAAAAGGTGTTCAAAACTTAATCAAGTCTCAAATTCATGATAAATTAAAACTTGGATTAGGTTACAACCTTAATGCTGTTCCTCCACCTTATAATCATACTTATTTCCCACCTAAAAGTGATTTTGTTTTAGAAACACTTAAGGTAGGTGTGTCTGAGGAGGTTAAAAAGGTAGATCCAGTTGTTAATTGTGATGATAATGTGAATTTTGATAAAGTTGAGGTATCTGATTGGACTGAGGAAGATGAGTGTGATAGTGATAGCTCATCTAGTGGTAATTCTGTGGATGGTAGTGTTAAGTCTATTACTGGTCTAGTTTCTGAACTTAATAGTACTAAACTAGAAGAGGGTAAAAAGATGTTTGTTGAGAAAGCAAAGGCTCAGTTAGATCAAGTCAGGAAAACCAACAAGGCTAGTTCAGGTTTAGGGTATGTACACAAAAAGGTCAATACTGAATCAAAAGACAAGTTGAAATCTGAGTGTGATAAGTGTACATGTAAATCAAAGAAGTCTGAGTTACATACTGCAAGTAATGTGAATAAATCCATTCCCAGGGGTAATCAAAGAAATTGGAACCAATTGGTTTCACAAAGGTTGGGTAATGGGTTTGAATGTGTGAAAAGAAAGTCATGTTTTATTTGTGGTAGATATAATCATCTTCAACAGGACTGTTACTACAATCCTAAAAATAATAGGAACAGTGGTACAGGTCATGTGTTGATAAATAAGCCTAACAGAGGCAAGGCTGCAGCCCCTGTTAATGCTACAGCAGTGCTCCTGTCAACGGCTAACAGAGGCAAGACACGAACAGGGGAGGGTTTGACCACTGTCAGGCATGGTACCTCTGCTGGTATTAAACATTTCAAAAGAATGTTTATACCAAGTAAAGCTACCACTGCCAGGGTAATCAATACAAACTTAAAGGTGACCACTGTCAAACCATTAACCCCTGTCAGGTCTAAAATTGATTGTTTTTGGAGACATAAAAATGAGTGTAAATCTGAAGTGTCCAAAACCAATGCAGCACTGAGATCAATCACTGTCAAAAGGGTTGATGTCAATGGTGCTCAAGGGAAACCCAAAGCCAAATTGGTTTGGGTTCCCAAGAAAAACTAACTGTTTTTCTCATATATGTGCAGGGCAAGCCACCAAGCTTATGGCATATTGATTCTGGCTGTTCAAGACACATGACTGGAGACAGGAAAAAGCTACAGGACTTTAAAGCGTTTTCTGGAGGAGATGTAGCATTTGGAAGCAATCCTAAAGGAGGTAAAATCACAGGTAAAGGTAAGGTAAAAAGCAGTAAGCTCACTTTCAATGATGTTTATTATGTTGAGCAATTGAGATACAATTTGCTTAGTGTGAGTCAAATCACAGATAAGCAAAATCCTGTATATTTCACTGACACAGAATGCCTTATACTTTCTGAAAAACTCAAAATACCTGAAGATAAGATTTTAATGAGAGTTCCAAGAAAGGATAATGTATACTGTAGTGATTTAAACAAGATGGAATCTCAAAATGTTAACTGTCTCATTTCTAAAGCTACTGTATCTGAATCTGAACTATGGCATAGGAGGATGTGTCACTTGAATTTCAAGACCATGAATAAACTTGTTAGGAATAAGCTAGTGAGAGGCTTACCTGAAAAGTTATTTGAATGTAGTGACCACTGTGTAGCATGTCTCAAAGGTAAGCAACACAAGACCTCTTATAAGACCAAGCTTGTGAATACCAATACCACTCCCTTACACCTGTTACATATGGATTTGTTTGGCCCTACCAATGTAGCTAGTCAAGGGAAGAAATCTTACTGTTTGGTAATAACTGATGATTACTCTAGAATGAGTTGGGTGTTCTTTCTTAGGACTAAGGATGAGACAGGTGAAATACTTAGATCATTCATAACTAGGATTGAGAATTCAACTAATCAAAAGGTTAAGATCATCAGGTGTGATAATGGAACAGAATTTAAGAATCATGAGATGAATAAGTTCTGTGAGGATAAAGGTATAGAAAGACAGTATAGTGCACCTAGGACTCCACAACAAAATGGAGTAGCTGAGAGGAGGAATAGGACACTAATTGAGGCTGCTAGAAGCATGCTAGCAGATGCTAAACTACCAATGTCCTTTTGGGCAGAGGCTGTTAGCACTGCTTGTTATGTTTTGAATAGGATTTTGATTATTAAACCTCATAACAAGACACCCTATGAGTTGTTCTTTAAAAGAAAACCTTTGGTTAGCTTTTTAAAACCATTTGGATGTCCTTGTACTGTCTTAAATACCAGAGATCATCTTGGTAAGTTTCAGAGTAAGGTAGATGAGGGTGTATTTGTTGGATACTCTATTCAAAGCAAGGCTTATAGAGTATTTAACAAAAGGACTAGGATCATAGAAGAGACCATGGATGTGACCTTTAATGAACATACATCAAATGTAGAAGGAAAAGGTCCAGAAGTTTTGTTTGATATTGATGCACTAACCCATGCTTTTAGATATCCAGATTTGTCTATTAGTGCAGGTACAGATGCAGGTACAGATGCAGGTAATGATGCAAGTAAAGATGGGAAATCAACCTCAAGTCAAACTAAAAAGGATGACTTGAAGTATGTCTTGTTTCCTATTTGGTCTCCAGATCCTCCAGAAGTATTCCAGTTAGAGCAAGATGAACCTTCAGATGATTCAAGTGGGTCAAGTAGCAAAAATGGTTCAAAGGATGAAGATGGTTCAATTCCAACAGAAAATGGTTCAAAGAGTTCTCATATAGTTTCAGAGCATGATTCAGAAGGAGAGCACGATTCTCCAAAATTTGTTGAACAAAGTCCTCCATTTCAAGTTTTGGAAAGGACTTCTTTGTCAGATTCTGAAGCAACTCCAAAGCCATCAAAGGAAAGAGAGGAAAGAGAGTCTTTTTCAGACTCTGAGATAGATAATCTTTTGGGTTCTAATTTGGAAAGAGAACTACTGGATACTTCTACATCTAAATATGTGGTTCATAAAGATCATTCCTTGGATTTGATTATTGGTGATATTATGACTCCTGTTCAGACAAGACATCAAACCAAGGTAAGAGAAGAAGATGTACATACTTCATTATATGTATGTTTTCTTTCACAGATGGAACCAAAGAAGGCAGTGGAGGCTCTCAAAGATCCAAGCTGGATTGAATCTATGCAGGAAGAATTGTTGCAATTCAAACTGCAAGATGTGTGGGATTTGGTTGATCTTCCAAAAGGAAAGAAAGCTATAGGCACAAGATGGATCTTTAAGAACAAGAGAGATGAAAGAGGAATAGTGATCAAGAATAAGGCTCGGTTGGTAGCACAGGGGTACACACAGGAAGAAGGCATAGATTATGATGATGTCTTTGCCCCTGTTGCTAGAATAGAAGCTATTAGATTATTTTTAGCTTATGCATCTTATCAGGATTTTAAAGTCTATCAAATGGATGTGAAGAGTGCTTTTCTTCATGGTCTAATTGATGATGAGGTGTATGTTTGCCAACCACCAGGGTTTGAAGATCCAACATATCCAGATAGAGTGTGCAGATTGAAGAAAGCATTGTATGGATTACATCAAGCTCCAAGAGCTTGGTATGATACTCTATCTGAGTACTTGCTCAAGAATGGATTCAAGAGAGGTACTATTGACAAGACATTGTTTACCAAGAGGGTTCAAAGAGATATATTGCTGGTACAGGTGTATGTTGATGATATTATTTTCGGGTCTACAAGGGATTCATTGTGCAAAGAGTTTGAAGATTTAATGCATAAGAAGTTCAAGATGAGTTCAATGGGTGAACTCACATTCTTTTTAGGATTGCAGGTCAAGCAAAAGTTAGATGGAATCTTTATTAACCAAGGGAAGTATGTGAAAGATATTTTGAATAAATTTGGTTATAAAGACGTGAAGGTAGCTAGCACTCCCATGGAGGCACATAAACATCTTAATTCTGATCCTGAGGGGGAGGAAGTAGATGTTCACTTATACAGGTCAATGATTGGTTCATTGATGTATTTAACTTCATCCAGACCTGATATAATGTTTGCAGTGTGTCTTTGTGCTAGATATCAGACCAATCCAAAGCAGTCACACATGTATGCTGTGAAGAGGATCTTTAGATACTTGAAAGGTCAACCAGACTTGGGCCTTTGGTATGCTAAAGGATCAGATTTTGAGCTAAAGGCATTCACAGATAGTGACTATGGTGGTGAGAATATGGATAGGAAATCGACTAGTGGAGGATGTCAATTTCTTGGAAATAGGTTAGTGTCATGGCAATGCAAGAAGCAAACCACAGTTTCCACTTCTACAGCAGAAGCAGAATATGTTGCAGCATCAAGTTGCTGTGCACAGGTTCTTTGGATTCAGAATCAAATGCTGGATTATGGTTTGACTTTCATGAACACTCCTATTTATATTGATAATACTTCTGCTATTAGTATCATTCAGAATCCAGTTAAGCATTCAAAAACCAAACACATTGAAATCAGATATCATTTTATAAGAGATTGTTATGATAAAAGATTGATTCATATTTTTAAAATTCATACTGATAATCAACTTGCAGATCTTTTTACAAAAGCATTTGATGTAGGAAGATTTACATTTTTGATAACTAATATTGGTATGATCAATCTCACGTAGTGTTTTGGTCTGGATTTGATACTAACAGGGGTAAAATATATTGTATGTGACAGGGTCAGGTGTTGCCACTGTTAGCTTCATTATGATAACAGATGGTGCCACTGTTAGTTTACCTGTGCCACTGTCAATGTAGTTTAAACCCCTGCTGTATATGTGTGTAATTTAACCCCTGCTAGTTGTTTTTCTTAGTTTAATATTGCAGGTTTCAGCCACTGTCAAGAGACATCACTTGAGCTGGAATTTAATGTTTTATTTGTTTCTTCTTATTTGTTTTGGTTAAAAAAAAAATAAAAAAAAATAAAAAAAAATAAAAAATAAAAAAAAAAATAATAAAAAATAAAAAAAAAAAATTTCGTTGTCTAACTAAGCTAAGTTTATGCCCCTGTTAGTTCTAAGTTGGCGTTTCCTTGGTCGGATGCCCCTGCTAGACTATCAGCCGCTGCTAGCTTTGTTAGATGGTTAGAAAGGGTTGACTATAAATTGACAAGTGAGGTACCCCTGTTGGGTTTGTTTGTAAATTGTACCCCTGTTGGGTATAACCAGAAGTGCCACTGCTAGTTCTATTTTTAGGGCTTGGCACTATTATCAAATAAATACTCAAATACTTCACTTTTTCAATTACGCTTTCAAAATTTTCAAAACCCTTCAATAATCGCTCTCGCTTTAAGTTGTTTATTGTAATTCACTCTTCGTTCGTTCATCGATTACATCAATGGCATCTTCATCATCGTCTGATTCTGGTACTTCTATGCTAAGTGTTCATTCTGAACACAACATGAGGGCTTTCTTGAATAAAGACCTTGCCGATGAGTATTTTCACCCTATCATCGATTTCTTGAGTAATTGTCCAGTTACTTATGCCCTTACTGTCGCTCCACGATTGATTCGATCACATATTCAGGAGTTCTAGCAGAATGCAAAGGAAGGGAATATTAATGGCATTACTCACATTCATTCCACTGTCAAGGGTCAGAAGGTAATGATTACTGAGATTGTTCTGAGAGAACTTTTACAGTTTGATGATGAAGGTGGAATTCTGGAGTTATCGAGAGAAGATTTGTTTAAAGGCATTATGGATATGGGGTATGAAGGTTCAGGAAAGACAAGATCAGACTATACTTTCTTGAAGTCATGGTTTTGTCCTCAATGGAAGTTCTACATTCATACTTTTCTGGTATGTTTGTCTCAAAAGAGAACTAGTTTTAATGAATTTAGTTCTACGATTGCATATCCTATTATCTGCTTGGCACAGGGTATTAAATTTAATATGTCTAGATTTATCTTAGATAATATGATTAGGAATGTAAAGGGTGATACATTCGTTATGTACCCTAGATTTGTTCAGCTTTTGTTGAATAATCAATTGTCAAATCTGCCAGCAGAGGATAGTGTAATTGTTAGTTCTACTCTATCTTTGAGGACTATTCAGGCTATGAATAAGTATCAGAATGCTTTTTCTAAGAAGGAAACTGCATTATTTTCTACTATGCTAGTTACTCCTTCTGCCACTGGTGGTGTATTACCAACACCATCTGGACCAAATGATGACAGACCAACAACACAAGTTGGTTCTGAACACACATCAAGAGGTGGCATCAAAAGAAAACAAGGGAACAAACAGCCTACCCAATCTAAAGCCAAGAAATCCAAGAAGGCTACACAGGCTATGGAGATTCCTGTTTCTCCACAGTCTCAGTCAACTGTTCCAACACAACAGGTGAACATACTTGATGAAAATGTTCATTCTGGAAGGGCTGCCACTACTGTTTCTAGCCCACTGGCAGGGCAGGATAGTGGTAACATTAATCAGACCCAACCAGAGGCAACTATGTTTGATGAACCTATGGGTGATGATTCAAATGTAGGTCCCAGTACCAATAACCAAGGGACATCTGCAGTGGCAGATGTGGGCTAGGATTCAACTAAGAGGTCACACTCTAATGTTGATGAGCCTAGTGATACTGATGAATTGACGATTTCTTATCTTGTACATGATGTCAATAAACTATGGAGCAAATATGAGAGGGAAAGGGCTTACAGAAAAGAGGCTCAACAGAAAATTCAAGCTCAGGATAAGTTCATTGCTAAACAGAAGGAGCTCATTGATCATCAGAAGGAAGAGTTGCTTGATATGAAGAATAGGTTGTTAGTGCTTGAGGAGGCTGTCAATAATATTCTTCTACCTGCAAATAGGTTAAAAGAATCTTCAGGCAAGGGGGAGAAGAAAGCAGATGATGATATTATGCCTGAAGATGATGGTTCAAGAGCAGGTGATGATGATGATGATGATTCATATGGACCTCATGATGATATGGATGGAGAAATGATCAATATTGATGAGATGAATGATGATTCTGCAGCTACAGAGGTGTTTGATGATAATACAGCTACAGAGGTGCTTGAGTTTGATGATAATACAGTTGAGATGAATATTGAGGCACAATCAGAAGACACTGTGGAGTTAGTGTTTGATGATAAAGATGATGATTATGTGCAGAGCAGGGATAAGGCTGAGGAGGAGCTAAATGTATCTGATTATGTGATACATGAAAATTTAGATGATGAGGTGGTTGATGGTGCAGGAGCAGAGCAGACTGATGAAACAGTTTATCAGGTATTTCCATTGAATAAAGGGTTGCCTGAGAAAGCTGCACTTAGATTATATGTTTGGGATGTGATGGGTGCTAATCTGGATGATAAGAAAAGAGTGAGTTTCAGTGATAGGTCAGTGTATGAGGTGGTTGATGATGTTGAAAAAGAAGGAGAAGTTGAGGTTAAGGGGGAGCAATCAATTGCTGAAGAGAAGAAGTTGCAGACCTTTACAAGAAAGAAATCTATTCCTAGAAGAAAGTCAACTAAAACTTTATCCCCTGTCAAAAGTTCTACCTCTGTTGTCACAATTTCAACCCCTGTCAACACTAACACAACCACTGTTATGTCTACCCCTGTTAGTACACTAACTCCTACCACTGTTGATACACCAATCACCACTGCTATCATACCAACTCCTGCCACAACTACAACAACAACAAGACCAAGAGAGGTACCTGTTACAATAAGAGAACCAACTTCACCACTCAAATCTAAGTCTAAATTGCCTGTGATTGATCCAAAAGACAAAGGTAAAGGAAAGTTAAAAGAAAAATCAAAGGTGAAAGAAATTAAAGAGCCTCATATTGAGTCTCATGATATGCTGAGGATGCAAGTAGAAGAAAGAGAAAGGTTGATAAGGAGAGCTGCAGAAGCTAAAGCTGAAGGAGAGGGTGATGATGTGAAAATGATTTTGGATGATCTGAGTGTAGTGACTATTACACAGAAAGCTGCAGAGATTGTTAAAGAAAAGACTGCACAAGGATTAAAGCTTCCTGCTCAGAGAGTTCATGATTATTTAAAGAAGAAGAAAGGTAATGAAGAGGAAGAGTTATCTTCTGGATTTTTGTTGATGAAAAGGGCAAATGAGGAAAGGGCTAGAAAGAAAAAGCAAGAGGAATTAGCCAAGAAAAGGAGTAAACCTTTACCATATGCTGAAAGGAGAAGACAAATGATCAATGCATTGTCTGAAAATTATGCTCCAGCTAAAATTGTTAGAGGATGGAATATGCAGAAGCTGCAACAGGCATATGATAGGTATATGGGAAAAGATGAAGAGTGGACAAAGAAAATGGAAGAGAATAGGAATTTGAATGCATTGATGAAGGAGAAGAAGGAAAAGGCAGATAGGGAAATGAAAAAGTTTTTGAAAGAAGAAGAAGAAAGAAGAGAAAAGGCAGCTACTGAGGCAGCAGAGAAAGCCTTAGAGGAAAAGCAGAATGAAGTTAGAAGAAATTCATGGAAAAATCAGATTTCTAAAGATAATGTTATTCCTGATATTCCAAGATTTGATCCAGAGCTGAAAAAGAGAATCAAGATTCTGACTGATAGCAAGGAGATTTCTGAAGGACCAAGAAAGGCTAGAATTATAAATTGGGAAGGAGTAGCAATTGATTATGGTTTCAGAAAAATGATCCTTGAGATCAAGATTGAAAGGGAAAAAGGATTTGATGATCATGTTGGGAGTATGGTTGATTTGCTCAGAATTTGTACAAGAGATGATCTTTTGGAATTGTATCAAGTGAGCAGAATCAGGAATAGAAAGAACTCTGAAGCAGTGATTGAAAGACAAATGATGGAGTTATTGCAGAGCCTGTTTGAACCAGCCAGCTTGTATCACTTATTCTTTCATTGTTATCAAAGGGTTATAACCTGGAGATATTTTGCCAGAGCTGGAGTACACATGGTAGTATTCAACAATGGGCAGGTGATCTACATGTTTGATGATCGACATTATGTGCTGGGAACAGGGTTGCTGAATAGATTGATTGATTTGAAGTTATCTACAACCATCATTACTGAAGGAGTTTACAGAGCTTTATATATGGTGTTTAATCAACTGCATAAGAGGCAAACGATGAAGGAAAAAGAAGAAGAAAAGAAGGATTGAAACTTGAATCATTACTCTGAATGATCAAGTTTAGGGGGAGATTGTTGAGACCTGAGACACTGTTAGATTTGCTCAGAATACAAGTATCATGCCGCTGTTGGTATAAGACTTCAACCACTGTTAGAAGTCAACCACTGTTAGAAGAAGACAACCGCTGTTAGTACATTTGTCTAACAGGGCCACTGTTAGTGTATAGTTTGTATTTTGTAAGTACTCAACCACTGTTGATAATATACGAGTACTACCCCTGTTAGTTATATACTCAACCACTGTTGGTTAGTCGGTTAGAGATAATTATGGAATAGATAGGATTTCCATAATAGTTTGATTCTGTAAAGGACTCTATGTGTTATAAATAGAGATTCTGTAAAACCCTAGAGGTAGTGATATACGAATTCATTCTAGTTATTAGCTTCAAGGTTGTAAACCCTAACACAAGTTGTGTGTTCGTATTATTGTTAATAATATTGAAGCTTTTGGTTAGATATTCTGTTATATACAAGTTTGTTCTTCAAGTTATTAATAAACTATTCCGCAAGCTTATTAATAATCAATCAAAGTAATACATACTAAGATCTCTAGCTGGGATCATCAATTACCCTCAATCTTAGCTCTTTATGCCTCCAAAGTAACCATAAAATTCGTAAAATACAAACCCTAAACGAAATTTTATATGAAAAATAAAAGAAAAAGTCTTCTCAATTCGTGAACAGAGGCTGCCTTTATATAGTCGCTGGGGCTGAGATCCATACGGCGTATGAATAAATCATACGGCATATGGATGAACGTTGGCGTATCCTCCAAGACAGCAACTAGCCGCCTCCTTTTTCTTGCTGTGTCACACGTGACCTCCCTTTTATTTTGCTAGAAATGCTTCTCCAATTCTCATTTTGGGCCTACATGTTGACCATTGACTTGGACTGTTGACTTGGCCCATGGATCTTTGACTGGGTCTCTTTCTGCTCCACGTATAACCTGCACAAGAGACCAAATGATCATTCATATTTATTATTAAATTATTAACTAATATTATATACTATTACTAACTTAATTACTATTATATTATTATTATTACTATGTTAGTAATATATATGATCGATGATTTAACTAATTACTTTATTATTAACTATTATTAGTGCTACTAACTTAACTTAGTATTTATTTATTATTACTAATATATTATTAATTATATATTAATATGTACTACTACGTAAAGTTATTACGGAGTATTATTTAGCTTTATTCATTTAACAACATTTCTTCGCAATAAGCTCGTTTTTCGTTCCTTTTCTAATTCAAGCTCAAATTAACTCCTAAATGCAAATATGAACGAAATAAGTATCTTATTCATACAAAATACATTAGAAACCTATTAAACAAAGGGGTAATTAGTACTATAATTTAGTACATTTTGGCGTTTATCATTGATCAATTCCTATTAATGAAGTTTAAGCATGGTAAGCGAAGGAAAATGTTGAGGTTTCTTGCGTACCTTACTTTAGATTTCATAGGTTAAGGAAAAGTATCGATTTAGGTTGGATTTTAAACTTGCCTTTCTCAATACAATTAACAAATCCCTAGGTTTTCGTAAACGGTTATTTAGCCTATAGCCTACCTAATCTAATCTAATCTAATCTAACTAATCTAATTAAAACGCTAATTAAAATGCTGACGGCTTTTTGCATAAAGTTAAACCCAGACTATGTCGGAAAATGCTATGGTAGTCCACAATGTATTTAATCGTTTACCGATGTTTCCATTGTGAATTTAATTGCTTCGCGATGTTTACATGATAAGTACATTGTGATTTCAAGTGTACAATACTCATGGCAATTCCACGTAATCACATTGCATTTTATGATGCTCGCATGACGTTACGATTAAAACCATAGTTTTTACACAGATAACTATTGACCAAGTATTAAGGTTCGCGACTCCTCTTTACAAGGTTACAATCACGTTTGTTAATCGAAAGGCGAATATAAGTTTTAGGTTTAAAATCATAAGGTAAGTCCGTTCATAAAGTTTCCATTTTGACGTCGATCCATAATACAACTACCTTCGGTCGTTACCGGTTTCCATGCGTTTGTACTTTGCTCGAAAGCATTTCCAGCACTATACCAAGTAAACAGTCGAATAGGGACCGTCATATTATTTCACGACACAATTAGAGTCATCCCACTATTACATATGCTAACTACATCACAACAAATACAATAGTAATCTACTCGCTAATCATGGCATAAACTATCTCTAGCATAATTAAAGTATACATATTTAATCAAGATAGATAAGGATAGAAATAACCGAGATTAATATACGAGAAGGAATAGACTTGAATTAATAAGAGTTGCTCCATGCGTACACCAAAGATTACAAATACGTTCCTCACCAAAGACTACAAGCACGTTCCTTGCTTCTATTTTAACTAGCCTAATAATACTTTAAAGTAAGAAAATAAAGAAAGAAAGAAAAGCTAGAAGCTAGAGAAAGAAAGTGTGTAAGTGTGTAGGTGCCTAGGTGCATTTTGCAAATGAGCCTCATGCCCCCTATTTATAGGAGAGTCTTGGTGCATTTTAGCCATTGGAAGCTCACATTAGCGAAAGGTGGAAAAGGTGATGCACCGGGTACGGAAAAGGGCGTAAAGGTGGTGCATCGGGTACGAAAAAGCGCGTAAAGGTCTAGCACCGGGTACACGAAAGGACCAAAAAGCGGGAACGGTGCAGTGGGTGGCAGCCGGCGGCGGCCTGGTGGTGGCCGATGGAGGCCGGGTGGCTGGCCGGCGGCGGCTGGCTGCTACCCGCACCAGTTCGTCGCATGTTGCCTCGTTTCTCGATTCGTGCGTGTTTTCTTCGTTACGCGTCCGTTTGCGTTGATTCTTTTTACGTTGTATTCGTAATTCAAAAACGAAGCTTTTGATGAAAAGATATCCCAAAAATATGTCTCTGAACTTCAGATGTGTCGTACGAATCGTTTGGATCTTCTGGCGTACGTAGAATCTTCATTCTTCGTCCGTTTTTGTTGATTCTTCTTCTGTTGGATTCGTAATTTGAAAAAAACATCTTGGATGAGATGGATGTTAGTGATGGGCACTTTTGTCTTGAAATCTTGTTTTGATGCCTTGAATCTTCAAACGTGTGTGGAATCTTTGTTTTTCATCCGTTTTGCTTGATTTTCATCGTGTAACCTTGTTTTGACCATCTTGGCATAATACTATTGATTTGTACTGTTTTTGAGTTAAAGTGCCAAGAATCGTTCCAGAATGAGAGAGATATCGGTAGTAAAAACGTGACTTTTTACGCGATATCACGGATGTTCCTCAGGTTCCTTCCCAGGTGTCCTTTCTTCCGACGGTCATCTCCTAGTAGTTCTGTTTCGCTATCTTGAGTGAGTAGGTAAGGAAATGTCATATGTTCCTTACTAAGTTGGTCGTCGTTCGACATGTGGCTGTTGTTAGAGTGATTTGTCATTTCCTACGAGGTAAACGTTCTATTAAAATAATGTTTTTATGATACAATAGTTATTCTCTAATGGTATGTACAGATTTCCAGTATATTAGTCGAATTATATCTATATCAAGTTTTAACGCATGATTATCGATACTATTGTTTGCATGATTTAAGGTTCCATCCGAGGTGGTAGGAAGACGGACAGTTTTCTCAGAACAGACGATCTCGGCACGGTGCTTGGACAGTCGATACATACCGATGATGATATCAAGGTTCCCGATTTCGACATGTGTGAGATAAATGGGAAAGAGTTCGTTCACTAATCCTATTGTGTATATAAAATCTAAGGAAATGGGGGAAATGTCAAGAAATAGGTAAAACTTGTTGGAGTAAGTAATACAGAAGTAGTTAAGTTGTTTGGGAATGAACGTACCCGTGCTCCGAGCATAGTTGTTGTTTTTCTTCAGTTTGGGATAGTCATTCCGGAAATGTCCCGTGTTGCCACACTCGTAACAGGCTTTCATCCGACAATCTTTTGTTAGGTGACTATAACGCTTACACTTGTCGCATGGAGTGCCACAAGGCCCGTCATGGTGACGGTTGCATATTGAACAGAAGGTTTGGTTCCACTGTACCCTTTCCTATACCCAGATCCAGAAGTGTAGGCCTTAACAATTGCAGGCCTTTTGTTGGTTTGGTTTTGATTATCGGGGTTTCCATCAGGTTTTCTCTTGTTATCCCAGGTATGGTTCCCACTGTCTTTTCCCGCAGGTGTCCCTTGGTGGACAACCTGTGCCATAAGACTGTGTCTCATACGAACGGCACTTTGAATGGTCTCCGGCTTGGAAGCAATTACCATTCCTTGGATTTTCGCGGGAAGTCCCCAGATATACCTCTCAATCCTTTTGACTTGGGGATCGACCATGGTCAGGCACAAGAGGGTTAGTTGGTGAAAACGGGTAGTGTATCCAGCTATATCATCTCCTTTAATCGTGTGGTTCCGGAATTCAACTTCTAGCTGTTGTAGCTCTTCTCTAGGGCAATACTCTTCCGTCATCATCATCTTCAGGTCATCCCAGGGTAATTGGTAGGCAACATCGATACCCACAGTCTGGGCATGGGTGTTCCACCAAGTGAGTGCCCCTTCCATCAGGGTACAGGTAGAGTATTTGACCTTGCAGTCGTCAGTGCAGTCACATATGCGGAAGATAGATTCCTTTTTCTCAATCCATTGCAGCAAGCCAATGGCTCCTTAGGTACCCTTAAAGTTGAGGGGTTTGCAGCTTAGGAACTCCTTGTAGGTACACGGTTTTGTTAGAGGTGTATTGTTCGTTGTATCCTCACTGTCGGAACGTGGTTGTTGTCTAGTCAAAGCGTCAGCTACTCCTTGGGCAATTTCAGCTTGACTGTATGATTGTCGTCTTGGAGGCATGTTCCTTTAATAACAATGTAAAGGACATGTGAGACGAAAAATACGATTATCACAGTTGTATAAACATTGAGAAAACGTCGAGGTGTGACGTATCAATTGATAATAGAAGATAACAAGATTGTAATACTTAACATACGAGTTCAAAAGATTACGAAAGCTAGAGTTTACAAAAGGTATCGGGAATTTGTAACATCCGAACGAATCACGAGTCTAGATAGTAGGCTCGTCCATGTCAACCTTGAGTCATGTTTCTCCAGTTGGTGCGGGTTTCAAGTAGTTCGATTTTTCTTTTCCACGTTGTGTAGCCTGCCTTCTTAACGATGCACTTGAGCAGCTAATACATGAATGGTAAGGTTAACGGGCTCTTGAGTGTTTGAGGATATGCCCATGTTTGAGGGCCCTTCAACCTCATTGGTGATTTGGATGTTGTGTTCAAAGTTCCGAGTATAAAGAGCAACAGGTAGCCAACCCCATTGATGGGTGACTACCCGTTGACGTGCTCCATGTGGGGTGTTATCAACAATGTGTGTGGGTTAAGGTCTAGCTCGCGGAGACCTAGCAGTTTTCCCTAGTAGTGCGTCTCGGATGCGATCCCGAAGGATAAGAGTGTAGGAAGAATGCGAAGCAGTATCTTCCTCGTGAGTAGTAGACAGTACAGCAGAACGTGTTGTCATACTTGGTGACAAGGGTGTAACGAGTAAATGAGGCTTATTCATATATGTTCAATATATAATAGCCTAGAGAATAGCACGTGTATGAGGCCTATTCATATATATACGATATATAATAGCCTAACAGTATAGCAGTAAGTGAGGCCTATTGATATATATACAATATATAATAGCCTAGTGTGTCTAGCACAAACATGTTTGAGTATGTTTCTCTCATGGTCAGAGTCAACTTATAACACCTTCCAATTTACCAAGGCATTTTTTTTAATAATACGGAAGCGTATATAAAATCAGTGCAATCAAGATTGCATATATTACATTTCAAAATATGCAACCCAATTACATGCATTAGTTAATACCAAATCATCATTACAAGTATTAATACAAACTTAGGTGTTATATTAAAATCCATAACATAATTGTTTTGAACCCAAAATATTTCAAGCACAATCAGAGAGTGGTGCCAAACATTCCTTCAATCAACTTCTAGTACCTACAATCAAAAGCTAAACCTGCAAGAAGTTGGGGAAGAGGGATTAGCACAAAGCTAAGTGAACAAATCCAGGGTTCACAATCTAACTTAGCATAACAAGTAACTACAACTAGCACATCGCAAGTAACATAGAAGGATCGGTGGTCCTTGAGGTACCTTCATACCGCGGTGGTTCCCCAAGTAACACTTATAACCATCTGAAGGCCAAACAGAGGTTAGACCGATAGTTTTAGTACTAATACTACATACAACGTAATTTCAGTGCCCAACACATGTACAGATCAATTACGTTGTCCAAAGTAATAGTACCCAAACCCAACACATTAGTTGACCCTCACCAAATCAAATAGTCTAACTATCATAGCATATAGGACACCAATAAATCGTTCAAGGGATAACTGTCATGGAAATATCATATTAAAGCAATCATTGCAATAAACCTAATTACCCATTGTAACCACGTTGTTACAACTAACTTAGACTGAGAGTCCAAGATCCACTCACCCTTGTCGACTGTAGTCTCCACTCAAAGATCTTATCTTATTGAGTCTTCTGGTTATCTGAGAACACGATCAAAACCCGAGTTAGACTCATGTTTAGAATTCATAGTATAATATTCACATAAAAAATGCCATAAAATGCACATACTATACTTCAATACACATTAAATAACATGAGCACACAAGTCACAAGTTGTCAATTTCGTCAATTTATAACTAACAAACGCGATCCGGGTTAGGGATGGCTGGATCGCGTTCTTCAGTGCACAACATTCTGTTACCGTTTTTCACTTACCAACGCGATCCGGGCTATGGTTCTGGATCACGTTCCTCAGTACAAACCTAATCTGGCTCAATTACAACAGACTAACGTGATCCTGGTGGAATAGGGCTGGATCGCGTTCCTAAGAAGGAAATCAGACTGACACAAAATAACACTATGGAACGCGATCCGAGCATGATGGCTGGATCGCGTTTGTCACCTTTTCAGCAACAAAATTCAAACCTGCAACATTTTAGCTCGAACCAAAAACTTCAAAACACAAAAAGTAGATACTAAACACGAATTCATCCAATAATCAACCTCAAGTATCATCTATAAACATATTATAACGATAAACAACCTCATTTAACACCAATTTCCACACATGCATCAATAATATAACCTAGTGTAACACCTGCATAATTAGGATAATTAATTATGCCTAATTGTTTGTAACTAGTGGTAATTAGTATGTAATAGGACTAATTACAGATTCTATTTGTATATATATATATAAGGTGATTTATATATATATGTGTGTACTTACGCGATTTGGATGAATCGTACGAATTAACAGGACGGAGTCCGACACAGTTTATTTGGACGTTGGTGACAGAAATTTACTTAAATAATGAGAACGTATTTTGTTATATAAAATACACAACCGAACGAGCATTATTTATATATTATCGCGACGACATTTTAACTAACGCAACAAAACGTAATAAACGCGACTTAATAATTTAAATATTGCGACAAATGTTTTACTATTAATTTCAAAGTATTTTTACTTAAATACTCCAGTTACGTTTTAAAAATATAAACGTTTGGTTAAATATGAAAAACTAGTGAATAAACGATTAGGACACGGAGTCAACACTGTGTTTTGGGGAGTATTTTTCCCCTCCTTCCTTTTGGATCAGCCAACTCCAACCCCCACCCACTTCTCTTTTTCATTTTCATTATCACTAAAAACACACACACCTCAAAAACTCTCTCAACTCCAATCTACACTAAATTTTCGGAATACAAACCGACACACGAAATTTACATATTCGGAATCACCATCACGAGTGGAGCAAGAATATCAAGACCGTTTTCATCATCTCATCCTCCATTTAGCTCGATTTGCAAAAGTAAGAAATTTCTAAAATCTTAGATCTATTCAATTTGGTGTAATGTTTTGATGTTTTGATGTGTACACAACTTAGATATAACCTAATACATGAAGAATACACGATTTTATAGCTCGAAAATGGGTTAGATTTGCGTTTTTGGTCGGAAATTCTTGAAACCCGAAAGTTTCTGGGCTGGTGTTCATACATGCGACACAAGCCTTGTGTCGCATGCTGTGTCGCATAAACCCGTTTGTGTCGCACCTTGTGTCGTACCAATCCTTTAGTGTCGTAACCTTTGCGACACAATATTGTGTCGCACTCTATGTCGCATACTATGTCGTATTTAATACGACACAACCGTTCTGTCGCTATTGAATTAGCATCGCAAGCTTTTTGCGACACAACCACTGTGTCGTAGAGCTCTTGTGTCGCATCCTTCATGCGACACAACCCTTGTGTCGCATACAAATCCTTGTGTCGCAGCTTATGTCGTAGAAAACAGAAAACTTGGAAATTTTAAAGGATTTTCACTATAGAAAAGTCAAAGTTACTGTAGCAAAAAGTCAAATTTTACTGTAGCAATTCACTGTAGCACATTTACTGTAGCAAAGTCAACATTTTAGAAATTTTGCTACAAACCGTCACCAACGGGCCAAACATGTTTTCCAACAAACAAACAATTACAAACATACGGACAAACACTGGATATACTAGTTGTGTACAACTAAACGAAACGTCTCGTGAGACGCATACTTACATAACTTCATATGATTAGGCATTTGAAGGTTACGGGTTCAGAGAACCTACTTGCTTTACTTACTACTTGCTAATTGCAACTGATTACTACAAGACTCAGGTGAGTCTTACGGCCCCACTTTTACTGTTTTATCTTATTGGGGGAGATACATGCTACTGATTTATCTTGAACACAAGTGCTAAACTGTTTACTATACCAAACGGAATTGCATGAGTTTACTTACAAACAGAAGTCTCTCCATCATATATCGTTAGTTATGGACTTAAGCGCGAACACTAGTTAATGGATCCATTAGGGAAATGACCCTCCCCGCCCGGGGCAATAGCGCTGCCACGTACTGATTTTCACGTAGAAACGGGTGACTAATTATTCGTTACTGATGCTTGCTCATTTACGAGCATGTCACGGGAGCAAACTTATTACTTACGGGTTAAGCTTCGATTATGAGCCTCATGGCAACGGTATAAACTTACTTACTTACATTTGCGGGATTGCAAATACTGGTTTACGATTTCTAGATTGAAATTGCTGATTTTACGCCTGCGGGCATTACTGATGAAATCTCGTGTTCAAAGCTGATATTACTTACAAACCTGTGAGATTCACCAACCTTTTGGTTGACACTTTTTAGCATGTTTTCTCAGGTACTCGGATGGAGTAGGATTACTCCAGGATTTTTAGCTAGAGTCGCATGATTTCAACACAACTGCATTAACGGAGATTCTTAGCATTATCTTTTGTATATTACGATTATGTAATAGAATCTCCCGCTATACGCGTGGACTCTAGGGGAAACTACATTTTGTATACGAAAACACTAAGTTTTCAAACATTATATCTATGGAATGTAACTAATTTACAAACGTTGCATATAGATGTCGTTTGCTTTATCTTTGTGCTGTGATATTTGATTAGTAACACCCCAAACTATGCTTCCGCAAAACAGTGAATTTCGGGGGTGTTACAGATTGGTATCAGAGCCTAAGTTTATAGTGAACTAGGTTGCATTTAGTGGGCCTAGACTATGACCGTTAGGCAGCATTCTCTTATTAGACATGACTGGTTCAGGAATTGCAGCATACGACTTTAATTTAACATAGCCTGATCAACTATGTACAATTAAGGAAAGATGATGTAAGGTCTGAAATGAATATGTTGAACGGGGATACGTTAGTTGACTCTGACCACGAGAGAACCGGACCATTACTTGATACGTGCTAGACACTAGGCTGGATATGATATATGTATATATATATTAGCCTCGTCTTACTTACACTCTGCCACAGGAATGGCAAACATACCACCTAATCCGTCACACTCTCACTCACATGGGTCACGGAACCCACGAGTAGCCAGGAGGAACACATGGTCACCTCGAACCAGCCCCTATCCTGTTCATAACTCTCAGAACTCGGCACACCTCACGATGCCAGTGTTGGCTACCCAACTTCACCGTCAGGAGCAAAGGCTCGAACATCTCGAACGGGAACAACTCCGAATGACCTACCTGCTTCGCCAGGCACTTGATCACATATCCCAACTCCAGCGAGAACAAGAAGATACCAACCTCTCTGTAAGCATAATTCAGGACTCAATGACCGCCGAATTAGGTGCGGATGAACTTGTAAGAAACCGACTAGAGGAATGTGAACAACGTTCACAGGAGACTGAGGATCACTCTCGTGTACTAGCACAACGACTGGCCTTAGTTGAAGACAATGCCAGGCAAACCAACAGGCTGGCAGAAACCGTGGACCGCCTTGTCGCGCTGATGGAACAGATTAATCTACATTAAGACTAGTGTAGTCTTTGTCTCGTAATCTAATGACTATCTAGCGCTATTCTATAAACTAGTCGGATGTAACAATTCCCGACACCTTTTGTAATATCTCTGTAGGATGTAACCTTTGAACTCGCATTATCCATCAAATATTCCTTGATATTTCAACTCATAATAATTGTCATTTTCCATGTTGATGTTATGTATTATTGCTTTTATACATGTACATCTGTGACAATTACAAATTCCTACAAAATCTCATGTATCTTCATTTCTTTTATTGAAGAATCATGCCGCCAAAGACAAGACCATACACAGATGCCCAGATTACCTCCCTTATAACCCAGGCTGTTACTGAAGCCTTGGCTCGGAATACTCCACCAAATTCCACGAGGAACAGCGATGCCGCTGAAACCCCTACTGCTAAACCCTGTTCATACAAAGACTTTCAGAACTACAAACCTCTAAACTTTGCAGGTACTGAGGGAGCTATCGGTCTAGTACGCTGGATCGAGAAAGTCGAATCCGTATTTCTGATCTGCAACTGTGCGGAAGGAGACAAAGTTAAGTTCTCCGTTAGTACTTTTACTGACACCGCACTCACCTGGTGGAACACCTATGCCCAGACTGTGGGTGTTGCTAATGCTTACAAACTCCCGTGGGAGGAGTTGAAAGAAATGTTGAGGGGCGAGTACTGCCCCAGGGATGAATTGAAACAACTGAAAATGGAATTCTGGAACCACAAGATGCAGGGTGATGATATCACCGGATACACCAACCGTTTCCATCAACTGGCACTCCTGTGCCCAACCATGGTCGATCCTGAGTACAAGAGGATCGAGAAATTCGTTGATGGACTTCCCGAGAGACTACAGGACCTGGTGACTTCATCCAAACCGGGTACTATTCAGAGCGCCATCCGTATGGCCCATGAACTAACGGCAAATTCTGTCCGCCGTGGCACAACTTCAACCCCATCTACAAACAACAAACGCAAGTGGGAAGGTAACCCCAACTCATCCAACCAGACCTCCAACAAAAAGCCTGAGTACATTAAGGCTTATTCATCGGGGACTTCGGAAAAGAAAGGGTACAGCGGGAACAAGCCTTACTGTTCCAAATGCAGCCGCCATCATGACGGTCCTTGCCCTTGCTCCAACTGCAAACGGTTCGGGCATCTAGCCAAGGATTGCCGAACTAACATTTCTACCCCCAACACCAATGCACCAAAGGCCTGCTTTGGGTGCGGAAATTCAGGGCACTTCAAGAAAGATTGCCCAAAGCTGAAAAACAACAACAACACTGCTCGCGGCAGATCTTTCGTTATCAAGGCTGGGGAAGCCAGACAAGACCCGAATGTCGTGACGGGTACGTTCCTTCTCAACGACCTTACTGCTTCTATGTTATTTGATACCGGTGCCGATAGAAGCTTCATTTCTGAGAAATTTAGCCCTTTACTTGACATAACTCCCACTGCCTTAGATGCTAAATACATTGTAGAATTAGCTAACGGCAAACTGATTGAGACTGATAGCATCATACACAACTGTACACTTAACCTCACGAACGGAACGTTTTCCATTGATTTAATCCCTGTCGAGATCGGCAGCTTCGATATTATTGTCGGTATGGATTGGTTATCCAAGCACCGAGCTGAAATCATCTGTCATGACAAACTCGTTCGCATACCTCTTGTCTCCGGTGGAACCTTAGTCCTACAAGGGGAGACCGGCAGACGAAATCTGAATATTGTCTCCTGTCTGAAAACTAGAAAATACCTACGAAAAGGGTATCAAGCCATCCTTGCACATGTAACGGAGAAGAAGTCGGAGGAGAAGCGACTTGAGGATGTTCCGATCGTGCGGGATTTCCCGGAAGTCTTTCCTGAAGACTTGCCCGGACTTCCGCCACCTAGAAAAATCGAATTTCAAATCGAACTTGTGCCAGGAGCTGCACCCGTGGCACGAGCCCCATACCGTTTAGCGCCATCCGAAATGCAGGAGTTGTCTAATCAACTACAGGAACTCCTGGACAGAGGATTCATTCGACCAAGTTCCTCGCCTTGGGGAGCTCCGGTCTTATTCGTGAAAAAGAAAGATGGATCTTTCCGCATGTGTATCGATTACCGAGAGCTGAATAAGCTAACCATAAAGAATCGGTATCCACTTCCCAGAATCGATGACCTATTCGACCAACTCCAGGGATCAAGTGTTTACTCAAAGATTGATCTACGGTCGGGTTATCATCAACTCCGAGTCCGTGACAATGATATCCCAAAGACAGCTTTCCGAACTCGTTATGGGCATTACGAATTCCAAGTGATGCCATTCGGGTTGACCAACGCTCCGGCCGTATTCATGGACCTTATGAATCGGGTGTGCAAACCATATCTTGACAAATTCGTCATTGTGTTCATCGATGATATCCTGATTTACTCTCGCAACGAGCAGGAACATGCTCAACATCTGAAAACCATTCTAGGACTTCTTAAACACGAAGAGTTATATGCCAAATTCTCTAAGTGTGAGTTCTGGATTCGAACCGTTCAATTCCTCGGGCACGTGATTGACAGCCAAGGAATTCATGTTGATCCCGCCAAGATTGAAGCAATCAAGGGCTGGGAGTCACCGACCACTCCAACCGAAGTGAGACAATTCTTAGGTCTTGCTGGTTATTACCGCCGATTCATCGAAAACTTTTCAAGAATAGCTGTTCCCCTAACCACACTGACTCAGAAAGATAAGAAGTTCGATTGGACTGATAAACAAGAGTCAGCTTTCCATCTATTGAAAAACAAACTTTGCAGTGCACCGATCTTGTCCTTACCCGAGGGCACCGACGATTTCGTAGTTTACTGCGACGCCTCACACCAAGGACTTGGTTGTGTGTTAATGCAACGGGAAAAAGTCATTGCCTATGCCTCACGACAACTAAAAATCCACGAGAAAAACTATACGACCCACGACCTCGAGTTAGGTGCCGTGGTCTTCGCATTGAAAATCTGGAGACATTACCTATATGGTACGAAAAGCACTATCTTTACCGATCACAAAAGTCTCCAACACATATTCGATCAGAAGGATCTAAACATGAGACAACGTCGCTGGGTTGAGTTACTTAGTGACTACGACTGCGAGATCAAATACCATCCTGGCAAGGCTAACGTAGTTGCCGATGCCTTAAGCCGAAAAGAACGAGTGAAACCCCTTCGAGTCCGAGCACTTTCTATGACAATTCATAACGAGCTTCCTGCTCAAATCCTTACCGCTCAACTTGAAGCACTCAACGATGAAAACTTGAAAAATGAAGCCTTGCGAGGCTTGGATAAACAATTCGAAATCAAACCCGATGGAACTCGATACTTCTCTAACCGGGTGTGGTTACCCAAATTCGGAAACTTGCGAGATTTGGTGATGGCTGAAGCTCACAAATCTCGATACTCTATACATCCTGGTTCTGATAAGATGTATCATGATGTCAAAGGGTTGTATTGGTGGCCTAACATGAAAGCTGACATTGCCTTGTACGTCAGTAAATGCCTAACCTGTTCCAAAGTCAAGGCCGAACACCAAAGACCCTCGGGGTTGCTCCAACAACCTGAAATTCCTCAATGGAAATGGGAACAGATTACCATGGACTTCATTACCAAACTACCAAAAACTTCGAGTGGTTGCGATACCATTTGGGTGATCGTGGACCGTCTCACGAAATCTGCTCATTTGCTGGCCATCAAGGAAACCGACAAGATGGAGCGTCTGACTCGCATCTACGTCAAAGAAATCGTCTCGCGACACGGTGTACCTATCTCGATCATCTCGGATAGGGACAGCCGTTCTACTTTTAACTTTTGGCAATCGCTACAGAAATCTCTTGGTACTCGTCTGGATATGAGTACTGCTTATCACCCGCAAACCGATGGCCAAAGCGAGCGAACTATTCAAACATTGGAGGATATGCTACGAGCCTGCGTAGTTGACTTCGGTACTTCTTGGGAAAATCACTTACCGTTGTGCGAATTCTCGTACAACAACAGTTACCATACCAGCATAAAGGCTGCACCCTTCGAGGCACTTTACGGGCGTAAATGCCGATCACCTATCTGTTGGACTGAGTTAGGAGATTCCCAACTCACGGGTCCAGATATCATTCAAGAAACTACTGAGAAAATCGTTGGTATTCAAAACCGGTTGAAAGCCGCACGTGATCGTCAGAAAAGCTATGCTGACGTGAGACGCAAACACCTTAAGTTCCAGGTAGGGGACAAGGTACTTCTCAAAGTGGCACCGTGGAAGGGTGTCATTCGATTCGGAAAGCGAGGCAAACTAAATCCTAGATACATCGGACCATTTGAAATCCTGGAAAGGATTGGTCCAGTGGCATACCGCCTGCAACTTCCTGCTGAACTTAGCAGCGTACACAACACATTCCACATTTCTAACTTGAAGAAATGTCTGTCTGACGAGACACTGATTATACCGCTCGACGAAATTCAAATCGATGATAAACTTCATTTTGTCGAGGAACCTATGGAAATCATGGACCGTGAGGTCAAACGATTGAAACATAGTCGTATTCCCATCGTAAAGGTCAGGTGGAATTCTAGGCGCGACCCTGAGTTCACCTGGGAACGGGAAGACCAAATACGACAGAAATACCCACATCTTTTCCCAGATAACGCACCGTCCGTGCACTCAAGCTAATTTCGGGACGAAATTTCTTTAACAAGGGGAGAATGTAACACCTGCATAATTAGGATAATTAATTATGCCTAATTGTTTGTAACTAGTGGTAATTAGTATGTAATAGGACTAATTACAGATTCTATTTGTATATATATATATAAGGTGATTTATATATATATGTGTGTACTTAAGCGATTTGGATGAATCGTACGAATTAACAGGACGGAGTCCGACACAGTTTATTTGGACGTTGGTGACAGAAATTTACTTAAATAATGAGAACGTATTTTGTTATATAAAATACACAACCGAACGAGCATTATTTATATATTATCGCGACGACATTTTAACTAACGCAACAAAACGTAATAAACGCGACTTAATAATTTAAATATTGCGACAAATGTTTTACTATTAATTTCAAAGTATTTTTACTTAAATACTCCAGTTACGTTTTAAAAATATAAACGTTTGGTTAAATATGAAAAACTAGTGAATAAACGATTAGGACACGGAGTCAACACTGTGTTTGGGGAGTATTTTCCCCCTCCTTCCTTTTGGATCAGCCAACTCCAACCCCCACCCCACTTCTCTTTTTCATTTTCATTATCACTAAAAACACACACACCTCAAAAACTCTCTCAACTCCAATCTACACTAAATTTTCAGAATACAAACCGACACACGAAATTTACATATTCGGAATCACCATCACGAGTGGAGCAAGAATATCAAGACCGTTTTCATCATCTCATCCTCCATTTAGCTCGATTTGCAAAAGTAAGAAATTTCTAAAATCTTAGATCTATTCAATTTGGTGTAATGTTTTGATGTTTTGATGTGTACACAACTTAGATATAACCTAATACATGAAGAATACACGATTTTATAGCTCGAAAATGGGTTAGATTTGCGTTTTTGGTCGGAAATTCTTGAAACCCGAAAGTTTCTGGGCTGGTGTTCATACATGCGACACAAGCCTTGTGTCGCATAAACCCGTTTGTGTCGCACCTTGTGTCGTACCAATCCTTTAGTGTCGTAACCTTTGCTACACAATATTGTGTCGCACTCTATGTCGCATACTATGTCGTATTTAATACGACACAACCGTTCTGTCGCTATTGAATTAGCATCGCAAGCTTTTTGCGACACAACCACTGTGTCGTAGAGCTCTTGTGTCGCATCCTTCATGCGACACAACCCTTGTGTCGCATACAAATCCTTGTGTCGCAGCTTATGTCGTAGAAAACAGAAAACTTGGAAATTTTAAAGGATTTTCACTATAGAAAAGTCAAAGTTACTGTAGCAAAAAGTCAAATTTTACTGTAGCAATTCACTGTAGCACATTTACTGTAGCAAAGTCAACATTTTAGAAATTTTGCTACAAACCGTCACCAACGGGCCAAACATGTTTTCCAACAAACAAACAATTACAAACATACGGACAAACACTGGATATACTAGTTGTGTACAACTAAACGAAACGTCTCGTGAGACGCATACTTACATAACTTCATATGATTAGGCATTTGAAGGTTACGGGTTCAGAGAACCTACTTGCTTTACTTACTACTTGCTAATTGCAACTGATTACTACAAGACTCAGGTGAGTCTTACGGCCCCACTTTTACTGTTTTATCTTATTGGGGGAGATACATGCTACTGATTTATCTTGAACACAAGTGCTAAACTGTTTACTATACCAAACGGAATTGCATGAGTTTACTTACAAACAGAAGTCTCTCCATCATATATCGTTAGTTATGGACTTAAGCGCGAACACTAGTTAATGGATCCATTAGGGAAATGACCCTCCCCGCCCGGGGCAGTAGCGCTGCCACGTACTGATTTTCACGTAGAAACGGGTGACTAATTATTCGTTACTGATGCTTGCTCATTTACGAGCATGTCACGGGAGCAAACTTATTACTTACGGGTTAAGCTTCGATTATGAGCCTCATGGCAACGGTATAAACTTACTTACTTACATTTGCGGGATTGCAAATACTGGTTTACGATTTCTAGATTGAAATTGCTGATTTTACGCCTGCGGGCATTACTGATGAAATCTCGTGTTCAAAGCTGATATTACTTACAAACCTGTGAGATTCACCAACCTTTTGGTTGACACTTTTTAGCATGTTTTCTCAGGTACTCGGATGGAGTAGGATTACTCCAGGATTTTTAGCTAGAGTCGCATGATTTCAACACAACTGCATTAACGGAGATTCTTAGCATTATCTTTTGTATATTACGATTATGTAATAGAATCTCCCGCTATACGCGTGGACTCTAGGGGAAACTACATTTTGTATACGAAAACACTAAGTTTTCAAACATTATATCTATGGAATGTAACTAATTTACAAACGTTGCATATAGATGTCGTTTGCTTTATCTTTGTGCTGTGATATTTGATTAGTAACACCCCAAACTATGCTTCCGCAAAACAGTGAATTTCGGGGGTGTTACACCTAGTTTCTAACCAAACCCATTTCTTCAAACTTATAACTTGAAGAACACAAGAATTCACCGCAATAAGCATGAAATCAGTTTATCAAAGATCACATCAACAATTTCAAGAACAATTTAACTTCAATGCTCACTAATTTAACCTAATTCATCTCATTCAAGCTCAAACATGAAAATGGGGATAATAACTTACAATCTTAAGTGATGATGAGATGATGAAGATAAAGAACAAGGTTGAATCCAAAATCACAGCCTTCAAGTGCTGATTTCAAGTAGTTTTTCTTTAGAATTTCTTAGTGTAGGTGAAGTGTTCTTGAGAGCTTTTAGGTAGAAGTCTGAGAAATGAAATTAAAGGTCGATATATGTTTTCTGTTAAGTATAATGTAGTGTAGTATAATACCCGTCCTAAATCTATTGTCTGGAACCTAAAAACCATTTACGAGAAATAAGTTTTATTATACCGTCAACCAATTTAATTTAAAACAATTAATAATTTATTTATCACAATAAGTCTTTTGACCATTTGACCTATTTATTTTAGTTATCAAAATACACCAAGTATTTCTAAATACAATTTAAATACGAAATAAATAAAGGAATTACCGTATTTCTACCAAGCCCAAATCGAAGATGTTACAAATCTTCCCTCCTTAAGGAGATTTCGTCCCCGAAATCTCGTCACGCACAAAAAGACTAGGATAACGCATCCTCATGCTAGACTTGGTCTCCCATGTAAGGTTTGGACCCAAACTATGATTCCACTTAACCAACACCATGGGGATATCCTTCTTACGAAGTTTAGTCACTTTACGATCTAAAAGTTCCATAGGCTCTTCTACAAGTCTCTGGCTCAAGTCCACACGTAGGTCTTGCAATGGAAGAACTTGGGATTGGTCCTTCACATTGCATTTTCTTAAGTAGCACACATTAAAGGTATCATGAATACCCGCCAATTCCGGAGGAAGATCTAAGGAAATAGTTTGGTCATTGACTACTTGTCGAATTTTAAATGGCCTTATGTATCTAGGAGCTAGTTTACCACGCTTTCCAAACCGGATGACACCCTTCCAAGGTGAAACCTTCAAGTAAACCAACTCAGCTTCTACAAAAGAAACGGGTCTACGACGTGGATCGGCATATTGCTTTTGCCTATCACGAGCCGCTTTCAATCTATCACGGGCTATGGCTACCTTATCGGCGGTAATTTGTACTAAGTCTGGTCCGGAAAACTGTTTCTCGCCCGCCTCTAGCCAACAGGTGGGTGTTCTACACTTACGACCATACAACATTTCGTAGGGTGGCATGCCTATACTAGAGTGATACGAATTATTATAAGCGAATTCGACCAAGGGCAAATGAGAATCCCATGACCCACCATATTCTAATACACACGCCCGCAACATATCCTCCAAAGTTTGAATGGTGCGCTCTGACTGACCATCCGTTTGAGGGTGATAAGCCGTACTCAAATTAATTCTGGTACCCAGTTCACGCTGCAAACTCTACCAAAAACCCGATATAAACCGAGAATCTCTGTCGGAAACAATCGATAACGGAATACCATGTCGAACCACAACCTCATTGATGTACAACTGGGCCAACTTACTCAAAGATGCCGACTCACAAGTAGCAAGAAAATGAGCACCTTTGGTTAGTCTATCTACAATCACCCAAATCGTATCGTTACCCTTGACCGTCCGAGGCAACTTGGTCACAAAATCCATGGTAACATGCTCCCATTTCCACTCGGGAATCTCAAGCTGTTTCAAAGTTCCATAAGGTTTCTGATGTTCGGCTTTTACTTGAGAACAAATATGGCATGATTCAACAAACCGAGCAACATCCAATTTCAAAGTAGGCCACCAATACAATGGTTTCAAATCCTGATACATCTTGGTGCTACCTGGATGAACCGACAATCTAGACTTGTGGGCTTCTAACAAGATCACATTTCGAAGACCACCAACCAAAAGAACCCAAACTCGATTCTGAAAAGTCTTTAATCCACGAGAGTCATCAATCATTAAATCCTTTCTTTTATATATAGCCTCAGATTTCAAGTTATGCTCCAACAATGCCTCCATTTGAGCTAATTTCAAACTGTCAATCAAATCTGAAGAAACCTCCAATCGCATAAAACAAACTTTTTATGGTTTCCCTTTTCGACTCAAAGCATCCGCCACAACATTGGCTTTGCCTGGATGATAGCGAATCTCACAATCATAGACTTTGATCAATTCCAACCATCTCCTTTGACGCATATTAAGCTCCTTTTGACAAAACATGTATTGAAGGCTCTTGTGATCCGTGCAAATAACACATTTAGTACCGTACAAATAATGTCTCCAGATTTTCAAGCCAAAAACCACAACCGCTAACTCCAAGTCATGGGTAGGATAGTTTATCTCATGAGGTTTCAATTGTCGCGAAGCATAGGCAATAACACGGTCGCGTTGCATCAAAACACTACCTAACCCCGCAGACGAAGCATCACAGTACACAATGAAATCATCGGACCCGTCAGGCAATGCTAAAACCGAAGCCTGACACAACAACTGTTTCAAATTCTGGAAAGCCGATTCTTGTTGATCACCCCATAGAAATTTCACATCTTTACGAGTTAACTTAGTCAAAGGACCCGCGAGCTTAGAAAAATCTTTAATGAACTTTCGGTAATACCCAGCTAATCCAAGGAAACTCTTAATTTCAGAAGGTGACTTAGGCGCTTGCCAATTCATGACAGCCTTAATTTTAGATGGATCCACCTTAACTCCATCCTCACAAATGATGTGACCCAAAAACTGCACCCCGCGCAACCAAAACTCGCATTTAGAAAATTTAGCATACAATTGTTCCTTTCTTAAAGTATCAAGAACCAAGCGCAAATGCATTTCATGATCAATCTCGGATTTAGAATACACTAATATATCATCAATGAACACTATAACAAACTTATCGAGAAAAGGTCGACAAACTCTATTCATCAGATCCATGAAGATTGTCGGAGCGTTAGTCAACCCAAAAGGCATAACAAGAAATTCATAATGCCCATATCTAGTGCGAAAAGCTGTCTTAGGAATATCCTCCTCACAAACCCGCACTTGGTGATAACCCGATCTCAAATCAATTTTAGAAAAATACGAGGACCCTTGCAATTGGTCAAACAGCTCATCAATTCGAGGCAAAGGGTATTTATTCTTTACGGTTCTCTTATTCAACTCCCTATAGTCAATACACATCCGAAGGGTGCCATCTTTCTTTTTAACAAACAACACAGGCGCACCCCAGGGAGAAAAACTAGGCCTAACAAAGCCCTTATCTAACAACTCTTGTATTTGACTCATCATTTCCCGGATTTCGGATGGAGCTAATCTATAAGGAGTTTTAGCTACGGGAGAAGAACCAGGGATCAATTCAATTCTATACTCTACATCTCTAATAAGAGGTAAGTCGGGCAATTCATCGGCAAAAACATCCACGTATTCCGAAACCACTCGGACGTTGGTGACCTTTTTCTTTTCTAGTTTAGCATTAACAACATAGGCAAAATATGATTCACACCCCTTAGCTAGAGATTTTCTAGTTTTTATCATCGAAATCAAGGGAATACTACCATTTACCCGCACACCCAGAGCCATGACATATGACTCATTCGAGGTAGGAAGTCTTATTAGCTTTCTATGGCAATAAATGTTGGCCTTATTTTGACTCAACCAATCCATACCCAAAACCACATCAAATCCCGGAATGGGCATCAAAAGAAAAGAGACAGGAAAATTATGGCCTTCAATCAAAATACTAGCCTCAGTCACTGATGTGGTAACTGGAACCATTTTACCATTCGCTATTTCAACCTCAATAGGACTTGTAATAACAGAGGGAGTCAATTTCAATTTATCACAAAAAGTCATGGATATGAATGAACAATTAGCTCCTGAATCAAACAAGACACATGCCGGTACAGAATTTACAAGAAAAGTACCAGTGATGACGTCATCTGTCCTGACAGCTTCATCAGCTGTCATTTGGAAAGCCCTGCCCGTTGCCAAAGGTGGGTTCTTTCTTTTCTGGCCAGAAGATGAGGAACCTCCGACAGTACCCGTTCTCTGTCTCCCAGTCTCCGGACACAAACCCGAACGGTAACCTTCCTTGCGACAATTCCAACACACCGGGTTAGGAAAAGTACAATCTTTGATATCATGGCCAAACTGCCCACACTTAATGCACCTAGCCGTTTGAGGAGTACAAGGACCCGTGTGCTTTGATTTACAATTAGTGCACCAGTTCGATTTATCCCCTGCAGTACCACCACTCGAACCTTGCCCTTTACCACGAGAAGAACCATGCCACTTTTTCTTTCCCGGACTACCCGAAGACTCACTTTTGGGTTTCGTTGGAGACTTGTCCTTCACATCTAATCCTTGAACCCTAACATCACCATCCACAGAACGAGCTAACTCAAATGCTTGGTTAAGAGTACCCGCAAGTCTAACAGTCGTTCGATAAGCACGGGGCAACATACCAACGAAGTGATCGATTTTGGTCTTTTCATCCGGCACCCATTGGTGCACAAACCTCAATTTTTCAGAGAATTGGGCAATAAGGTCATCCATTGTCATTTTATCCGTCAATTGCATATCCAAAAACTCACGTCTAATACGAGTCATATCATATCCTGAGCAGTACTTCTTGCAAACCTCATTATGGAAATCGGGCCACCTAATAGAAGCCCGCTGCTGTTGCGACAAATGTGAGGTAATAGAGTCCCACCAACCCATAGCCGGACCTTTGAGAAGTTGCACTGCATATGGGACCTTGACCTCATCCTCACAACGACAAACTTCAAATTTCCTTTCGACATCCCTCAACCAATCCAAAGTCACGGAGGGATTAGAACTGCCATAATAGTCTGATGGTCCACTAGATTTAAATGTCTTAAAAAAAAAAAAACTTATGTTGATACGGTGGTGGAAATACCGGAACTTGATAACCAGAAGGCCCAGAGGAAAATGGGGCCAATGTTTGATAAGTACTAAAATGCTGCTGCTGCCGATCAAATGGCGAGGAGGTAAAGACCTGAGATGTTACTATAGAAGATGGTATAGAGCTCACTACGAGTGGTAAAGTTTGATGAATCTGCTGAGATACCCGAGCTTGTTGGTCTAAGAACTGACGCTCAATAGCTTTAAGTCTAACATTTTCTCCTTCTAAGTGCAACAGATAATCCTCTTGGGTCATATCCTCAGCCGAGAAGGAAGTACCGGTTTGCCCTTGGATAACATGTCGGATTTCAGGAGGAGAGACATCGGATACCGGAAGGTTAATGAAAGTAACGGTCGGGTTCTCATTGTCTTCCATATCCTGCACAACCACATCTCACAACTCGTTAATTGTTAGTACCTACATACTAAGCAATTATTCTATCATAGCTAAATCCCGCACCCTGGAATGTTTGACTGACACAATAGATTTGGGATTGAACACTTACAATTGTCCAATTCACCCAAACCTATGCTCTGATACCAACTTATAACACCTTCCAAATTACCAAGGCATTTTTTTTTAATAATACGGAAGTGTATATAAAATCAGTGCAATCAAGATTGCATATATTACATTTCAAAATGTGCAACCCAATTACATGCATTAGTTAATACCAAATCATCATTACAAGTATTAATACAAACTTAGGTGTTATATTAAAATCCATAACATAATTGTTTTGAACCCAAAATATTTCAAGCACAATCAGAGAGTGGTGCCAAACATTCCTTGTTGAGACATAAATTGTGACAACAGATCTAGCTTGAAATAGGACTAGTGTAATTATTATTACGTTTGTACATTGGTTTAGATTTGTAAATAAATATTTGTTTTGTTAGTAATATTCGTTAAACATATTATTTTGTTAAGTTAGACGAATAATTAAATACGAAATAAATATATACGTTTGATGCGAGTCGAGTTCTCAAGTCACTGCGAGTTGAGCAGCGAGATGAGAACTGAACTCGTGGACACAGATAGGCATAACGAGCCGAAGCATAATGGGCTTGGGCTTGCAGAACGAGTCGAGTCAACTCGCAGGCCCAGCGGCAGCGAGTTAAGACGACATATTTAATGTTTTTCAATCGTGAAAAACATAACACTTTTAACACTTTTGCATTCTTAAAATCGGCGAACTCAGAATACCAGAGAAAACAAACCTAACGGCTAGGCTTTGACGTTTTATCGTTTAAAGTTAAGCTTTAATATATGCAATTACGAACTTACTCATTATTAGTAAGATAACACCGTATTGAGGGATTCCGCACCTTAATACTACAGATAACGAAGTTATCGATCCTAAGAACTAGGGACTTACATCTGGTATCAGAGATTTCGGGCTAAATACGAGTGTGTTCAAAAGTTTTAGAGGTGATTGCGTTGTGATTCGGATCGTTTATACGTGCATTAATACATACTAACGATCAAAATCATTCTCTGGATGTTTTAGGGTTAGTTTACGATCGAAATCTCATGTTTAAATCGTAAAAATACCTTGAATTTTCGTTTTTTCGGGTTTTCCAGCCGTTTCGCGAGTCGAGATTAGGGTTTCAGCGTAGCCTGCGAACCGAGTTGAACTAGCGAGTCGAACTGAGACTTGCGAGTCGAAATGAGATTTCTCGCGAATCGACATCACAGCAATCCGAACTGAGACTTACGAGTCGAGCCGAGATTGCGAGTTGAACTGAGTCTTGCGAATCGAGTTTTTTTCTGAATTTGCGAAACAGTTTTACGTTAAGTTTTTAAGATGTCTGATCTTAGTAGAATGATTGAGATGGAACATGAGGTGGGAAAATCAAACGTTCCACCTAAATTGTTGAAAATCGAAGATTACTATAACTAGAAGGACATATTTGAATCTTACTGTAGATTCCATGATTTTTCGATCTGGATGTGTATCAAGAATGGATACATTGCACCTACTCAAACGGTTAATAATGCAACTTGATGGGTGCCAAGAGGTCGGTTGCGATTTCACTCGCGTCGTTGCGGACCTTCCTCCGGGCACGGCCACCAGAGGGTTTTAAAATTTGTTTTGCTGGGCCTAAGTATACTAAAGCTATGGGTGAGTACAGCGATAGGTATGACCTAGGGTCGTTCTTCAAACTACAACGGGCATGGGATCTAGGACTTCAGTTATCTATGTGGATTTAGCTGGGGTTTAAAAGAGATTTTTGGTTTGTTTTGGTTTTAACTAACTACTAATTATCTAAAATTAAATTAAAATAAAGTAAAGTGAAGGGGAGGTGGCAACGAGAACTTATAGGTGAAGCGAGTGTTTACTATGATAATTACTTATGCTATTTAGGGGTAGTTAATGGGATAAAGCCTTAGTTAAGATGACAGCTATATTTCCTAATGAGCCATAACTCCTAGCCTATTATCTATCTAACGTAGAGTTGTCCGCAATCAGATAAATAACATGTCACATGGATAACAATTATGGAATGTAAACTACACCGGAAGTTGTCCCAAATGTAGCAACCAATTTAACCAACAACCATCCTCGAGTCTTGTTCCCCAATCTCGGACATTTGAGATATCCGAATCATGGCATGAATTGTTGAATAAACAAAAACATGAACAGGGGTTTCCTACCGGAACAAGTTGGGATGATCTGGTCTAACGGTTGATTAAATTGTTCATCATTATTTCATATAAATCATTTTAACTATTCTATGCATGTTAAACTGGTGTATGCAATTGATAAATATTCGAAAACCTAATCATGTAACTAATCAGCATAACAGATACTAGCATGCAAACCCTAAGCAACAATCAAACAAGAACATGCAGAAAGGCAGCATAGCAGGGATCAATTATGCAGAGTGACGGGGTACATGGTTAAGTCACAAGTGTCCCGAAAGTTCTCTCAAAGACACTCGTTAAATGACTTGAATCTAATCTATCTCTAATCCTACGCTCCGTGTCTCCCTCCGGTAATATTTCAACCAGGAGAACACCGGCCATGTCGAGTTCAACGATCATCAGACACAGAATAATTAGCGGCATACAACTAGCAATTGGTCAAGCCTAGAAGGATGTTACTAACCACAGCATAAGTTGGATAGATAAACATTTGAGATTCAATTCATAGATTCAAATATATTTCAACAGCATACGGACAGAGTAACAGCATGATTTAAGTATAACTACCCTAGCATGGCAACTATCATAGCAAACACAGATTTGTCTAGCTAAGCATGGCAATAATCCTAGCAAGTAATTCTAAACAAGCATAGCAACAGCACAACATTATTTAAAATAACAAGATAGAGATTATAATAAAACCTGACAAAGCGTTATTACAAATCGTGCGACACCGCAGTCTCGGAGCACCTCCGTTACAAGTAAGCTACTAATCTACTAGCTTAACTAACCTAATTAACTAACTAACTATATTAGAGAGAGAGTAGTGAGAGAAAGAAAGAAAGAATGAGAAAACATGATGTGAAAATGATGAAATGAGGCTTCTATATATAGAGATCGCACAACCGTATCCGTAGACCGTATCCAAATCTTCAAATGCACAACCGTATTGCAAACCCGAATAAAAACCTGATTTTTATCGCCCAAACGCACGATACGGTTGAGCTAGGGCAAATACGGGAGAACTGGAGTGTATACGGTTGAGCATAGGGTGAATACGGGAGAACACAGACCGTATACGGTTGTGCTAGGCCGTATACGGTCTAGCTAGGCCGTATACGGTCTGTGCTAGGCCGTATACGGTCTAGTTTGGCCGTATACGGTCTAGCTCTCCCGTATCTTGATTCTTCGGTTCTTCGTTTCTTCGTTCGGGCGTAACTTCTTCGTCGTTTATCCGTTTTGAGTGATTCTCGCGCTCACGGTTTCGTAATTTCCTAACGAAGAAAATGACATAAGTTAGAGGTCATAATTCCAAGTATAGCTTAATTTGTGCTTAAATGCGTGAACGGAAGATTCGTTAACCGTTTGTGCTCTATTTTACTCGTTTTTAGGTCTTTTTGGTTGAATCTTGAAACATCGTCTATATTTTAGCCCTAATGATGAAATGTGACATTTAAGTTCATTTTTAAGTGTTTTCATTAATAATTGGGCTAAAATGGTGAGATAATGGCACACAAAAACATGACTTTTTGCGTGTTATCAAATATCCCACACTTAGACAATTGCTTGTCCTCAAGCAAACTTCCCTTCTTACCTGCCAAAAATTTTCCATGCAAAAAGATTTTTGATTCTGACCCAAAAAGAAGAATTCACACAGATTGAAAACAAGTATTCGCCTGTTAGATAAATAAGAGGTGTTCACATGAAGTATCTAAAGGTTTTCAAGATGATTCTCTTAGGCAAACTTTCAATTCTCGAATTTGTGGAATATACACGACTGGGCGATCTCACTGGTGGTCACTCAATTCACTCAAAGTGTATCGGGGTTCCTATTATCCTAAGCCAAATGAAAAATCGCTCAAATACCAGACGTGCAGCACTCGTCGTCATAGGCTTGCCTGAGGATCAGATCTTCATCACTTAGACAGGAACGGTACTGATTATCCCAGGACATTCAAATGGGTTGTAGTGTTTGGTGTGGGTTTTTAAGGGGTGTGGATAGATTGGGGGTATCTAGGTTTTAAGGGTGTTTACTTATCTTGGGACTTCTAAATTTTCGAGAAAAACTCTATCTAGATATCCTTTTTAATGAAAACGGAAACGGATAACACTTTTAGGGGATAAGATAGCTATTTTGACTTTTATCCTTTGAAAACACATGGAATGATATTTCTTTGAAGAATCGAGTTTTCGAGAGAGTAAAAGTACTTAGCTTTATTTCAGCTATTTTCTTTTTTTTTTTCTTTGCTTTTCTATTTCTATTTTTGGGCTTAGATTTTTCTTTTGCCAAGAAATTTCTAAGGGATTTTCTTTTATTTCCCTTCTTGAGATCCCTTCTTATTTTCAATTTTTTTCAATCCTTTGATGATTTCTGAGTTTACTTTGGTGCCAATTTTTCGCACCACATGACTCTCGATTCTTTAGTATAGATCAATAAAACGCACATGAGAAGTTTTAGTAAACATTATTTGTGATTTTTGGAGTGAAAGCAAAAAGGAATAACTAAATATCGTTTTTCAAAAAGATTTAAAAATTCTAAGATAAGTTTTTGGTAGGTAAGGGAATAAATGGGTTTAATAATATGGGTTGAAAGAAATGAAAAGGCTAAGGCTCAACAGGGTTTTCTAAGCGGATCATCAACACTAAATTTGAGTGTTGGAAGGGTTTTGGGCTTGAAGAGATATGTGAAAAGGGGTTTAAATCCTAAGGAATGTCAAGGTCCTCTAATCGTACCTATGTCACATATGACACCTGTCAATGTGATCTCGAAATGTATACCTGGGGCAAGTTCTAATTCAGAAATGCGTGCACCGGTCACACACAACAAACGAACAGTGAAGCATTTAAAATGAATGCTTATAAAGCTCAAATTCCTCACTGCAAAAGAATGGGTTATATGTGTCCAGTCGTGCGATGCCCCTCTTAGATCCTCATCTTAAATTGTTTAGAATCCGACATGATTTCGACCTCATATTTACCAACTTTTGACATTCTTGTAAAAAAAATCTGTACTTCATCTTACTTTATGACTCAGAAAAGTTTAGAATTTTTTGAAAATTTTGGCAAAATAAGGGTTGAAAATTTATTTAGAGGACTAGCATGTTTCTAGATCAACTTAAACGGATATTTTGACAGACGAGAGATATACCGCTATCCCACACTTAGAAATAAACATTGTCCCCAATGTTTCTACACTAAGTAGGGAGAAAATCCTACACTTAGGGTTTTGGTTTAGGAAAAATGTGAATTTAAAAGTTATAAGCGAGGGGGATCCCACACTTTGAGATTTAAGTGGTCAATAGGCATATCGAAGTTATATTAAAATAGGAAGAACGGGTTTAGGAAAGATACTTCCCTACGGACAGTGGGCACTGGATATCGGACCAGATTCGTGTAGGATTGGTGTAAATAATTTGCTGGATTGTGAGGACCAGACTCTTTTCAAAGCTCATCCAATTCCTACGAAGATAAGGTCTGCAATATCATAAAATACCATCATAATCATCAGTTCAACAACACAACAGTTCTAATGATAAATAAAGATAACTAAAGATAAAATAAACTAGAGATCGTCTAGTAAATCATCCATGTCTGGATCAAATGCCGCAAGTGCTTCAGGATCAGGATCTGAAGTGAGTGATAAGGCAGCAGTGCGATCAGACATCATGGATGCATCAGCAGGAATCCGAGGTGTCCTAGAAGGAGCAACAGCAGTGGGAGGAACAGTCTGTGTTGGGGCAGCTGGGAAGAAGGACCAAGGTAGGAGAGCTGGCCCAGGACCCTGACCAAGCTGATACGGCTGGTCGGCGAGTCTTGGTAGTCCCATCACCTCTCTGATTTCAGACTGAGAGCTACGCTGAATCGAAAGCTCACTGAGCATCGCCCAAATCACCCTTGGGTCTGAGGGGGTAACACCAAAGTCAAAAAGTGGGGCAGATACAGGAGCAGTCGGAGCATGCTCATCAGTAGTGGTGGTCGTCTTCTTTCTTTTTCCTCTGCGGGTTCTCTTCCTCTGTTGTTTCTGAGTAGCTTGTCCTGAAGTCTCGGCTGAAGCGTCCATCCTGAAACATAAAGATAAACAGGTAATCTTATAGTTTTAAATGGGTATACAAATGCAAAATAATCAGATGACTTCAAGAAATGTTTGTTTTAAATGTTAAAGCTTTGTGAGGTCATCTGTTCATTCACATTTGTATACTATGAATAAAACTTATCTGATGTATATGTAGGAGTGTGGCATCATCAGATATTTGGGTTATCCTGCATCATTAGTTTAGGGATGATAATACTAAAGCAAAAATAACTAAGAAATAAAATAAAATAAAATAAGATAAGCAATGGGGTGCCTCCCAAGAGCGCTTGTTTAGAGAGTCTCTAGCTTGACTCTTTGTACCTAATAGTCGGCTCAAGGTGGTTCAAAGATATAGACTTCCTCACCAGAGGGGAAATCTTCGATGTAGTGCTTTAAGCGATGGCCATTGACTTTAAAATTACCGTCCGGGGCTTCTAGTTCAAACGCTCTGAAGGTATAGACTTTTGATACAACAAATGGTCCGCTCCACCTTGATCTGAATTTGCCGGAGAATTTTTTGAAGCGCGAATTGAAGAGAAGAACTTTGTCTCTGGGCTTGAACTTAGAATATTTGAGTTTAGCGTCGTGAGTATTCTTTGTTCGTTCTTTGAAGTGCAGAGAGCTATCGTATGCTTGGTCTCTTAATTCGGCTAGTTCATTTAGTTGCATTTTCCGATGTGATCCAATTGTAGAAGGGTCTAAATTACACTCTCTCAGCGCCCAGTGAGCTTTATACTCCAACTCTATCGGCAGATGACACGTTTTTCCGTAGACTAGTCTGTAGGGTGTGGTTCCTAGTGGTGATTTATATGCTGTTCTGAACGCCCACAGAGCATCGTCTAATTTTTCAGCCCATCTTTCCCTATGATTAACCACGGTTCGTTCTAAAATTCTCTTGAGCGCTCGATTCGTCACTTCAGCTTGCCCATTCGTCTGCGGGTGGTAAGCCGTAGAGGTCTTATGGGTGACACCATAATACTGTAATGTCCTCATAAACTGAGCATTACAGAAGTGCGTGCCCCGATCACTAATGATCGCTTTTGGAGTACCGAAACGTGAGAAGAGCTGCTTTAAGAATTTCACCACTACTCGGGAATCATTTGTAGGAAATGCTTGAGCTTCGGCCCATCTGGAGACGTAGTCGACAGCAACCAGAATATACTCTTTCCCATATGATTTTGGGAATGGTCCCATAAAATCCAACCCCCATATATCAAAGATCTCGCAAGCCTGGATGTTAGTAAGTGGCATTTCACTCCTCCGTGAGATACTTCCAAACCTTTGGCAAGCATCACAACGTTTTACCAAGTCGTGAGCGTCTCTGAATATAGATGGCCAATAGAATCCGGAATCGTATACCTTCCTTGCGGTCATATTTGCTCCATGATGTCCTCCAGTTGGTCCGTGATGACTTTGGTGAAGAATGTTCCTTGCCTCCCTCTCGTCTGCGCATCTTCTGATGATTTGGTCCGGGCATACTTTGAATAAGTATGGATCGTCCCAATAGTAGTTCTTTACGTCTCTAAAGAATTTGCGTTTTCTAGAGGTGGGCATTCCTTTTGGCACAATTCCTCCAACCAGATAATTTGCGTAGTCAGCATACCAAGGGTTGTACGCGAATTGAGATCCCTTTTGGTATCCTCCGATGTTCATGAGTTGTTCTTCAGGAAACTGGTCTTGAATCTCTCTCTCATCAAGCTTCTCCATCGACGGATTTTCCAATCGACTAAGATGATCTGCTGCGACATTCTCGGCTCCCTTTTTATCCTTGATTTCTATGTCAAATTCTTGGAGGAGGAGAATCCATCTAAGCAGTCTTGGTTTAGCGTCTTGCTTTTTGAAGAGATACTTCAAGGCTGAGTGATCTGTATAGACAATAGTTTTGGACAATATTAAATAAGAACGAAATTTATCAAAAGCGAATACTACCGCAAGAAGCTCTTTCTCTGTTGTGGTGTAATTCTCTTGTGCATCAGTGAGTGTCTTGCTGGCGTAGTAGATTGGCTGAAACTGCTTCTCCTTCCTTTGCCCTAAGACAGCTCCAACAGCGAAGTCACTAGCATCGCACATGATCTCAAACGGAAGACTCCAATCGGGGGCGACCATGATCGGTGCATGCGTGAGCTGATCCTTCAAAATGTTGAAAGCTTTAAGACAGTCATCTGAAAAGACAAACGGAGTATCCTTCTCGAGAAGGTGTGTCATAGGTCGAGAGATCTTAGAGAAATCCTTAATAAAGCGACGGTAAAATCCGGCGTGACCTAGAAAACTGCGAATGGCTTTAATAGAAGTAGGTGGCGGAAGTTTGGCAATAGTCTCAACTTTGGCTTTGTCAACTTCGATTCCAGATTTTGATATTCGATGTCCAAGAACTATTCCTTCTTTTACCATAAAGTGGCACTTTTCCCAGTTTAAGACAAGATTTGATTCTTTGCATCGGGCTAGCATCCTTTCAAGGTTGGAAAGACAAGATGTGAAGGAATCACCGAAGACTGAGAAGTCATCCATGAATACCTCCATACACTGTTCAATCATGTCATGGAATATTGCCACCATACACCTTTGAAATGTTGCAGGCGCATTGCATAAGCCGAATGGCATGCGGCGGTAGGCAAATGTACCATATGGACATGTGAATGTCGTCTTTTCTTGGTCCTTTGGATCGAGAGGAATCTGAAAATAGCCGGAGAAACCATCGAGGAAGCAGTAATATTCATTCCCCGATAATCTTTCCAACATCTGATCGATGAACGGCAGAGGGAAGTGATCTTTCCGGGTGGCTTCATTTAATTTCCTGTAGTCGATACATACCCTCCAGCCGGTGACGGTTCGTGTAGGAATTAGTTCATTATTTTCGTTAGCGATAACCGTCATTCCTCCTTTCTTTGGGACAACCTGAACTGGGCTGACCCATGGGGAATCTGAGATAGGATAGATCAAGCCAGCATCCAAGAGTTTGATAACCTCTTTCTTGACCACGTCTTGAATCTTCGGGTTTGCTCTCCTCTGTCTTTGTATGGAAGGTTTGAAGTCGTTTTCCATGAGTATCTTGTGCGTGCAGTAATTTGGACTGATCCCTTGTATATCAGAAATCTTCCATGCAATCGCCTTCTTGTGTGACTTCAGGACCTGGATAAGTCTTGCTTTCTCTTCAGGTGAAAGACCTTTGGCAATTATGACGGGTAGATGTGAGGTTCCTTCGAGAAAAGCATATTCCAAGTGAGAGGGTAATTCCTTCAGCTCCAATTCTGGCGGTTCTTCGATAGAGGGTTTCATTCGAGCGATCTCGTCTCTTTGTAATTCTTCATACTCCTTTTGGAACTCTGATTCTTCTGGAGATGAATCGGCTGTAGTGGCTGATGCTATTTCTACTAGTTCTGTCTCATTGGGTAGCGTGTTCTTCTTTAACTCGTATTTGCAGGTAGATGATGAAGAAGTTGCATTATCCTCAGTGATGATGACATCATTGTTATCGGTGAGTGCGAACTTCTGAAATTGAGCTTTAGAAGAAGTACTTATGGTGATTTCTGGATTTGATTTCTCACAACCTTCAGATAGTTGTGGCAAAGTACCGGAATCCATCTCCTCGAAAGATTTGAGAATCTCAGCTACAGATGGAGACGATTCGGGTATCGGAAAAAACTGATTTCTTCTTAAAAGTGGGATAGGGATGCCTTTGCCTAAAGGAACAGCAACAACGGAGTTGTTCGTGGGAGAGTAGTTAGGCGGTGCTAAAGGATTCTTCATTTCAGGTAAGGGAAATAGCAGCTCTCCAGAAGGTGCTGGTTGGTCAGAGATAGCTGAGCAGAGTCCGATGTCGTCCGGGCAAAGTCTTCTTTTGGTGATGACAGTGCTGGAGAAGGGTTCGTTACTGCTGACTGCTAGAATCTCCTCCAAATGCTCGTCATATATTTCCTGCATGGCATCCACAAGACCAAGATCTTCTCTCATAGGATGCTTCATCAACTTATCGATATTAAAGGTGACTTCCTCCGCTCCGACCCTCAGTTTTAAAGATTTTTCGTTTACATCTATCACAGCCTTGGCAGTGTTTAGGAAAGGTCTACCAAGGATGAGGGGAACGTGGGCATCTTCCTCGATATCCATAATGACGAAGTCAACTGGGAAGATAAATTTACCGACTCGGACCATTATATCTTCAGCAATTCCTCGGGGGAGTTTAACTGATCTATCAGCTAATTGGATGGTCATTCGAGTGGGTAGCAGTTCACCTAATCCTAGTTTCTTATAGAGAGAGTAAGGCATAAGATTGACACTAGCACCTAGGTCAGCTAAGGCGTTACTAACTTGGACGTTTTGAAGAAAACAGGGAATAGTGAAACGGCCAGTATCTCCTAGTTTAGGTGGAAGGCCATGTAACATGATTGCTGAGCATTCAGCATCTAAGGGTAAACTAACTATTTGTCTTAATTTTTCTTTATTTGAAATGAGTTCTTTGAAAAAATTAGCACAACTAGGCATCTCTACTAAAGCGTCTAATAGTCTAACGTTTAAGTGCAAGCTTTTAAACATTTCCAGATATTTCCCAAATTGTGCTTCCTGCCTCTCTTTCTTAAGCCTACCAGGGAAGGGTATCCTAGTTCGTGGAATGATTTCTGTGGCTTTAGGTGATACTAGATCTGGTGCATTGACAGGGGTGTCACTAGGCACTGGATCAGTGGTCGATTCAGAGATAGGAAGTTGATTTGAAGAATTATCTGAGGACTTCTCATTTCTGGTCTCTTTACTTCCTCTAGTGATGACCATGATTCCTCCTTGGTTCTCAACTTTTAAAAATAGTTGTTTAAGACTAACTTCCAGGTTTTTGATCAAATCTTCTGATATTCTAAGTAAAGCATCAATTTTATCTTGAAAATCTATTACTTGTTTGTTTATGTTCATTTGTTCAACTATGAAATTAGTTAAAGTTTCATTATAGTGTTGTTGAGAATTCATGGGGGAAACTGGCATATTAGAGGATAAAGGTTGCAGAAACTGAGTAGGTGGGTTATTGGTCGGCCGCTGAATGAAAGGTTTAGAATGAAAGTTCGATTCGGGGTTTTTAACAGTAGTGACAAGAATTTCTTCCGTACCTTTTTGAGGTTGAGGTGTAGAAGATTGAAGATCCTTGAAGACTCTGGAGAGATTGTCCACTTGAGTTTGCAGAGCTTCCAAGGATAGGCTTGAAGTACTAGTTACTTCCTTAGCCGGTTCACCAAACTCCCAGTCATGTTGATGCATTGCTATCGTCTCAACTAGCTCCCAGGCTTCTTCAGAAGTGTGTGACATGAAATTTCCTTGAGAAGCAGCATCGAGGGTTGACTTGTGCTGAGGAGTCAGACCATTGTAGAATATGCAGATTAGGTTCGTCTTACCCATTTGATGATTCGGACATCTGTTAAGCATCTTCTTAAATCGTTCCCATGCTAGATATAATGATTCATTGGTTTCTTGTCGGAAACTAATGATGTCATCCTTGAGCTTGGTTTGCTTGGAAGGAGGGAAAAACTTAGTCATAAACTTAGTAGCCAACTCTTCCCAAGTATGAATCGAATTGGGTTCGAGTTCATCAAACCAGGTTCGAGCACGCGAAGACAAAGAATAGGGAAAAAGATTTAGTCGGGAGACTTCTCTTGCAATCCCTAATTGCTCACAGGAATCAGAAAGATTGATGAATCTATCCAAATGTGAATTTGGATCATCGAGCGGAAAACCGTGAAATTGGCAGAAGGTTTTGAGTAACTTGATAATGCTAGGCTTAATTTCAAAGTTTTCGTTGGGCAGCACGATAGGTCCTCCTCTTCCCTCCAGTAATGGTGTGCAGGTCGAGGCGAGAGTAATACGATTCGTCATAGCTGAAGTTCGGGTTTGGTAGAAAAGAGAGTTTTGGAAAGGAAAAAACAGAAAAGGAACTTTCGGATGATATTGATCTTCCGAAAGGATCGCTAAATAACTAAGACAACTAAATTCCTAAATCGGTCGTTGTAGTCCCCGGCAGCGGCGCCAAAAGACTTGATGGGTGCCAAGAGGTCGGTTGCGATTTCACTCGCGTCGTTGCGGACCTTCCTCCGGGCACGGCCACCAGAGGGTTTTAAAATTTGTTTTGCTGGGCCTAAGTATACTAAAGCTATGGGTGAGTACAGCGATAGGTATGACCTAGGGTCGTTCTTCAAACTACAACGGGCATGGGATCTAGGACTTCAGTTATCTATGTGGATTTAGCTGGGGTTTAAAAGAGATTTTTGGTTTGTTTCGGTTTTAACTAACTACTAATTATCTAAAATTAAATTAAAATAAAGTAAAGTGAAGGGGAGGTGGCAACGAGAACTTATAGGTGAAGCGAGTGTTTACTATGATAATTACTTATGCTATTTAGGGGTAGTTAATGGGATAAAGCCTTAGTTAAGATGACAGCTATATTTCCTAATGAGCCATAACTCCTAGCCTATTATCTATCTAACGTAGAGTTGTCCGCAATCAGATAAATAACATGTCACATGGATAACAATTATGGAATGTAAACTACACCGGAAGTTGTCCCAAATGTAGCAACCAATTTAACCAACAACCATCCTCGAGTCTTGTTCCCCAATCTCGGACATTTGAGATATCCGAATCATGGCATGAATTGTTGAATAAACAAAAACATGAACAGGGGTTTCCTACCGGAACAAGTTGGGATGATCTGGTCTAACGGTTGATTAAATTGTTCATCATTATTTCATATAAATCATTTTAACTATTCTATGCATGTTAAACTGGTGTATGCAATTGATAAATATTCGAAAACCTAATCATGTAACTAATCAGCATAACAGATACTAGCATGCAAACCCTAAGCAACAATCAAACAAGAACATGCAGAAAGGCAGAATAGCAGGGATCAATTATGCAGAGTGACGGGGTACATGGTTAAGTCACAAGTGTCCCAAAAGTTCTCTCAAAGACACTCGTTAAATGACTTGAATCTAATCTATCTCTAATCCTACGCTCCGTGTCTCCCTCCGGTAATATTTCAACCAGGAGAACACCGGCCATGTCGAGTTCAACGATCATCAGACACAGAATAATTAGCGGCATACAACTAGCAATTGGTCAAGCCTAGAAGGATGTTACTAACCACAGCATAAGTTGGATAGATAAACATTTGAGATTCAATTCATAGATTCAAATATATTTCAACAGCATACGGACAGAGTAACAGCATGATTTAAGTATAACTACCCTAGCATGGCAACTATCATAGCAAACACAGATTTGTCTAGCTAAGCATGGCAATAATCCTAGCAAGTAATTCTAAACAAGCATAGCAACAGCACAACATTATTTAAAATAACAAGATAGAGATTATAATAAAACCTGACAAAGCGTTATTACAAATCGTGCGACACCGCAGTCTCGGAGCACCTCCGTTACAAGTAAGCTACTAATCTACTAGCTTAACTAACCTAATTAACTAACTAACTATTTTAGAGAGAGAGTAGTGAGAGAAAGAAAGAAAGAATGAGAAAACATGATGTGAAAATGATGAAATGAGGCTTCTATATATAGAGATCGCACAACCGTATCCGTAGACCGTATCCAAATCTTCAAATGCACAACCGTATTGCAAACCCGAATAAAAACCTGATTTTTATCGCCCAAACGCACGATACGGTTGAGCTAGGGCAAATACGGGAGAACTGGAGTGTATACGGTTGAGCATAGGGTGAATACGGGAGAACACAGACCGTATACGGTTGTGCTAGGCCGTATACGGTCTAGCTAGGCCGTATACGGTCTGTGCTAGTCCGTATACGGTCTAGTTTGGCCGTATACGGTCTAGCTCTCCCGTATCTTGATTCTTCGGTTCTTCGTTTCTTCGTTCGGGCGTAACTTCTTCGTCGTTTATCCGTTTTGAGTGATTCTCGCGCTCACGGTTTCGTAATTTCCTAACGAAGAAAATGACATAAGTTAGAGGTCATAATTCCAAGTATAGCTTAATTTGTGCTTAAATGCGTGAACGGAAGATTCGTTAACCGTTTGTGCTCTATTTTACTCGTTTTTAGGTCTTTTTGGTTGAATCTTGAAACATCGTCTATATTTTAGCCCTAATGATGAAATGTGACATTTAAGTTCATTTTTAAGTGTTTTCATTAATAATTGGGCTAAAATGGTGAGATAATGGCACACAAAAACTTGACTTTTTGCGTGTTATCACAACTGTTACTCTTGCTTATAACCGAATGAGCGATCAACAAAAGGACTATGAATTGGAGAATAAATCCCATTCTGCAATTAAGATGAGTTTACCAAAGGAAATAAACCATCAACTCAAGTCTTTTCAAACTGCTAGAACGCTCTGGGAAGCATTTAAGAAAAGATGTGAGGGAAGTCCTCAAGTGAAGGCAGGCAGGAAGAATCTTCTTAAGAAACAGTTTACTGTTATAAAAGCTTTAAAAGGAGAAGATCTTGATGCTTACATCACTAGATTCTACCACTTGTTAAGTGAGCTTGACAACCATGAGATTGTTACTACTGAGACTAAAAGAACCGACAAATTTATTGAGGGTTTGCCGTCTAAGTGGGAAATGTATGGTGTAATGCTCAAAGACAACGATGAAAGGTATGCAACCATGACCTTAGAGCAGGTCATTGACAAGCTAAAAGGTTATGATTTCATAAAGAAATCGAGAGAAACTGATTCTGATCAGGTTCAGAATCCTGGGCTATATCATGGGAAAACGAATCTCTCAACTTCTTCATCTAGTTCGACCACTGCACTTTTAGTGGGTAATACTGATGAAAATGGTGAAATGATAACAGATGACGTGTGCCTTCTTACCTCATCAGGTAATGAATCTAAAGGTACACCTGCTGAGAAGTCAACTCAAGGACATCAAAAGATGCCAATGAGTGTGAAATCTGCAGAGCAACAGTTATCTGTCCTTGCATCCTTTGTTGCTTCTTATGAAAACTATATTCATGGTAAAATCAATGATCCGATTATGTTTGATGAAGACTATGATCAGATAGACCCTGATTATCTTGAGGAAATAGATCTCCAGGATCAACTTGCAATGTTATCAAGGAGAGTTAAAAATTTCTTAAAGAGAACTGGTAGAAAGGTGGTAGGAAATCGATCAGGGTTTGATAAAACCAAGATCAAGTGTTTCAACTGTCAAGGTTATGGACATTTTGCTCGTGAGTGTCAAAGACCTAAGGTTGAAACTGGCAATAGCAGACAAGGTTCGGGAAGTACCTTAGCTTCCAAAGCCTTGGTTGTGAAATAGTTGGATGGATCTTATGATTGGCAAGCTCAGTCTGAGGAAGCACTCATGGCTGAGATTGAAGATCAAGAGATAGCTGCTGAGTCCAATAGCTATATGCCTATTGATGTTGAAATAAAGGTGCCGGAGATTCATGAGAAAGCAAGTGATGATGACGTGCTCTATATGGATTCAACTGCTAATATGAGTCCAGATGACTTTGTAGCACGCATGGCTGAAGTACAAACTGACAAGAAAAGGGTATGTTTGGATATTCTTACTCTTGCTGATGTTTGTTATCTAGTTACTGATCTACAATCACAATTAAGCGTTTTAACTGTGTCGAATCAGAATTTGTCATCCCAAGTTAGCATTTTTAATGATTCTAATAAGACTATAATATCTGAACTTGAACAAGCTAAAAGTGATGTCCTTAGGTTAAGTACAGATAAGGTAGATCTTAAGAATAAGATTAAGTCTGACAGTTCTGATAAGATTGCACTTAGAGATACCATAAATGAAAAGGCAATAATCATAGATGGTCTCTATATGAACATTGATGACTTAAATCGAACAATAGCTGATAGGGATAGAGAGTTAGCTGAGCTGAAGCATAAGTTAGTAGAACAAAATCGTAAGATTGAGTCCTACAGAACTTTAGAAATGGATAAAATGCTAGATGCTCAACGCAGTGTAAAGGACAAGACTGGGATAGGATACAATGATGTACCTCATCCTTTTAATGCCAATTACACTAGTAACTCGATAGATTTTGAAATGACAGATGCTAATCCTAAGATATTAGTAACTAATGACCCTGAAAAGTTAGAGGCACAGAAGGATGTTTTTAAGAACCAATCATCAGATAATGGTAAGGTGTCTCATTTCACCAAAATACAGTTTGTATTGGGTGGAGTGATTAACGATGCTAAGACTGATGATAAGGTTAATAAGGAACAAATACCTGAACCTTTAGTGCCTAAGACTCCGAGTAGTAATGCAAAAGTTCCTAAATCACGCAAGCAGATGTCATGTTTAAAGTGTCGCCAAAAGGGACACGTGGCTTTGTGTTGTCCTAACAAAAAGCCTGAAACACCACATAAGCTTGTGATTGATGAAAAGATACAGACCGACTCTAGTATGACTGTAGATAGGTTAGATACCAAACCTAAGTTAGGTAATAAACCTGTTAACATTCTTAAAAAAGACGGTAAACATAGTGTCTCCCCACCTAAACCTAAACGACCATATACTCAAAGTGATAATGTTATCCATAAGTCTAGGGATGTGACACCGTTGAGGTTTAGAACTCCAAGTAGAGGCCATAGTCATTATGAGAGTGGTACTACTTCGCGATCACATGAGTTTAATTATAATTATCATAATAGAGCTCATAATTATGTGCCTAGGAGGTTATCCTCAAATTCACCTCTTAAGGCTGATCGTTCACAAACTCAAGCTACTTCGAAAGTAACCAAAGCTCCTGATGGGAAGGATGATTATTTTAAAGAGCTTAAGTTTGTTGATGATAAGGGACAAACCAAGACCGTAATGGCTTGGGTCCCTCTTGATAACTGATCGTGTGTTGTGTTATGTGCAGGAGCATGCTGTGAACAAGGACAGCTGGTGGTATGTAGACAGTGGATGCTCGAGGCACATGACCGGAGAAAGAAGTCTACTGAAGGACTTCAAGGAGAGTCTCAAGCAAAAAGTAAATTTTGCAAGAGATAAAGGAGGACTGGAGGAGTAATTTCGGGAAAAGGAAAAGTTTCAAATGGAACTTTGACTCTTGAGGATGTGAACTATGTTGAAGAACTAACTCACAATCTAGTGAGTGTTTCCCAAGTCTGTGATAAAGGTCATCCAGTTTATTTTAATGAAAAGGAGGCCTTAGTCCTGAAGCCAGGTTTCAAAATTCCTGATGAATGGATATTGATGAGGGCGCCAAGGAAGAAGGACATCTATGCAATCAACATGGGTGTTCCTAACTCTTCAATGGTGTCTACCTGTTTATTATCCAAGGCTTCGGAAACAGACGCATTATTATGGCATAGGAGAATGGCACACCTGAACTGGAGAAAGATGAATTATATAACCAAAAATGGTTTGGTTCTAGGTGTACCACAAAAACGTTTCGAGTCTGAGGATAAGTGTGTTCCTTGCATGAAAGGAAAGCAGCACAAGAAACCACACAGACCTAAGACTGAAAACTCTATTTCCTCGCCATTTGAATTGCTACATATGGATCTCTTTGGCCCTATAAGCAAGAGAAGTATAGGTGGCAAATGGTACTGTTTAGTTATCACAGATGATTATTCTAGATTCTCATGGGTATTCTTTTTGGGATCAAAGGATGAAACTCCTGGAATTCTAATTGAGTTCTTTGATCTAGTAGAGAATGTCTATAAAAAGAGAGTGAAGCGTATTCGTAGTGACAATGGAACATAATTTAAGAATTCAACATTGAATATCTATTGCTTAAGCAAAGGGATATTACATCAATTCAGTGCACCTTATGAACCTCAACAGAATGGTGTTGCTGAAAGGAAAAATAGGACGTTGATTGAAGCTGCAAGAACAATGCTTGCTGATTCAAAGCTTCCGGTCATCTTTTAGGCAGAAGTAGTGAATACATCATGTTATGTTCTTAATAGAGTTCTTACGGTTAAGAGACATAACAAGACTTGTTATGAGCTTTTGAACAATAAGAAACCTAACTTAAAGGGGTTTGAACCCTTTGGAGTTTCATGCACTATTTTAAAGACTGGGCATCAAACAAAATTTGGTGAGAAGGCTGACGAAGGATTTTTCCTAGGTTATATGCCCAATTCACCAAACAAGAGAGTCTTTAATAAAGTCACAGGACGTTTGGAGGTAGTTTATAATATTGAGGTTACGAGCTACTCACCAGATGTTCATAAGGGCTTAGATTGGCAATTTGATTATTCTGATCTTTTTGCATCATTTAAAGTTCCTATTAGTGACTATGTCAGTGATTCAGAGATAGCTGAACATTTATTATTTGAAGATGGGAATATTGGTCCCGCTTCAACATCAAGTGTTCAAAAGTCTGGAATTAAGACTAATGTTGACTCAGATAAAGCTTCTACAAGTGAGTCACAACAACCTTCAGAGGATAAGTCTCAAGAAACAGAAGATCTTGATGATCTTTCTACAAAGTTTGATGATATACTTACTCCTTTGAAACACTTAAGGATATCTTCTGCTCGTACGGAAGATGTACCTGCATTGGAAGATATTGGTACTAATTTAGGAGATGATATACCGGTTGAACCACTTACTATAACTAGAACGAGTAAGAATCGTCCCGTTGAAAACATCATCGGTGATATTAATACTCCGGTTCAAACTAGGCATCAATCCAGAACTAGTACGTCTGAGAATTTAGAATACCAAAGCTTGTATACTGCAATGAAAGAGACAGGGATTCCTAATCAATGTCTATATTCATGCTTTATCTCACAAGTCGAGCCTAAAAATGTTCAAATGGCTTTAAAAGAAAGCTCGTGGGTAGAAGCAATGCAAGAGGAACTATCTCAGTTCTCTAAATTACAAGTATGGGAGTTGGTTAACCTACCAAAGGGAGAATATCCAATTGGAACTAGATGGGTATTTAAGTACAAGAGAGATGATAAAGGAATTGTTACTCGCAATAAAGCTCGTCTGGTGGTTCAAGGTTTTAATCAACAAGAAGCTATTGACTACAATGAAGTGTTTGCACCAGTTGCTAGGCTAGAAGCAATTAGAGTATTCTTAGCATTCGCATCATATTTTGGTATAAAAGTGTATCAGTTGGATGTTAAGAGTGCCTTTTTGTATGGCAAAGTGGAAAAATTGGTGTATGTTTCACAACCGCCAGGGTTTGCTGATCCTGAGTATCCAGATAGAGTATATCGTTTGAATAAGGCTCTATATGGATTACATCAAGCACCTAGGGCATGGTATGGAACACTATCAACTTATCTACTTGAGAATGGATTTACAAGAGGATCGATTGATAGTACACTGTTTGTGAAGTGGAAAAAGAAAGACTTTCTTCTCGTACAAGTTTATGTTGATGACATTATCTTTGGATCGTCTGATGAAAAGATGTGTCAAGAATTTGAGAAAGTCATGAGGAAATGGTTTGAAATGTCTGCAATGGGAGAGTTGAATTTCTTCTTAGGATTACAAGTTAATCAAAAGAAGGATGGATTCTTTATTCATCAATCTAAATACACATATGAGCTATTAGAACGCTTTAAGATGGATGAAAGTAAGGTCTACAATACTCCAATTCTAGTCAATCATGGATTAGGTCCAGATACATCGAGTGATAGCGATGTGGATCCAACTCTTTATAGAGCCATGATCGGATCACTAATGTATCTCACAGCCTCTAGGCCTGACATAATGTTTGCTGTTTGTTTATGCGCAAGATATCAGGCTAATCCGAAAGATTCACATATGCAAGCTGTTAAACGAATCTTTCGTTACCTCAAAGGGAAACCTAAGCTGGGTCTTTGGTATCCGATTGATGGAGACTTAGATCTCGTAGCTTATACTGATTCGGATTATGGAGGATGCAATCAGAATAGGAAATCTACGACCGGAGGATGTCAATTCCTAGGAGGTAGATTAGTATCCTGGCAGTGCAAGAAGCAAACCTCGGTAGCCATTTCTACATGTGAAGCTGAGTATGTTGCAGCTGGCAGCTGTTGCTCTCAAGTCCTTTGGATTCAACAGCAACTGCGGGATTACGGGTTAAATATAACCAATACTCCTATGATGATTGATAACGAATCTACTATGTCGATCACCAATAATCCGGTAAAGCACAGTAAAACTAAGCATATTGATATTCGACATCATTTTATTAGAGATTGTGCTGAAAAGAAGTTGATAAAGTTAGTTAAGGTTCCATCATTGGATAACTTAGCAGACTTATATACAAAGGCGTTCGACAGAGCAAGATTTGAGACGTTGGTTCAACTAAACGGAATGGGAAATCCAGAGTGATTAGTCTTCCAAGGGTATTTTTGTAATAGTTAGTATTTCTATGTTCATTAAAAAAAAAAAAAAAAAAAAAAAAAAAAAAAGGCGTATGGCATTCATTTGCTTGTTACCCAAGGGGAATCGCCTTCATTAAAGAATATAAACATAATATTCTTTAAAATGGTTAAGTTTTTATTTGCAAAAACTAAGGGACATGATAGTACATTAGGAGACTAAGCTTCACAATAATAAGCTTAAGTCCTAAGTATGATATGGTAGTAGATTCAAATAAAGTTGCTTTAGAACTACAGCGGTTCTATAAGGTATGTGTTTATATTTATTTGATTATACACCTATATCCACAAGTTATAATTTGTCTATGTTTAGTGAAAACTTTAGATGGCTTCATCATATGATGTACTGGTAGGCAAATTATATGAAATTTTCCAAGCCTTAAGAAGTTAATTAACTACTTGTTTATTATCTTGTGTTACTATTCTATGATGTGTGACATTAAGTCTTAATTGTTGAATGATGGTATTGCCATACACTGTTATCATGCATTTTTAATTGGCAAATAGTAGAAATATGGGTATTAACTTAATTACTGGTAACTTTGTTGTACTAAGTACAGATCTGAAACCCTTAATTAAATTAATATTCTCAAATGTATTTTGAATTATGCTAGAAGGGATTCTCTGTTGTACTATGTACAGACTTGGATAACATAGCATATTCAAAATATGTCTGATTTTTGTCTAACCTTAAAATTCAAGTGTATGTTATATGTTTCGAAAAGATACATCATTTAGTAACCGCTACCTTGAAATTTAATGATGCAGTGCTATGAGTTTTACTTAAATTCTTCAGTATGTCATATAATAGGAAGCACTTGATAATATTCATACTAACAATAAAGTGTTTGCTTAGAAAATTGAGTATAATGTGTTTATGTGGATCATAATACCGGTAATCGTCTTGGACTGTCTATAAATAAACTATTCACTTTATGTGAGTAATGCATTTATTAATTATGTTATGTGGATAAAGGTACCTAAGATATAGTTTTATAAATATAAATGTATAAATGATAAATTTTAGTTGTAATTTTATAGTAACTTATTTGAATTTCATGAGATATGTACACTACCAATCTACTTAGACTTTTAAATAAATACTTAATTGCTTATTCTTTCTAATATGATCCCTAAGCAGATAAATTCTTATTTATTTTGTTTATGTATTGTGTTTTACTCAAGTGATTAATAAAATGGTACTTGATACCAATGTTTACATAATTGTGTTTTTATCTTATTTTAGTTAATGTTAATTTAAGTTTTTGTGTTTATTAGGTTTTACCCTTCGGAATTAAATTATACTGAATATTTTTGAGTTGAACAAACGTAACAAATACAAGTGAAAAATAATTTTATTTTAGACTTGTACAAATGATGGAGTTTTAATTTATACTAAGTATTTAATTCGCGTTTTTATTTATTCCTGCGAGTCGACTTAGTCAACTCGCGGATCCACTTGAAATCTCGCGAATCGGATACAGGGTATAAAACGGGAGGTCAAACGAGTCAACAGATCACCGGATCCACATCATTCGCGAGTTCACTTCAACTTGGCGAATCCGCTTCCTGGCGAAAACGAGATGAAAATTTATTTTCATTTGATTTCGATTTTACGAGTATGGAGAACGAGTTTTTGATCTGTAGATTTTATTCACCTTTAGATTGCGAACATATTGAGGTAAAATACAACGGATTTCACCGTTTAATTAACGCGAAATCGAAGTTTTTATAAACTTAGGGTTTCGGTTTAACTTTTGATTGATTCACGTAGATTAATGGATTGTTAGAACATGAATCCTTAGGATTAATGTTAAACGAACCTTAATAAACGTGATTGTATCGTTTGATCGTGTTAAAACTAACAAAATCATCGATTTTAAGTTTAAACTTGCGACGGCTGTTCATCGAACGAGTTGAAACTTCGATTCAACTCGCAGCGAGCTGACTAGCGGATCGAGTTGATTAGCGGATCGACCAGCGAGTTGATATGCGGATCGACATGATTAGCGAGTTCACTTGGCTGCAGATCCAATCGTGAGTTGATAAGCGAAGCGAGTTGATAAGCAAAACGAGTTGAATTCGATTCGCTTAGGTGTCGTATGCGAATCCAGAACTTAGAAAAAAAATTTAAAAAAAAAAAGTTTTTTTTTTATATAAGAGTTACGACTTTTTAAGTAATAACTAGTATACTTTTGGATTCCTATGATAATGTATATATATATTGAAAGTCTACCGATTCAAAACGTAATCTAGTAGCGTGTCCTAATTTTATATTAGCGGTATATTATATATATTGATTTATATGTGTATACGACTTGAGACTATTTATGTAACAAGTTATATATATATGTTTACATTTAAACTAGGATGTAAGATGAATTAAGATTCATAATACGTTATAGTTTAAAATCATATTACACGTGCATTTAATCTGTTATTAGTGTTTATTTTACAGATATGGCGAGACAATTTGACAAGAGCCACAATATCCTAGTAGATCTGAATCTACAGGCCAAGAGGGCTGATAGGGTGGCTGATATTCTTCGCTTTCTTGCACGGTCGCGTATTAGATATGCTATTACGGCCAATCCACCTATTTCTCAGACTATTCTGAACGATTTCTGGACGGATATCGTGCATGACCAATCTGTCAATCCACCAGAGATTCGAGCAACGGTTAATGGTCAATCGGTTGCATTTACTGCTGGATATCTTCGTGAGGTATTACAGCTGGGGACTGTAGAACAAGAGAATGGGGATTTGGAGATGCCCATGGACTTTATTGAGGGGGCAATCGGCCGTATGGGATATACGGGAGATAGGTGCGGGAACCAGTTTCAGAAGCCTATGGTACTTGGACAGTGGAGGTTTCTGTGGCATGTGATGAATACCGTTTTTGCACCGAAGAAGGGTGGCTTCGATGAGTTAAGCTCTGTTATATTATCGGCTGCACTGTCACTGGTTTATAATAAACCATACAGTTTCTGTGATCTCATTTTTGGAGAGATTGCAAGACATATATCGGGTTCTGTTAGATCTAGATTTATGATCTACCCGAGGTTTTGTATGCTTATCATTCGGATGCGTCTACCGAACTTGGCTATACCTGAGCCGTTTTTAGTGGTGAATACCATTGATCAACGTGGGTATAATGCCATGTTTATGCAGACAGTTAGAAAGGAAGGAGTGGTGAAACCGGAAGAACGACCACTTTTTGGGTATATTGTTGACCCAAACTACGTTCCACCGCCAAATAATGGGTGGTTGGATGTTGTTCCTGCTGGTGCTGCTGCTGCTGATGTTGTACCTGAACCTGCAGCTGAGGAGGTTCAACCTGAAGATCCACAAGGGCTCCTTGAGGATGTTCTTATTCAGGTTGGTCAGGTTGATCAGCAAGTGAACCAAGAGGTTGCTGCACAAGTTGTGCAAGAGGTTTTGGTTCAGAATGATGATGCTACTGATCCCTTGCTACGGGATATTGATAGTTATTTTACACCATCTGAGGTAATATTTTAATATAGATGCTTAGTTGATAGATTGTTTTTATTAATCATAAATGCATAATATTATTATATATAATGATTATGATATAGATATTTAGATGATTAGGTAACATTACTAATTATAAAATATGAATATCATTTTATACAGGAAGCTGAGATTGCAGACCCAGAGGTCATTAGACCTGAGGGTGAGCAAAGGCAGAGTGATAGTTCAGCAGTTTTACCTGCTAAGGTATTAAAGCTGAATAATCTTAAATATATATTTATCTAGTTTGATAGAGTTTTATGTTAATCATAAATGGTAAATATATTTAGGAACCAGTTGGTCCATCTGGCAAGTAAGATGGGCATACAACTGACGATTCCAGTGATACTGAGGATGATCTTGTTGATTTGTCCACGAGTATTCCGGCTGGAATGACTGAGCAACGATCAAGGCTTGAGGTTAATCCTGCTCAGAAGCTGAAGCTCAAGCGTAAAGTCAATGAAACAGATCCAGATTTCATTGTTCATGATTTGGATGCTGAGGAGACTGTTACTCAGTTGATGAAGCGTCCGAGAACGCTGACTATTAGAGAAGGTTAGTAATTATTATAATAGTTAAATAATCTTAACTTGTTGTTTATCAGGAGTTAAACTGAGACAGTTAATTCTGTATACAGTTGCTCAAGATACACCACAGGTGGAGAAGGATACACCGGTGGTTTCTGAACAGATATATGTACCGCTTCAGGTATGAGATATAAGTTCTATAACTATAAGTGTTATGCAATTAATTAGAGTTTGAGACAGAGTAATCTGTCACAATAACTGATTTTAATTGTGTTTAACTTTACAACATGAGGTTGCTGATCTAGTTCGTGCGGCGAAATTTCCGACGAATAAAGGAGCTAGATTTGCGGCAAACTTGTTTACGCAAGCTTTGTCTCAACCTCATACACCGCTGACAAGAGACTGGCATATTGAGTCTCTTACACCGCCTGGACCCAGAACGATACCTGTTACTCCAACGACTGATGCTGAAAGGATTACGTCCTTAGAGTCGAGGGTAAAGGATTTAGAGAAGCTTACTTCTCAGATTCCAGAGCTGGTGTCGAATAATCTTCTTCTTGCTCAGCAGATGCTCAAACAGAGTGAATCTTACAATCTACTGATGAAGACTCATGAGACTTTGCTTGCGGACTTCAATGTTCAGAGACTGAAATTATCTTCCTTAGAGAGTTTGGTCTTGAGATCGCATTCAGGACAGTCTACTCAGGGGGAGATATTGGTATATCTGGAGTCGTGCAAAGAAAATGAGTTGAAGAGGAAGAGAGATTCTGATAAAGACGATGATCCCAATGCACCGAGTGGTGAGCAGACTGGTCCTTCAAAGACTGGTGAGCAAACTATGATTCAGGGGGAGTCTGGTGGTAATGCTGGTGCAAGCGGTTCTGGAGCTGGTACTAGTACAGATAAGACTGCACAGGTTGATACAGAAGCTGGTAAGATAGCTTAGTGTTAGCATAGTGTAGTAATTATTGGTGTTAATTTGTACAGAATAATTGTAACTTAATATTTTGGTAATATATTCGGCTTGAGATTGTAATTACAAGTTAAGTGTATTAGATATTATTAAGTTATTTGATTTTATATATGTTAAGTTAAAATAGTGATCGAAAGTCTTCCGACTCATTGAGTAGTCGAGCGGCGTGTTCCGAATAATATCAGCGGTCAAAATTTTATAATAGCATATGCATTTTAGACTTGAGAGTTTGCATACTGACAAGTTAAAAATGCATTAGTATTAACTAGACAAATGATATATAATTTAAAGGTTAAATTGATAATGAATTAGATCAATTAACACTTGGAAATTATATATAGGGCTGTAATCGAGTCGATCCGAGCTCGAGCTCGACAGGGCTCGAGCTCGGCTCGATTAACTTATAATAGGCTCGAGCTCGGCTCGATAGCTCGACGAGCTTTCACGATGCAAGCTCGAGCTCGACTCGAAAATGTTTTAGGAAGGCTCGAGCTCGGCTCGAAAAGCTCGAATATTCCTATAAAAAATAATTTTGAATACCCTAACTTATTTTATATCATCTTATATATATAAATAAATACAAAAATTATTTTAGGAATATATATAAATTAAGTATAAAGTGTGAAAATTACTTATAGCATATGTAAAGTAGTATAATAATATTAGAAGTATAACACTAAAATCTTTTTAGATTCAAAATTACATATATACACTATAAAAGTATAAATATCAATAAAAGCTCGAAAAGCTCGATAACAGCTCGAGCCGAGCTCTTTAAGGCTCGAGCTCGGCTCGATATATATTTCGAGCTCTACTTTTAAGCTCGAGATCGGGCTCGAACTCGATAAAAGCTCGACTCGAACGAGCTCAAGCTCGAGCCGAGCTCGAATTGCTCGATAAAAGCTCGACTCGTTTGCAGCCCTAATTATATAAGGTAATTAATAGTAAATTTAAATGTTTGGTGATTATTCACAATGCATTAGAATTTAGTATTAATTATTATTTGTTAAGTAGGTTATAAGACTTAAGAGATTTTGGATTGATTCAGGGTAATCAATAAAAGATTTTATAAGTTATATGTAAATTGCGTTTATATTTTAGGTTAAAATATACAAAAGGATTAATAAAGAAATTCTTAGATTGGTTCAGGGAAATCAATGAAGAATTTGAATTATTTATATATTTGTATTTAAATTTTTCTCTAGGAATGGAAATGCTAGATCTATCAGATTCAGAAGATGATATTTTGGATGAGATAGATGAAGAGATTGATTATGATATTGAAGAAGGAGAGTTCAAACTTCCTGAAGACTGGACTGCAGTATTTGAATCTGGGATAGATGAAGGTGTTGATCTGGATGCAAATGTAGATGAACATGTTGTGAATCCATCAACGACTGAATTTGTTTTTGTAAATGAACAAGGAGAATCAGTTATTGATTTAGAAGCTTTTGAGAATGCTTCTGAAGATTCGGATACTGAGGTTGAAGAAATAGAGGATAAATACAAACATATGGTTGGTAATCCTAGGTTTATCCAAGAAATGCTAAAGAAGAAAAAGGAAAATAAGCCACGCATTTTGAAAGAAGTTGATATAACTGGAAAGCGTGTACTTAAAACTGGCATTATTGGATGGTATTATGACTCTGACCTGAAGCTCTTCGCGATCAAAAGGTTTGACGGGGTTCAATATTTTGAGAAGAAGCTTGCAGTGTTTAGTTCTTTGCCTCGATATGAGATTCGAGACTTGGCTAGATTGGATATGATAAATCCAAGTGATGATGACTATGCTAAGTATGTTGAGCGTATCATTAGGACTGAAGGATTATCTATGAAGTTCTCAAAGATTAAGCCAAGGAAAGGAAAAACGATAAAGCTGAACGAACTCAGTCAGAGGACAGGAAGAAGAAGAAGGAAGAAGGTTTATCCAGCGGTCAACTGTATTAAGCAAATACCTATGAAAACCATGCCTCAGAATATTTTGGGAAAGTTGAAATATTGGGGGGTAGATGCTGGATCAGGAGAAGCCTTTATGATTGAAGCTGATGATGATTATCCGGATGGCGAAAAAGAGATTCTTCGTGTATATGATCACAGACACCTGATGAACTTATCAAAGGAAGATCTGATTATGTTATACAAGAACAAGATCATATCTACTATTGGTTGGGGTGATTTAGCACGAGATTATCACAGGATGGTTAAAACATGCATCAAGCTTAAAATTTTTGCAGGTAGTAAAATTTACTCTTGAAAATCAAAGACAGCGTGAAGATATAGCCGCTAGAGCTATTGTCAAGGGGGAGTCTGTTGAGACATAAATTGTGACAACAGATCTAGCTTGAAATAGGACTAGTGTAATTATTATTATGTTTGTACATTGGTTTAGATTTGTAAATAAATATTTGTTTTGTTAGTAATATTCGTTAAACATATTATTTTGTTAAGTAAGACGAATAATTAAATACGAAATAAATATATACATTTGATGCGAGTCGAGTTCTCAAGTCGCTGCGAGTTGAGCAGCGAGATGAAAACTGAACTCGTGGACACAGATAGGCATAACGAGCCAAAGCATAATGGGCTTGGGCTTGCAGAACGAGTCGAGTCAACTCGCAGGCCCAGCGGCAGCGAGTTGAGACGACATATTTAATGTTTTTCAATCGTGAAAAACATAACACTTTTAACACTTTTGCATTCTTAAAATCGGAGAACTCAGAATACCAGAGAAAACAAACCTAACGGCTAGGCTTTGACGTTTTATTGTTTAAAGTTAAGCTTTAATATACGCAATTACGAACTTACTCGTTATTAGTAAGATAACATCGTATTGAGGGATTCCGCACCTTAATACTACAGATAACGAAGTTATCGATCCTAATAACTAGGGACTTACATTCCTTCAATCAACTTCTAGTACCCACAATCAAAAGCTAAACCTGCAAGAAGTTGGGGAAGAGGGATTAGCACAAAGCTAAGTGAACAAATCCAGGGTTCACAATCTAACTTAGCATAACAAGTAACTACAACTAGCACATCGAAAGTAACATAGAAGGATCGGTGGTCCTTGAGGTACCTTCATACCACGGTGGTTCCCCAAGTAACACTTATAACCATCTGAAGGCCAAACAGAGGTTAGACCGATAGTTTTAGTACTAATACTACATACAACGTAATTTCAGTGCCCAACACATGTACAGATCAATTACGTTGTCCAAAGTAATAGTACCCAAACCCAACACATTAGTTAACCCTCACCAAATCAAATAGTCCAACTATCATAGCATATAGGACACCAATAAATCGTTCAAGGGATAACCGTCATGGCAATATCATATTAAAGCAATCATTGCAATAAACCTAATTACCCATTGTAACCACGTTGTTACAACTAACTTAGACTGAGAGTCCAAGATCCACTCACCCTTGTCGACTGTAGTCTCCACTCAAAGATCTTATCTTATTGAGTCTTCTGGTTATCTGAGAACACGATCAAAACCCGAGTTAGACTCTCATGTTTAGAATTCATAGTATAATATTCACATAAACAATGCCGTACAATGCACATACTATACTTCAATACACATTAAATAACATAAGCACACAAGTCACAAGTTGTCAATTTCGTCAATTTATAACTAACAAACGCGATCCGGGTTAGGGATGGCTGGATCGCGTTCTTCAGTGCACAACATTCTGTTACCGTTTTTCACTTACCAACGCGATCCGGGCTATGGTTCTGGATCGCGTTCCTCAGTACAAAACTAATCTGGCTCAATTACAACAGACTAACGCGATTCGGGTGGAATAGGGCTGGATCGCGTTCCTAAGAAGGAAATCAGACTGACACAAAATAACACTATGGAACGCGATCCGAGCATGATGGCTAGATCGCGTTTGTCACCTTTTCAGCAATAAAATTCAGACCTGCAACATTTTAGCTCGAACCAAAAACTTCAAAACACAAAAAGTAGATACTAAACACGAATTCATCCAGTAATCAACCTCAAGTATCATCTATAAACATGTTATAACGATAAACAACCTCATTTAACACCAATTTCCACACATGCATCAATAATCTAACCTAGTTTCTAACCAAACCCATTTCTTCAAACTTATAACTTGAAGAACACAAGAATTCACCACAATAAGCATGAAATCAGTTTATCAAAGATCACATCAACAATTTCAAGAACAATTTAACTTCAATGCTCACTAATTTAACCTAATTCATCTCATTCAAGCTCAAACATGAAAATGGGGATAATAACTTACAATCTTAAGTGATGATGAGATGATGAAGATAAAGAACAAGGTTGAATCCAAAATCACAGCCTTCAAGTGCTGATTTCAAGTAGTTTTTCTTTAGAATTTCTTAGTGTAGGTGAAGTGTTCTTGAGAGCTTTTAGGTAGAAGTCTGAGAAATGAAATTAAAGGTCGACATATGTTTTCTGTTAAGTATAATGTAGTGTAGTATAATACCCGTCCTAAATCTATTGTCTGGAACCTAAAAACCATTTACGAGAAATAAGTTTTATTATACCGTCAACCAATTTAATTTAAAACAATTAATAATTTATTTATCACAATAAGTCTTTTGACCATTTGACCTATTTATTTTAGTTATCAAAATACACCAAGTATTTCTAAATACAATTTAAATACGAAATAAATAAAGGAATTACCGTATTTCTACCAAGCCCAAATCGAGGATGTTACACAACTAGTGTATTCCGGTTCGAGATAACCTCTTTCAAATCTCACATCATCTTCCTTTAATTGTACATAGTTGATCAAGCTATGTAAAATTAAATTCGTATGATGTAATCCCTGAACTAGTTATACCTAATGGGGAATACTAACCTAACGGCCATAGTCTAGGCCCACTAATGCAACCTAGTTCACTATAACCTTAGGCTCTAATACCAATCTGTCGCACCCCCAAATTCACTGTTCAGCGGAAGCAATCATCGGGCGCGACTAATCAGATAATCATTGCACAAAGTCACAGTGAACGAATCTATATGAGACGTTTTGAAAATAGTACAAAAGTAGTTACATTGTTATAATCAAAAGCTTACATCAGTTGCGAGTTCGCAGAAATAAAATCCTGAAGATTCTAATACATAACAGTTATTACAAAAGTAATCTAAGAAAATCTTCATATATGTGTAATGCTTGCGACTCGAGCTAGCATGCAAGTCCTTAGAGAAACCCTACTGTTGCTGGGTACCTGAGAATACAACGCTAAAAGGTCAACCAAAATGTTGGTGAATCTCACATGTTTAGTAGTAAAACATAGTTATGATACAGAAGATTTATCAGTGATTTGCAACCAAGCAAATAAAAATAAACAAATTAATGTTTCCGATTGCCATGAATCCACGGTTCGAAGCCTAACCCGTTTTGTACCTCCCGGAGGTACCTACTCCGAACACCTTTATGACAAATACTAAAGCGCCCGTTTGACGTGGCTATAGCTAGTAACCCGGACGGGGGTGTCAGTCCCAAAATAGATCTATTCTCTAGTACTCGCGCTATCGCAATTAACGAACCATGTATGATGAGGACTTTTAGTGGATTATAAAACAACTCATGCAATTGTGTAAAAATGACCGAATACTTGTGATCATTGAAAGCAGTTAAGCATTTGTATCTCACCCCAAGTATAAAAGTAGCAAAACGGTAAAAGTGGGGCTGTAAGACTCACCTGAGTCTGAAAGCAAGCGTATAAATCAATAAACGTATATCCGATATGAAATGAACAATCCGCAACCTTCTAATGCCCTAAGCATATATGGTCGTATGTGAGTGAATGTCTAAAAAGATCATTCCCGCTAGTTGTCCACTCAACTAGTTAATATCCAATTGTTTGTTTGTATGTTTGTAATCGTTTGTAGTTTGAAAACATGTATGGCCCGTTGGTGACGGGTTGTAATAATAATTCCAAAGTATTATTATCATGTTTGTTTCATTGTGTGCTTATCAAGTATGTTCGTATGTTTGTCATTTGTATCGAGATGTGAAAGTGTCGCTCGAATGTAAGTTCGTGCGAGTGTAAACTCGTGCGAGTGAAATCTCGTATGTATCCAAGTTGTAGTGTATACTTCTCAAAGTATATGTGTTTTCATGTACGAGTACCATTGTATACTTATAAAGTATATGTATTTGTATGTTCCAGTGTTATCGTATAAAGTATATTTGTCGTTACGTGTATTTGATACTTGGTTAAAGAACTCAAGTTACTAACAGGCCATTGAACTAAATCTCAACTCGCAGATCTCAGTTCGGTTTTCAGATCTCGGTTCGGTTCGCGGATCTCGGTTCAGTTCGCAGAACTGACTGTTAGTGATTTTTGTTTTTAGAAACGTGGTCAAACGGGCTCGGTTTGACCCGAAACTTTTAGGGTAGTCTTAAATATATTTCTAAGGCTCGGGAAAATTGTCTTTACGTTTCGTGGTTAGCCCGAAGTGTCAGTTTTAAAAACATTACAAAATCAGTCCCTATGTGTGTTTGACAGATTTTTGGGTCTGTTCAAGGCTCGATTTCACCAACGAGATGTTAGAAATAAAATATGAGAAAAATCATGGTCATTCTATTATATCTCAGATATTTTGTGTAATTTTTCCATAATTTTTGGTAGTTGTTTAGTAGGTCAAATAAAATCGTGAACCATCTAAGGTCCAGTTTTAACCAAAATAAGCACACGTTCATAAATCAATTTTCTGGGCTAAATCCTTGCATTTTCAAGAGGGGCTATAGAAGAACTTTTTGTACTCAACATATTTAGGAAGATTTTGGCACAATTCTCATGCATTTTAGTGGTCTAGAACTCAAGTTATAACTCCAAGAAGTGGACAAAAATTTCGGACAGAAAACTGTGATTATATATATGTTTGGAAAACGATTTTTACCACTTGTTTTTGGACATTTCTAGGTTGTGTGGACATATATACATGTAAACAAGTATTAAGCAAGTAAAACTAAGAGAAAAAATGAGGTGCTCACAATCTAAACGAAAAATCTAGCTAGGTATGGAATCGGGAGTCTGATCCTTCCACTTTTTCTTGAAAATCTTGATAATCCAAGTAGTGGAGATGTGGTGGTTTATGATGATGATGATGATGGTGGCTGTGGTGGTGATGTATGAACCGAGAGAGAGAGTGAGGTTAGTGAGAGAGTGGAGTGAAGAATGAGGGAAATGAGTGTGGTGAGGGTGGTGGTATGGATGATGTTTCAGTGTGTAAGTGACAAAGGAAGGGCATGGGAGGCCATGCCTTCCCATGCGATCCGGCCCAAGGGTGGGCCCACTGAGGTGTGGGCTCAACAATTTTTTTTCCCTAATTCGCGTTCCGTGCGGTGTTCGTTTACCCGATCGTTTAATTAATCGGTCGTACGTTATACGTTTATTATACGTATTTTTAACCAACGATAAAACTTCGATATTTTTAATAATAGTTTTACTCAAAATAATATATTTTAAGCTATTAAAATATATTTTGGATTTCAGTCGGTTACGAATTGTATGTTTATTTAAACCGTGTAACGTTTTTAAACGTTATAATCATATGCGTGTAATCGCGATATTTTCACTTGAAGTATTTTATCAAAATACTAAATAATGAGTTATAAAATTATAACTTGAATTTACTCCGTTCGTCGGGCGCGTTTCGCGCGTTTTTGTCGCGTTCGGTTACGTTTTATGCAAAACGTATATAGTGTAATATATTTTCAAAATATATTCATGTAAATAATGTTTGTTTGGATAATTCCACATTATTTTAACATTTGGTCACCAACGTCCGTATTTAACCATGTCGGACTCCATCCGATTCAATTTTTGCACGATTCATATTAATCGCGTACGTGTGTGTGTGTGTGTGTGTATATATATGAATACACAAAATGTTGCACATAATTAGCCTAACGCTATCTAATTACATGTAATTATACTGTGATTAGGCACTAATAATAGTCCTAATTTGGTGGGTGTCACTCCATACGAACTTTTAGTCACACAATGTAGCATTATTAGTTACTACAAGACTTCCCCTAGAGAAAAACATAAAGTTGAATTACATAATATATTAAAGTAAAATTACCAAGGCATGAGCTGTAGGAAGTAATATATGAGAACATAAAGGCATTGACCGAATCACTTTTTGATAGATCTAGACTGGGCTCCATAACCAATTTTTTTTATCACTGCATAGAAAGATAGAAAATTTCTACGTACTGAGCATATATATAAAATATACAATCTTTTATCTTCTAATTTTAAAGAAACAGAAGTTGTAAGTCTAAGCAATGTAACATAAACTAAATCGTTCAGCAACCTTGAATATTGATGACACATACATGTTACCCTCAAACAAGTCGAAAGCTACTATTTGCTCCAGTAATGCACAATACCAATGGATCATTTTTATCAGTTCGCACTGGTAACCAATCGAGTTCCAGCACAAGGGTTCCAGGAAATTGAGGCTGTAGTAAAGAGTTAGCTAATGAATCTGGTGAATCCGGCAATTAAGAAATAGCTGTAAGTTAGACTTTCCCTTTTCAGTTTATATTTACTCACCCACCCCACCCCACCCCACCCAATGCAATTCAAGCGGTTGTTCTTTCTTTGCAGTTATATAGGTATTGTACTAATGTTTTGCTTATGGTTTGTGGTTTATAGGTGAATTATGGGTTTGCGTCTATTGTTTCTACTGTTTGGTTTACTGCCACATTTAACTGTTCGCGAAGTTAGTAGGTAATAAAAGATTGTTGATTGTGTGATAGAACCACAAAAGTTGTTAATGTGTCATTTATCTACATATTGTAAATAATTAGTGGATTATAATTAGTTAGGCAAGTGCTATTTGGGATTAAGGCTAAATTACAAGCCAACGTGACTTCTACAAATCTTGCTGATAGTACAATGCACTAACAGAACGGATTTTGTGAAGTCATGTATCAAATATAATATGTAGTGGAGGTTTCCCTCCTTTAAATGATTATGGATGGTTAATTCTATATGCGCACCCCTGGATTACTGGGTATACCTCCCCGTCAAATCAATTAAATGTTTTATTTTTTGTCTATTTCGTCTTTTAGTTTTTTTAATTATTTATAGAGTATAAAAAATTAAAAATCAATAATTACGAATATTTTTAAAAGATGAAATTTTTATAAAAATGATTTTTATATAAAACAATTTTTCTTATTGGCTGAAACGGAATCTGTACACTTATTTTGGGACAATCCAAATTAGTAACTGAGACATTTATTTTGGGACGGATTGTGACACCCGACAAATTAGGGCTAGTAATTAGTACCTAATCATTGTATTTATACATGTAATTAGTTATGTATTAGGCTAATTATGTGTATCATTATGTATATTGGAATATATACACACGTACGCGATTATTTTGAATCGTGCATTTTACATTGGATCGATTCCGACCCATCACAATACGGACGTTGTTGAACTAAATTATTAAATTATACAAAATTATTTAATAAACTCATTTATTACTTTATATTATTTTGATTATATATAAAATGTAATTCGTATTGTATAAGATAACACGTACGCGACAAAAATGCGTGAAACGCGCCCGACAATTCAACGAAACCCAAATTATATTTTTATAACTTAAAATAAATTATTTTGAATAAAGCTTTCATTTAAAATATAGCATTATAAACCGATAAAAAAAACGTATGAATTTAACGTCACGTGATTTAATAACTGTAACACGAACGTGTACAACCCGACACTTTAACCAAATGTTTTTATGAAATGTTTTTCAAGTATTTTGAGTAATACTTCAACCTAAAAATATCGAAATTCGAACGTTATTTAAAACGCGTATATAGAGCGTGTAACGTCTAAATAAACGTCGAAACGATCGGTTAAACGAACACTGCACGGAGCGCAAAATTTGAGGAACCAAAATTTGAGACACCACACCATGGTGGGCCCAATTGAGCCGGTCAAGCCACCCTCAATTTGAGGGTTATGTCTTTTGACTAAAATCCCCAACATTCTCCACATTTTACTCACCTCACCATCATTTTCATTTCCAAATTCCTTCAAATCTGTCTCTCTTTCACACCTCCATCGGTTCTTTCTCTATCTCTCTATAAACTTCAACAACACTAGAACAATTCCCACCAATTTGTGAAGAAGAAAATAAGGAAGAAGGAAACAATAAGCAAAACCATGCACTCTCTCCTCATTTTCGGCTCTAGATTGATCATCGCACCTTCGTGAGCACTTTTCTCTCATTAATTTTACTTGGTTTACACTTATATACATGTTTAGTTGTCCATCTAGCAAGATTATGTCCAAATAACAAGCTAAAAATCGTTTTTCATAAGTATACATCATCACAGTTTTCTGTCCTACAAAAACCGTCCCACTATTTGACCAAAACTCGAGTTCTAGACCAAATAAATACATGAGACTTGAGCCAAAAGCTCCGTAAAGATGTTGTCTACAAAAAGTTCTTCTATGGCTCGGCCTAGAAAAACACGGATTTTGCTATAAAAATTGATTTGTAAGTGAAGGTCAGTTTTGGCCGGAATTCGACCTTTAGTCCTTCACGATTTTATTTACCTAACAAAACGAACTCTATAAATTATGGGAAATTCTGTAAAATACTAGAGATATAGATGAACATGTGTGATTTTTCTCATATTTTATTTCGGGTTATGACTTGGTTAAAACGAGAGATGAAACGGGTCCAAAAATCTGTCAACATATAACCCACGGACTGTTTTGGAAATGTTTTAAAAACCAACGCTTCGGGTTAAACACGGAATGTAACGATAATTTTCCCGGGCCTTAGAAACATATTTAAGTCTACCCTAAAAGTTTCGGGTCAAACCGAGCACGTTTGACCAACCTTTCAAAAACAAAAACGTTCACAGCCATCCCTGCGAACCGAGCCCAGATTCAACTCGCACACCATACTGCGAGTTGAAACATGGCGAACCGAACCTGGATTCGAAATTTAATCTGCGAGCCGAGTCTTGCGGACTGAACCATTGACCTGCGAACCGACTCAATTTTGCGAGTCGAAGTGACATGCAAACTGAACTGACATGCGAACTGAGATCTTGCTAACTGAGCAGTTTGATACTAAACTTACGTTCTTTAACTATGTACTGAATACGCGTCACAATCAATATACTTTATACGACATTACTAACACGCAAATACATATACTTTATGAGTATACCATGAAACAAACATAATAATAATAATTTGAAAATTATTATTACAAACGTTACCAATGGGCAGTACATGTTTTCAAAACACAAACAAACAACCAAAGTATTTGGACATTACTAGTTGAATGGACAACTGTAACACCCACTTTAAGGGTCTAGTGGCATTTTGGTAATTTTTCTGACTTTAAATAATCATTTAATGTGTTAGAAAATTCTTTGTTATTATATTATGTTTATTGTAAATGATTAGTCAAAAAGTCAAATGACTTATTGTGACTAGTAAACTATTGATTGTTTTAACTTTATATAGTTGACGGTAAAATAAAATTATTGGAATCGTAATTGGTTTTTAGGTTCCAGACAATAGATTTAGAAGGGGACTAATTTTAAATGGTATACGGAGTCGGTTTGGGTGAGAACCGACTTATGTTTCTTAAATTCCTTCACCTTTCCAAATTAGAAACAATTCATGTTCTTTGTAAACTCAAAATAAGAAAGCAAAAGTGGAGATGGGATCTTGAACTAAGTTTCATCATCTTCATCATCATCAACTTGATATCTTTAATTGTAAGTGATGTCCTTATATATTAATCCATAAATTTGAAATATTGATTTAAATCATGTGGGTTAGTGATGCACATGTGAAATCAAAGCTTGAAAGATTATTATTTGATGTTAGTTGAAGTATTAGAAACATTAGAAACCTAAGTTGTGGTTTGGTTATAAGAAATTCAGGTTAGGGTTTTTGTTACAGTGGCAAATCGTTGGAGAAGAGGTAGTACCCGACGGGTACTACCAGTACCCGACGGGTAGTCGGGTGGAACATGGGAACCCGGCTGGTAAAACTAAAACCCGGCTGCTACTATGAGCTTAAAATGGAAACTTGTTTCTGTTACCGCAAATATTAATTCACCCGAATGATTTCTATAGAACCTGGCTGTTTGTCTGTTCTACCCGGCGGGTAGAACGAGTACCCGGCGGGTACTCCAAAGTTTTCAAGATTTTTGAATTCTAAACTATGGTGCAGTTTTCTGAATATGTTTTATGTTTAGTAACCAATGTATTGTAATGATTTATATTCAAACTAAAGTACTTATGTTCTTGGTTAGATAGTTGAACTAAGTTATACCAATTATGGTTAATATTAACATAGTATATATGACACTTACAATTTGATTATTGTTTGTTATGTGAACTATGCATATTGAGACATTTTATTTAAATGCAATTGAGTAGTCACAAGTTTGAGATAAAGTAAGAGGTGAATTAAACCTGGAATAATAATTTGATTGATTTGTATAATAGGTTACTGTTTGTTAACTTGATATTATGTATCGAAATAGGTTATATGATTATGAAATGAGTTATGTGTTATGAAACGAGTTACTAACTCATTATTTAATTGTGTTCTCAGATATGGAGAAGGTTTAGTAATATTAGACTTCTGAGCTTGCGGCTGAGGTAACGGTGAGTGGATCTGTACCTTCAGTGTGATTTAATTGTAATAGGTTTGGTTACAACGGGTAACCGTAGATTTTACTGTTGATAGACTATTAGTCTGACCTGATACATGTGATTATGTGCTACATGGCCTTTGGGCACTATGTGGTATTGAGGTCAGCAGGATGCTGGGCTTAGTTGCTATTGTTGACCGATGGAGGGTTCCTGGTACATATCGTTAATAGGAACCTTAGTCGTGTGGGAATAGTATTAAGCTATCGGTCTCTTCTGTATTGGTCATACAGATGGACGGTAAGTGTTACTTGAGGGCCACCCGGGCTTCAGGGCGCCTCAAGGACCATCGATCCTCATTGAGATTATGTGTTTACGATGCTTTATGCTGTAAACAGAGATATTACTTGTTTACGATTATTTGATGTAAACAGAGTTGTTATGCTAAGTTGGACTGTTGATTATTTATTCACTCACTTAGCTTTATGCTAATCCCACCACCCCATTTCTTGTAGGTTATGGTTTGAGATAACGAGTGAGCAAGAAATTCTTGATTTGGATGGAATGTTTGACAGGGCGGTTACTCTGATATCTGATTTTTATAAATCAGTGTTGTCTTTGAATTATATAACACCAAAACTGATAAACTACGGTTTGAAATAGTTTGACTCGATGTGTATATTATAATATGTAAATTATTAAGGTCGTTTGGACTTGCGCTTCCGAGGTATTATAAAAAAAAGTAAATAATAATTCTGAAATTAAGGGGTGTTATAACAACTAGCATAGATGATCTGTTGAGACATATACTTATGTTATAACCTTGCGCGTTTAGGACGCCAGCGGGTTACAGTCTGCGAACATCATATCATTGCTTGTAGCAACACTGATACATCAGACTCAGGTGAGTCTCATAGCCCCGCATTTTACTATTTTTACTCCCGGAGTGGGAATACATGCTCGGTTAATTTACATGTGAACATGAGTACAAAACATCGATATATTGATAGTATGAGTTGTTTTACTAATCATGAAAGCCCTCCACATCATAGTTTGTTAGTATGGATCTTAGCGCGAATGTTAGTGAATAGTACTATTTAGGACTGACAATCCCCGTCCGGGTTAGCAAGCACTAACCGGTCAAACGGACGCATTATCATTTGTTCATAACGAGTGATTGATTAGGCACTCGCAGGAGGCACCCTCGATCGGGCACTTGATTGTGATCCCGACACCTCAGTTAAGCTCAAACTATGAGCTTATGATAATAATATACGCATATTCTTTTGCTTGGTTGAAAACACTATTAATCTTGTGATTCATACATTGTGTTTTATCATTAAACCTGTGAGTTCACCAGCTTTTAGCTGACCCTTTTAGCATGTATTATCAGGTTCTCAGCAGCAGTAGGTCTGCATACTCAGAATTTCAGTAGCTCAAGTCGCATACATATACAACATCAAGAGATTTTTCTGCATTTCTATATTTTGTATAAATTAGATATGTACTAGAATCTCTCAGGTTTACATTGCGAACTTGGAACTTTTGTAACAGTTTGTAAACGTTTAATTAAATCAATGTATTTTGTAAAACGACGCATATAGTGGTCGTTCGTTATATCTTTGTACAATGATTGACGGATTAGTCGCGTCCCGACCCGATTTGCTTCGGCACAGTAAATTTGGAGGTGCGACACGGATGGAGTATTATTTTTTTTTTTTTAAACTGGGTAAAATTTCCAATTTATCTTATTGTATCATTGCCAAGGTGGACATAATGAAATAAATAAACGTAAAATTTCCAATTTATTTTATTCATAGTAATTTTTGTAAAAAAGTAGGGAATAAGAGAACCAATAGGATTGCTTTCTTTCTTTACAAAACTCACTTCCACTTTTACCCCTTAACTTAAATATCTCACAAACTGTATGTCCATAAATTATAAAAATTACATAGTCGGAATCAACGTCTTTTTCTCTTCGATTAGAGATGTTATAAGCTATACTTTCGACGATTTTTTTTCTTTTATTCTTGTCGGGTTTTAGAATATAATTACATATGATTTATGATAAAAAGTTAAAATTTGTTAACGATTATTCATTCATGGTATATTTTAATTAACACGTGATTACAGTTTAATATTCGTGTACATTAATAATTATAAATATAATTTTAAAAATTGCATTTGTTTTCATTAAAAATCACACGTGATTGCTAATTGTACATTTAATCACATGTGATTTGTTATATAATCACATATGATTTTGTATATAATCAAATATAATTTTCATTTAAAAGTTGATATCTGATGAGCAATTTACCGATATATGATAATTCATGTATGATTTCAACTTACTTTTACTTAATTGTAAAATTATGGTGAATGATTTGAAATCTGTATTTAATTACTCTTTAATCACATGTGATTGATACTTTGATGTTCAATCGCATGTGATTACAATTTAGTTTTTTATGTTTAAATCTTTTAAAATCATCAATGATTTGAATTTAAAGTTTAATTGGAGATATAAGCGTTTGTAATTTTTTTAGTGTTAAATCATATGTGATTTCACATTACATATTTTTAAAACCCAATAAATAATGGTAAAAAAAACATTGTCGAAAGTATAGCCTGTGAAATTTGTAATCGAAAAGAAAAAAACGCTGATTCCGAATATGTGATTTTTATAATTTATTGACATACGGTTTGTGAGATATTTAGTTTTTTTTTAAAGGTGGTAATGAGTTTTTGAAATAGATCAATCCTATTGGTTTCTACCTTCTTCATTTTTTTTCTCATTTTTTTTTGAATTTTCTCTATAATATATATACAAACTATCCAACTTTTAAAGGGCAAAACAATCTACATTTATTTACAAATAGAATGTATTATTACTCCATGTCTAATACAATAAAGTTGACTCTTAACTGTTCTTAGGTCAATTTTTTTTTTTTTTTTTTTTTATGATTTTACTGTGCATTGTTATCACCCATCTAAATATACTTATAAAGTATTCTTAAATTATAAATTAAAATATAATACATAATATATTAATAATAAAAATAAATTTTAACAAATTCAAATGTTAAAGCCCGCGTTGTCGCGAATCCTCCACTTAGGCTGCTCCCAACCGTGACACGAACTGACGCGTCAGTTGCCTGCCAGCTCAGCGCCACGTCAGACTGACACAAACTGACACACAACTGACACACCCCTGCCAACAGCAACATCACTTCCCTTATTTTCAGGGCCCCACACACTATTTAATCTATTTATTTAATACAAAAACTTAAATAACACATTTAAATTAAAACTAAAAACATTACATTAATTAAAAATTAAATATTACAAATCCTAAAAAATAAAATGTTACAATTCCTAAAAAAAGGACAAAATTACAATTCCTAAAAAAATAAAATGTTACAAATCCTAAAAAAGAAAAATGTTACAAATCCTAAAAAAGAAAAAAATACATTTATTGAAAGCTTAAAAATACAACTAGTAGTCTACTCGGATTCGTTGTCGTTTTCGTTGTCGTCTTCATTGTCGGCCTCGTCTTCATCCGTTTCCGCCACTTGAGTAGAACCCGCACCCGCGTCGTGACCAAAGAACGTTTTGTAGTCCGACTCATAGTTGTTAACCAAGGTTTTTCTTACTTCCTTGATCATTTTTTTCTCCTTGCCTTTGAGAAACGACGGGACAGGCTGCATAAGCATTTTCCACGACTTAATGATCGTTTTTTTGGCCGCGGCTTTTCCGATTTGCGCCATTGTACGTTCGGCCTCTGCTTCGGCTCGTATGTTGGCCAAACGTTCTTGTTCTTTCAAAGAACGCGAAGAAGTGGCGGCGTCACTGGAACCCGAGCTTTTTTGGCTTTTTCTAGAAGACGAACGACCGGGCGGGCGACGAATGGGGTCGTCGGTGAACAAATGTTGCATGTTAAAAGTGAGAGGCTCGGAATAAGCCATGTCGTCTCCAAGATTGATGGGTTCGAGCTCGGGTTGGGATGGTTCTTCTCGGTTGCTCATGACACCAAACGTTGCCAAAAACTTTGGATGATTTTTTACTACGTTCCAAGAAGTTTCATATGTGAAATCTCTTTTCATTCGGGACTTGAACCTCTTATGACATGCTTTCACAATGTCTTCTTCTTTGGCACCGCTCGGACGAGGATTTGTAACATCCTTGTAAATTCCTATGAAGATCTTGCAATCCGAACGAATCTTGTTCCATTTGCCTTGAAGTTGGCTCTTGGAACGGTATTGGGGAGCCACCTTGTTGTAGTCCTCCACAACTTTAGCCCAAAATGCATCTCCAGCTTGTGCAGCGCCTTCCTTGTCTTTTTCTGACCGGTGGATCCATCGTTGCGCCAACAAAACCGCCTCCTCGTCGGACCAGCGTACTTGCACCCGGGTCGAGGCAGTGTCCACGGCTTTTCCTTTAGATCTTCCTCTTTTTGGAGCCCGCTCGGGTTCGGGTTGGGTTTCGGGTTCGGGTTCGGGTTCGGGTTGGGTTTCGGGTTCAATTCGGGGTGGAGTGTTGATGTTTCCGAATTGTGGGTAGTTGATTGGTGTTGGTGGATATGGGTTAAAAGCGGAAGGATGAGGTTGGTGCATGTAGTGTGGGTTTCCGAACGCCGCGGGAGATTGTTGAAATGGGATTGTTGGTGAAAAACCTTGATATGCGTAGGGTTGATACATTTGGTATGGAGCGGATGGACTTTGGAAGGTTCGGGTTGGACTTGCGTATGATGAAAAACCGGGGGGTTGGCTAGGTGACGAGTTGCTCGATTGAGCCGAGAAAGTGGATGGTGGTGAACCTTGATTAAGCGGTTGAGGCACGTAGTTGAATAAGTTGTTAAACATATCGTCGCCGGTAGAGTTGGAATTTCGCCTCATTTTTTGGGGAATAGAGGTGGTGAATTGAGAGTGGTTAATTGGAGAAGTTGATAAAATTTTATATAAAAGTGGTGAGTTTTATATAAAAGTGGTGAATTGGGTGTAAAATAATGTGGAAAGTTGGTTGAGAGTGGGGAATTGAAAAGAATAAATTGTATAAAAGTGGGAAATTGTATATAAAAGTAGTGAATTGAGGAGTGAATGTTGTGAAAAATGGGTTGAATTTGGTTTGAATTTATAGAGTGTAAAAAATAAAAAAAAATAAAAAAATATGTTTTTTTTTTGTTGACCGTTTCACACATTTTTCAAAATTTTTATTTATTTATTTTTTTTTTTGTTTTCAAACGGTAAAAGGTAAACGTGGACCCCAGCCCCACCCTCTCTCTTGCTTCGGTCTGCCGACGAGCCCAACCGACGCGGAAGCACCGACGCCCCGTGCCAACGGCGTCGGTGCGTCGGTGCAACCGACGCCCCCAACCGATGCCAAGCGACGGACCCGTTAGCACAAGCCTTAGTTCTTTTCATAACAAATTAAAATATATAACCAGACATTTATTTTCCTATGAAGTGAGCATTCTTTATTTTTGGGTTAATAATGGTTAAGTTTTACTTTGATTTTCCATTTTAACAAGTCAAGTTTTTTTTTTCATGAATTGATCATTGAAGTTTGTATTGACTTATTTGTTTAACCCTTTAAAGTGTTAAACCATTAGATTCTCGAAAGTTAAATGATTAAACTAAAAACTTATAATGGCAGAATCATCATAAAAGATAAAATATAGTAATTAAACCATCAAAATACTGAAGTATAAGGAGCTTGGAGGATTAAGCCACCAAAATTTTAAACTTTGGAGGATTAAATCATTAGAAAAAATTTGAGTGATTAAAACGAAAAAGTAGAACTTTGAGAATTAAACCATTATTAACCATTTATATTATGGTATTTTGTCTGCTTTTGCTATAAAATTTACACCGGGAAGAAAAAAACAAATGACTCCAAAAGAACCAACCAGCCCGCTCCCGAATTAGAATTTGAAGAGAAAAGAAGAGAATTGGATAAAAGAAAAATATTTGTGTGTTCCTAAGTTTTTTGTATGGGAGAAGACAAAGGAAATGGGAGTAGAGAATTATGCCACATCTTCTCTTCAAACTTTCTCTCCAATTTTGGAAAGAAATAGAAGGATAAAAGATTCTTTCAGTTATAAAAATGTCGTTTTTTTCCAGTTCAAGAACATGAAACGTGTAAAGTTCCTTTCCTTTCTTTCCAACCCGAGATGCAAAACTTTAAAAAATTGTTATTCCTATTCTTTTCATTTCTATCATTTTATATTCTCTTATTGTCTTTTCTTTCCATCAAAATTTTGGAGGGGGCTAAAAAACAAATATCCCACCATGAAACACTTAATTTAAAGAAAGAGCAAGTACTTGGATACTTTTGCTTTTATTGTTCAAAAATTTGTCGTAAAGTTGGAATAATTTTGAAGATGAATAAATGAATGGAAAAATGGGAACATGGGATCCAACCGTTGTGGATGGGGATTTGTTTGGGTCATTTCTTTTTCAAGATCTGATCAATATCGTACGATTTTAGACATATACTGCTTGTCTGGTTGAATAAGTCCTGTAATGATTGATTTCAAAGTATGGTAGAATGTGTTTACTCTACCCACCCTTTTCATGGTATTATTACGAGTAGGATCGTTCAATATTTGTTTTGAAATCGTTTAATCTGAATATCGAACTGAATTTATATACGGTTTTCGGTTTTGAATATTTCAAATTTGGTTAAAAGGATATTCTGTTTTCGGTTTTGATTTTTTCAAATTCAGTTAAACCGAAAACTGAATTCAAAATCAAATTCGATTTATTAAATAAATATATTATATATATATATATATATATATATATATATATATATATATATATATATATATATTTATATATATATATATAGGGGAAGGTTTAAATGAGAACCACTCTAAAGTTGAGAACTTTAAGAACCACAAAGAATACATGTTTGTTCACATGTGATTAACTTCAATCATATGTGAACATTGTTGTACGTTTAATTGAAAAAGGAAAAAGTCAAAAAAATCCTAAAATTAAATCGAAAAACGCAAAAAATCAAATATATGTTCACATATGAACGATAATGTGAACAAATCGGTTAAAATGTATTTTAAGACGTAAATTTAGGATTTTTTTAACTTTTTTCTTTTTCAAGTAAACGTACATCAATGTTCACATATGATTGAAGTTAATCACATGTGAACAAACATGTATTCGTTGTGGTTCTCAAAGTTCTTAACTTTACAGTGGTTCTCATTTGAACCTTCCACTATATATATATATATATATATATATATATATATATATATATATATATATATATGATTTGTCGAATTTGGTTGAAGACTTGAAAAGTGTAACATTTAGAAAACTTCAATTTTTTTAACTACCATGTGCTTGTGAAAAATAAATGTTTTGTTTGGACATTAAAATTCACATACATTGAAAGTTTTATGCTTTCTAAACTCGAATTTGGCTAAAACGTAACACTTATTAATAGTTAGATTTATATAATATGTATCGTATAATCATGCATATTTCGTAGCTTTGTATGTTGTACGGTGTTTTTGAAAGTTGATTTTTTTTTTTTGGTTTTTCGGTTTTAACCGAAACCGAACCGAGTTCAAATACAAATTTCGGTTCGGTTTCGCTTCAGTTCTTATATATGAATTTGGTTATCGGTTCGGTTTTCGATTTTGCACCCAAAATTTTCAAAACCGAATAAACTAAACCGATTAAATCAAGGAAACCAAAAACCAAACCAATGAACACCCCTAATTTACAAGTCCAAATGCCTAAATTTGTAACTTTTATTTCTACTTTGGCACATCATATGATAGGAGGGGTGAGCAAGAAACCGAATTAACCGAACCATAATCAAATTACCCGTTAAAACCAATCAGAATTATCCCAAAAAATGAATAACCAATGGTTCAGTTTGTAAATTCCGATTAACCGAAATAAACGATTCGGTTATGATTCTATATGTCTACCACAACCGAATTAACCAAAAAAATATAAGTTATATATATTATTTTTCATTACACGTTTTATCATATTTGAGAACAAGTGTTAAAATATTGGTCATTACATTACAAGTCCATTAGCTTTTGTTGTCGAAAGTGAAAATTCATTGATCTATTCGATTTTTTTCTTGTATGTGTTATGTTCATTACTAAGTCTCAAATTTAAGTAGTGGTAACTCTCAACCAAATGAAACCGCAGTAATCAACAAAGTGTGATAATTTCATTTCGAATGAAATGACGGGAACTAACAAAAATACCAAGACTTAATTTATTCGACTACGAAATATATAATAGTTGTTAATAGTACATTTGAGAGACTAATTTCCACACTCAGCACTATCATATGATGCATATATTTACCAACTAATCAATCAAATACTTAAAGTATGAGTTATAGTGCTGAGCGTGGAAATATAAAGTATTAACGTCATTTTATTAATCAACCAATCAATCAAATACTTAATTTATTGATGCATATATTTACCAACCAATCAATCAAATACTTAAAGTATGAGTTAATATTACAATAAATTATGTGACAACGAAAGTTTCGGTGCATGTGAGGGAGAGAATAATTAGTCACTTATTCACTTATGAAAAAAATTATTCGAGTTCACATGAAAGTGTGAAACCACTCCAACTATAAGCATGTAAACATGAAAGGAGACAGGGCGATGGTAGCGTAAGCAGTCGCCTCTACAAGAATTTATAAATTACTTAAAAATGAATTTTTTTACGGTATTAATGACATTTCAGAAATTTCAACCCCACAAAACTATAAACGAGAGAAAAATATTTCCCCCCCCCCTCCCATTGAATTTTCTTAGCTCCGCCCCTGCATGTAAACAAACAACAATTATTCTAAGGGTATCGAGGTTGTAGAAACTAACGACAACTTTATTGAATAATAGAAAACGATTACCAAATGCTTGATAGAAACTGATACAATGAGGTGCTTAAATAGTAAAACTAGCAAAACCCTAATAGCTAATTAACGGGCTTAAACAAAGCTAACAAAATGCGGGCCAATAGGAGATGGGCTATTATGCTAACATCCCCCCTCAAACTCACAATGCTATTGTCAGATGCATTGAGAGTTTGCCAAACAAATTTCAAATTAAAATCAAAACGAAAAGAAAACTAAGCGAAACGAATGTGAAACCAAGCCAATCCAATGCAAAACCAAATCCAATATGATGTGAAACCAATGCCAATGCCAATGCGAAACCAATGCTAATGCGAAACCAAACCAATGCCAATCCAATGCGAAACCAAACCAATGTGAAATCGAAACTATTCCAATGCGAACAAATCGAACCAGGGCCGTACATAACCAAAACATAACCAAAGAAAAAACCTAACAATCAAATCAAACCCTATAACAAAACAAAGCTACCTAATCGATAAGAAACTTGCCAAACGAGAACGTATAAAACCAAACCAAAGGAAACCGATCACCATCAAAATATTCAGCAACTTCGACAATGGATATCTCCCAAACGCTACATCCAATCGAAAATCCGAACGGTCACATTTTGTAACCTTGTGTTATAAACCTACAGTCCAAAATTCATGAAGATCCAACGGCTAACGAACTCTATAGAGCAATTTTACCAAGCTGCACTAAAAGTGACGAACGAAAAACAGCAGATTTCGATGGATTACTGCGAGTTTCTCATAGCACCAACTAAAAATCTGGACGGTCAAAAGCTAGATATATGTCTCTTGAACGTTCAGTACGAATTTGAGGGTAATCCAACGGTTAACGAATCGTTGATCACGATTCTCCTACAGCTACACACATTATGACGAATCTAAAACTAATACAACGAAAAACAAACGAGCTTAAACCTAAACGGGATCCCTCCGGATCGTCAACAATTAGTCGACGACCGGAGGATGACTAATTCACGAGATCGTATACCTAACGCTCTGATACCATGTAGAAACTAACGACAACTTTATTGAATAATAAAAAAAGATTATCAAATGCTTGATGGAAACTGATACAATGAGGTGCTTAAATAGTAAAACTAGCAAAACCCTAATAGCTAATTAACGGGCTTAAACAAAGCTAACAAAATGCGGGCCAATAGGAGATGGGCTATTATGCTAACATCCCCCCTCAAACTCACAATGCTATTGTCAGATGCATTGAGAGTTTGCCAAACAAATTTCAAATTAAAATCAAAACGAAAAGAAAACTAAGCGAAACGAATGTGAAACCAAGCCAATCCAATGCAAAACCAAATCCAATATGATGTGAAACCAATGCCAATGCCAATGCGAAACCAATGCTAATGCGAAACCAAACCAATGCCAATCCAATGCGAAACCAAACCAATGTGAAATCGAAACTATTCCAATGCGAACAAATCGAACCAGGGCCGTACATAACCAAAACATAACCAAAGAAAAAACCTAACAATCAAATCAAACCCTATAACAAAACAAAGCTACCTAATCGATAAGAAACTTGCCAAACGAGAACGTATAAAACCAAACCAAAGGAAACCGATCACCATCAAAATATTCAGCAACTTCGACAATGGATATCTCCCAAACGCTACATCCAATCGAAAATCCGAACGGTCACATTTTGTAACCTTGTGTTATAAACCTACAGTCCAAAATTCATGAAGATCCAACGGCTAACGAACTCTATAGAGCAATTTTACCAAGCTGCACTAAAAGTGACGAACGAAAAACAGCAGATTTCGATGGATTACTGCGAGTTTCTCATAGCACCAACTAAAAATCTGGACGGTCAAAAGCTAGATATATGTCTCTTGAACGTTCAGTACGAATTTGAGGGTAATCCAACGGTTAACGAATCGTTGATCACGATTCTCCTACAGCTACACACATTATGACGAATCTAAAACTAATACAACGAAAAACAAACGAGCTTAAACCTAAACGGGATCCCTCCGGATCGTCAACAATTAGTCGACGACCGGAGGATGACTAATTCACGAGATCGTATACCTAACGCTCTGATACCATGTAGAAACTAACGACAACTTTATTGAATAATAAAAAAAGATTATCAAATGCTTGATGGAAACTGATACAATGAGGTGCTTAAATAGTAAAACTAGCAAAACCCTAATAGCTAATTAACGGGCTTAAACAAAGCTAACAAAATGCGGGCCAATAGGAGATGGGCTATTATGCTAATAGAGGTGACTTTCTAACTATTAAGTTGGTAGTTTTAATCTTAAGATGAAACAAATGTAAATATCTATGAGTAAAGTGTATTATTTGTCGTGGTTAGATGTGTAAGTTACTTGACTTTCTAATAAAAATTATAAGCATTTATATCATATAAAATGATCCTAGAAAGAATATAATAATAATAATAATTGATAAACATTCGAACAACAGGGATCTAAGCAAATATCTAACAGACAAAACATGTGTCAATCTCATGTGACATGTTGCTTTGGACGAATCAACAAGTCCACTCTATATTATTTCTTTTGAACAAACATACATATATTATTTCAACAACATATGAAATGCGATTAATGAAAGGGGAAAATGTTTGTGCCGTAAACAGTTCCAAATTTTAGGTACTGCAAGTTTAAAATTTGCGATATTGTGTGTAATTATCAAAACTTTAATCATAGAATGTATTAAACTTACTATTTTTTCACGAATTCTCTAAAATAAAGAACTTTTATTCCTTACAAAATTTTAACCAATTTGATTTGGGTCTTCGTCTAAACTTGCATTTTCTAACTCAACGTCATTTTCTAGGAACTTATCACTACCTTTCACATTCATTTTCAAGTTGTCGATCTATTGCTAGCATCGACTTCGTACAATAAAATATCATTTTAATCCAATTTAAAAATAGAAAAATGCAAAAGGTTGCTTTTTAAATACCTAGGTTTTGTTAATGTGTGCCACGTGGCATACGTTAAGGTGTGTTTAATGAAGTTCAAATTTTCTTAAATATTAAAATTTACATTAAATATTCATTCATTTATCGGAAATTCTTCCGCCGCCTATCTAAGCTCAAAGTAAAAAAAATAGAATTCTGAAATTACGTAAAAGAAGAAAAAGCTAATTTTTTATGCATATATTAAATATAAATTAGGTTATTAAAGGAAATTACAAGTTTATTAAATGCACCTTAACGTGTGTCGCGGGGTCACACCCCTATTCCTATTACAGCGGACAATAGTTGCTTAGCACTATTAAATTACTCCATGAATGTACGTGGTTGTCGAGTATGTGCAGCTGTCTATAATTATAGTGCAATGTTGCTTTCACAATTACAAAATAATGAAATATTCAGATGTACGTTTTTTAAAAAAAAAAATTGTAGCATATGAATATTAAATTTGACACCAACAGCAGATCAGGGCTTTAATGTGAAACAAGAACTACAAATTCTTATCTATTTATTAGTGCATAAAAATAGTGTCCCAATGTTTAATATTAAAATATTAAAATACTCAAAAATAATTAAAGTTCCATATCAGCTTCCAATTTGATGACTTTGAGGGTTGTTGGGTGTTAGTATAACTTTGATATTTTTCTTGATTAATACTACGTAACTACTAGCATATGCAAATAATTAAGAAATGTTAATGATATGACAGATCGATGTATTTAGTGCAACCATACCTCACAAACAACTCAATCTATTAAAAATGAGAGTAAAAATTGACATCCTCGATTCAATATTTTAATGATGATAAGTGTGGTTAGAAATGATCTTCAAATCAAAATAATCCTTTGCAAAACCCTCCTTCGGTACCTTTATTTGGTCAATTTCTGTAACTCCATCTATATATATGATAACTCTTCTTTTTGTCCTGTAAATACAAAGAATAACAATCTTAAAAACTCGTCTATTTTGTTATGATTTCTTTCCAGTTCAACCATCGATCTAGTCGTTCGACTAATTCATATATTCAGCGAGTTGTTTAAAATAAACGGTAATAGATGTTAAATCAAATATTATCTTCCTTCGGTTCACCTACTTGTTCTTTTTGTCTAAGCTCGGCTAAAAAAAATATGCTAAAATCACACAAAAAAAAAAAAAAAAAAAAAAAAGAAATTCTGACAAAATGATGCGGACCAATAGTGTGAAGAGACATGGGTAAAAGAGGAAACATAAACTACGGAGTATTTAATTGATATTATGCCACGTTATATTCTACACGGTATATATTGTTTTGTAAAGTTTACGTGGATGTACATAGCATTCCTTTTCAACAAGGGCAAATAGCCCAAAAAGGTAACATAAACGATATATTTTCCCAATAAAGGGAACATGAACAATTCACTCGCCCAAAAAGGATTTCATATCTTAATTTTAACCCAAAAATGATTTGATTCAAAAATTCATTGCCATTAGGGGAATCACAAGATGCTTCAACGTTATCTTTGCTAATTCAGTTAGTTTCCATCAATGTGGCTGTCTAAATAAATATCCATGTCAACAAATCTGCTTATATTGTGTCCATGTCAATTTCCACGTCTCTTTATAAGTTTTAAGGGTCGGAAAAAAAAAAATTAACCTTGATAAAAAAAAAATTATCCTTCAATTTTTTCAATCTTTTATAATGTTCTTCTTGGCTGCTCATATCATCTTCACAGACCATCATATTCCACCACCATCATATGCCAGTATGCCACCATATATATCAAACCTTATTCATAAATTTTAAATAAATTTTTGATAAACAAAAATATCATTACATTATCATAGACAAAAGAAAAGAACATAACATAATTAAGAGAGATCTGCATTGTTGACCGTAGTCTACAACTGTTGACCGCCGTCCATCACCGAGTTGACCGGCCACCAAGTGCTAGCAGATCTAAAAAATTTAAGACCTAAATTTACAGATCTTAAAACCAAAACTATTAACCATCAGAAATCTACATACGATACTAAGATCTAAAGTCTAAACACATAGATATTGAGATCGAAAAACACAGAATAACACGAAAAAATATCACACACAGATCTGAAAGAAGAACGGAAAATGAGAAAGCTACGGTGGTGATGTCATTGCCGATGACAGAAACGACGGTTGAAAAACTGTAGCAGTAAAGAGATGGGTAGTGATTGCGGTTGTTGTGAGCAAAAGAAAGGGCGGAGAATTACGGTGGATTTCCGATGGCCATTTTTTGTTGTAGTTGATAAAGCTTATAAAGATAATGGTGATGATAATGATTTCTTCTTTTTTTTCTTTCTTCTTTTTTGTTGCTGAAACTTGGATGTTGTTGATGATGACTTGTTAAATGTTATTGTTATTTTGTTGGTGAAGCTTCAATTGATTGGTGATGAAGTTTGACAAGAAAATCAAGCTACATCTGGTTAGTGAGAAATAGAATTTGTGTAATCGTGTGATTCATTAATTTTTACTTTTTTTTATTGTAAGTATGAATAATAAATAATAATAAATATAAATATATATTCATATGTTTAATCCATGTAAGTATATAAAAACATAACAATAAGTTAACAGATTCCCCTAATTGTAGCAAATTGAAATATATACTCCTTTTTGAGCATAAATTTTTTCACATTCCCTTTATTGGAAAATTTGGTAACTTATGTTACCTTTTTAGGCTATTTGCCCTTTCAACAAATGACTTTCTAAAACCTACTTAATTGACAACGCTTGTACATCATATTGGTTCTTGTAGTCGATCATGGTCCATGAAATTGATTTCCATCTTTGCCTAATTCACACGGACAATGCAATGCAATACGATGATCTGATCTTTACTGAGAACGCGACATGTGCCCAACACGTGTACGTACTAGTTAGGATGAATCTTGATCATTTCCTGCAATCCAAATTGACCAGAGGAGCGAACTTTTGTCGAATCATTTAGCTGCCATGCCATCTCAAATGTGGTTGAAATTGATCAATTCAGCTTATTGTCAAAATAATCCACGTGGACAGTTTTGTATCACACTGCATTTGTAACATTTTTTTTTTTGGTCTAAATCAAAGTTGGTATCACATGAGTGATGTTTCGTAAACTAAGCTAGCAAAAACAGTATTGGGCGCGTTAACTTGTACTTTCATGCATGGTTTTGTACTTGCGAAATAGATGGCATGACCAAGACTTCAACAGTTCAACCAGTCTGAACTTACACTGTTTAACTGATTTTCAGGTTTTGTTAACGACATGATGGGTCACAAGTTACACTATTTAACTAATAATAACCGAATGTTGATAACACATTCGTTATAAGGGTTCTTACACATGTATAAATGATTGTACCTTAACATGGTATTAATCATGTTTAAACGCCTATATATTGACAACGGTTAGAATTAAGACTTGTTGTTAGCATTTTCCTTATTACAGTACTATATATAAATTTTTATAAATTGGTTAATAGTTATCAAAATGTTTGACTTTCGACATAATATAATTATATAGACATGTATATAATAAGGGTCATGTATACTATAAAGTAAATTAAGGTTACATTGACACATCTATAATTTAATTGTATTTGTTATGTCATCGTGTCTTATGTTACGAACAACTTTTACACGTTGACAAATATTTTAATATGAGATATATTGTTCAATAATTTTTATTCAGAATATGGTTATTAGAAATGTAGTCTTACATAGGTTTGAGCTCAATTTAATATTCTATGATTAGTTATTCTTTTATAATAAAAACTACGGAGTATAATAAGAATATTATTCAAAGAAAAATATAATACAACACATACAATACAGTAATGACATAACAATAATACATTACTGCGTAATGGAATTAGCAAAACTGATAAAATGCGTAGTTTGTGGCTAAAGCCCGAGCTTACCCGAGCTAAGGTTGTTTAAGCCCGAGTTTTATATTCAACCAGTCTAATATTTTTCGACATTGGTCACGCCGTGACGGTCCATCCAACCCGGTATTTATACACAAAGAAAAGGATTTAAAACACATTTATACAAAATACAAGTTTCTACACTTCTAATGCAATGTACCTAAAAAAGTGTAAAAGCGAAATAAAGTTTCTAAAAGAACAAATACTAAAAATTGCGAATTAAGAGAGGAAGAGGAGTGAAAAACTACTAAAAGCCCATTCATAGTTAGCAAGCCCATTAACAATTAGCAAGCCCATTTATATACTGCAACGTTTAGATAAGGAGCACTGCTAACTAAGTTTGGATAGAACAAACAATTTGTTTCCAAAAATTGAATCTGCATAGCAAGAATCTTTACATCATACATATGATAAACAACAAGAAGAAGATATGACTCTCCTTCATCATCCATGTTGTAAGTCTTTTAATCCTCTAGAAACCTTCAGTATCTGCAGAAACCCCACTAACAGATTCATTTCATGCCCTAAGACCCCAAAACCCTGGAATAATCTGCATTTTCTTTCAAAAGTTTCAATCTTTAAAAACACCCGTGCTTTGAATTGCTCAAACAATGACCTTATTGATGGATTCACAAACACCCAATTGACTCAAAGTAATGAAAGTGATATAGAAGAGCTTGGATTATTAGGTAAACCATCACCAAAGCCCATTAGTGTACCACCACCACCACCACCAGAAGCTGTAATTGAATACAGTAAGCCTGATAAAGATGAGGTTTTGGAGCCATTTTATAAGTTTTTTAGAGATGGGAAGTCTGGGGAAGAAACTAGTGATTCAGAAGATGAGATTTTAGTGGAGAAAGAAGAAGAAAAGGAAGAAGATAAGAAGGTTTTTGTAGAGTATTATGATCCGCAACCAGGCGATTTTGTAGTTGGTGTTGTGGTTTCTGGGAATGAGTATAAACTTGATGTTAATATCGGTGCAGATTTATTAGGGACAATGTTGACTAAAGAAGTGCTTCCTTTGTATGATAAAGAGTTGGATTTTTTGCTGTGTGATTTTGAGAATAATAATGGTCAAGAGTTTATGATGAAAGGGAAGATGGGAGTTGTGAGAAATGAAGAGGCGTTAAGTGGTGGTCCGGTGGCGGGGCAACCGGTTGTGGAGCATGGTACGGTTTTATTTGCTGAGGTTTTGGGTAGAACGCTTAGTGGTCGACCTTTGATATCTACACGTCGCCTTTTTCGCCGATTGGCTTGGCATCGAGTGAGGCAGGTTCTTTTCTCAGCTCCCTTTTCTTTTCATGATATTAAATTATTAAGTTAGAATTTCTTGTAATCTTTTCTGAGTGATTTCAGATCTAGCTACATGACCATACTTTCTTGACTGGTGATATACTTTTAAAACCATGAAAACTGTTATATTCTTGTTTCAAGTAGACCATTATTCTTGTAAATGTACAAGTGAGTTTGGATGAATTTTTTGGAAATGTAAGTGGAAAATGACCTTTGTTCATTGCATACTATGTGCAAATTTGCTTCATAATTTCTAATTTGTTACATGATGTGAACAAAATGATTTTGTAAGCAAACTTTATTTGATTGTGTCTATGATTTTGTTAAATAATAATCATGATCTTTAGCTTGGATGATGTGAACAAAATGCTCATTCATATGAGCCACTTAATTTTATAAGCAAACGTGATTGGATTTGCATTTTGTATTCTGTAAAAGTTGCTATAACAAGGCCTTCTGTTACGGACATATGCATTAAGCTTTTACTCTCTGTACTTGCTGTAATTACTTGTCACTATTCGTTGATTATTGAAGAGAAACCTGACTGAAACTACAATTTATAATTCTTCTATACATTTATTACATTTAGAAGTGGAATCCATATGATTGCTTATGTCAAATGGACTCATGTTTAACACAAATTCGTTAAAAGAATTATATGGCTGTAGAAAATAGTCATACTCAGTTATAAAAGTGCAGCCACTAGGGAGGTAAAGAACACTTGCAGCCTTGGTGGCCTTTAATGTGTAGTCAAGTCATCCTTTTATGATTCAAAAGTTAATGAAAACAACACGATGAGGCGATGACTAAAGTGGCATAAACAAAATTTTGTTGGTTCATTTTTGAAAAAGCTTTTTGTACATGCAATAAACATATCATATAAACCACCATGTGTATGGGTCTAAGAACAGCCTTATATGTAAATGAGTACGAACTATGGATTTCTTAACCCAACCGTCTAGGTGGAAAATGGAGGATCCCATATTTTGCGGGTATCAACCCCATTTCCCTTAACCAAACATACTTACATACCCAATATCCTCAAACCAATCTCACCCTTTTCTGTATTTGGTGGAGGGGTGCTTTTGATCTATGATACCAGACGCGGCAAAGCTATCTTGGAAGTTGGAACCTTGCATCTAGTATAAGATGGTAGGACTTTAGTATTTAAGTTGCCTCTTGCTATGTCATTCTGATGAATCATCAAGACTTCTGACTAACGATTCTTTTTAATTAGCAAACAGGTCAGCATGCTGGAAAAAAATATATATAAAATACTTGAACTGTATTTCCTTTTGTAACGCTCTACTTTGAGTTCTTATATCATCTTCATATTTGATTATTGTCTTTCAATGGAACTTATGGAAATGTTTCCCTTTTTTGAACTAGAACTCAATTTAAGGAAAAACCTGACTGGGTGATAGCTGTAATTAATTTTCTCAACTCAAACCAAGACTCATGGTTTTCATTTTATAATGGAACTTGTCTCTGAGTTGTTTTTGTTCTTTTAGTTGCACTAAGACTTGCATTTCCTCAGATTAAGCAATTCAATGAACCTATAGAGGTCAAAATCACGGAGTGGAATACAGGTGGTCTTCTTACAAGAATCGAGGTTTGACTAGTTTTCTTCACTCTAAGAAATATGGATTCTCATTAATTTTTAGTCTAAGAGTTGTCTTTGCAGGGATTACGAGCTTTTCTTCCTAAAGTTGAACTCGTTAATCGTGTTAATAACTTCACCGAGTTGAAAGAAAATGTAAGTTAGTACACCTCTTATTAATATCTTATTAATCTCTACACTAATTATCTATAAATTTTAATTGAGTTCCATATGCGCCATTTCACGATTATTAGTTGGATCATTCACTGATGGTAAGTCTTGATGAATGTAGGTGGGACGTCGCTTGTATGTTCAAATTACTCGAATAAGTGAGGATACGAATGACTTGATTCTCAGTGAAAAGGAAGCTTGGGTTGGTCTTTGGTTTAGCAGCACCATTATTTTGCACCACTATTTCCCCAATTTCATTTTGTTATTAGCGTTTTGACTATAATTATAACATGCGACAATCACAGAATGCCATACACCTTAAGGAGGGAACTCTTTTGGAAGGAACAGTAAGGAAAATTTTCCCCTATGGTGCTCAGATAAGGATAGGTGAAAGTAACCGAAGGTGAGATAGCTCTATGATATTTATCAATATGTTGCTCTCTGTGGCTATATGTGCTGATAAGAATCGTTGATGCTATTATTATCCAGTGGATTGTTGCATATATCGAATATCACTCGAGGACAAATTGTTTCTGTCAATGATGTGCTATCACTCGATGAAAAGGTCAAAGTTTTGGTTGTCAAGTCAATGTTCCCTGACAAAATCTCTCTAAGGTAAAAGCACCTCCTTCATGGCTTCATGTATGTTTGAAGTATTTAGGTTTTCTACCTGTAACTAGATTTTGAGCTAAAAGTTTTGTATCTGAATTAATATTAATCTTGTGGTACACAGTACTGCAGAGCTTGAGAGTGAACCTGGCTTGTTCCTATCAAACAAGGAGGTAGTTTACATGTTTCATTTTCGACCAAGATGCATTTTTGTCTTTCCATTAAAAGCGTTTACATTGCTTTCATTTTGGCAGAAAGTATTTTCAGAAGCTGCAGAAATGGCGAAGAAGTACAGGCAGAAGATACCAGCCATTTCAGCTACTCGAAAGTTGCAACACCTTCCATTGGATGCCCTTCCGTTCAATGATGAAGAAAATATGTATGCAAATTGGAAATGGTTTAAATTCGAACGAGATAACCAAAGTGATGACTGATGACTAGACCCTTTTGTTATTGCCCGCTAGCTTCCTCATGAGTCATGACCAATGTACAAAATATGAAAAAAACACGGAGGGTCTTTGAAAGCAATGATAATCAAGGTTATCATATACTGGAAGCCCAAATTTTATCATGTATAACCAACAAGTTAATGATATTACTTCATATGTTGTTTGTATATGTCGATTTCTTCTTGATAATCGTTTAAACACGATATTTGTTGTTTGTAGTGTTCCGGGAGCAAGTCAATGCAAGTCAGAGACATGCAGTTTTTATAGTCTTTGAATCAAAACAATCTTGAAGAGTGTTGATTGTGAACATTATCTCCATACTAATTCTTAAATGTCAATTATTTGTGAAGTTAATTGCTGATTCTGATATGTATGCTCAGTGGTGGACCTATGAAATGTAGTCGCTAGTGGCGCAAAAAAAAAAATGTATAGATCACTCTACATGATTGTTTATTAAGTTTTTATGACGAGAGGTGTGACATAAGTACTAGCATGGTACCCGCATAATGCGGCGATTTTATATAACGATGTTATTTTATGACGGTGATAATATTAGTCAGCATGACATACCAAGAAAGTATATAATGTAAAACACAGTTTTCAAGTTTATTATAGCCATAAAGATATACTACAATAAAACACTTACATTTGAAAGTCAAAGTAGCGTACATTTCATTGGAAGTGTTTATAGTTGTTTATGACTTTTGAAATTGATTTTTATGTAATTGTGTGGTAGCTTTTGATATAAATAAAACTTGAAGACTTGCTGTAAATTAAATTGCATACTATTAAAGTGTAATAATTTACGTAGACAATTCAATTAATTGTTATTTGCTTTCCACATTGATTGTGATTGTTTTATAATTTATTAAACATGTTCCAGGTGTTGTATAAGCATCTACATAGATACAAGGGATTAATTATAATTGTAAGACCCAGTTCTCGGGTCTAGTAGTATTTAATATTTTCTGACTGTGAATTATTATTAAGTGTGTCAGAAAATAGGTGTGTTGTATTATTTGAAATAAATAGTGATAATAGTCGAATAATTTATTGTGACTAATAAATTATTGGTTGTTTTAATTTTATTTAGTTGACGGTAAAATAAAATAGTGTTCCCTCGCAAATGATTTTTAAGTTCCAGACAATGATAAGTACGGGGGACAAAACTAGTACACGTATTATCATTTATATGTGAAAAATCTCATATTTATCACCTAAAACATTCGAGAGAATTTGGGAGTGAGCGAGGGTTTGATCTAAACCCTAAACCTAATCAAAATCATCATCAATCACCAAATTCTTGTGAAATCATCTCTTCTTCTTCTTGATTTTTGGTACGGTTGAACTAAGAACACCATAGGGATGATTCTAAATTCTTGGAACAAGGTTTTTGGTGAAATTGAGGCTAGAGAATTGTGAATTAAGCTTCAAAAACGTGATTTGATCCTTCTATCATCATCATAAACAACTTGTAAGTGTTGATTTCTTGATTTCTTATAAACTTGAAAATGGGTTTTTGTGGATTTGATAGAATTAAGATGATTCATGTGGAATTGAGGTTGGAAATGATGATATAGTTGTTAATTGATGCTTATTCTATGATTATAACATATCCCTTAGTTGAGAATTGAAGAAATTGACTAAGTGTTCTTGAGGGTTGTGATGATCATAATGATTTTATGAGTTTGATGAATTAAATGATGGAATTAGTATGGTTTAGTAGTAAAAACACTTAATGGATAGGTAAGAAGTAAAATTATAAGTTAGTTGGTTGATTTTTCACTAAGCTCATAATTTGAGTTTTGGTGATTGTTGAGGTTAGAGGTTAATAACTTTAGTAATGGATTAATGATGTTGATTAGTGATGAGTTGGTCAAGTTGAAGTTGAAAAGTGATTATCGTGATAACTAATCAAGATTTATTTGATAAATTGATGATATTGAAGGTGGATAATCTTGTTATATGGTTTTATGAGGTTAATTGGTTATTCATAATCTATAAATGAAGTATGTTGAATTGTTGTAAATAGGTAACAATTTATGTGAATGATGGTATTATATTGGATATTAAATATGTTGTTTGATGAAGATGAATTAATATGATGTTACATATAGATTTTAAAACAAGTAACTAACTTGTTCTATTTTGTTGTAATTCCAGTTGAGCAGAAGACTCGGTGATATTAGACTACTGAGTGGATGCCTGAGGTGGTCGGTGAGTGGATCTCTAATCCTCAGTATAACTTGGTTGTAACGAGTTTGGTTACAACAAGTAACATATTATTACTATTGTAGTTGCCATAATGATTATTATAGTTAGTAATAATATGGTTGATATAATAACGTTGACCTGATGAATATGTGATTTGTTGATTATGTGATCACTGGACTTGTTGTTGGCCTTCGGGCATCAGTTGTTAATGAGGTCAACGAGTTGTTGAACTGTTGGTTGGGCTAGTCGGTTATTCAAGGTTTAACACACCTCCTGTGTTAGTTGAGAATAACCACTAGCTATCGGTCTCGTCCGTTATGGCCATACGGATATGGTTGGGTAAGTGTTCTTGGGGAGCCTCCCGGGTATTATGGTTATCCCCAGAGCCACCGATGCCTCATTATGAAGTCCGTTGCTTGTTGAATAGTTGCTTTGATGATAAGTTGACCAGTTGAACAGTTGCCCTGTTGCTTTGCTAAATGGTGGTATTGTCTACTTTGTTGGTTATGTGTTAATTGTTGTATGCAAAGTTGTTGAGCTAAGTTAGCATGTTGATTAGTTATCTACTCACTTAGCTTTATGCTAATCCCCCACATAACACTTCTTGCAGGTTATTGATATATTTGGGTGGGCAAGAAGTGGGACTAGAAGGAATGTTTGACCGTGAAGCGTTACTCTGATAGTGGATTTGTTTAAAATAATGTTTTATCACGTTTTATATAACACCTCTGTTGTGAAATTATGTTTTGAAAATGTTGAATTTTATATTTTGATAAAATGAGGTAAATTATTACTAGCTATTTGGACTTACGCTTCCGATTTATTAATATTAAATGGTTGCTAAATGAGGGGTGTTATAAGTTGGTATCAGAGCATAGGTTTGGGTGAATTGTACATTATAAGATGTTCAATCCCAAACTTAGATTTGTGTCAAGTCAAACATTCCAGGGGTGGGGATTAGTGGTTGCATGAGAAAGTTGTTAGTGAATGTGTACTAACCTATAACAAGTTGCAAGATTGTTGTATTGGTTGCAGAGACGGAGGAACATGAGGAACCGTCTGGTATTCTCAATGATTCCTCAACACACGTGGGCCTAGATATACCAGGTAATTCTCGATAAACTTGGTGAATATCAATAAACTTGAATTATTTACTTTGCTTGTTAGTAGAGTAAATTGAATTATTGGTGATAGTTACTTGTAATGTGAGGATGTGAAAATTTACGAGTAAATATGAAGGAAATTAAAATTTTGGAGAAAGTGTTGAAACTGTGTAGATAGATTGTTGACTAAGATGTAACAGTTGTATTATGTGAAATTAAGTGTATCTACAGTGTGAAAATAAGTTGATAAATGCAAGGTGTGATTATAGATCCTTGCTAGGGAATTATTTGATAAATGATAAACTGAATTGATATGATGAAATTAATGGGATGTTGGTATTCTCCAATAATAGGTTTCGAGTCGTGTTGTTATGTAAAAAAAATTAGAAAGTCAAAGTGGTCAACTAGTCTATCTATGCGTTGACAAGTTGTGAAAAAAAAAAAAGCCATGGTTGAATACTTGTTGTAATTGTTGTGAATTTGATGATTTTATGTGAATTTGGTGTGTCAAGGTTATAATGTGACACCGATAGTGGAAGTGAAGTTGTTTGACTTGGTAAAGTCAAAGAAGTGTAAAATGGGTGTTAAATTAGTGAACATATTGGTTGAAACCCAAATGGGTTGTTAAAAGTGCCCAATGGGTCACTTGATGGTTAAAAGGTTAAAATGAGTAGTGGTCTGATTAAAAAGAATGTTAAAGTGACTTTAAGTCATAAAGATAGTAGTAAAAGGTGATGAAAATGATTTGGGTAGTCAATGTGATTATTTTCTTAAAAGTGCCCATTTGGACCCCTAAACGGGTCAACGTGTCAAAACAATGTAGAATGAGTGTTTGTAGGTGACGAATATGCCCACACGTCACTAATGTATATAGAAACATGTTGGTAAAAGGTGGAAGTCAGAAACCAAGTCGTTTGAAATATAGCGTGTCAACCAAAATGGTCGAAAATGGTCAAAAATGAGTCGTACGTCCGTTTTATCGTAAAACGTGTAAATAGAAAAAGTGTAAAAAGGGAAAGTTTCATTTTGGCATAGTGGACGGGCCTGCAAAATTTTAGAGTCTAACTCTAAACGAGTAAAAAGTTATACGCGATTGAAATTGGCTAAAAATATGAATTTTGCTGAAACTCAGATTTCTACTTGGGAACGCGATCCCAACAATCTTTTCTGGATCGCGTTCGTATGTGTTATTTTGTCACAGATTATTTGTATGCTTGGGAACGCGATCCCAGCCATTTTCCAGGATCGCGTTTGTGTGTGTATTTCGTGTTCAGATGCGTTTTCTCTTGGGAACGCGATCCCGCTCACTTCTCCGGATCGCGTTTGTATGCTTAATTTGGTTACAGAACATTTTTAACTGAGGAACGCGATCCTGACCCGTTTTCCCGGATCGCGTTAGTTAGTAAAAAAAAAAAAAAAAAAAAAAATCTTGCGACGTTCGACGTAATACTTGACGTAGAAAATTTTTTTGAAAATTTCGGTGCCCGATTAAGACGAAATTTACAGGGTCACTTGGAAACGGCTCAACGATCAAAGCTCATGCGTCGCCATGAGCCCTGTCAGTTTTGGGCACTTCGGGGTCGTTTGGGGCCCGAAAATGGCATTTTACTGTTTTTCGGACCTTATTTTTAACTTTTGACTTACGTTTTAAATTGGGCTTTTGTTTCTTTGAGCCCTGGGATCATTCCTATGACTAAATATGACGTTATAACTTGTTTTAAGAGGTCCTTAAGTTTTATTGAGTATGAGTTATTTTCAAGCTGTGTATTCGTCGTATTGTCAAATTGTGGCCAACTGTTGTTGGTGGTGATTTAAGTTCTTAAGTTATATGGACTAAGTGAAATAGGATGAAGTAAATGAGTCATCTAAAATATTGGAAATGGTTAAAATAAGTATTCTTAGAGTTTGAAAAGAAGTGTATGAGTTTATACTTATTTGATATTTGTCAATAGAGTTATAATGTGTATGTTTGATATGATATGTTTATTTATAATACAACTAAAGAGGTAAAGATTAGAGAGAACATGTTGAATATTACACGTAGTATGGATGAAGTGTTTAGTACCAGATGTACTATTAATGTTAAGTGATGTAATTAGTAAATGACCTTGAATCAGGTAATAAAGAAGTTGATTGTAATAATAGTGTTAGACATTACAATTGGGTTAATGATATAATAAAAAGAGGTGTTGAATGTCTATGTTGCTTATGTAAACTCGATGATATGTGTATTAGACATTGTGCCTATGTTAATAATTGGGTGATATACTGCAATCACAGGTTGTGTAAATTGTTGATATCGTGGTTATAAGGTATAAGAGTAATCATTAATAATTTTGAAGATTTATGGTACGAAGTGGCCTGAGAATGAGGTGTGACTGACATAATATGACGACGTCTGGCCAACGTATTTATATTATGCCAGTTCACATGGAGTTGTTGAGGTCACTAAGTACCAGATAAAGTTAAGTGGTTTTAAAATATCCGGTAAGATATGTTGATCTGTAATTGATAAATAGTCAATGATGGACTAATATAAAAGAGTAATAAACCACTAAGTTGTTGTTGCTAATGTGATATCTATGGCACATTTGATGTGTATGTATGATGCATTGTCGATAGTAAGAGTTAAAAGTTGATTTAAGCAAAGTAGAGGTAAGTTGAATATGAATAATATTGTTGAATAGATGACTAATGTCAGCACCTTGTGTTGTTGAGATACCAATGATGATGTTTGGTATTAACAGGTGTTGAGTTAGCATCCAAGTTGTTGTGAAAGGGTGCTAGTTGATTATATGAAACTGGTTGTAACAATAAAATAATTGACCTCTACCTATTGCTTACTGATTTTCTTACTTGTTGATGGTTAGATGATTGTAGATTTCTGTCAAGTAAAGGGTTTTATATAACCTAGTCGTGTTTATAATTACAAGTTGTAAGGTTGTAATTAACTGGTTGCAAAAGTGAAAAATTCACAGCAAGTTGATAGCTAAAGAAATATATAGTTGTTAGCTAAGTTGCTAGTTGTTAATGTGTATGTTGTAGTAGTCAGTACCACTTATTGATGATGTTGTTGTTGTTGTCGTTAGTGGGGATATTATAGTTGTAAAGTTAAAATATTCACATGGATATGTGTTACATTTGTAAACAGTAATTATGTGTTTTAATTGTTTGCATGACTAAGTATGAATGGTCATGTAAGTGGTCAATTAAATTAATAGAAACATTTACATTTGGATATGTGAATGTGGTATGATATATGTATTAGATGATAGTTGAATTAAGTGGTGTATAAAACACAACTTGTGTGTTTATATGAATTCAGTTGAAATACACACTAGTAGTGTGTTGGTTGATGAAATAATATATACCTATATAAGTATATGTTGATATATAGATACATTTTGTGTTCATGTGATGTATAAGTTGTATGAAAAGTATAGTATTAGTGAAAGGTAATGTGTGATTCTATTTCACTAGGTTGATTAAGTGTGATCAGATTTCGAGGACGAAATCTCTTTAAGGGGGAGAGATTTGTAACACCCAGTTCTCGGGTCTAGTAGTATTTAATATTTTCTGACTGTGAATTATTATTAAGTGTGTCAGAAAATAGGTGTGTTGTATTATTTGAAATAAATAGTGATAATAGTCGAATAATTTATTGTGACTAATAAATTATTGGTTGTTTTAATTTTATTTAGTTGACGGTAAAATAAAATAGTGTTCCCTCGCAAATGATTTTTAAGTTCCAGACAATGATAAGTACGGGGGACAAAACTAGTACACGTATTATCATTTATATGTGAAAAATCTCATATTTATCACCTAAAACATTCGAGAGAATTTGGGAGTGAGCGAGGGTTTGATCTAAACCCTAAACCTAATCAAAATCATCATCAATCACCAAATTCTTGTGAAATCATCTCTTCTTCTTCTTGATTTTTGGTACGGTTGAACTAAGAACACCATAGGGATGATTCTAAATTCTTGGAACAAGGTTTTTGGTGAAATTGAGGCTAGAGAATTGTGAATTAAGCTTCAAAAACGTGATTTGATCCTTCTATCATCATCATAAACAACTTGTAAGTGTTGATTTCTTGATTTCTTATAAACTTGAAAATGGGTTTTTGTGGATTTGATAGAATTAAGATGATTCATGTGGAATTGAGGTTGGAAATGATGATATAGTTGTTAATTGATGCTTATTCTATGATTATAACATATCCCTTAGTTGAGAATTGAAGAAATTGACTAAGTGTTCTTGAGGGTTGTGATGATCATAATGATTTTATGAGTTTGATGAATTAAATGATGGAATTAGTATGGTTTAGTAGTAAAAACACTTAATGGATAGGTAAGAAGTAAAATTATAAGTTAGTTGGTTGATTTTCCACTAAGCTCATAATTTGAGTTTTGGTGATTGTTGAGGTTAGAGGTTAATAACTTTAGTAATGGATTAATGATGTTGATTAGTGATGAGTTGGTCAAGTTGAAGTTGAAAAGTGATTATCGTGATAACTAATCAAGATTTATTTGATAAATTGATGATATTGAAGGTGGATAATCTTGTTATATGGTTTTATGAGGTTAATTGGTTATTCATAATCTATAAATGAAGTATGTTGAATTGTTGTAAATAGGTAACAATTTATGTGAATGATGGTATTATATTGGATATTAAATATGTTGTTTGATGAAGATGAATTAATATGATGTTACATATAGATTTTAAAACAAGTAACTAACTTGTTCTATTTTGTTGTAATTCCAGTTGAGCAGAAGACTCAGTGATATTAGACTACTGAGTGGATGCCTGAGGTGGTCGGTGAGTGGATCTCTAATCCTCAGTATAACTTGGTTGTAACGAGTTTGGTTACAACAAGTAACATATTATTACTATTGTAGTTGCCATAATGATTATTGTAACATCCTCTCCGATAGCCTGGTATTTTTTTTATTTATATTTGTGTATTTAATTGTTTTAAATAATTATGTGATATAATTGTTTAATTATGAAACTTGGTGAAATAGGTCTTAGGATTTATTGTGGATAATGAAATGTTGCTTGTTGTAAATTATTAAAGTTGACGGTATAATAAAATAAGTTTCTCGCAAATGATTGTTAGGTTCCAGACAATAGATTTAGAGCGGGTATTAAATAACCACGATGTAAAATGGTTAAAAAGATAGGCCGATCTTGTTATTGTCACTTTACCAATTCCATTTCAATTCCTTTTCCCTTTTAGAACCAAAAACACATACAAACCCTAACTAGTAAATCAAGCTAAATCATCCAATTAGAAAGTGATTGGGAGTTATAATCTACAAGCTATGATCATCATCACCACCTTCTAATCTTCCTATTCATCATCATCTTCATATTTTAAAGGTAAGTGGGTTTTATGTCAAATGATAGTATTGATGATTAAGTGATTAAATGAAGTTGTTCTTGCAATTGTAAGATGATCACTTGTTATATATGAGTATATGTGATGATTCTTGGTTTGTTATGTGGATTAATTCATGTTTTTGATCCATGGTTGAACTTAGTTAGAATTTAATGAATTTGAAGATTTTGGTGTGAATCTTGATTAGTTGGATGTTATTGTGGTTGATAGATGTTGTATGAAGTTGTGGTTAGCTTAGAAATTGAGTTGTATGCATATTTGAGTCGAAATTGAGGTTTTGGTAATTTTGGTTCGTGCATATTTCATTTTCTGCTGCTGCTGTTCTTGATCTGCATGAGAAGCCGGCGGCTTGATGTTACCAGCCGGCGGGTTCTGTTCAATGATGGGGAAGCCGGCGGCTTCAATGACAAGCCGGCGGCTTGTGACCCTCAACCGGCGGGCAGTAGGCCCAAACCGGCGGACACTTGAGGCTTTAAAACGCAATAACTTTCTGTTGATGAAAAACTTAATTCACCCGGCGGGTGAAGGGGTTGACCCGGCGGTTGACCATGGGAAGCCGGCGGCTTCCATGGTCAAGCCGGCGGCTTCTGGTTGTTTCCAGGGATTTTTCGTTTTAGCTTTTAAAACCTTTCAAGTGTTAGTACATGTAATTATTTGATGTGTTATGATTATGTGCATGATTAGTAGCTAGTAATCTAGATGTTTACATTAATGAATTCCAAATGTGTCGAATTTTTATAAGTTATATTTGGACGACTTTGATTACTAACTTTTCATTGGTGTTGAATCTCAGATCCTTTGAAAGATAAAGTTGCCCCGAGAATCTGAGTTAGTGAAGACGAAGGTATTGGTGAGTGGATTTGAAACTCACCGTTTGGCTTAGTTGTAATCATTTGATTACGACGGGTAAACGTAGACTTGATTATTGAGTTGATTATTGGTTATTGTTGATCATATGCCTATATGTGCTTTGTGTGGCCTTCGGGCATTGTTGTTAATGAGGTCAACAAGTTGATGAACTGTTGGTTGGGCTAGTGGGTTGTTGTGTGAACGGTACAGGGATGTACTTCATTTGTTGTGTGTGCTGAACTGTACCTAAGTATAATAAACACTAGCTATCGGTCTCGTCCGTTATGGCCATACGGATATGTTTGGATAAGTGATCTTGGGGAGCCACCCGGGTAATAAGGTTATCCCCTGATCCGCCGATCCTCATTAAGTTGTTGTTGACTGTTGTAGTTGCGAATACTTGTTGTTGTTAATTGGTTTAGCTAAGTTAAATGTTGAGTGTTGGATTTACTCACTTAGCTATGTGCTAATCCCTCATTGTTACTTCCTGCAGACTTTTGATTTTTGTGCATGCGAGTGGGTAGCAGGAAGGTCAAACCTTGGAAGCTTGGAATGTTTGATATTCAAGCTACTCTGATTATTTTGTTATAACTCAGTTTAGTTTATGTAATACCCCGTCATGCTAATCTTTTGAACAAGTTTTAAAGTGAAGTAACTTAACATGTAGACGGTTTTAATATTTTTGTAAAATATGTAACCAAGTATTGTGTTTTATTTATCTTCGCTTCCGTATTATTTATAATATTATTACTTTGGAACGAGGGGTGTTATAAATTGGTATCAGAGCATAGTTTTGAGATAATTGTTCATTGTTGAATGATCAATCTCAAAACCGGAGCGTGATATATCAAACATTCTTGGGTATGGGATTAGTATAGGTTGATGGTAGTTAGTATTTAGATGCTAACGATTAACAAAAGTTTAAGTGTTGTGTTGAATTTCAGAAATGGCAGATAACGAACCACCGACCACCAACCCCAACAATGCCTCCAGGATAGTCGCACCTCAATTTGAGACTCCTACTCAGCAACAGGATCATAATGGTACTTCTCAACCAACCGGACAACAATCTAATCGAGAGGAGTATATTCATGAAATGGAAGACGAGTTGGTATTTCTTAGGGAATTTAAGAGGAAAGCTGAGGAAGCTGCGACTAGACAGTTATTTCAGCAAGCCCCAGCCTTTGGTTCTGGTTCGTCCTCTCAAACTGAAAAGAAGTGTTCATACAAGACGTTTATGGCTAGTCGACCACCGGAATTTCAGGGAAGTAAAAATCCTACAGTAACGTTGAATTGGCTTAGGGACATGGAACGCAAGTTTGATGTGACTTGTTGTGATGAGGAATTGAAAGTCAAGTATGCGGTTCAATGTATGAAGGATGATGCCATGGTTTGGTGGGATTCAATTACCGGTCATTTCACACAACAACAAAAGGAATCTATTAATTGGACTCAATTTCATCAGGCGGTTCGTAATCAATATTGTTCGGATTTTGACATTGCTAGGATTCGAAGAGAATTTGTGAATCTTCGATTAAAGGAGGACATGACTATTGATGAATTGATTACACAGTTTACGGATAAGCTTAGATTTGTGCAACAATGGGTTCCGGATGAGAAAACTCAAATTGAACAATTTGTAGATGCTTTACCGGATAACTACCGAACGGTTGTGAGATTAGCTAAGGATTTATCGCATGCTTTCAATCTTGCGAGGTCTGCCGATAGTGATTTGAGAGGTTTGAGATTATGGCAAGGAAAAGATACAAGTTTCACCAAGGCAAGAACTGAATCGTCGGGTCGGAATAAATCTAAGTGGCAAGGGAATCGACAAGGTGGTAAGAAGTATGTTGGAAGAAGTAGTTCTTCGGGAAGTTATAATAGTTCAAACTGGTGTAGTTCGTGTAGATCTCGGCATGATGGTCCGTGTACGGCTAAGACGAACAAATGTATGAAGTGTGGTGAATTGGGTCATGAGATAAAGAGTTGCCGTTATCCCAACTTTGTTTGTTGGACTTGTAAGAAAGAAGGGCATAGGGTTGGTCAATGTCCGGAGGCAAGGTCGACGGGGTCGGGTTCGGTCGGGAGTTCGGGATCTTCCGGTCAGAAAAGAAAGAACCCTCCTCCAGCAACTAGTAGGGCTTTTCAGATGACGGTTGATGAGGCCGTGCGTACTGAAGATGTTATCACGGGTACCTTTCTTATAAACTCTGTACCTGCACGTGTATTGTTTGATTCGGGTGCTAATTGTACTTTTATTTCTGTACAATTTTGTGATAAGTTGAAATTAGCCCCTACTGTGATAACAAAGCCTATAGAAGTAGAAATAGTTAGTGGTAAGTTAGTTCCTGTTACCACCTCGGTGACTGGAGTTAATATTACTATTGATGATTATGTATTTCCTATTTCCTTCTTGTTGATGCCAATCCCTAGTTTCGATGTAATAATTGGTATGGATTGGTTGAGTCAGAATAAGGCTAGTATTGATTGTCATCGGAAGTTGGTTAAGATCCCAATCTCCGAAGGGTCATATGTTGTGGCTCGAGGAGAACGGGATGGTGTAGCTATTCCTTTGATTTCATGGATGAAAGCTAGGAAGTCATTGTCAAAAGGTTGTGAGTCCTACCTAGCCTATGTAGTTGATGCCAAATTAGAAAGGAAAACTGTTTCGGATGTTCCTGTTGTTTGTGAGTACCCCGATGTGTTCCCTGATGAGTTGCCTGGATTACCACCAGTTAGAGAAGTAGAATACAGAATTGATCTTGTTCCGGACTCGTCGCCGATTGCTAAAGCTCCCTATAGGTTAGCTCCTTCTGAGATCCGTGAAATGATGAATCAGATTCAGGAGTTGTTGGATAAAGGTTTTATCAGACCTAGTTCCTCGCCGTGGGGTGCACCAGTGTTGTTTGTGAAAAAGAAAGATGGGTCATTGCGGATGTGTATTGATTATAGAGAGTTGAACAAGAGAACGGTAAAGAATAAGTACCCTCTTCCGAGGATAGATGATTTGTTTGATCAGTTGCAGGGTTCGTCAGTGTATTCTAAAATTGATTTGAGGTCGGGTTATCATCAGGTCCGTGTTTGTGAACAAGATATACCTAAAACTGCTTTTCGTACTAGGTACGGTCATTATGAATTTCTGGTCATGCCGTTTGGTTTAACAAATGCACCAGCAGTATTTATGGATTTGATGAACCGTGTGTGTCGACCGTTCTTGGATCAATTTGTTATTGTTTTCATTGATGATATACTTATCTATTCGAAGTCTGAAACTGAACATGCTACACATTTGAGATTGGTTCTTGAAACATTGAGGCGGGAACAGTTATATGCAAAGTTTTCCAAATGTGAATTCTGGATTCAAGAAGTTCAGTTTTTGGGTCATATAATTTGTCGAGATGGTGTGAAAGTGGATCCATCAAAGATTTCAGCTGTGATGAATTGGAATGCGCCGAAATCTGTTTCTGAGATAAGGAGTTTCCTTGGATTAGCGGGATATTATCGGAAATTTATTAAGGATTTCTCTAAGATAGCCGGTCCGTTAACTAAGTTAACCCGTAAAGAGGAGAAGTATGTGTGGACTGATCAACAGGAGCAAGCTTTCCAGACATTGAAACAATTGTTGTGTCAGACACCGATTTTAGCATTACCAGAAGGTACTGATGATTTTGTGGTTTATTGCGACGCTTCATATTCGGGTTTGGGTTGTGTCTTAATGCAAAGGGATAGAGTTATCGCTTATGCTTCTCGACAGTTGAAACCACATGAGAAGAATTATCCTACGCATGATTTAGAACTCGCAGCAGTTGTATTCGCCCTTAAACTTTGGAGACATTACTTATATGGAACTCGATGTGTTGTTTGTACCGATCACAAGAGTTTGCAGTATGTGTTCTCTCAGAAAGAATTGAATATGAGACAGAGGCGATGGTTGGAATTGATAAAAGATTATGACTGTGAGATTAGATACCATCCGGGCAAAGCGAATGTGGTAGCCGATGCGTTAAGTCGAAAGAATACTCCTGATCGAGCTTTCTATTTAAAAGTGAATGTTTCCTCGGATTTGATTGATCAAATTAAAGTTATGCAACTTGAAGCTTTGAAAGATCAGAATCTGAAATCTGAAATCATGTTAAAACGCAAGGATGAATTAGTTGATGATTCAAGGGGATTAAAGACTTATCAGTCTCGTGTTTGGATTCCTTCCATTGGTTGTATTCGGGAGTTGATTCTGAATGAAGCTCATAAGTCACGAATGTCTATTCATCCGGGTAGTACTCGAATGTATAATGACTTGAAACCGTTGTATTGGTGGCCAACGATGAAAACCGACATTGCAAAGTTTGTGGGATCGTGTCATATTTGTGCTCAGGTCAAAGCGGAACATCAAAAGCCGTATGGGTCGTTAAAACAGTTGGAAATACCTGAGTGGAAGTGGGATCACATAACCATGGATTTTGTGACTAAGCTACCGCGTACTGTTCGAGGCAATGATATGATTTGGGTAATAGTGGATCGTTTGACCAAGAGTGCGCATTTTCTTGCTACGAGTGAGACGACATCGTTGACTAAACTTGCTCAATTGTATGTTAACGAAATTGTTTCTAGACATGGTATTCCTTTATCGATTGTGTCAGATAGAGATACTCGTTTTGCTTCTCGTTTTTGGCAAAGTCTACAACAAGAGTTGGGTACACGTGTAAACCTTAGCACAGCTTATCATCCTCAGACCGATGGTCAGTCAGAACGTACGATTCAAACTTTAGAGGATATGCTTCGTGCTTGCATTCTGGAATATGGAGGTTCATGGGATTCACATCTTCCATTGGTTGAGTTTACTTATAACAATTCGTACCATTCAAGTATTGGGATGCCTCCGTATGAAATGTTGTATGGTCGTCGTTGTCGTACACCTACTTGTTGGTTAGAGGCAGGAGAGAAACAGTTTGCTGGGCCCGATATTGTTCAAATAACCGCTGATAAAGTAGCTATTGCACGTGAAAAGTTAAAAGCCGCAAGAGATAGACAGAAACAGTATGCGGATCCAAAAAGACGACCGGTTGTGTTTTCCAAAGGTGAATTAGTGTATCTTAAAGTTTCTCCGTGGAAAGGAGTGATTAGATTCGGAAAACGTGGAAAGTTGGCGCCTAGATATATTGGTCCATTCAAAATTCGACAAGTGGTAAATGATCAGTCAATGGCATTGGATCTTCCTCCAGAGCTCTCTGGTATTCATGATACGTTTAACGTATGTTACTTGAGAAAGTGTAATATCGAGGATCAGTCGCAAATTCTCCCGTTGAAAGATTTAAAGGTGGATCAAACCCAGAAGTTAATAGAGGAACCAGTTGAAATTGTTGACCGAAAGATTAGCAAACTTAGGAAGAAACAAATTCCTATGGTGCTAGTTAAATGGAGACATAGTTTAGGTTCCGACCTAACTTGGGAGACCGAAGAGTTGATGAAATCCAGATATCCTGGATTGGTTGATAGGGCTGAGATTTCGGGGACGAAATCTCCTTAAGGAGGGGAGATTTGTAACATCCTCTCCGATAGCCTGGTATTTTTTTTATTTATATTTGTGTATTTAATTGTTTTAAATAATTATGTGATATAATTGTTTAATTATGAAACTTGGTGAAATAGGTCTTAGGATTTATTGTGGATAATGAAATGTTGCTTGTTGTAAATTATTAAAGTTGACGGTATAATAAAATAAGTTTCTCGCAAATGATTGTTAGGTTCCAGACAATAGATTTAGAGCGGGTATTAAATAACCACGATGTAAAATGGTTAAAAAGATAGGCCGATCTTGTTATTGTCACTTTACCAATTCCATTTCAATTCCTTTTCCCTTTTAGAACCAAAAACACATACAAACCCTAACTAGTAAATCAAGCTAAATCATCCAATTAGAAAGTGATTGGGAGTTATAATCTACAAGCTATGATCATCATCACCACCTTCTAATCTTCCTATTCATCATCATCTTCATATTTTAAAGGTAAGTGGGTTTTATGTCAAATGATAGTATTGATGATTAAGTGATTAAATGAAGTTGTTCTTGCAATTGTAAGATGATCACTTGTTATATATGAGTATATGTGATGATTCTTGGTTTGTTATGTGGATTAATTCATGTTTTTGATCCATGGTTGAACTTAGTTAGAATTTAATGAATTTGAAGATTTTGGTGTGAATCTTGATTAGTTGGATGTTATTGTGGTTGATAGATGTTGTATGAAGTTGTGGTTAGCTTAGAAATTGAGTTGTATGCATATTTGAGTCGAAATTGAGGTTTTGGTAATTTTGGTTCGTGCATATTTCATTTTCTGCTGCTGCTGTTCTTGATCTGCATGAGAAGCCGGCGGCTTGATGTTACCAGCCGGCGGGTTCTGTTCAATGATGGGGAAGCCGGCGGCTTCAATGACAAGCCGGCGGCTTGTGACCCTCAACCGGCGGGCAGTAGGCCCAAACCGGCGGACACTTGAGGCTTTAAAACGCAATAACTTTCTGTTGATGAAAAACTTAATTCACCCGGCGGGTGAAGGGGTTGACCCGGCGGTTGACCATGGGAAGCCGGCGGCTTCCATGGTCAAGCCGGCGGCTTCTGGTTGTTTCCAGGGATTTTTCGTTTTAGCTTTTAAAACCTTTCAAGTGTTAGTACATGTAATTATTTGATGTGTTATGATTATGTGCATGATTAGTAGCTAGTAATCTAGATGTTTACATTAATGAATTCCAAATGTGTCGAATTTTTATAAGTTATATTTGGACGACTTTGATTACTAACTTTTCATTGGTGTTGAATCTCAGATCCTTTGAAAGATAAAGTTGCCCCGAGAATCTGAGTTAGTGAAGACGAAGGTATTGGTGAGTGGATTTGAAACTCACCGTTTGGCTTAGTTGTAATCATTTGATTACGACGGGTAAACGTAGACTTGATTATTGAGTTGATTATTGGTTATTGTTGATCATATGCCTATATGTGCTTTGTGTGGCCTTCGGACATTGTTGTTAATGAGGTCAACAAGTTGATGAACTGTTGGTTGGGCTAGTGGGTTGTTGTGTGAACGGTACAGGGATGTACTTCATTTGTTGTGTGTGCTGAACTGTACCTAAGTATAATAAACACTAGCTATCGGTCTCGTCCGTTATGGCCATACGGATATGTTTGGATAAGTGATCTTGGGGAGCCACCCGGGTAATAAGGTTATCCCCTGATCCGCCGATCCTCATTAAGTTGTTGTTGACTGTTGTAGTTGCGAATACTTGTTGTTGTTAATTGGTTTAGCTAAGTTAAATGTTGAGTGTTGGATTTACTCACTTAGCTATGTGCTAATCCCTCATTGTTACTTCCTGCAGACTTTTGATTTTTGTGCATGCGAGTGGGTAGCAGGAAGGTCAAACCTTGGAAGCTTGGAATGTTTGATATTCAAGCTACTCTGATTATTTTGTTATAACTCAGTTTAGTTTATGTAATACCCCGTCATGCTAATCTTTTGAACAAGTTTTAAAGTGAAGTAACTTAACATGTAGACGGTTTTAATATTTTTGTAAAATATGTAACCAAGTATTGTGTTTTATTTATCTTCGCTTCCGTATTATTTATAATATTATTACTTTGGAACGAGGGGTGTTATAATTATTATAGTTAGTAATAATATGGTTGATATAATAACGTTGACCTGATGAATATGTGACTTGTTGATTATGTGATCACTGGACTTGTTGTTGGCCTTCGGGCATCAGTTGTTAATGAGGTCAACGAGTTGTTGAACTGTTGGTTGGGCTAGTCGGTTATTCAAGGTTTAACACACCTCCTGTGTTAGTTGAGAATAACCACTAGCTATCGGTCTCGTCCGTTATGGCCATACGGATATGGTTGGGTAAGTGTTCTTGGGGAGCCTCCCGGGTATTATGGTTATCCCCAGAGCCACCGATGACTCATTATGAAGTCCGTTGCTTGTTGAATAGTTGTTTTGATGATAAGTTGACCAGTTGAACAGTTGCCCTGTTGCTTTGCTAAATGGTGGTATTGTCTACTTTGTTGGTTATGTGTTAATTGTTGTATGCAAAGTTGTTGAGCTAAGTTAGCCTGTTGATTAGTTATCTACTCACTTAGCTTTATGCTAATCCCCCACATAACACTTTTGCAGGTTATTGATATATTTGGGTGGGCAAAAAGTGGGACTAGAAGGAATGTTTGACCGTGAAGCGTTACTCTGATAGTGGATTTGTTTAAAATAATGTTTTATCACGTTTTATATAACACCTCTGTTGTGAAATTATGTTTTGAAAAGGTTGAATTTTATATTTTGATAAAATGAGGTAAATTATTACTAGCTATTTGGACTTACGCTTCCGATTTATTAATATTAAATGGTTGCTAAATGAGGGGTGTTATAATAATAGATGGTAGTTGTTAGAGGGTAGTTTCGAAATTTTGATTATTTTTAAGAACTTTAAGATTCAACACAAATCATGTTTTATAAATAGTTATAGATAAGTGATATCACTCTTAAAAATCAATAATTTTCAATTAATTGTACATTAAGTTGGCTTAATTGACTAATGGCACGTGTCACCACTAATTATAATATAGGTTCGCTCATATGGCCCAGAAAGCTCAATGTCCATCAAATCTAGGGCTGCAAACGAGTCGAGCTTTTATCGAGCAACTCGAGCTCGGCTCGAGCTTGAGCTTCATCAAGTCGAGCTTTTAACGAGCTCGAGCTTAAAAATCAAGCACTATATATGTATCGAGCCGAGCTCGAGCTATTAAGAGCTCGGTTCAAGCTGTTATCGAGCTTTTCAAACCTTAATTAATATCTATACATATATTATATATATACAGATACACACACACACACACACACACACACACACACACACACATATATATATATATATATATATATATATATACATAGGGGTAGGTTCAAACGAGAACCACAAAAGATGCAGAACTGCGAGAACTTTAAATTACATTGTTTTTATACATGTAAACATAACAAATTACACATAAATGTTATTTAATGTTTATATTATTGACAAACAAAAGTTAAAAACCACAAAAGACGTGTTAAACAATAAAATATATGAAGTGTTCACATGTGCACATATCAAATGTGCACATGTGAACGAAATATATAAATTTTATTTTAAAGGTTATTTGATATTTTCTCAAACTATTTTGCTTTTAACCTTAATTTAGATCCATGTTCACATGTAATTGAATCATTAAACATGTTAAAATCTCTATAATTCATAAGTTCTCGTAGTTTTGTACCTTTTTGTGGTTCTTAATTGAACCTTTGGCTACACACACACACACACACACACACACACACACACACACACACATATATATATATATAGCCAAAGGTTCAATTAAGAACCACAAAAAGGTACAAAACTACGAGAACTTTTGAATTATAGAGATTTTAACATGTTTAATGATTCAATTACATGTGAACATGGATCTAGATTAAGGTTAAAAGCAAAATAGTTTTGATATGTAAATGATATTATCACTATATTTTAAAGTTGTTAGACTATTTTACAAAGTATTCGACTAATTTTCACGATTTATTTTATTTATATACATATATATTTGAAATGATTTTTATTATCAATTTTTATATTTTATAAAATTATAATATAATTTTGAATATTTAAGGTTATATTTATATAAAATTTCGAGCCGAACTCGAGCCATTTTAAAACATTTTCGAGCCAAGCTCGAGTCTGTCTCGTGAAAGCTCGTCGAGCTATCGAGCTGAACTCGAACTTACCCTAAGTGAGTCGAGCTATGCTCGAGTTCGACTCGACTAGATTACAACCCTAAAATCTACGTAATCTTTGTTCATAGAGCTTTAACAACTTAAAAAGTGTCTATCTTAACTAAACTCAATACAACACACTTGATTAAGTACAAAATTTCTACGTAATACATACTCAAAAAGTTAGATAACTTTAGCAACAATTGGTATGAGATTATTATTAATGCCTAATGGGGTCAAAATTTGAACATGGGTGATACTATAGGGGTAATATTTGTAACCACTACGACTTGCATAAAATGAGACATACCTAAACCCTAGAATCCCTTCTTCTTCCTTAAACCCTTTATACTCCCCATTTATCACCGCCGTTGTTTTCCATCAATGGCGATTTCACCATCTACCGCCACTAACGCCATCGATGCGCTTCTCAAATGGAAGAACACCCAATCCAATTCCGGTAATCCCCAATTGTTACCCCAAGATGATTTCATCTATCTTATCCTTACGCTCAAAAAAATCCCACAAAAAGGTGGAATCAACGGAGCAAGAACCAACCCTAACAAAATCCCTTTACCCCACCCTTTAATTTCCCCAAATTCGTTTTCTGAAATCTGTTTAATCATTGATGACAGACCCAATTCGAAGCTGACGTCAGAAATTGCTAAAAAGAAGATCAAAGCTGATGGGATTTCAGTTACTAAAGTGATTAAGCTTTCAAAGCTTAAAACAAATTACAAACCTCATGAAGCAAAAAGAAAGCTTTGTGATTCTTATGAGATGTTTTTTGCTGATAAAAGGGTGATCCCACTTTTACCTAAATTGTTGGGAAAACAGTTTTTTAGAAAAAAGAAGCTACCTTTACCTATTGATTTGACTCATAAGAATTGGAAGGAGCAAATTGAAAGAGGGTGTTCATCTGGGTTGTTGTTTTTCAGTACAGGGACTTGTTGTGTGATTCGTGTGGCGAAAGTTTCGATGGAAAGAGATGAGATTGTTGAGAATGTGAATGCTGCGATTAATGGGGCGATTGAGTTTGTTCCGAAAAAATTGGTGGGTGTGAGGTCTTTGCATTTGAAGTTTTCGGATTCGGTTGCTTTGCCTTTGTATCAATGTTTGCCTGATATTAAGTTAAGGATTGAGGGAAAATCAAATGAGGAAGTTGAGGAAGCGGGGACAGAGAAAAGATCGAAAAAGGGGAGGATTCATGAGGTTAATCATGAAACGGATGAAATGGAAGATGTCGAAAATGATGAATTGGTTGTAGTGAAACCGACAAAGAAGATTGCTAAAGAGAAAAAGGTAGCAAAAGATGCTGATGGTGGATCGGGTAAGAAGAAAAGGAAGGGTAAGGTTCTTGAGGTTAGTCATGATTTAGATGAACAAGAGGAAGAAGTTGAAAACATTGAGCCGGTAAAGAAGAGTGGCAAAGAGAAAAAAAGGAAGGGGAATGCAGTCGAAGAGAGTGATGTTAAGGCAAAAACGAGCGATAAAAAAGTCAAGCGAAAGAATGGAGACTCTACCGGGAAGAAGGAAAAGAAGAAAGGAAGGTCAGTCTCAAGAGTTTAAGGTTTTTGTTATGATGAGTTCAACTAATGATACTTATAGAGAATTCAATCTTTAATGACTTTGAATTCTTCATTTTTGTTATGTTAAATTTTGGTTTATGTAGTTTATTTGGGTCATGGTAGTAGTGCAATATTTCATCACAAACGGATGTGTGTTTGGGATATTGCAAATTTACAATTATTATGGATGCCTTTGTTGGAAAGCGTACTACTTTTTGTTAACAATAGATTGTGGATTTGAAATGTGTTTTAGAATCACAGTTCTTCAACAGGTTTATATAAACTGAATACGGGAGAAGATCTTTTTTAGATCAGCAACGAACGTCTTGTATCTATGAAGAAAGATTTATCCCTGGGTTAAGACCTTCTCTTCTTGTTGGTGCTGCTTTATTTGCTTGAAAATTGAGTTTTTCTTCCTAAAAAGTTCCAAATTCCCTTGATTTTCCCTAGAATGTGGTAGCAGTTTATCAAAGGTTGGTGCTGCAAATATTATGATTCTCTCAATTACTTGAGGCTCAGACATTCCAATAGCATTTTCTCATCTGACCCATGATTCATGATAAGTATATATTAGCAGAACATAATCATCGTACATATTTAACATTTAAATGAATATCCATCAGGTTTCTTATTTATCAGTAACCAATTTAAACTACAGTCATCCAACTTGCAGTTGCAATGATTAGTGTTAGCTTGGGCTGCAATAGAGCTCAGCTGAGCTCAAGTTCAACGAGGTTCGAGCTCGGTTCGACTCATCTATGATAAGACTAAACTCAGCTTTCATGATGCATGCTTGAGCTCGGACTTGAAAATGATACAGATGGCTCAAGCTCAGCTTGAATGTTGATATTGAAAATTTTTTAATACTCAAATTTAGTTTAAGTTTATTTAAAAATTATATTCGATACCAAAAATTGTTTCACATATATACACGCAATATAATACTAAGACAACTTGAACCACCCTATAAAATCTCAAGTTTGTTAGAAGATGCTCATTAAGGGGCAATGAAAAAGGTACAATTCAAGAGCTCTTTCTTAAGTACATGTTCAAGTACATAACATATATTTGTTAATAGTATCACACGATCTAAACTCATGTCATGAAAATGAGTGATTCTTTGACCAGAGAATAAAGTTAAAAAAAAAAAAGAAGAAGAATCATATAGAACTCGCCAACTCTGTCTTGATATATTCGTCGCGACGATAATCACTCATATATTTCAGGCTTCAAGACTCCAATGTAAGGCAAGTTCCTGTACTGTTCATTGAAATCCAGCCCATACCCCACAACGAATGAATCTGGGCACTGCCAGAAACCAAAATGAGAAAAACAAAAGAGAATACATGCTTTAACGTCCAGATGCTATCAACTTTCAAGTACAGAAAGAACAGTGAAGCAAGAACATATTCACAGTTGCATTAGCAACAAAAATTTCATTAGTAGTTCATACGGAGTACGTCACAATATCTTATAACTATAATAATGTAGAAATACATATGAAAGTAGTAAACATTGTTAGCTACATACTTTTCCTAATGTATATATAAGTTGAAAAAAAAGGTCAGACTTAGAGGTTGCTAGTCATTGTCTAATACCTTATATATCGAATGTAGACTATCATGTTTGGGTAACAATTATTAGACTATTGATCAATTTATCTACAATGGCCTGCAATGCACTAATCGTCCTAGTTATAGCGGTTGCCATTTTAGATGATTTTGGATTAACAGGTCTTAAAACTAGTCATGCTTGTGAATGGTCAACTTTAATGAAGAATTTCACAAGAGAATCAACAAACATACCCAATTCAAAAGCTGCAACAGTGCAAATAATATGCATTTGTGTATGTGTGTGTGAATGAGTACCTGAAAACCAGAATAGAAGTTGCCATCACCCAAGAGCGTAAAGTTAACCTCTCTTCTTGCTGGTTTGTCAAGAAGAGTGCACACAGAAACAGAGGTTGCCCCTTTACCTTCCAAATAAGAAATGAGACGTGAAACAGTTTTTCCTGTATCTACAATATCTTCAACCTGACCCAAACAGATCAATGTCACAAACTCCCCACTAGAACTCCATTTTCAGAAAGACAAATTCCAAAAAAAGTAATGCGAGTTCTAAAAAGGCTCGATATAGCTAATGTAAGTTCATTTGCACCATAAAAGGAGTGAAAGTTCAATTTTGCTCAATTAAAAGGTAACACAAAATAAAAAGCTCAGTGCAGAAAACCATTATCTTTTACCTTTTTGTTGATAAAATTGAACTTCCACTCTTTTTATAAGCAAAGTTGAACTTACAGTGCTTTTAAACATGCAAATGAACTTTCATTACTTATATATCGAGCTTTTCTGGAAAAACGCATATGCAAACTACCTAATTACAGGACGTGCAAATGATTATACTACTAATTAACTGTCATCCGATTATCTACATCAAAAACACATCCATACATAATAGTAATTGATACTTAGATAAATTGTAATTTCAAAACTCAGTCGAAATAACATCAACTCTAGTTAGGTTAACAGCATTTCACTTATTTAATAGAACTAATTATATCATAAGATTATTATATATATATCTACAACCATGTTAATATGATACCTCCTTTAGCTCCTAAATTAGTGGCACAATTTATTGGAAATATTAATCATTTTATCGAATTATCATGCAATTGAAACTACTTAACGAAATTTAACCACATGCAGCACAATTTTGAATGAAAAATAAAAAGAGAGTACCAAAATGACATGTTTTCCGGTAACATCAAGTTTCAAATCACAAGAAAGTTTAGGAGCACCGGTGGAAACAGTTCCACTGCCGTACGATTCAGCTCGAACAAAATCAACGGTCACCGGAAGTTTTATGTGGCGGACGAGATCAGCGAGGAAAAGGAAAGCGCCGGTCGCAACACCGACGACCACCGGAGGAGAAGAGTCCGGTGAAGAGAAATCGTGAGATATTTGAGACGCCAAATCCTTAACTTTCTGCGAAACTTGCTCCGGCGTCCATAACACCGTCAGTATGTCGTCGTCTATGCAATGGCTCACCATTTCTTTCTTTTCCTTCGGGGGCTTTGAAATTGTCATTTTTAGGGTTTTTTTATAATGGCAGTGATTTTTTTTTTATTCTTTCTGTTTTTATATACCGAGTAATCACTTTTACGGTTTTACCGTTTCTTTTTAAAACCCTAAATTTTAAAAAGTGTAGCATGATATCCTGAATTTGGTTAACCAGGTGACCAGGTACTCTATTATGCTAGACTCACTAATACAACTTTCCAATTTAATAAATTAATTAGTTTATCCAAATTTATGTTACCAATAATTTAAATAACTACATACTCCCTCCGTCTCATATCTATTGTCCAGTATTCCTTTTTGGGATGTCCCAATTTAATTATCCACTTCCATAGATGGAAAAGAATAATGAGATAAAGTTCATTTATGCCCCTAATTTGTATATGTAAGACAAAAAGGTATGTAAAAAGTAAAGGGTAAAATTGTCTTGTTACCAAAAAGTAAGAGAGATGGTGATGTTTTTCTTAAACTGCGTGTTTTTTGTGCGTGTTTTTTGTCTGGGGACAATAAAATTGGAACGGATGGAGTATTATTTAAAATTTTTAAATTTTTTTGAATATTAATTTCATAATTTAACTTTAAAACTGTATTAATAAATTTATTTTTTATATCTAGTTTTTTATACAGGATAATATAAACGTAAAGATTATTTGAGTGTCTTTATAACTATTGTGTTTGTTACTTAATTTCAATATCTTTATACGTTCATAATTGACATTGAGAAAAATTTATTTTTTTAAATATATATATATATTCGTGAATAATGTAATGTTACTATATTTTGACATATTTTTTAAGTTATATGTTGGTGAATTCATATAAAATTGTTTGTTTTTATTGAAGAGCGTATCAATAAAAATCGTGTATTTTAATGTGACTGTTCGATATAAGATGTACTTTTATAATAAAGCAGTATGATGTTAATTAAAAATTGATATCCAAACTTTTAAAATTGTTTATTTATACTGTGTATTGTTATTTAAAACTGTAAGGAGATTAGTAACATAAATTTGAATTAAATAATTATTTATTATTAGATTAGAACATACGGAGTAGTTGTTAAACTCTTACGATTCACGAGCCGACTCTTACGAGTCGGCTCAGAAATTCAAAAAACGAGGCGACTCGGACCCCGACTCGTAAATGGCTTTGACTCTTACGAGTCATTTATTGACTCTTCCGAGTCGTGGGCGACTCTTACGGGTCTTGGACGACTCTTACGAGTCTTGGGCGACTCTTACGAGTCAGAAAACGGACACACGTATAATGTAATCTAATAAAAAACATAAAATGACAAAATATGATAGGAAATGACTAATAATCCATTATAAATTAAACATTTGTGTAATATAATGACTTCCATCATGTTTAACTTCAATTAAGGATATAAATCTAAGCAATAATATACATATAGATATAAATATATGTATTTATTGTAAAATTATGACTCTTACGAGTCGAGTCGAGTCACGAGTTAAAAATCAATACTCCAAATTACGAGTCGAGTCACGAGTTAACAACTATAGATTAGAAAGATTGTATTAGTGAGTCTAGAATACTAGAGAACCTAGTTAATAAAGTTTGGGTCCATATTTACATACCCTATTTTGGCCTCTCTTTTATTCACTTTAAATACTCACTCGTTCTCAAATTCACTGGTAAAAAGTCACAGTAAGTCAGTAACAAAACATATTTTTAATAGAATGACAAATTTAATATTGACTAACTGATTAAATGTTTATTTCATTTTTGTAGTATATGGCTAATATAATACTATGTAAATTGATGAATGTAAAAAGAAAAAGAAAAAAAACTTTTGTCTTTCTTTCTATTAAAGTGGATTTTATTTTTTAAAAGAATATATATTATATTGAGATATTACAAGCCATCCATTAGACTTAACATTTTCTCCTTCATACTTTACAACTTTTATTGAAAACCTTTTCATTACGTGATTATTAATACATCACGTAAATTTGTCCGTAAATCAATAAATCTGTTTTACAATATTGTATAGTACAATATTATAAAACACATTTAATAGTTAATAAACAAAAGTTGATAGTATACAAATTACTCTTCATAATGGTGCAAACGATTACTTCATACATATACAATAGCTTTTTTTTATTTACCTTTATTATAAAGGATGCGTTTAGAAATGTTTTACAATTATTACATTAACGAAGTATTATGCGGCAAACAACTTGCTATAAAAGGTAACTTGTTATCTTGTGTCGTTACCTAAAAAATGTAAATCACGATTTTTTCCTATATAGCACTTTTTTTTAAGAAAAACAAAAACCATCCGGGCATAAATTCTATACGTATTAGGCTCCTAATTCTAACCGAGTTGCTCAAACGTCTTCAAAACATATACTCCCTCTGTCCCACTACAAGTGTCCACATTACTATTTTAGGTTATCTCAAGTTTGTGTCTACTTTCATGTTTCAACCAATCGAAAGAGGTTTTAGTGGGTAGATATATATGTTATTTGATTTGTGAAAGATGTAGCTAGTGGACAATTCTAAACTATGTGCAAAGTCAAAGTGGACTCTTTAACTGGGACGGAGGCAGGGCCATCTCTGAGTTTCAAGAGGCCCTGAACGAAAACTGATAAATTTTCGAAAGGGGGCCTGTATCTAACTATAAGATACTTTTTTATTTTTTTGTTGCCGCTCAAATCATCTCTGAAATAGCATGAACATATTTTTTTCATGTTTTATGCAATTAACAATCAAAATTTATGTGTATATGTATACGTGTACACACATATAAACAAAATACACATTTTGAGGCCCTTATAATTTGGAGGTCCTTGATTGGGTATATACCAATATGCCGCAGCTTCGGGCCTGCCGAAGCTCCCGAAGCTCCGCCTAATATTAGTAGCTACGTCCGAGATAATCTTTGACTGAAATACGGTAACCAAGGATGGGACTCACCACAGGGAAGACTTTGGGTTACCAATAAAGTGTGTAAAGGTAAGGTCATGTCAAAAAAGAATAAAGGTAAGCTATCACTAAAAGAGGAAGGTCTGTTGCGCCGCGCTGAGCTGCGGAAAGCAGACCAACTATTTATGGAAAGGGAATCTTTGCTCTAGATTGGTATAAATATGCAGTATCAGCCCACGGCAAGGGACACAACACTTTCATTTACTTACATTACTTACTCTCTCTCTCTAGAATATTTACTCTCACAAGTCCGTAGCTTATTCTCTTATCATCACCTCCTGTCGGAGGTTCTCGGCCTAGTGGCGTACAAACCGTATCTACCTATAACGTAGATACGGGTTCCAATTGGGAATCGCCAGCCGATAAGCTCTTAAGCTTCGGCCCGAGCACCTTCGTCCTAACCTATATCTGATGTTTGCAGCAAAGACCAAGCACGGGTGGACGAGACGCAGCTCTTGAGTATCGTCCAGAAGAAGGTTCTTGAGCTTCGTCCTGGGCTGCTGGTTTTTGTATCAACATTTGGCGCCATCCGTGGGACCGGCATAACGAGGCCCGTCTCGCCCCTTTCCTTCAGACCCGACCGGAACCGATGGTGGTTTTCAAATAAAAGGTTCTGGATCGATCTCATCTTTATAAGCGTTATTATTGTGTTTACTTTTAACAAATCATCAAGAACGTACACACTAGTGTTAAAGCTCAGTTTCGGTTTGTTTTCTTCAAAAACCGAATAAACACACCCAAGTCCAAGACTTCATAACCGTTTTTTAGAAGATTCCTTACAAGGAAAAGATTTAAAATCGTATTTTATGAAAAACTGAGCAACTTTAACTCACTTTTGAGAAATTGGTAACATTTGTACTCACCTCCGTCCATCGGATATAATCTTTTTTATATATAATAGTGTGCCTATCTTGCATGAATGAATAAAAGAAAGAATAGTTAAGTGAAGAACGCACGTGACTAATTCTTTAAGTGCTAAACTAGTGTAAACGTGTAATGTTGTGAAATGAGTCTTTTACTTTGCTTCATTATTTTTCGGAAAAGTACAAATAAACATGATTTTTCGGATAAAGTCTATCCCCTTTTCAGTTTTCACTATAATAGTCAATTTTTAATAGAAGTTAATTGCTAACCGTTGTATTCCTACACATGATATGCATACACTTTACAATGCATAAGGTATAAATACATATCTTTATCATCCTAGAGCATTACTTTCAATATATACATAAATAAATACAATAATGTGAGGTTAAGGAGGGTACCCCTTCCATACCACCACCTTCGGCGCATCATCTCCGGATAGACACCGGCGGTTCATCACTTTTGATCTCGTTTAAGCTGGAGATGTTCCTTTCATGGAACCTACTGCGGTGCAGCATTTTGTCCGGAGCCAGTTTTAGCCGGAACTCACCATACGGAGCATAACATCCGGCCAACGCCACCGGAACTAACCTCAGCCGAAGCTGATGACTATCCGAAACTTCATCCTCCGGAACCACACGTAAGCATCACTTCCGGATAGCCATACTCGACTAGCTATCCTTGGCTCACCAACTCCGATCCATAACCTTCGGAAGATCACTTCCGGCAGCTAAATATCCAGTAGACATCTCCGACATTCATACCCACTATCATCTGTGGAAACCTCCGTGCGTAACTCATTTCGGAGCTACATCTTTATTTGAGCTCGTTTTACATGAAGCTTCACTTAAACAGAGCTCACATCCTCTCACGGTGTCCGGAGCTTACTTCATCCGGACCTCGTTATTCACGAAATATATCGATTCCAAAGCTCGTTATCGTCGAAGCTCATACATTCCGAAGTTCCTTGTCGTTGGAGCTCATCCCAATTGAAGCTTGTATGACCATTAATTATTTACCAACTTGTCCATTCCGGACCTTCAGGGTCGAAGCTTACCTTCTTGGTCGAAACTTACCTACGCGGTCGGAGCTTATTCTTAGTCGGAGCTTATTCTATGATAGCAGTTAGTTTTGAAACTCACACTTATCAGTAGTTAAATTATTCCAAAGCCCATATTTTCAAGGCTTGAGCACATTAGCCAGAGTCTATCCCAAACGATGTCAGGACTCGGCGTTGCTTGTTCGACCGAAGCTTATTGTCTAACATAAGTTTGTTTATCCGAAGCACATCTCCTCCGGAGATGCATCTTAACCGAGTCGCGTTTTAACTACAATGTGTTTTAACCAGAGCTGTGTTTGATCTGAGTAGTGCTTTCAAAGCCGGAGCTCGTCTTACCCATTAGTAGCTCATCGTTGACAACCTATCTCTTATATACTAACCGAAACTAGTATTCGAGTACCAGGTTCTGAATCAATCTCATCTTTGAAAGCTTTAGAGTTGTGTATACCTTCATCTTTAAAAACACACGCTCATGTTAAAGCTCAGTTTTTCCTCAAAAACCAATAACACACTAAAGTGTATAAGACTTTACTATAAATTTTTGAGAAGATTCCTTACAAGGGAAAGATTATATATTGTTTTTTATGAAAAGCTAATCAATTATTACTCACATTAAAAACATAATCTTGGGTATAAACAAGGTATACATGTTTATGAACTCAGATCTACTATATATCTCCATATTTTGTATACGTGGCCAACTGTCAGTCGGTATTTGGACCACAAATAAAACTATGTTCACTTCCCAAATTTTGAAAAGTAATAGTTTTGTAACCACCTAAGAACACTTATGGGCTAGATGAATCTACACTTCAGTCGCAGCTGCGGTTATACCGCCCAGATGCATCCTCCCTAAAGTCGCACCTTAAGTCACACATGTGGCTATGTCGTCCAAATAAATCTACACCTCCGTCGCACCTTTGACTATACTCCCCTGATGCATCTATCCTAAAGTCTCATATGTGGTTATACCGCCCAGATACATTTACGCTTCACTCGCACCTGCGGCAAAGAAGCTCAACCTCACTTCTTCGGGTCTCAAAGAATCACATGTCACTAGTTACCGCAATAACTCAAATTGTTTTCTCTTTCACAAAGGTTTTCTTTTTCATAAACGAGTTCGGTTGGCCTACCGTTTAGCTGTAGCCGAGTCTTAACCAGCCGAAGCTCGTACAATGACAGATGTATCTTAAAGTTACGATTAACGCATAAGAAGCTCATATAAAATCGAAGCTTACTCTGAAGCTTGTCTTGGCCAGAGGCCGAAGCTATCACAAAGACCGTCCTTACCGGAACTCACTTCGAATTGCCGAAGTTGCACGAATGTCTGAAGCTGGACGCACCTTTACATCCGAAGTTCATCCCTCTGGAGCTGAGGCTTAGGCAACCAGCTCGCCGAAGCTCACTCCCCGCAGAAGGTCTTGCAAATGTTCATAAGTTAAACTTTCGTTGCCTAAAACTGTAATAAACCATTAGATGGAAGTTACTATCCTGAACACACGGTATGAAGCTCCCCACCTCGATCTTGCAATCCGAAGATCATCTTAATTGGAGCTCATTTTAAAGCTTATCACGTTTTTATCCGGATCTTAATCCTTACATTCAATCCTAACTTAGTAGGATATCGTCTTATAAGAACCAATTCCGACATTTGATTCAATCGGAGCTTGTCTCACTATGATCAGAGCTAATTTCAACCTTATCCAAAGCTACCTTCCGGAGCATATGATTCAAAGTTTAGCTCATTCGAAGCTTATCGTTTAGCTCGGAGCTCCATCTCGATCATATCTCGTTTCAATAGGAGACGCTTCTTTCCTATAGCTTATTTTGAACTCCATGTTACCATGAACTTACTCTGGAACAACATTTAAAACGGTGCCACATCTTAAACAAATCACGTTAACATAAGCTGCAGTTTAAATGACGCTTCATCTTAACAGGAGTTGCACCTTATCGGGAGTTACGTTATTTGAAGCTTGTATTTTAGAAATTTGCTTACCTTAACTAGGGCTTATCCTTTTCGAGGCTTAGTCCGCAGCTCGTGTTGAACAGATCTAACTCTGAACGTCGTGCTCTTCCTAGATCAACCTACTTGTATTACAACCTTCGGTTTACAACTTTCTTTCCTGACTTACGGTCTCGAACCTTCCTGGTTCACTTTCCCGATGCTAATATTTTATGGACTTCTATCAAGGGACCTCCGTCCGACATTTACCTTCGGATACTGACCTCCGGTGCTACTCAAATCACATCACATGTTCCTTATACTCATGTTCCATCTAGTAAGGATGGAACTCATGTTTCATCTATCGATTGGCAATAGGATGTAACTTATGTTTTATCCAACAACACAACAAAGAATGAAACCCATGTTTCATTTGGCGATGATCCAAAAGGATCGAACTCGTGTCCCATGACTGATACTATGGAATCACTTATGTAATATAATCTAGCATCATATTTATTGAATGCATATCACGCTAGATTGGGGGACAACACTGGTATGATACCGCTTATGAGTAAACTGTTTGCGTTAAATAAATGTGACATACGCATACAAATACTACTCCATTAAACATCGTGGTTGAGCAACTTCTATACGCAGCTCTGTACACGCGATGTACACATGATCCTGCTTGGTTCCATTGGTTGAGCAACCCCTCGAATTAGCTCAGTTCCACGGCATACACATATTCTATGGATTGAGCAACTGCTCTAACTAGCTCCATGTTTTAGGCAATGGCCTCGACACTCACGGGTTACATTTATCGCCCTAATTTGTGACACCCGTCAATTTAGGACTAGAATTTAGTGCCTAATCAAGTTTTAATACATGTAATTAGTTCTGTGTTAGGCTAATTAATGTATCAATTATTATATATATATTGTTGAATATATATGTATTCACACAATTATGTGGTTTGTTTAAACCGTACAAGTTTCAAATCGAATGCATTTCGATTCAATTAACTACGGACGTTGGTGATGCAATTATTAATTATGTGGAATAAGTTAATTTCACAAATAACTATTTTATATTATGTCGATAATATAATAAACACATGCGTTCTGTTTAAAACGTTACCGAACTCTACAAAAATTCGACCAACCGACAAAACAAAAAGAAGTTATATTTTATAACGTAAAAACAAGGTATTTTATAAAATACTTCAACCAAAATGTTGGGTAATTATTTATATTTCAAAACGTATATTTGAAGTTAACTAATAATAATGTAAACGTTTAAATAATCGGGAAAACGAACACCGCACGGAGCGCTAGGCGTAGACTGAAAATGGTGGGAATTCCACCAAAACCCCCTCCTTTCTTCTTTTCTTTTCATTTATCATTTTCTTTCTCTCTCTCTTTCATTTTTCCTCTCAAGTTTCATCACCACCAAACCATCAAAATCGCAAAATACTACCATCAAACGACCTTGGGTCATCAAAATAATTACGGAATAGGAACCACCTCGCGACGATCTACAACGCTATCTTTCCGGATTTTCATTTCGGCAATTTGTAAGTTTCCGACAAAATCCCGAAATCTCTCGATTCTTAGTATTTTTCACTTGTAATTGTTTATATAACATATATATGTCCATTAACATGTATAGAACACGAATTTATAGCTTGGAAACGAGTTTAAAACGGATTTTTGGCCGGAAAAATCGTGACAGCCGGACTTTCTGGGCTGGTGTTCATCCATGCGACACAAGCCTTGTGTCGCATGTTGTGTCGTATTTTGGCCTTTGTGTCGTATAAAAGCCTCTGTGTCGCACCTTATGTCGTACCAGATAATTAGTGTCGCAAGTCTTGCGACACAACCACTATGTCGCATACACCATACGACCCAATCACTATGTCGCTGTTGAATCAGCATCTCGCATCTATGCGACACAACCCTTGTGTCGCATAGACATTGTGTCGCACTTCTATGCGACACAACCCTTGTGTCGCATAACACCTTTAGTGTCGCATATTGTGTCGGATAAAACAGAATACTTACAACTTTTTACTAAGTGTCGAGACCAAAATTTTATCACTTGATTTCACCCAAATTCAAGTCCAGATGCGTTTTTCCTTAAAGCAATATAGTAGAAATAAAAATTTTCCAAGCTGACCTGGCAGCTCGACCCCAGCCAAGGGCTGCCGCCCCTTGGACCCCGCTACCAGGGGCGCTGCCCCTGGACCCCCGTACTTAGATTCCGTAAGCACATTTTTCACCAAGTGTCAAACTTGTACAACTTCAAAACACTTATACGATACAACTTTTCAAACATAATGGAATTTGTTTTTCAAGTATAACGCTTCGAAATCAATGTGGTAACATCAAGACTATTGTTACAATTAATCACCGACGGGCCGTACATGTTTTCAAACATATTTCAGAATCAAACAAGTCGTTGTAACTTGTATCAATTCATTCAAACAAGTCGTTGTAACTTGTATCAATTCAATCAAACAAGTCGTTGTAACTTGTATCAATTCAATCAACCAAATCGTAGTAATTTGGAGATATATATAAAGTTGTATAACAACTACAAAGGTAGTCTTTCGAGATACCGGTACAATTAATAACAATCAAGTGTCGTGAACACATTCAGGTTTCAAGTCTTTGGACATCAATTCACCGCTAATTACTTCAAGTTTATTAAATTAAACACTTCAAGACTCAGGTGAGTTTCATAGCCCCATTTTCACTGCTTTTCAACTAGGGGTGTGATAATACTGCTATGTTTTGTTTTACAAGTAGAACGCAAGTGCCAAACTTCAAACACTACATGAGTTTCAAGCTAATCAATTAAAGTCCTCCATAAGCATAGTCTCTAATATTTTAGCGTGAATGTTAGTATATGATATCATATGGGATTGATAATCCTCATCCGGGTTAGCACGCACTAATCGGTCAAACGGATGTATTAGCATTTGGGAAGACGAGTGTAGATTAGACACTCGTAGGAGGCATTTCAAGTTAGGTTTCCTTAATTGGACCTAGCGCTCAAGTTAAGCTCAGACTATCTGCTCATGGATTGTATAACTTTTATTTTGCTTAATTGCATTTTAAATTCAATATAAATCTTGCGGTTCTGACAACTATACATTGACATACAAACCTGTGAGCTCACCAGCGTTTTCGCTGACCCATTTTAGTATTTATCACAGGTACCCAGCAGTAGGTTGGCTGCACAAGCAGGGATTATTAGCTCGAGTCAGCATACATACAACTAGAGATTTGATTGCATTATTATATTTTGTAAAAGTAATTATGCCATGTAATCTCTCAATCTCAGGAACCGAGCTAATGTAACATTGTTTTGATATAAACGTTTACTTTATTTATACAAGTTTAAAACGACGCATATAGTGGTCGTTCATTATTATCTTATGAGCTTTGTATATTGATTAGTGACACCCAAATCGAGCTTCCGCAAATCAATCAAATTTGGGGGTGTTACATAATTAGACCAAGCGTAGGCCAACGGACGATCTCCGATGGTCGGACGTATTACCACAAGCGTACTATATGCACACGATCGACATATTCTCGTAAACACATGGTTCGGGTCACTTTACTAAAAAACGTAGCTTCGGTAGTGATGCTTACCGAAACATATACCCGCGTCCATCTAACGCGGAGGGCACCAATCTCAGAAAGTGTTACATGTAAAACAAATATAAAACTTTCTTCTTGTATACGATATGGTACGATGCGTCGTTTGATATTTATTGATGAATATTTATCAAACACATTTTCACAAGAAGCTAGGTGTTGTTATTACTTTAACATCTTTCAAACTTATCTCGCTGATCACGGGATTATAAGCTGGCGAAGTCGAAAGTTCCTTCGTGCAGTAATATACCTATGGCATAAGCCTAAGTATCAATGGTTGAACACCCATTCAAAAGAATACGTTCTATACATACGTGTATATACATTCAAGATATCTAAACAAGTAAGTCATGCATGCAAAGGAACAAGCAAAAATGGCATAATAAAAAGAGAGAAAAAGTGAAAGCGCTGCATAACAAAGGTGCATCATGAGCACCTCAAAAAGTAGCAAATTGTTCATTGCGGATCCAAAAGAAAGGTGCAGCTCACACGCCGCACCATCAAAACACACATAAACAAACAGCGACAAACAACTTCACCTGACCTACGAGATGGAAGTGTGGAGGTCAAAAACATTCATCTATATATAGTCTAGCACACGTACGTTAAAACGAACGTACACTAGACTGGGGGACATGATCGGGTATATGCTATTAGCCGCAGCTAATGGCACCTGACGAACTAAAAGTGACACGAAGAAGGTTCGGAGAGGAGAATCTTGGACCAACGCGGTTTCCTAGGATTAGACATCTGGTAGAAGATGCTTAAGAATATCGAGGAGGCGCGTTAAGGTATTGTCACGTCAAATCATAATTAGAACATCATGTCCCCAAGTGGACGAAGGTACACACAACCGAAAGTAGCAAGTGTTAGCTTAAGTCTATAATACATGCATCTACAATGCATATACACTAGACTGGGGGACATGATTGGGTATATACCAATATGCCGCAGCTTCGGGTGATGCCGAAGCTCCATCTAATATAAGTAGCAAGTGTTAGCTTAAGTCTATAATACATGCATCTACAATGCATATACACTAGACTGGGGGACATGATTGGGTATATACCAATATGCCGCAGCTTCGGGCCTACCGAAGCTCCCGAAGCTCCGCCTAATATTAGTAGCTACGTCCGAGAGAATCTTTGACTATAGGCATTCCCAATAATGAACAGTTGGCAATCCAATCCGTGTCGGGTGCGGAATATCGAGAGAACAAGGATTGACTCTATTGTCCAGCGTACCTCTAGGCGTACCTTCAAAGACGCACCTTATTACCCAAAGCGAGTCCTGTAAAAGGACGCACCCTATTGTCCAACGGAACTCCAGGTACACCTTCAAGGATGCACCTTATTACCCAAAGTGAGCCCTATATATGGGACTCACCTCCTCACTCCTAAAGACCAGATCATACATACTCTCTCTCTTACTATACACCATGACCTCTCTCTAGAATCTCTCTCTAGAGCATCATCGGAGGTTCTCGGCCTCGTGACGTACAAATCGTATCTACCTATAACGTAGATACGGGTACCAATTGGGAATCGCCAGCCGATAAGCTCTTAAGCTTCGGCCCGAGCACCTTCATCCTAACCTATATATGATGTTTGCAGCAAAGACCAAGCACGGGTGGACGAGACGCAGCTCTTGAGTATCGTCCAGAAGAAGGTTCTTAAGCTTCGTCCTGGGGCTGCTGGTTTTTGTATCAACAGTCCTAAACGGTCGACCACCTCGCATACACTCGAAGATATCACTGGACAGAGGGAGTACTTCTTACAACTCTACACCTACACTATTTTAGCCAATACTAAGAAATATAGGTACATAAAAAAATCGTGTAACCACACGCTGTAAATAGTCGACTCAAATTTGCAAAGACGTATAGGTTGTACTCATTCAACGGTGCTTAACCCCGCTTGATGGGTTAATAATCTGCCAACAGAAATCAGATACTAAACCTATCTTCTTAAAACTATGTAATCACGTATCATATTCGCATATCAACCATTTACTCGTTCCCCATGCTTGCTGGCTTTCTACAACATTCTATTACAATACGAGTGTACGGTAAAAGTTACCAATTGAATATGGTTGTACCATCACCATATGTTTAGGTAATATGGTCACCCCACTTATTCTTATGGTTTTAGAGAAGAGTTCAATTGAGACCATTTATTTTGTGTGAGAATGAGGGAACCAATCACAATATGCCATGTGTCACTTTTTTCTCTCTCATCCACGTTTTTAAAAATTAAATATCTCACAAACGACAAGTCGAAAAATCATGAAATTGCACCATATTTTTCAGCGTTTTATCCTCTTCGATTTGCCGTCCATAAGGCATACTTCCGACGAATTTTTTTTCTTCATTTTTTTGGTGTGTTTTACATATCAGTAACACATGTGTTAGTGATTGATTATACATTTGATTTAGGGTTTAGGGTTAGGGTTTAGCAGGGTTTAGTGTTAGGGTTTAGCAGGGTTTAAGGTTTAGGGTTTAGTATGATTTAGGGTTTAGAGTTTTATAAAGCGTTTAGGGTTTGGGGTTTGGGGTTTAGGGTTTAGGGTTTAGGGTTGGGAGTTTAGGGTTTCACACGTGTTAGTAATGTGAAACCCACTAAAAATAATGAAAAAAAAAACTCGTCGAAATTATGTCTTAATGGACGGCAAATCGAAGAGGATCAAACGCTGAATCAATGGTGCAATTTTCATAATTTTTTGATTTGTCGTTTGTGAGATATTTAACTTAAGGGGTAAATGGATTTTGTATTCTCTTTGTACACATGGCACCATATAATTGGTTCCTCTATTCTCACACAAATTTTTAGTCTCATTTGAACCTTACCCTATGGTTTTAAGATCCTACACAAAATCAAAATCGTTTTTGTTTCCCAAAATCGTAAGATCTTAAGATCAAAATCTTGATCTTCACTGCCATTTGATACCCTATACCCTCTATATTTACCAAGTGTTATCCAACACACTCAACATATTCCCAAGAATTATCCACATAGGGTCTATCTTACTTAACCTGCAACTCCTTTCTCATTTAATTGAGCTTTATAATAATAAAATAATAATAATTGTAGTGTGACAAGTTGATGCCATCCCTTTCAGTTATACGCTTAAACTGATCTGCTATGTTTGTTTGGACTTAAATTCTCACATTAGCTTTTACTCTATCAAGTACTTATTGAAATCTATATCTACAAATACATATTAATTATATCATCATCATTCATCATACTTATTTTTATTATTTAAGATAAAATAGTAAAATACAAATCAAATCAATTCAACTCAACGTATCTTAATCTCGGTATGCTATACACTTCTCTTAAGTTTGACCCAAACTCGTGTTGATCCAATACCGGCCCAGTCCATTTTCTCCAGTCCATTATCATTTTTTTTGGACAAACCCGATCCATTTTAATAATGAGTAACCACAAATGAAACTCGAGAAACCAATTCGCGCCAAAAACCAAAAAATTTGAAAAATCTGAGACACACACACGCCAATTTGATCGGAAAAAGATGCCGACCGTCTTCATCGCCGTTCAATGCTTCCAATGCTCCACGATGCAGGTACGCATTTACTTCTTTCTTTAAATACGTATTCTCAATTTGAAAATATCGGAATGCAGTTAGATTTGATTTTGAAACTGACAGGTGAAACAGAGGAAGAAAAGCAGCAATACATGGAGTTGCGTCATCTGCAATGAGAAGCAATCGGTTCGGAAGGTTTTCTCGCAAGGATTCATGGCGAAAGATGTTCGGAAGTTTGTGCAAGGATTCAATATGTCGCGTCAATTCGTCGAACAACAGCAGGAGGAGTTGCGAGAAGAAGAAGAAGAAACCCTAGGTTATCAGCAAATTCAGGATAAGAAACACACCAATTGGAGCGAGTATATCGATTCTGACATCTTCGATACCGGAATTGGTGATGATCAAGGTTAGTTTTTCCTTTCGATTTACTCAATTCCAGAAATGTTACTAAATTGTGAGATTCAAATTGAAACCTACGGTTAATTTATTGTTTATTGCTAGTTAATTTATTAGAGTAATTAGTTGCTGGAACGTACTGTTTGTTTCTAATCAGTTAAAGTTTAGTATCTATTGTTTACTGTAATACATTAATTGATTATGAATTGAATATACAGAGGAGTTGTGTGAGCCAAATGTTGTGACAGAATTACCAAAACCACTGTTCAAGAAGCCAAAATTGAGGGATAATTACTCTTCTTCTGCTGGATTTGATGGTGAAAAACTTCGAAAGCCAGTTTTTGGGAAGAGAATCTCCAGGAAGATTAATAATCCAGGTTACAATATTCCATTTTCCATAAATTATGTCACTGCACAAGCTGTTAATTACTTTGAACATTCCAAATTGTTGAGCACTCAGTTGGTCTACACTGACTGTTGGTACTGGTAACGGATAATTTGATTCAAGTCTTTGTTTAAGCTATCACGAAATGCTACTCATTTGACTTACTAAGTAAAAAACCATTTCCTTTTCAAGAAAGCTAGAGTTAAATTAAATCATGTCGTTGTGCTTATTGTTGACATGTGCAATGACATCCACATAATTAGTAGTCTTAATTCCACAATAACCATGCGATTCAAGTGATTTTCAGGTTGCATTCTGTCACGCTGATGTACTCATACTATTCGTTTGCAGACAAGGAGCCAAGAACAACTGTGAAGGAAAATACCTTAAGTGTTCGTGATAATCAACTTAACCATGACAATGTTGATCGTACTTCTGTGTACCAATCATCAAGTTCAATGATATCAAAAATCAGGAGGCCATATTCACAGTGGAATGCTTGCAAAGATGATGGCAATAATGTTGATAATGGTTTTGCATATACTGGATCTAGTTCAGTGATGATGAAACTGAAGAGGCCAGCATCAAAGTGGTATGACTTCATTGATGATGATGATGATTACGGTTTGCAGCTCGAAAGCAGATGTCAAGAGATCAACAATGCTGCATCTGAAACAAATATAAACGATGAGATTGTAGAAGATGATGTCCATCCTGATTTCCTGTAAGCTGCATCATATTGATTGCTGTACTCCTATCATGTTTCATATAAACCTCATTTTGGGAATTGTAATAGTCATAATTTGTTTCACCTCAAAAGTTAATGTTAAAGAGTCTAAATAATGATCACACGTCAAATATCCATCTACGCAACTTGCTTTTGTGAGCTGTTTGCTTTGATATACATGGAGTCTCATCATTACTAAATTGGGTCAATCTTTCATGCGTTCCTCTTCAAAGTAAGCATCAATCCTTAATACTCTTAACCAATTTTGAAAAAAAAAAAAAAATCCACTCATTGTGATTTACGCTCCACACCGATTGCATAGCCCAGCAGAAGTTCTCCTACATTTTATCCAAAGTTATTATTGATTTATAAAAAAAATTCAAGTTTGAGTGATTTAGAGACGATCAACCTTTGATCTACTAACACATGCAACCTTCTGAATTTGTTTATCTGAGATGTATACTGTAACTATTCTTTGGGTCAAAATGTACACAGTATAAACAGAACTTCACAAGACATATTTAGGCGACAACACATACAATATTATTTGAGAATTAATAAAAGTATTCGAATTTATCATCCTAAGTTACTAATCAATAAATTATTACTACTGAAATTTATTAATTCTCAGTCTTAATATTAACAGGTGTCATCAAGTTTCATGTTATAATCAGGATGATTGTATTGGAAAATACATCATTAATTAATATTAATATAAATCTATAGTTGTGTAATAATATGATTGTGAATTAGAAGCCTCAATGGATTAAGAAGACATTTGTGATAACTTTCCGTACATCCAATAAGTTTATGGACTACGAGTCTTACATACTTGGGTAGACAATCATATGAGAAATCAGTCATCAGATATCTGTGAAAGCCTATACAATAAACGATTATGTAATTATCGATTTGAAACAACTGAAATCATACAATTTACCTTGAACATATATATTTGTTTAGAATTAAATTTACATAAATAATCAAACCGTGTTTTATCAAAAATGATCGATACATATATAGTTTTCACGCAGCCACCATCAATGGTGGATCACTCGCCCGCAAAGCTCTGCAAGATTCAATATATAAATTTAAGACATGTACAATCAATATTTTACCCCAAATAAGAATAGCAGTAACTAAACAAGAACTAAAACAACAACAGAATTTACGTGCTTCACTCAAGGATTTAAACAAAAGATTAGAGAATAATAACAAATTGATTAGAGAAAAAACACTTAAAGCAATTGGAGTTTTACAGACTCGAATAAATATGTATACAAGTTTATTTAAGTTTGATCAAAGAAATTGACGACCATATAAACAAAGATCAAACCTTGAAATTTATTGCTCAGGTAAGTCGGCATTGTACAGTTATGTTGGCCGATGATTCTTTTATTCCCGTTTAACGAACCTAATGAACAAAAAAACAACTCTGATTCATTACCAACTTGTGGGAAACAAGTTGTTAGAAGAAAGAAACTAAATGAAGAAACAAAAACCATCAAAAACTTTCAATTTAGTTTATTTGTATCTCTTGATCAAGAAGATGTACACTATTGAAGAGTCTAGTCATTCAATTAGGCTTCATAATATCAAGCACATGTGTTTTATATGATGACGACTGTAACATAACATTAATTCGTCGTTATATACAAACAAAAATAAAGAGGTAAATCACCTGAATTATACATTTATACACAAGACTATCAAAATGAACCGAGTTCTTTGTCAGACTTGCCTGTGATTGTTGCGGAAAAGTAAAAGGTAAACAGGCTGGTCAGTAGAGAGATTGAACAGTTGCTTCACTATGTATACACACGTAGTTTTGCTGAAAAAGATTAAAGATAGAATTTAGAAGATCAGTCATCTAACATTTGATCTCCAATATTCTGGAACGAAATAATTGCATTAGTACAGAAATACATAAAATACAAAATTCGACATTCAACGGTTTAAAAAGACTTTCAGGAATCAATCATGGATCAACAATTTGTAATTAGTCTGAATGAGAAGATAATTATTTAGTTTGTAAAAATACTTACCTCCCAGCACATACAAGAAAAAATATCCAAAAGAAAGCACTAATGAAACTTGATTCCTTATATGCTACCCACACCTGGAAATCAACAGTGGATTAATCATTAACATACATTATTGTTTGGAAATCATATCCCATGATTAATGTCTATGAATAATGTTGTACATGAGAAGTGTTCATAGGCTGATAACATAAAGTAGTGACACGGGGCAAAAGCAAATAGGTATCTGATGCAACAGTTAGGTTATCAACCAAAGTATATTAAACTACAATAGTAAAAAAGCAGAAAAATTGATCAGTTGAAGTATATAGACATACCGATAATGCTACAACATTGATATAGAAGTCAATTATTGTTGCAACCAGCCACCTGTGAAAATTTATCATCAAAGAGAATTGCAAGTAAATGTTACAGACAGAGGAACAAGTGTACTGTGTGGTGTCTATATAGGTTGACATAGCATATCAAAGAGTTAGATATAAGGAATGAATGAAACTTACGGGGTGTATAATTCAGCACGAAATGGAGATCCATCAACAATAATCGTGTAAATCAAAGTTCCCAACATCAGGAAGCCTAGTACAGAAAATATTATTCTTGACGTTACAACAGAAGGTCCCTTGCTATCATGTTCTTCCTTGACTTCTCTATTGTTTTATAAAGAAAATAAAAACAAGGAATAATGATGGATATATCAACAATTTAATAACGAAAAACAGGACAAGATTTTGCAGTCATATTTTTTCGTCTGCCATATCACTACAAAGAAATTAAAAATTAATGCTATCAGGTAATGTCGTGTTACCGTTTCTCATTATGTCTCAGCAATACAAAATACAACGGATCTTTCAAAGATTCTTCAGGTTTCAACTTGAAAAACTGCATAACAATGTACCCACATGTAGTGACACTGCACAAGCAAACAGAATTAGAAAACAGATCAACAATCTTGAGATCATTGTAAACAAGAAACTTCATAATCTCTACTAGAATTATTTTTTTTTTTTTAAAAAGAAAACACTAGTACAACAACAAAACGATATCTTCATACATATCATATATAACCGAAAGCAAACTCCAGTGTCCTGAATCGATGGTAAAAATGATAGTTATGTACTGCTAATAATAAGAATTTTAAAAATCAATTAATTACCTTCCTAAACAAATCAAGAGAATCACCCAAACAGCTGCCATGATCCAACTTGATTCCTTGTATACAACCCAAGCCTAAAGGTTACCCCACCAAACAAACACACATTTCCTTGAGTAAGTCCAGCAACATTCAAAATATAATCATAAGAGATGTACATACATTTTTAACAAAATCAGATAAAAAAAAAGTGAAAAAATTACCGCTATTGGAGCAATATTTATGAAAAAATCTATGAGTAATGCTGCCATCCACCTGCAACAAAATTTCACAATAATTTTGAGTAATGAAACTTAGAATTTATGATTTTATATTAAATAAATGAATGAATAAATAAAGATAGGACCTAGTGAGAATCTGTATACGAAAAGGGAGTCCATCGGTGGCAATTGTGTAAACAAGGACCGCCACCATGACACAACCCAACACACTCATCAACGTCCTTACTCTAACTCCAACCATCGCCGTCGTCATTATATCTCCGGCCAACCACTACGTATTAATATTGCGGGTTTATAATTTGCTGCTGGTTTTTTCAGTTTCTGTACATAAAAGAAGAAGAAAAACAGAAAATTAGATTCGTTTTTATAAGAAAGGCAAACGTCCACGTTTACACTTTACTTGACACGCTGTCGCCGGCCAAATATAACCAACTCAATTATTTACAAAATACGCCCCTCTCTACTCTGGGTAAGAGCTAGAGAGAGCCAAAACAAAATTATTTTATATAGTTCCGTGTGGGCAAAATTTTAAAAATATCATTATTACTAAAAAAAAAAAAATCTTTTTACGTAATTTCAAGCTTTTTGCGGTAGCTCCGCCCCTGCCTCTACTAACTAACCGGTAAGTACGGTACAAAAAGATAGGTGCATTAATAATTTATAGCTTTAACCCTACTTTTTATTGTTAAAATTTGAGCTAAAATTAGTTTTTTGTTCCTGGCATAAAGGAAGTGGCTCTCAATTGGATTTTTAACAAAGTATAAATTTTCCTGAATAATTGTACATATATTATATGCATCAAAAGTAAAATGAGAGATTGATCCTGTACATATTAATGAATTTGGAAGACTGACACTGTAATTATTGTAAAAAGGTGTTTCTAAGACTCCTCCCAACGGCACCGTCGGTTTGCAACCGACTGCCGTCGGTTAAACTGATAGAAAAGTGACGAGAAATGGTTCAGCGTCGGTTGCCCAAAATCAATTAAAGAAACCTTTTTTTATTTGACGTTAATCACTGCTTTGGTCATCTATATAGTAAATGAGGAAGACGTGCGCTCGATCTGAAAAAAAAAAAGAAGCGACGATGTAAATGAGGAAGATGATGCATTTTAGGTTATTAATTAAATGGGCTTTAAATTAACGGGTTTGAGTTATGATAAATGGGAATTTTGATGGGTTTTTTTTTAATGATTTAACGCCAATGATGTCCAGCTCAACTGGTCAGAGGCTTGGGGGTCAATGATAGGAGACCTGGGAAACCCAGGTTCGATCCTTGAGGCCAGCGGGTTTTACCATTAATTCGTTGTCGTGCCTTCGGGCGGACGGATTAGTGGGTTTTTCCCGGATTTGGAGTAACTTGGGGCGCTTAAGGGCTCCGTACGGCTGGATTGGGCCAGTATATGGAGACTTAGCCATTGGGTCTCCCAGTACGGAGTACCTAGGCGATTTCTGTTAGCCTTTCAAAAAAAAGGGGGCTTTAAATTAATGATTTTGTAGTTTTAATTTTTTAGTTATTTTGATGTTTACCTGTAATTTTTATTTTTATTTAGTCAAATATTTTTAATTTTAATGAAATGTTTTATTTAATGTTTTTTAAATAAATAAAGTAAATAATGTGTGAGTCCAGAAAAAACTGAAGTGATGTTCACTCTTGGCAGTGTAGTGTCAGTTTTGTAAACTGCTGACATGTCGCTGATTTGACAAAAACTGACACATCAGTTAGCATCACTGTTAGGAGTAGTATAATAGAACTTAATATTTGTACAATCAATTTGTTATCTGATAATGAAAATTTATAATTTTTACATTATAACTTTATTTTGCAAATTATGCATCTATGTATAAATTACTCCCCTTATTAAAGTACGGAGTAATATTTATTCTAAACTTAAATGCAATTAAGTATGGCTTATCACAAACATACCCCCCATAGCCTGAGCCATAGCCTGACATCTATTTGACTTTCCATTTTTTTTTCGTTTCTTTCTTTCCTATTTTGTTTGTTTTATTTGATTTATTTTATTGTTACATTATATTTCAAAAACAAAAAACTTTATATAACTAGTATTATTATCTTCCCTTCTTATAAATATATCACGTAATAAATATATGATTAACAATTAAAAATAACTAACATCTCCCTTATATATTAAAATTATGCCCTGATTAGGGTAATCGGATCGTTAATAGCTTCATCTTGACCGTTGATTTTAACATTCATTTAAATGAGGACCTTTGATCATCTTTAATACGGATGATTTGCCAATAATTAGCCTTACCCATTACTTAATTACAAAAAAGCACCCATCTAATTATAGGTCAAATGCAAATCATTAATTAGTAATTAATTATCAAAAAAATGGGTCGTGGGTTTCCATCTTAAAATGCAACTTGCGAATTCTAAACACTAAAAATCACTCAAATGATTTGCAAATTAAATTATGTTTCTAAAATTACAAATTGCATTCCAGTAAACTTTAATTTGAGCTTATTAATTTTAAATACATCTATAGTCAAATGTTATAATTTATTCATGCCCTATACAATTATAATTTATTTTACCTACGTACTGTCATTATTATAAACATTTGTTTACAAAAATTATATTGGTGGTCAGTAAATATAACATCAACTCAATTTGCATCTAAATATGTAAGAGCATACGGTGTGGGACAAGTTTTGGCAACGCTGGAGTTCGCCGTTCTGCCACTCCGGCTAGGCGTTCCAGACGCCGTTCCACACAATGTTCCCGAGCAGCGTCTCAAATCAGATGTTGTAAACGATGGTTTCCTTTCCCTTTTTCTTTTATTTTTGTTGTTTTTTAAATCGAATATGAATATGAAATGAAGAAATGGAGAAGAAAGAGAATGCAGAAGAATCAGACGCTGTAAATGATGGTTTCCTTTCCATTTTTCTTTTATTTTTGTTGTTTTTTATATCGAATATGAAATATGAAATGAAGAAATGGAGAAGAAAGAGAATGCAAAAGAAGAAAGAAGATGAAGAGGGATGCGGCTGTGTTTTTTTTTTGTTTGCTTTTTTTGTTTTATTATAAATGATAAATAAATAAATAATTTTAGGTTAAATTTTATTGGACTGGTCTTTTTTTAGTAATTTTATTGGGTTGGGCTTATATAAATGTTAACTAAATGTATTATCTTTATGACTTGCAATTTTTTTTAATGAATTAAATGTTATTTTATTTAATTTATTTATTTTTAAATATTAATTTATACAATTATTTACAATAAAAAAAAAAACAAAGAATAAAAAACTCCAGAACACTTTTCAGAGCATTGTCCACCACACTACAAAATCTACAACAACTACATTCTTTCCAGAACACTGTAAAAACATAATCACCACATCCTGTGCTCTAATAAACAGCTGTTGGCGGTTAGAAAATATTATCATTACTTCAACTCAATATTGGTGGTCAGAAAATATTATTTTAAATAATTTGAAAACTACAACAACCTTCCCGCATTATCGCTTTTACAGAACTTATTCCAAAACTACACCTCTACCAACCTTATCATGCGGGTTTGTTTTCACACCCATACCCATCATCCTCTCATGCGGGTTTTTTATCCCGCAAACCCGTGAATACCCGCAAACCCGTGAATACCCGCTAGCGGGTTTATTTTCACACTCATACCCGCGGCGGGTAACCCGCGGGTTTTGTATAATACAAATATACTATCAAATATCAAAAGATTTAACATAACTTTAATATTAAAAAATGTTTTAAAACATGTTCAAATCAATGGATTGTAATTTTAATGAACTAAATTATTAAATAAGACATGTGGACTAATACTTCGATAACTATAAATTTATTTGATAATTTTTTCCTTGATTATTTGATAAGTTCGCTATTCGAAACATGAATACTATACTTTTTAGTATCTATATAAATAGTTTAATCATATATTTGTTAGAATTAAACATAATATATATAAATTAAATAAAGGGTAACTATAATGTGTTTTGTAGGCTCACGGGTCGGGTTTACCCGCGGGTATAAGCCCATACCCATCACCTGCCCATGACCCGCTAACGGGTAAAAGTTCATACCCGTAACCTACCCACAAGTAAAAATTTTACGGGTTTACTCACTCATGAAGGACCGGTACCCAAGAGTCGCGAATTTTTCTTGGCCATTGCCATCCCTAAGCAATTGGGATGCCCATTAGGCCATTATACACTATTATGTTTCCTCATGGAGTTAGAACTATGCAGACCTACATCTTTAACCGAACTTTATAAATATTATAATTATTATTTAGATTGTTGTTTCACACAAAAAGGAAAGGACCATTAACTAAACGATTATTTCTATATACGATTTAATTGTTTGTGGTATTTGCACTTCGATATGATGTCTTCATTACTTGCAAAATTTAATTCTCAAGGCATCATCGACTATTTTAAATGTTGTAGTACGCAAATTTTGCAGGTTATGATCTAGTAAAACATATAATTAACAATTAAAAACAACTTTATAGTAATTCTTCAATCACCAAGATCTACAAAAGCACACTTTGTAAACTGAAGTGATGTTCACTATTGGCAGTGTAGTGTCAGTTTTGTGTCAATTTTGTAAACTGCTGACGTGAGGATGATTTGGCAAAAACTGTAGCATCAGTTAGCGTCACTGTTGGGAGCAGTCTAATAGAACTTAATATTTGTACAATCAATTTGTTATCTGATAATCAAAATTTATAATTTTTACATTGCAACTTTATTTTGCAAGTTATGCATCTATTTATAAATTACTCCCCTTATTAGAGTCTTATTTATTCTAAACTTAAATGCAATTAATTATGGCTTATCACAAACACACACCCCATAGCCTGAGCCATAGCATGACATCTATTTGACTTACCATTTTTTTTTTTCGTTTCTTTTTTTCTATTTCTTTTGTTTTATTTAATTTATTTTATTATTACATTATATTTCTGAAATAAAAAACTTTATATAACTAGTATTATTATCTTCCTTTCTTATAAATATATAACGTTAAAAATATATGATTAACAATTAAAAATAACTAACATAAAACTTATAATTAACAATTAAAAATAACTTTATAGTAATTCTTCAATCACTAAGATCTACAAAAACACATTTTGTAAAGTGAAGTAATGTTCACTGTTGGCAGTGTAGTGTCAGTTTTGTAAACTGCTGATGTGACGCTGATTTGGCAAAAACTAACGCATCAGTTAGCGTCACTATTGGGAGCAGTTTAATAGAACTTAATAATTGTACAATCAATTAGTTATCTGATAATCAAAATATATAATTTTTACATTATAACTTTATTTTGCAAGTTATGCATCTATGTATAAATTACTCCCCTTATTAAAGTCTTATTTATTCTAAACTTAAATGCAATTAAGTAAGGCTTATCACCCCCTAGCCTGAGCCATAGCCTGACATCTTTGACTTTCCATTTTTTTTTTCCGTTTCTTTCTTTCCTATTTTGTTTGTTTTATTTGATTTATTTTATTATTACATTATATTTCAAAAACAAAAAACTTCATATAACTAGTATTATTATCTTCCTTTCTTATAAATATATAACGTTAAAAATATATGATTAACAATTAAAAATAACTAACATAAAACATATAATTAACAATTAGAAATAACTTTATAGTAATTCTTTAATCACTAAAATCTACAAAAGTACACTTTGTAAACTGAAGTGATGTTCACTGTTGGCAGTGTAGTATCAGTTTTGTAAGCTGCTGACGTGGTGTTGATTTGGCAAAAAATGACGCATCAGTTAGCGTCACTGTTGGGAGCAGTCTAATAGAACTTAATATTTGTACAATCAATTTGTTATCTGATAATCAAAATTTATAATTTGTACTTTATAACTTTATTTTGCAAGTTATGAATCTATGTATAAATTACTCCCCTTATTAAAGTCTTATTTATTCTAAACTTAAATGCAAAATTAAGTATGGCTTATCACAAACACACCCTCCATAGCCCGAGCCATAGCATGACATCTATTTGACTTTCCATTTTTGTCGTTTCTTTCTTTACTATTTTGTTTGTTTTATTTGATTTATTTTATTATTACATTATATTTCAAAAACAAAAAACTTTATATAACTAGTATTATTTGTCGCACCCCCTAATTCGGGTTGCGAAAGCGGGTCGGTTCAGGGCGCGACTAATCAATAACAAAGCGCACCAGATATATAATGAACGACCACTACATGCGTCGTTTTACAAATTACATTGATTAACGTAAAAGTCTACATATGTTTTACAAAAGACGAGTTCGCATAGATATTTGAGAGATTCTAATACATATCTAATTTATACAAAATATAGAAATGCAGGGAAATCTCATGATGTTTATATGATTGCATGCGACTCGAGCTACAGTATCCTGATGGGCAGTCCAGCCTACTGCTAAGTACCTGAGATAACATGCTAAAAGGTCAGCTAAAAAGCTGGTGAGCTCACAGGTTTAATATGATAAGATATGATTTGTGAACCGTAAGATTTAATGAGTTGATTTACAAAACATGTAAATAAATGAATAATGAGTATCACTGCCAAGAGCACATAGTCTGAGCTTAACTGAGGGGTCAGGATCCACCTTTAAGGACCTGAGCGAGGTGCCTCTCTATGAGTGCCTAATCTACACTCAATACTGAACAAATGATAATGCGTCCGTTTGACAGGTTAGTGCTTGCTAACTCGGACGGGGATTGTCAATCCCATATGGTACCATACACTAACATTCACGCTAAATCATATTAACAGAACTATGCTTCAGAGGACTTTGATTGATTAGATGAAAACAACTCATGCAGCATACGTGATAATTTGATACTTGCGTTCATATGTAAAAAAAAACAGAGCATGTATCTCACCCCTAGGTAAAAGCATTTAAAATAGGGGCTATGAGACTCACCTGAGTCTAATGAGATGCTACTAAGCACAAATGATGATTCACAAGACAATGATGTCGATCAATCGACTGAAACCTGCAGGGCGTCTTAGACGCGCAAGGTTTTGATAAATGATTAGATGTCTTAACAGACTATCTTTGCTAGTTGCTCAATCAACTAGCAATGTCCAAATGATTAGTTTTGGATTGTTTGTATTTTGTAATTATGTACGGCCCGTTGGTGAGTAATTGAAATAATAATCTAAAAACATTATTGTTAAAATATTGAAATGATATACTTATAAAGTATATTTGAAGTGTTTAATATTCGTATCGTATAAGTATTACAAGTATTATGTCATTTAACACTTAGTGTATAGAGAAGTTATAAATATTTCATATTCGGCGACACTTAATAGTTTTTGGTCAATGTCGAAAACGTGGTCAACGGTCTCGGTTTGACCCGCAACCTTTACCCAACTCCTAAAATGGTCAAATAAGTTTATAAAACTTGTTATTATGTTTCGTGGGTCTCTCGAAGTGTCGTTTCCAAGAAAGTACCAAAACAGTCCTTAGGGTTTCTGTTTTCCAGATTTTGACTCGATAAACCTCTCGATTTGGCCCCTTTCTAGTCCGATTCCGACCTAACCAAAAATCACACATGTTCTCGTAGGTTTCTAGATCATTTCTGCAATTTATCACGATTTTACAAGGTCCTTTACTATTTTAAACAAAAATAAATATGAAGGGTGGTCGGTCTCGTCTCAACAGTGAGGTCAGTCCAAAGACTCGTGTTTTTAGCTATGATCCGTGAGGATCTGGTCCGAGGGCCAAACACGAAAGTTGTAGCTGGTATCTTAATGAACATTTTTCGTTTAGATGTCGAGAGTTGGTTCTTCCTTGTTTTCAAGTTATGGTCGATTCCGTGAGGCGATTTTATGAAGGCAGAATCTGTTTTGGTATATGTATATATGTATAATTCATAAAAATGTATTTTGAGCTATGATTTGGACATGATATTGTCATATGAGCAACATAACATGTTATTAAACATTAAGCAAGAAAATATAGAGAGAGAAGTGATGGATTCTTACAAGAAATCGAGATCTAAAGAAGAAGTGAGATGGATGATGCTAGAACCGAACTCGTTGATGCTTCCTCCTTGGTTTCTTCTTCAAGATGGTGGTGGAGGATGATGGTTGTGGGTGGTGGATGGTGATGGCTGATTGGGAGTAGAAAGGAGAGAGTAATAAGTGTGTGTTTTTAGAGAGATTGTAGAGAGAGAGAGGGAAGACATGAATGAGGGAGATGGGTGATGATGTTGTGGTTTAATCTTTCAACAACAAGATCCACAAATTGTGGATCTTGTTTTTGGAGCTGAAAATCAGTGGGGTGTGGGTCCCACAAGGTGGTTATTGTCTCAAATTTTGTTCCCCGAGTTTGCGCTCCGTGCGGTGTCCGTTTCCCCGGTCGTTTAAACGTTCGTTTGTAATTTAAACGTTATACGTACGTGTTTTAAATAACGTTCGGGTTTCGATATTTTTAGATGGAAGTATAACTTATAATACTTGGAGAATATTTATAAAAATGTTTGTTTATAGTGTCGGTATTGATTTACGTGCTCATGTTTCGGATGTTTAATCGCGTAGCGTTTAAAATACACGTTTTTGTTATCGGTTTGAAATACGATATTTATAATGAAAGTATTTAATCAAATTACTTTGTTTGAAGTTATAAAAATATAACTTATGATTATTTTATTTGTCGGGCGTATCTCACGCGTTTAATTCGTGTCGGTTACGTTTTATACAAAACGTACATTGTTTTGTATATTATTAATACATAATAATATAATGTAAATAACTACTATTTAATCACCAAATAGATTTATGTTATTTATTAAAAAGTTTCACCAACGTCCGTATGAAAGTGTATCGGAAATTCGGCCGATTTGAAAATGCACGATTTAAACAAATCGCGTACTGATATATATATATAACAATATACATATTGATACATACAATTAGCCTAAAACATAGCACTAATTTCATGTACTACTGGATGATTAGGATCTAATAACTAGTCCTAATTTGATGGATGTCACATTATTATCTTCCATTCTTATAATTATATAACGTTAAAAATATATGATTAACAATTAAAAATAACTTAGATAAAACATATATTAACAATTAAAAATAACTATATAGTAATTTTTATCTATTGATGATTGATTGGATTATCATCATAAAAAATATTTTAGATTCAATAACAACAAATTGTCGATATTATTACTCACTCCGTTCCAATTTTGAGACAGAGAGAGTAAGTCGTTTCCATTTTTACGCATTTTTAGTAATTAGGTGACTCGAAAGAGCCAGAAATTTAAATAATGAAGTAAAACGCTTTTATCAAAACAAATGTTAATTAATTGTTGGGGTGCTTAAGTTTATGGGAAGTGAAAGATACAACTTGAATTTTGATTGATACAACAAAACTGTGCATCGGTAACTTGTACTGTATGCATTAACTATGCAATATTTTGTTGTAAGAATCAAAATTTGTGTTGTATTTATCAACGACCTTAGTTTATATAAGTTTGATACTATGTGATTGCAAGAACATGTATAATAGAAATGTTAGTCGTCAAATTTTATGATGATCAATGTGTTTGGAATTTGCAGCGGAAACATCCAACTAACTACAAAACAATGAAATCTTGTAATCTCATTGGTAGAACATATTATTATTGATACGCTATTTATAGATTACATAAGAACACTAGAAACCCTAATGGACCCTAGCCCAATTTATACAATCAGGTTGGGCCATACTGATTTAACCTAAACTGTATTCTAATATTAACAAAATCTAATTGTTAGCAAAAAAACTAGAACCAAACAACGCTCGTGTAATCGCGTTACACCCACACACAATAAACGGAAAAATAAAACCAAGCAAACAAGATAAATGAATAATACGAACACAAATATTTAACGTAGTTATGTCCAATCTCCAACTTGGAGATTGGTTTAGTCCACGGAGCCAAACCAAGAGTTTTTACTATTATCTTGAAGACAACAATGTTGACTACAGCTGCCCCTTAAAAATCTAAAATTATGGAAAAATATAAAATGTTTAAGGTTATTAGTGACAGTTTAGGAGTTTTGCTCCCCCAAAATGAGAAAAAAAAATAAAAAATTGCCACCTATTTAAAAATTATAGCTCCGCCCCTAATTGACTGCCAAAATATTTCAACTCGAGCCGAAAACTGCCAGAAGTAACTAGACGTGTACCTGCATGTAGATATAAAGAGAACACGGTAATGTGAAATATTAAATGAACAACGGTGGTTTGGTGATGATGGGCTGATGGTTACTTTCTCAAAAAAGAAAAGGTGGAGTTGGTAAGCCTAAGAAACAAAAAAGGACCACTTTTGATAGTCATTCTAGCACATTTTAACAGTCTAGGTTAGATTTAACGGAAAAAACTCTATAGTGATAAATTTTGAGTTTTTGAGTTCAGAACCAGAAAACAAAGTTGAGAAACGGAGAGTTTAAAACCGAGTAAATCACAGTAAACCATTCATGCAACGAACTCGATAAGTTGTTAAATAATTTAAAAAACCCATAAGAAAATACATTAAATGTTAACGTATGCCGTCTAAAATGTACGGAAATCAAAGCTTCTCAAGTGTCTGAATACATTATATACAAGCTTTATATAATGCAAATTGAATTAAGGCATTAATTATCTTAGACATCATGTCTACAGTTACTTGGCGATCATTGGAGATTCTTCCTGGAGAATGCAATCCTATTTTGACTTTCTGTTTTCAATATCAAAACTGTTATCTTATTTTTATCTATTGATGATTGATTGGATTATCATCATAAAAAATATTTTGGATTCAATAACAACAAATTGTTGATATTATTACTCACTTCGTTCCAATTCTGGGACAGAGGGAGTAATTCGTTTCCATTTCTACGCATTTTTAGTAATTAGGTGACTTGCAAAAGCTAGAAATTTGAATAATGAAGTAAAACGCTTTTATCAAAACAAATGTTAATTAATTGTTGTGGTGCTTTAGTTTATCTTCTTGTTGGGTTTTATTTGGGTTTTCCAAATATGAGGAAGAGTTAGAGCCCAACAAATTAGGCCCAATACAAGATCCATTTAGTCTTGTATGATAGGGCTTTTATAATGGAGAGGATGTAGCCACTTTCACACAAGAGAGAAAAGAAAAAGAGTGAGAAACACAATTCCCGTTTTTGTGATCAGCAGGCCGGAAAACTGACGATCTCCGGAGATTGAACCGTCGGATCGTTCTCATTTTTGGATGTCTTCCTGACATCTGGACCAACGTTTTGACCGTTCAGTTTTTGATTCTGAGCTCTGGAAGTCGAGTTACAGCTCCTAGACAGAGGGCAGTTTATTTGGTGAAGTTTATTCCTCTTTTGTCTTTAGATTAATTCCATACTTGTTGATGTTATTGTTCAAGAGTATGATGATTGTTGTTTACCTCTAGCGAATCTAGAGAAGACTCGTTGTATTGCTCTCTTGTTGGTATTAGTGGATTTTAAGTGGCCTACGGGTCCCGTGATTTTTACTCTCGCCTTGAGAGGTTTTCCACGCAAAAAGTTTCGTGTTCTGCGTGTTCGTGGTTATTATTTATTTCTGTGATTTGGGGCTGTTTTTTGATTGCATTTGGTGTACCCTTATTGTTTGCATCTTCATTGGTTCATATAGGTCGGGAAAGTATTATCAAACGAGGGTTTAATTCCGCATTTGTGTTTACCGTTGTGACTTATTTCCCATCAAATTGGTATCAGAGCTTTGTTTATTGGATTTGACTTGTGTGAATGATGGAAGCTAATACAACTAGGATGATTAATTTAAATGGTTCTAATTATCATGTTTGGAAAGGCAAGATGGAGGATCTTCTTTATGTGAAGGATTACTATTTGCCTGTTTTTGCTACTGATAAACCTGAGGATAAATCAGATGCAGAGTGGACTATTTTACATAGACAGGTCTGTGGGTATATTCGGCAGTGGGTAGATGATAATGTTTTGAACCATATTAGTGGGGAGACTCATGCGCGTACTTTGTGGAACAAGCTTGAACAGTTATATGCTCGAAAGACCGGTAACAACAAGTTGTTCTTGATTAAGCAAATGATGGGTTTGAAGTACACTGACGGGACTCCTATTTCAGATCACCTAAATGCGTTTCAGGGTATTATAAATCAACTTACAGGAATGGGTATCAGGTTCGAGGATGAGATTTAAGTTTTATGGCTACTTGGTACATTACCGGATTCTTGGGAGACTTTTAGGACATCTTTGTCCAACTCCGTACCGAATGGTATTATCACCATGGAATTGGCTAAGGGCAGTATTTTGAATGAAGAGATGAGAAACTCACAGGGTTCCTTTTCACAGTCAGATGTCTTGGTCACAGAAATGCGGGGGAGAAGTCAAAGTAGAGGTCCGAGTAATAGAGGTAATCACCGTAGTAGTTCCAGCAAAGGTAAGTTTGCTGATTTTGATTGTTATCATTGCGGGGAAAAAGGGCACACAAAATGGTACTGCAGACAGTTGAAGAAAGAGAAGAGAAAAACTAATAAGAAGAACAAACAGAAGAAAAATGATGGTGGTAATGATAAGGTTGAAGTGAACGCTATCACTGATGAGTTCTTTGTTTGTTTTGATTATGATATGATTAATATTGCTCACGATGACACGAGTTGGATTGTTGATAGTGGTGCTACATGTCATGTTGCAACACGTAGAGATTTCTACTCATCTTACACTCCAGGTAGTTATGGATATGTTAGGATGGGTAATGTCAGGTTATCAAAGGTCGTTGGTATTGGAGTGGCCTGTTTGAAGTTTGATACCGGGATGGAGCTGGTTTTGCATAATGTAAAACATGTCCAGGATATGAGACTTAATGTTATTTCTGCAGGCATTCTTGATGATGATGGTTACCATAGCGGTTTTGGTAATGGTATGTGGAAACTAACTCTTGGTTCTATGATCGTGGGAAGAGGTAAGAAAGACTCAAGATTATACATCACACATCCGAAGATCTTCAAGATCATTGTTAATGTAATGGACAATGCTGATACGACTAATTTGTGGGATAAGAGACTTGGCCACATGAGTGAAAAGGGGATGTCTATCTTGTTGAAGAAGAATATGTTATCCGGTGTGCATGATATTAATTTGAGTAAGTGTTCTCACTGTCTGGCAGGGAAGCAAACGAGAGTTGTCTTTAAGAGCCATTCTCCTTTTCGAATGGAGAATATACTTGATCTAGTGCATTCCGATGTTTGTGGTCCTATGAAGACTAGGACACTTGGTGGGTTTTCCTATTTTATTACATTCATCGATGATCATTCTAGAAAGGTGTGGGTTTATATCTTGAAGTCAAAGGATCAAGTATTTGATGTGTTTAAGCAGTTTCATGTCTTAGTTGAGAGACAAACTGGGAAGAAGCTCAAGTGTGTTCGGACTGATAATGGCGGTGAATACATTGGGCAATATGATGCTTACTGTAAAGAGAAAGGTATTCGGCACCAAAAGACTCCACCAAAGACATCGCAGTTGAATGGCTTAGCAGAGCGGATGAACAGAACATTGGTTGAGAGAGTCAGATGTTTGCTTTCACTTGCAGGGTTGCCGGGTTCCTTTTGGGGTGAGGCTTTGAATACGGCGGTACATATTATTAATCTAACCCCTTGTGTTCCTTTGCATTTTGATGTTCCTGATAGGGTTTGGAGCGGCAAAGATGTTTCTTACCGTCACTTACGAGTCTTTGGATGTAAGGCTTTTGTGCATGTTCCCAAAGATGAGAGGTCAAAGCTTGATATGAAGACTAAGCCATGCGTGTTCCTCGGTTATGGCCAAGATGAGTTTGGATACAGGTTGTATGATCCAGTTCAGAAGAAACTTGCACGAAGCCGAGATGTTGTGTTTGTTGAAGATCAGACTTTAAAAGATGTTGAGAAGACAGAGACAGTTCCTCAACATAATGATGATCTTACTGATTTGGATCCAGTTCCTCCACAACATGTTGATTCACAGTTTGGAGATGATGTTTAGAATGATGAACAGGGTACTAACGATGTTGATGTTCATGCGCAACCAGAGATAGATGAAGACGTTCATCCAGAGTTACCAGTACCAGATGTGCCACCATTTGTCCCACTTAGGCGGTCTACTCGAGATCGTCATCCTTCTACTAAATATTCTGCTAATGAGTATGTTTTACTTACTGATGGAGAAGAGCCTGAGTGTTATGCAGAAGCTATGGAAGATGAACATAAGAAAGAGTGGTTTGAAGCCATGCAATATGAGATGAATTCCTTGCATGAGAACAATACTTATGAATTGGTGAAGTTGCCTAAAGGCAAGAGAGCTTTGAAGAACAAGTGGGTTTATAAGGTGAAGACGGAAGAGCATACTTCTCAACCCAGGTACAAAGCTAGATTAGTTGTTAAAGGATTTAGTCAGAAAAAGGGTATTGATTTTGATGAGATTTTCTCTCCGGTCATGAAGATGGGATCTATCCGAGTGGTTCTTGGTTTGGCTGCTAGTCTTGATCTTGAGGTTGAACAGATGGATGTCAAGACAGCTTTCCTTCACGGTGATTTGGATAAGGAAATCTACATGGAGCAACCTGAAGGTTTTCGGGTTAAGGGTAAAGAAGATTATGTGTGTAGACTTCAGAAAAGTCTATATGGGTTGAAGCAAGCACCAAGACAGTGGTATAAGAAGTTTGAGTCGGTTATGGGAAAGCAAGGCTACCGAAAGACGACTTCAGATCATTGTGTTTTCTTTCAGAGGTTTGGTGATGATGATTTCATTATATTGTTGCTATATGTTGATGATATGTTGATTGTTGGCAGGAATATTGAAAGAATTGCACAGTTGAAGCGAGAATTGAGCAAGTCTTTTGCTATGAAAGACTTGGGGCCAGCAAAATAGATCCTTGGCATTCAGATTTCTAGAGATAGAGGTGCCAAGATGTTACATATGTCACAAGAGCAATACATTAAAAAGGTGCTTAGCAGATTCAATATGGATAAAGCTAAAATGGTTAGTTCCCCTTTTACTACCAACTTTAAGTTAACAGATAGAGATTGCCCTTCTTCAGAGAAGGATGTTGAAGAGATGGATAGAGTTCCATATGCCTCAGCAGTTGGAAGCTTGATGTATGCTATGGTTTGTACAAGGCCTGATATAGCTCATGCAGTAGGTGTTGTTAGTCAGTTTATGTCAAATCCGGGTAAGATGCATTGGGAAGCAGTTAAGTGGATTTTGAGATACTTACGAGGTACTTCCAAATTGGGTATCACATTTGGAAATGGGAAACCGATGCTTGTTGGTTATACAGACTTTGATATGGCAGGAAACAAAGATAACATGAAATCCACTTCTGGAAATCTGATGACCTTTGCAGGGGGAGCAGTTTCATGGCAATCAAGATTGCAAAAGTGTGTTGCCTTGTCTACAACCAAGGCTGAGTATATGGCAGCAACAGAAGCGTGCAAAGAACTATTGTGGCTGAAAAGGTTTCTACAAGAGCTTGGTTTCAAGCAAGAGCACTACGTGGTACTTTGTGATAATGAGAGTGCAATTCATCTTGCTAAGAACTCTATGTTTTACAAGCGAACAAAACATATTGATGTGCGGTATCATTGGATTAGAGATTGTCTTGAAGATGGTTTATTTGAACTTGATAAAGTTCATACCGATGATAATGGTTCTGATATGTTGACAAAGGCTTTAGCAAGGGAGAAGCTCAAGGTTTGTTGCTCGATCGCCGGGATGGCGACCTCTTTTTCATAATCGGAAAGAGGGAGATTTGTTGGTTTTTATTTGGGTTTTCCAAATATTAGGAAGAGTTAGAGCCCAACAAATTAGGCCCAATACAAGATCCATTTAGTCTTGTATGCTAGGGCTTTTATAATGGAGAGGTTGTAGCCACTTTTACACAAGAGAGAAAAGAAAAAGAGTGAGAAACACAATTCCCGTTTTTGTGCACAGTAGGCCGGAAAACTGACGATCCCCGGAGATTGAACCGTCGGATCGTTCTCATTTTTGGAAAGTGTCTTCCTGACATCTGGGACAACGTTTTGACGGTTCAATTTTTCATTCTGAACTCTGGAAGTCGAGTTACAGCTCCTAGACAGAGGGCAGTTTATTTGGTGAAGTTTATTCCTCTTTAGTCTTTAGATTAATTCCATACTTGTTGATGTTATTGTTCAAGAGTATGATGATTGTTGTTTACCTCTAGTGAATCTAAAGAAGACTCGTTGTATTGCTCTCTTGTTGGTATTAGTGGATTTTAAGTGGCCTACGGGTCCCGTGGTTTTTATTCTCGCCTTGAGAGGTTTTCCACGCAAAAAGTTTCGTGTTCTTTGCGTGTTCGTGGTTATTATTTATTTCTGTGATTTGGGGCTGTTTTTTGATTGCATTTGGTGTACCCTAATTGTTTGCATCCTCATTGGTTCATACGGGTCGGGAAAGTATTGTCAAACGAGGGTTTAATTCCGCATTTGTGTTTACCGTTGTGACTTATTTCCCATCACTTCTATCACGTTCATTTTTCTCATATATAAGAGTATTCGTTATCCACTTGATCCGAGATCATAGATTTAATCTGCAACTAATCTCAATAAAACTTTAATCATGTTTATCATTTCTGTGTCCTTCAATTTATATGATATGGCAACTTATATATCCTATAAGAAGACGGATGGAATTAAACAACATTATTAAATTAAGACAACAATATAAAAAAAATACGGAAAAAGATGGGAGTAGACACTCCTATTTGATCCTGCTATGATTTAATGTATATTGTATATTTAGAGCTTAATTAATTTGTTGTTTGTATTATGTATCAAATAAAAGTGTGTTGTTGCTCTTTGTGAAGATTGGTTACACGATGTGCCCTAAAAAACAACATTATTGATTTAATAGGAAAGGTATAAAAGGAAAGGAAGAGTGAGAGACCAAAGTCAAAGCCATCACAAAAGTTTCATCTTTGAGGATTCGATCGAATCTCTTCAGAGATTTTTCTTCAGATTATATGGTAATAATAACCTGTCTTAACTTGATTCCATATCTTTTTGGAAGAAAAAAAAAATATATTCATAAGGATCTTATAATTTGTCTTGAAATTTATAGGGTTTATTGTTTCGTTATGCAATTTTAAAATCCACTAGATTGAAATTTATAGGGTTTATTGTTTCGTTATGTATTAAACTTTACGCTTTTCATTGGTATAATTTAAATCATGTATTATATAACATAAACAAAAATATTTAAGGTCAAAGTTGATAAAGAAATACTTAAAAAAGTCATAACATGACACTTTGGATGAGACGGAGGGAGTAGTAGATTTATTATGATCAACGTAATTAAGGTGAGAAATCATAATTTTGTGGTCAATTCTGAAGCCTTTACCAACCAATGTTTTAAAGCCCGGGTTTTTAGTCGACCCGGAAAAGTGTTAATTTCTGATCGGACCGGTCGGACCTGTTGGGCCGGAAGGTCGGACCGGAGTTAATAATAGTATACAGTAGTAGTATTTAGTGACTTTTTTTTATTTTTTTATAATTATAAATATAATTATTAATTATATCATGTATAATAATTATAATCCATAGAGTAATAAAGGGTGATGACACATCGATTCCCTTGTTATTCTTGGAATATACATCAATATAATAATTTTATAATCTATAGAGTAATAAATAGTGATGACACATCAGTCAAAAATTCCCTCATTATTCTTGAAATACACAATTAATCAATATTCCCTAATTATAAATGATTAAATGTACATAGAAATTGTAAAAAAAAAAAAAAAAAAAACATGAAACCCGGGTCAATGCGCCGGTCCGGGTCCCGGTCCAACCTGGTCCGACCGGCCGAGTCAACCGGGTCGTTGACTAGTCAACATTTTGAAAAACCCGGTTTTTTTTCGCCCAGAAATCTTTAAAAATGCGGTCCGGCCGGTCCGACCGGGCCGGTCGAACCGGGTCTTAAAACACCGTTACCAACAAACACACACAACAAAAACTCCAACCAAATGGCAGCAACATAAATTGTCAATAGATATTTGGAGGTACGCTTTATCATGTGGTTCAGCAGCCATTAAATTTTATTTGCCACATATAGGGACATGCATGCTTATATAGTACGTACGTACGACGTCGTAACTAGGTTGCTATTAATGGATCACGACCTAGCTAGCTAGCTAGGAACCTTATTTAATTTAATACTACGTAATTAATTAAAAGTGATTATGTACCCCGTCGTAGGTTGTTATCACATATCTTGAATCTTCTACGTCTCTCTCTATTCTTTTCTTCACATTGCATCCTAGGCTCGAGCATTTGTAGTAGTTCCTGTACGTGTAAATATATAATCATCATAATCATATATAATTAAACCATATATCCTGTTATATATATATATATATATATATATATAGGGGAAGGTTCAAATGAGAACCACTTTAAAGTTGAGAACTGTGAGAACCACAACGAATACGTGTTTGTTCACATGTGATTAACCTCAATCATATGTGAACATTGATGTACGTTTAATTGAAAAAGAAAAAACTCAAAAAAAATCTTAAAATCATATCGAAAAACGCAAAAAACAAATACATGTTCACATGTGAACGATAATGTGAACAAATCGGTTAAAATGCGTTTTAAGACGTAAATTTAAGATATTTTTTTGACTTTTTTCTTTTTCAATTAAACGTACATCAATGTTCACATATGATTGAAGTTAATCACATGTGAACAAACACGTATTCGTTGTGGTTCTCACAGTTCTCAACTTTAAAGTGGTTCTCATTTGAACCTCCCACTATATATATATATATATATATATATATATATAGTAAGGGGATCAAAAAAGAAGAGAATTTGGGTGGAGAAAAGGGAGAAACAATTTGAACCAATCATTTAAATTCAAGGTCAAAGGGCATTCTAGTAAATCTTACTTATCTATTAAAAGAAGTCCCTAATTACTTAATCATCTTACTAATATCCCTTCATGGATTAATCCCCCACCCTTAATTTTATTAGCACCTTTAATCTCATCCATTGATTTAGTTTAATTATGTGATTAATTAATCAAAATTAAGGCTTAATGCCTTTTATCCCCTTCTTGAGTTATTACGGGGTTTCAGCACGAGTATGGCTAGGGCTCAAACAAAAAACCCTTCCCTTCTCAGAAACCAAACGCCAAAAAAATCAGGGGCGTCAAAAAACTCGAATCGCCAAAATCATCCATCGTGATTCCCTTTGTAACAACCGGCAAATTATGACTAGAATTAGTGCCTAATTCTTTGTTAATACATGTAATTAGTTCTGTGTTAGGCTAATTAACGTATCAATATATATATTGTTGAATATATACGAATACGCGATTGGACTTAAATCGTACGCAATTTAAATAGAATGAAATTCTATTCGGTTAATACGGACGTTGGTGAACAAATGTTTATAAACTAAAATAACGCAATTATGACCGAAATGCTATTTTATAATGATTTGTAATTATCTCGTATCACTCGATTAAAGTTTACACCATTCAAAAAACAAAAGTACTTAAATTTATTTAAAACTATATCATATTTCAAACTATTAAGAATTTAAAGAAATAACACAAGTAAATTATTTAACAAAAGTTTGTAATTTTAAAATATAAAATTAAACGCGTAAAATAAATATTTAACGCCTAAACGACGGAGAAAACGAACATCACACGGAGCATGGAACGGGGACTGGGTGAGGTGAGGCTTTCACCAACACCCCACCTCCTCTTTCTTCCTTTCTCATTCTTTTCTTTTCTTTCTTTTCTTCCTTCTCTCTCTTTCTTTTTACTCTCAATCATCAAACCACCTCCATCCTCAAAAATCGTCGATTACTACCACTAAACGCACCCGAATCATACCACCCCTTTGGAATAAAAGAACCACGGCATCACGATCTACATTCCTATCTTTCCGGATTTTCATTTCGGCATTTCGTAAGTTTCCGACAAAACCCGAAACTCTCTGTTTTTACTTATTTTTACGTTTTTATGGGTTACATATGCTTAAAATGTCCAATAATGGGTTGGGTAAAAGATTTGGACCGAACGGAAACCGGAAAACTCGTTTTCGGCACATTTTCCGGCCAACAGACCGCGACGTCGCATTTGGACCCAGATTCATGCGACGTCAGCCTCAACGTCGCACAACCCCTCGTAACGTCGCATGGTGCGACGTCAGTCACAAAGTCGCATTAAGTTGCGACGTCGCGTATAGCGACGCCACGTACAACGTCGCATTAAATTGCGAAAGTCGCACATAGCGACGTCATGCTCAACGTCGCAGTCAGGATCTGCGACGTCGCACCCAACGTCGCACAAATCAGAACCTCAAAAACACAGATTTTTACTAAGTGTCGAGACTCGAAATTTATCACTCGATTTTACCCAAATTCAGATCCCAGATGCGTTTTTCTCCAAAGCAATATAGTAGAAATAAAAATTTTTCGAGCTGACCTGGCATCTCGACCCCAGCCAGGGGCCAGCCCCTTGGACCCCGCCAGGGGCGCTGCCCCCGGACCCCCTTACTTAGATTCCGTAAGCACATTTCTCACCAAGTGTCAAACTTGTACAATTTCAAATACTTATACAATACGAATTATCGAACATAATAGAACATACTTTTCAAGTGCAATCACTCTAAATCGCGTTATAAGTGATAAAACTTTAATCATAACGAATCACCAACGGGCCGAACACTTTATTACAAACAATAACGAACCAACATTTGGACAACGGGTTGTATGGACAACTAGCCTAGATGGTCTTGCGAGACATCTACTTACTTAACCTTACATGTTTAGGCATTTAAAGGTTACGGGTTCGGAGAACCTACACGCTACTTACAGTTTTCAACTGCTTACTACTAGACTCAGGTGAGTCTTACGGCCCCACTTTTACTGTTTTTCTCATTGGGGGAGATACATGCTACTGCTTTTACTTGAACACAAGTACTAAACTGCTTATTATACCAAACGGACTTGCATGAGTTATTTATTTACGGAAGTCTCTCAATCATATATCGTTAGTTATGGACTTAATCGCGAACAGTAGTTAATGGATCCATTAGGGAAATGACCCTCCCCGCCCGGGGTAGTTGCGCTACCACGAACCGTTCTGTATAAACGGGCGACTATGATTTCGTTACTTATGCTTGCTCAGTTACGAGCATGTCACGGGAGCAACTTATTACTTACGGGTTAAGCTTCGATTATGAGCCTCATGGCAACGGTATAACTTACTTACTTACATTTGCTGGATTTGCAAATACTTGATTTACGCCTGCGGGCACTACTTATGAAATCTTGTGTTCAAAACTGATATTACTTACAAACCTGTGAGATTCACCAACATTCGTGTTGACCATTTTAGCATGTATTCTCAGGTACTCATATGGAGTAGGATTTCTCCAGGACATAGCCAGAGTCGCATGATTTCAACTAAACTGCATTTAACGGAGATTCTCAGCATTATCTTTTGTACATGTTGATTATGTAATAGAATCTCCCGCCATACGCGTGGACTCTAGGGAACTATTTTTGTATACGAAAACATTAAGTTTTCAAACATATATTTCTATGAAATCGTTTTACGACGTCTCATTTAGAGGTCGTTTACTGTATATCTTGTGCTTTGTATATTGATTAGTAACACCCAAGTATGCTTCCGCAAATCATTAAATTTGGGGGTGTTACACCCTTGAATGTACTGAGATCAACATACCAGTAATATTGAATCGGAGGTCGCAGAAGCACACCAATCGATGGAGCAACGATGCAAACGGAATGGCAATGATCCACGGGTTTTTTTTGGTGGTCAGATCCTGGCGCCGGCGACGAAGAATCAAACCAAGTTCATGCCTTCGATTCAGTGCGCAGACCTATCGTATGAAATCATCCTCTCCCAATCTTAGCTATTCTATTGTCTGGTTCTTAATCCTTATACCATGTACATCGATAAATTGGGTTACAGGTTTCATACGTGACTGAAACATAAAATAGGTTGAACAATTAGCGCATCCTCACCCTTAATGTCTGATTCTTATTGCTGATTCACTTAGTATGCACATTTTAGGCTTCAATAGAAGCTTAGTACTTAGTCAATAGAATAGTCTCTTTTTGTGGTTCCCAGTTGCTGGATATAGGCATAATGCTTAATTCATGTTGGGAAACTTACTTAATTGTGCAACCATGGTTAAGTTTTAAATTTTAATTGGGTGCTTCAAATGTAATTGAAATAGGGGATATGATCACTGCTTGACTTGCAACCCAATCTTTCTTATAAGATTAATTAAATAACTGGTCTGTCAGGTTCCAAAATCAATATAGGAAGAACCGAATTACCATGAATTTGGGTGCATTACTGGTGACCCGCGTAGTCTGCGCATTTTAAGGTACATTACATATTGAGTTATTACGGGTGTTGTAGTGCAATTCTTTAAGAAATGTGGACTATTGAGTTTTCCATGTTAGATGCAATTCAAAACAGGTCATGTGTGGTCTATGTTCTTATGCGTATATACTGTCATTTCAGTTGGTTAGTCAGATTCTTGATACGTTTTGTGGTCCGTGTTGTATATTTAGTGGTGAGTATGGTGTGGTCTACAAAGCTCGTGACAGGAAAACTAATTAAATTATTGCTTTGAAGAAGATACGTCTGGAGGAAAACGATGAGGGAGTACCACGCACAGCTATAAGAGAAATCTCTCTGTTAAAAGAGATAGAGCATGAAAACTACTTGGGGTAATTTTTATTACAAGGGAACTTATATTATTTCAACTGAGTAATATTGAGCATTAACTTTACATCATGTATCTTATCTTATCAGTATATGTGCCAGTGCCACCAGTGAATTATTTATTGAATATAATGATTTGTTATGCTGCAGAATTTGGGTTGGCTCGAGCATTTACTGTTCCTGTCAGAACTATAACGCATGAGGTAATTAAATGGTTTTGCATTTTCTGTTATATTTTAACACATGTCGGTAACATTTTCAGTTTGTTAACAACTTCTGCTCACTTATGTATCATCACTGTCTTGCTCTGTCATAGTTTGGCCGTACTATCAATGTGTTTCTAATATTAATATATAAGAAAAGACACATGAGAACTATTGCTGCTACTTAAGAATTAAGATAGGAGTAACAACCATTGTTGTACATGTCACTTAATTCGTTGATATAATTTTCCAGGTAGTGACACTGTGGTATAGGGCACCAGAAGTTCTTCTTGGATCCCATCAATATTCTGGATATGTTGATGTGTGGTCAATTGGCTGTATATTTGCTGAGATGGTGAATTGAAAACCACTTTTTGACAGAGACTCTGAGATTGACCACTAATACGAAAACCACTTTTTGACAGAGAATCTGAGATTGACCACTTTTTGAGCTTGGCTATAGTTGATGATGATATGATGATACGAAATTGGTTACTCAGATTCTGGTATTGACCATTCTACTGAAGCTAATTGACTTACGCATAGATTGAAAATATCAAAAATGATGATAATAAGGAATGGTTTGACTTCTGAGAGTCAAAATGTTCCTCTTGGCTTTATAGAGAATGCAGATGCAACCTATAGAAGAGTCTTTGCAGAGCATAACGAATCAAGCTTGGGGTCTTTTTGAGCTAGACCGGGTACATCTAAACTCGGGTTTATGAGAATTTTTCTTAATGTATAGATACAGTATTATTAATCATGCAAAATTTGTATTTATCAAGACATGTATGTTCAAAAAACCGATGTAACGTGCCCATATGTAGGTAAAAATAATAAATGGTATGATCACCCGAAGATTTTCAAAGTAACGGGTTATGGTAATGCACCAAATTATCGAATGGGAGTGCCAGACAAACATTCACGAAAAAAATATGATTTGATGAGATTTGGATGTATATATATGATATATGTTGATATGTTTTACATTATCTATGATTGTGTAGGGACACGTGCCACCTGGATACTTTAGACGTTTGGAATACAGAGGGCTCAAGACGATTTAATATTGAGTAAAAGAGATGGGATGCAGCGGTGGTTGTGTTGTACTTGTCAAGTTGAGTCTTACCCCCTCAAATGAATATGGCTTTGTGAAAAGCACAGTGAGTCGGTGATCATGGTGATGGTAAGTTTCATGTGACTCCAATTTTTCAATTCTTTCAAGAAAATACAAGTTTTTGGTGTAAGTTAGCGTTTTTAGATTTTGTTGTTCATTTTGAAGTGATGGTCTGAGTTTTAAACGTCCAATATTACAGTAAATTATTATTCTTAGAGTGGTTTATATTTCTATATATTATCTCTCAATACCTTATCCATGAATATATATCTCACAAAGTCAAATGGTATATCCATGATGTTATCTCTCACAAAGTCAACTGGAATACACTGCAAATACATTGCAAATACGTGTCAACATAGTCATTACTAATTAATATGTGTCCTTAAATTTTTATCAAGTCATAAACTTCAATGTAGTAAGATACGTGTCTATAGAGGTATCCAATGTAGTAAAACAATAATAAAACATTTTTGTTGTAAAATCATGTTTTAGCCCGCAAATTTTGCGGGTTATGATCTAGGTTCTTGAGTTCAATTGAATATAGGTTTCCATTCTTAATTGTTTAATCAACAGGTATTAAGAGGGAATTCATTTAGAAAGGGTATACAAATTTACACATAAGCAATTCATATGGTGCCTTGAAGGTGTTTGATAAAATGCGTGAGAGGATTGGAAGTTTTTAAAGTGGAATATGGATTATATTTGATTCTCATGTGATGATTGAGTCATTTTTGGATACACATTTCAGTGAATTATTGTGAAGGCGAAGGATTCCATATATTGATTTTTATTTGGTTCCTGTTTGTATATTTAAGGGGTATTACTTTAAAGATATGTATGTATATACACTATTATATTCTTATCAATATAACTAACAGGCTATGATCGTGTTTAGGTGAATATATCGCTGGCCATGTTTCAAGATGATCTTTGACATGCACATCAATAGCCTAAGAAATGAGTATGTCAAGACATTGTGGGAGAATGGTGTGCATCAACACTGTCATGAGACGTTATGACAATTTTACAGCTTCACTATGGGGAAGGCCAGGTTAGATACAATTTAATCGATGAAACTTTTATGCATTGGAGATGTATATGTATTAATGTTCTACTGCGTTTATAGTTTTATCTGAACATGGAAAGACAGAATATGTATTATTCTTAACTTGCTTATCAAGCTCGCCAACAATTACTGAATCAAAACTACTTATAGTGTTTGTGATCAATAATAACTATATACTCCGTATATGACATGACAATTGCATATTTGAATGTACATGATTTGCTGCACTGTAATCTGCTTAAAATAGTTTAATTGAACTTGATTGTTCCGAATTTTCAGCTCTACATTTATTGATGTATTGTGTGTACCGTGCTTTGCGTTTCAGGAAGCGGGCCTAGAAGATGGCAAAGTTTAGGTCCATGTTGAAGAACTTTTAAAGAAATACAGTTGTTTATGTGGTGAGTTATTAACTACATAATACCCTTATAAGCACACATGCAACTTCATCATAAAGCATGCAATCATTATGATGGCCTGAAACATTTAGCTGAAAATGATGATGCGGCTTCTGAAATTAATGGGACTGCCCAGTTTATGGGTTGGGAAGGTATAACAAATACTGCTCAAGAACAGGGATTTAAGGGCACAAGCACCTCTCATGTTATCATTGATGATTAAAATACTTGCATAGAATGTGAGAGGTTTGAGCAATACCTCAAATCAAATTCGATTTCTAAGCCCATGTGTTCCAGGTTTAGTGTTTGATGTCTGTGTCTTAATGTTAAAAGCGTTGGCTTGTATCAATCTTGAATTCTGGTAGTGTGTTTTGTTGGTTGACAAATGGAAGTAACGTAGCAAAATGGAAGGCTGTGGATGATGGTATACTTGCTGGGAATTGGTGGAGAAGTATATCAATTCAACTAAATGGTGATAAAAGTGCCATATCAAGTCTTGTTTTGGAAAGAAGCATAATATGAGATCATTTGTAGTATAAACTGAAGGCTTGAATATGGTAGTAATAGTTTCCATGAATTCTTGGTACTTTTCTGACCGTTGTAAATTGAAGGCAGAAGTGCAAAGAGAAATGTTGACTTTGTCGGGTCAATAAAGAGATTGTCAAATTGACTATAATTGTAAATAGAGTGGTCATTTGGGCAAGATACACAATTTGAACGCAAATGAATCAATGATGTTTTCAATTGTGTCCAATGAATTTACAATAGAAAATATAAACCCATGGCTTAAACTATGTACTTATATAATAGTTCTATACAGTTTGTGTATGTAAACGCTAATTTAAATTGATCTGCCTATTATATGTTTTATTATGTACTTTGATGTTTAGTATTTTGGCGTTTTTACTTGATCCTTGAACTATTAAGGTAAGTTTATTTTACTAATACGGTATGTGTCAACAAACACTTTAAAAGGTATTGATTATAATGAAAATACAATTCCACAACTATTATACACTTAATAGACATATTTTTCTCATTTAAATTTGTAAATAATTATGTAGTAATCGACTATAACTATTATCATGTATTAGCCTGCAAATTTTGCGGGTTATAATCTAGTTCTAGTTTAATTAATAAAAATAAATAGCATTTCTTTTAATTCAATTTAAATGGGCAGTAAGTTTCTTTCTTCCCAATTTTGTAGGGGATTAATAAAGTTCACGTTAATTACCATGATCAATAAAGTTTGTGCAATTCCATGAAAATAGGTGAGATCCATTAACATTTGATTCTCCACTCAATTAATGAAAATTATGTATATCAATTTAAAATCATCATGACTTCCAAAATTCATATATCCTTCAATTTCAAGCACTCAATTAACTCAAAACACTACATTGACCATTTTGCTTCTGTAGCGAAAATAAAAAACCAATTCATCAAAATCAAAAAGTTGCATGTCTAACAAGCTAATGATTAATAAAATAAAAATGGGCATCATGCAACAAAATGCAAGTTATCCAAATAGTAAGTGAAAATTTCTAGTTGTTATTAATTAAAAAGTGATTGATAAATAAATATAAATATATATTAGATTATGGATTATGGATAACTAATTTGTATTTTGTCCATGAGATAGTATTCCATTTGATATGGTTCAAATCTTCTACAACTTTGATTCATCATATATTTTATAATAGTGATTAATAAACGTATCATTATTGATTCATAAAATTTGTATTTTTAATTCATAAATTTTACAACACTGGTTCAAAAAATTTATATCATTGATTCATTACTATGATTTTAATTACTTATATTAGTATAATTTCATTCATTGATTCACCAAAGATACAATTATGATTCAGTTGTTCGTATAATGATTCAGTAGATTATCTGAGAATGATTCACCATTTGTAGAAAATTTTCAAGTTTGATAACAAATTGTAAAGAATTGATTCAAAGAAATTATAACATTGAATCATATTTTCATAATAATCGAGACATTCTTTTAACAGTAGTTGATAACGTTACATTGTTCATTAATAACGTTAAATGTGATTCATAAATTCATTATAGATAAAATAATTCAAAAATGGAGTATATACATCTTTAATTTGCATGAGCATACAAAAAAATAAAATAAAATAATCTCTAACTACTTATAAAGAGTCTTACTTGTTGAGTCTTAATACTACTTAAAATATTTAATTCCCACAATACCCCTCACCATTCACATTATGCATCGGCTTACAAATCCTTGACTATGGGTTTGCTTTTGCAACAGGATCATTTAATTTAAAATGTTAAAAACCTTTCCAAAGTTATCTCTTCCATCTACCCTTTCCATATATGTAAATATCACTTCCAAAATATACCTTATTTTCACCAACGAATTTACAGTCAAATATCAATTTCAATAACCATAAACAATTAACCTTTACAAAATGTCAAATATACAATCTAAATTTGATCATCATAAACGTATAAAATCATGTCTATTGAAACAAAAAAACTTCAACACTATGAATACTCACCTCAATATGAATACGAATACAAAGATACACATAAATTATTGTCAATCAACACACTCATCTCACTATGAATCAAGATAGCCAATGCAATGACCATGATGGATTAATTTGTTGTTTAAATCTTTTTCTTGCAATGAATTTCTATTTATGTCATAAGTGAATTATATTTAATCCGCATAGTGTGAAAATTGCATCTATTATTATTACTTGCATTTTCTTTTATGTCATTGTGTACTCACTACGTTGACTTTCAAATGCAAGTGTATGTATAGTAAATCTTTATGACGACAATAAAATTGGACACTATGTGTCTATGTTTGTAAAGTAGATCATATATGCCTTCTCGCTTTGACATGCTAGCTACTATTATCTTTGTCATAAAATAAAGTCGTTTTATAAACTCGACACCGTCGCATTGCGCGGGTACCCTACTATCTGAATAAGGTGTGAAGTTTTTTTAAGTTTCTTAACATTTTTTTTTATTTCCAGAACATACATGATAGAAGAGACGAACAAATATAATTACAAAAACAAAACCCCCACCTTTTGTTGAAGAGAAACCGTTATTTACGAACAAACCGACGGGCTTTAAATGATTTCCAATTTTATTTTATATTTTCCTTTTTTGAATCAATTGAATATACCTTTTTGCCCCTGAATGTTTAAATTTGTTGATAAATATTACATTTTTACCACTGAATAATCTCATCCGTTGATCCAGCAATCTTGTGGTTAGAAATGCTTCCCCCTCTTCTCCACTCCAAAAATCCTTCTCCCTGGATCCTAATCCTATATATATATATAACTAACTATTATTATATATACGGAGTACATGATATATACAAGCAAAGAAATGGAGTAGTAATTAAGAACACGTACTAATAGTTAACCATAATGGTGGAACATTATTTTCAAATTTTTGAAATGATGATAAATAATTGTATAGTATCTATGTAGAAAATAGACTAGATTTAGTAACATGTCTAATTATGCATGTTAGTTATACAAAGTTAAGGATATAATTAGTACTATCGATCTGTTGTGGAAGTCGACGACTAAGGTATAACATGGGCAAAGAAACTCCAGAGCTAGCTTCATAACCTTACACGTGTTCTGTAAACTCGATATATCTTCATCCTTCGTCCCCACAACCTGGACTACATTCACGAATTCTGATTGGAAAATCCAAGAATCAAAGGGCGTCCGTCATTATCGACGCGTGAGGGGACGTACGAATATATTGCTAACCGTTGTAGAAATACTCACTCAGAGCGTGACAAGTGAATCCTCCTACTATTCAGGAAGGAATATTCGATTAACATTGTCTATAACAAAGGTAGATTTGAAAGTATGTTAAAATTCCTTACTAGTTATGATCTTTGTGTGTGAATTTGAACAAGGTACAGTTGAGTCACTGAGTACCAATTATTTTATGTATGGTTTATCGTTTCTTTATATATTAAACTTTACATCTTTTACTATTGTATAGGTGTACGGTCAAAGCTACCAATTGAATATGACAAATGATAAATCTACCATCAAATTTGATAAATCTACCAATAATATGCATTAATAGTTTGTACTATACAATATGTTAATGCATATTGGTGGTAGATTAATCAAATTGAATGGTAGATTTATCACATCACTATATTTTTAGTCACCCCACTTATTCGTGATGTGACAGGTCCAAGTAGCATCCTCACATGCCTCTGTCCGACAAAACCCTTCCATAAACCTTATAGAAAGTTTATAGACAAAATGTTGTTAAGATCGAGATCTTATCCAAAATCGTTTTCGTCTTTGAAAGATCGAATCGGGATCTTAAGATCCTAATAAAATCTTTAGTATTTTATGTGCATGTTTTACCGTATACAATATACCAAACTTGTGACAAATTACTGTTAGTTAAAGATTAATAGTTTAAACATTATAACAAATTAACAATAGTGTAATACTATAATAAATTAAATACATACAGATTTTCGAGTGTTAAACAACTTATTTTGACAAATTGATTTCCTTAACTTTATTATTGTTGATCGTCTAATGATTATTAGTCTCTTAAACTTTGAGATGACAAAATGGATTTACATCTATATTTTTTTCTCATTGATTGAAGTCAAGTAAGATCGGATCGAATTTAGATATTTAGGACATATGGTTAAGCTTGAGATCCCAAGTAGATCTTATGGAAGATCAAAATCGTTAATCAAAATCATAAGATTTAATCTAGATCTTGATTCTTGACTACCATTTTATTCCGGTATACATTTCTCTTAATTTTGACCCAAACTCGTGTTAATCTAATACCGGCCCAGTCCATTTTGTCCAGCCCATTATTATTTTTTGGACAAACCCGATCCATTTTAATAATTGAGTAGCCACAAGCCCACAAATGAAACTTGAGGAACCAATTCGCGCCAAAAATCAAAAAATTAGCATTTTTATGTAAAATTAGCATTTTTATGTATTTTTACGTAAACTTTGTGTAAGGGTATGTTTGCTAAAATAGCTGTAGGCTGTAAGCTGTAGCTGTAAGTTGAAGCTGTAGGTTGGAGCTTTAAGCTGTAGCTTTATTCGTATTAAACTGTTTGGTAAACTAGCTGTAGCTGTAACTTTGAATTGTAAAATGACATAAAAGGACACTAATTTATATATAAATGATAACATATCTAAATAATAACTCTAATGAATAATATTCTATCATATAAATAAAGTAATTTATCACTTGGTTAACATAATAGTTATTTTTTTCATATAATTTAAAATTGATCAAATAGCAAACTGAACTATAATATGCTCTTAAAGAATTATTGGGTATGTACATTTCATACCGTTTGTAGCTAAATAATATAATAAACTTATAATAAGAACACAAATATTAATATCATAATGTCAGCTAGCCTATCATTAACGAAAGAAAATTTTAATATAAAAGTTTTAAATTCAAGTAACAACAAGTGTAGTTTGAATGATGTGTTATGAATTTCTTACAGCTTTGCACTATCATTTTTTAATGAAGTTATTATTTATTATTATATTTTAATAAAAGAATCTATCTGGATGTTTCATGTAGTATTATTATTGATTTAACTTGTATAAATTTTTTGAAAGAATAAAGTAAAGTGAATGGCATATCTACAAGCTACAAATTAGATGGCCGACTTATTACAAGGGCATTAATGTAATTATTAGCATCAAAAGCTCCATCAAAAATCAAACGCTTCTTCTAATAGTTTTTCGGTTTGGAGTTTTTCTTTCAAAATAAAAGCTAAGAGGGTGTTTTTTTTTTTTTGGGGGGGGGGGGGGGGGGGGGGGGGGGGGGGGGGTTATTTTGCTAGCTTATTAGCTTATTTGTATTCAATAAGCTCCAAGTTAGTGTTTGGATTGGCTTATTTGCTCATGCTTATTAGCTTATTTTGGGGGTAAAAAATAAGCTCAAATTTTTTGGTTTATTTTGGATAGCTTATGCTTATTTCTTGATGGGGCTTTCATAATTACACTTCTATCCCTTTAAGGCTTGAACACTCCATTCTTTTGATAACCCAAAAATTGAGTACTTCATCCTTTTTATTTGCTTTTTAAAAAAATATATAAATTTGAATCTATGTATATCTTATGACTAGTATTGAATATTATACTAAAATGGATGTATAGTATGACATATAAAAGAAGTTATTAAATAATAATTTTCTCATTATGAAAAAAATTTGTACATACATATTCAATTCATTTACAGGAGAGTTCTATTTATGATGGAATTTTGCATACTTTTAATATCCTTCCAATTTAGTATAACAATAACTTTTTGGTTAATAAATATTACCAACTTATTCACCAACTTCTCTTTTTTGGGTTAATATAATATGGCTTTTCTTTCTCACTTCACAATTCAAGATCAACATAATTTCTTCACAATTCAAGATCTACTATCTACGTAAGTTATCTATTTCACTTTTTGTTAAGTAAATTCTATATCCTTTTTTATTGCTAGCCTTTTTATGTTAATTGATTTGTGTATTCTTGTTTTTATGTTCATTGAGGTTCATTTACTTTAATTGATACTGTAATACATACATTTCCATCATTACTAACTATTACTCCGTATATAATTAGTTCTAATAAACATTAGTAGATATCTTTTCTTCCACTGAGTTCTAATACTATTTCACACTGGGTTAATGATGTTTACTTTACACGTGTATGAATGTAGGGGGAAAAAAATAACTTGTCTTCCATTAAGTTTACAATTGTTCATTTAGTAATTAACTCATGAGGTTTTTAGTGAAGCAATAGAATCTATAACTTGGTTAAAGCAAAATTAACGATAGATTATGTAGATATCATCGATAACTTGGTTTACGCCTTAACATGAGTAGTTTTAAGTTTCTTCTGTTGCTACAATATTATCTTATATTAGAATGTGTTTTATGTATTAGATATTTGTTTTCATATTATGTCTTAACATTAAATTATATATGTGTTGTCTAGTAGGATGGAAACTGATAGCGATGACATGGATTCGTATGACGAAAATGAAGAAAGCTATGAGGAGGATGAGAAAAAATGGTTAGCGTTATGTGGTCTAGCCATTCAAGGAATAATAATAAGTCATACATATTCTCGTATCCCTTGTCATACATCTTCTCGAACGGGTCACATGTTCATTCATGAAATACTCAATGGTCATCCTAGACGTTGTTATGAACTCTTCAGGCTACACATCCCAGTAGTTAAAATGTTATGTTCAGATCTTGCAACAACTTACGGGCTAAATCCAACACGTAATATAGCCGTTGAGGAGTCAGTTGGGATGTTTTTGTTGACATTAGCGCATGGATGTGGAAATAGATTAGTTCAAGACACATTTAATCATTCTGGAGAAACTATTCATCGACATTTTCACACCGTCTTGAAAGCGGTACTAAAGTTAAGTGGACACATTATAAGGCCAAATGCAAATTACAACGAAGAAGTACCTCCACGAATATTAAAGGATTCTCGTTATTATCCAATGTTTAAGGATTGTATTGGAGCAATCGATGGGACACATGTGAGGGTGTCGGTCCCAGCAAAAGAGCAAGCAAAGTACATTGGTAGAAAAGGGTATGCCACTCAAAATATAATGGCAGTTTGTGATTTTAACATGTGTTTTACGTTCGCATGTGCTGGATGGGAGGGAACCGCACATGACACAAGAATTTACCATTATAAGCTCATGGAAAATAAGCTCCTCCAAACACATAAAAAATAGTTTATTGCTTATAAGCTATAAGCTCCCCCAAACACTCAAATTTAGCTTAAATGCTTATTGCTTATAAGCAATAAGCTATAAGCAATGAAAATAAGCCCCCCCAAACACCCTCGGTGTGTTTAGTTGTGGAAAATTTTCCACAATTTTCCATTTCCAATTTTCTAAAGAAAATCGTTCTCCAGAAAAGTGTTGAAAATTTAGAAAACGCGTTCAAATGTTAAAAAAGTGGATTTTGGAAAACTAGTTATATCTTGAAAAATTTGAAAAAGTGTGGGGGAATTATATAAAGGAAAATTTGGAAAAGTGTGGGGGAAGTGTTTTCCACCTCCAAGTTATATTTTGGAAAAATGGATTTTCCATTTTCTTGAAAAATTTTCTCAGAAAAATTCATTTTGAACACGTTTTCCAGTTTTCCACTTTTCTTGAAAAAATTTTCTAAAAAACTCCCCTTTTTTCTACAACTAAATACCCTCGACCAAACAAAGCTTTTATCTGTGTAGGAGCTTTTAAAAATAAAATCAAAAGCTAAAGCATTTAAAAGCTCCTAAAAGCTTCACGCCATTCCACTCTGGAAAAATCTCTTACAGTCTCTCTCTCACACACACACCAATTTGACCGGAAAAAAACGCCGATCGTCTTCATCGCCGTTCAATGTTTCCAATGCTCCACGATGCAGGCACGCATTTACTTCTTTCTTCAAATACGTATTCTCAATGTCAAAATATCGGAATGCTGTCATATTTGATTTTGAAACTGACAGGTGAAACAGAGGAAGAAAAGCAGCAATATATGGAGTTGCGTCATCTGCAACGAAAAGCAATCGGTTCGGAAGGTTTTCTCGCAAGGATTCATGGCGAAGGATGTTCGGAAGTTTGTGCAAGGATTCAATATGTCGCGTCAATTCGTCGAACAACAGCAGGAGGAGTTGCGAGAAGAAGAAGAAGAAACCCTAAGTAATCAACAAATTCAGGATAAGAAACGCACCGATTGGAGCGAGTATATCGATTCTGACATCTACGATAGCGGAATCGGTGACGATCAAGGTTAGTTTTTCCTTTCCATTTACTCAATTCCAGAAATGTTACTAAAAATATTGAAATTTAAATTTAAATTTAAACCTTGGGTTAAATTATTGTTTATTGCTAGTAAATTTACCAGATTAATTAGTTGCTGGAATGTACTGTTTGTTTCTAATCAGTTAAAGTTTAGTATCTATTGTTTACTGTAATACATTAATTGATTATGAATTGAATATACAGAGGAGTTGTGTGAGCCAAATGTTGTGACAGAATTACCAAAACCACTGTTCAAGAAGCCAAAATTGAGGAATAATTACTCTTCTTCTGCTGGATTTGAGGTGAAAAACTTCGAAAGCCAGTTTTTGGGAAGAGAATCTCCAAGAAAATTAATAATCCAGGTTACGATATTCCATTTTCCCTAAATTATGAAAAAAAGGTTATTGGAGGGAACCTTTAACCCCGGATCCGTAGATCCACGGAGCCCCACCCGCAAGAGGCAACCCGTCCGGCTAAACACCTGGCCCCAGTGACCCCACACACGGAGCATGGGATTTTTTGTACTCCCAGAGGCTTGAACCCGGGTGGGGCGTGGGGATTTGCGGCGGCGGTACCACTGAGGCAAAGCCCCATTGGTCCCTAAATTATGTCACTGCACAAGCTGTTAATTACTGTGAACATTCCAAATTGTTGAGCACTCAGTTGGTCTACACTGACTGTTGGTACCGGTAATGGATATCATCTGATGTGTAGACATAATTTGATTCAAGTCTTTGTTTAAGCTATCACGAAATGCTACTCATTTGACTTGCTAAGTAAAAAACGTTTCCTTTTCAAGAAAGCTAGAGTTAAATTAAATCATGTCGTTGTGCTTATTGTTGACATGTGCAATGACATCCACATAATTAGTAGGCTTAATGCCACAATAACCATGCAATTCAAGTGATTTTCAGGTTGCATTCTGTCACGCTAATGTACTCATACTATTCGTTTGCAGACAAGGAGCCAAGAACAACTGTGAAGGAAAATACCATAAGTGTTCGTGATAATCAACTTAACCATGACAATGTTAATCGTACTTCTGTGTACCAATCATCAAGTTCAATGATATCAAAAATCAGGAGGCCATATTCACAGTTGAATGCTTGCAAAGATGATGGCAATAATGTTGATAATGGTTTTGCATATACCGGATCTAGTTCAGTGATGATGAAACTGAAGAGGCCAGCATCAAAGTGGGATGACTTCATTGATGATAATGATGATTACGGTTTGCAGCTCGAAAGCAGATGTAAGCATCAATCCTAGAGACTCTTAACCAATTTTGAAAATAAAAAAAAATCCACTCATTGTGATTTACGCTCCAAACCGATTGCATAGCTCAGCAGAAGTTCTCCTACATTTTATCCAAAGTTATTATTGATTTATAAAAATTTTCAAGTCTGAACGATTTAGAGACGATCAACCTTTGATCTACTAACACATGCAGCTGATCATATTCTGAATTTGTTTCTCTGAGATGTATACTGTAACTATTCTTTTGGGTCAAAATGTACACAGTATAAACAGAACTTCACAAGACATAATTAGGTGACAACACATACAATATTCTGTTTGGCTACATGGATACTTCCTCAAATACACTATTATTTGAGAATTAATAAAAGTAGTCGAATTTATCATCCTAAGTTACTAATCAATAAATTATTACTACTGAAATTTATTAATTCTCAGTCTTGATATTAACAAGTGTCATCATGTTATAATCAGGATGATTGAATAGGAAAATATATCATTAATTAATATTAATATAAAATTTATAGTGAATTAGAAGCCTCAATGGATTAAGAAGACATTTGTGATAACTTTCCGTACATCCAATAAGCTCAGTTACTACCAATGTTTTAAAAACCGGTTTTTTTATCGACTCGGAAACTCCACCGATTCCGGTCGAACCGGTTCAACCGGTCCGGTCCAACCACCCCCAAAACCGGCCACGTCACCATTATTTTAAAAAAAAAAAAAAACCGGTTGAACCGTCCGGTTTCCGGTCGAACCGTCCGGTTTCCGGTCGAACCCCCGGTTCGTTGACTGGTCAACTTAAGGTCAAAACCGGTCCATTCTAACTCGGAACTTCCTCCGGATCCGGTCGAACCGGTCGAACCGGCCGGTTCGAACCGGTTTTTAAAACATTGGTTACTACGAGTCTTACATACTTGGGTAGACAATCATATGAGAAATCAGTCATCAGATATCTCTGTAAACATACAATTTACCTTGAACATATATATTTGTTTAGAATTCAGTTTACATAAATAATCAAACCGTGTTTTATCAAAAATGATCGATACATATATAGTTTTCACGCAGCCACCATTAATGGTGGATTGCTCGCCCGCAAAGCTCTGCAAGATTCAATATATAAATTTAAGACATGAACAATAAATATATTTTTACCCCAAATAAGAATAGCAGTAACTAAACAAGAATTATAACAACAGAATTTACGTGCTTCACTCAAGGATTTAAACAAATGATTAGAGAATAATAACAAAATGATTAGAGAAAAAACACCTAAAGCAATTGGAGTTTTACAGACTCGAATAAATATGTATACAAGTTTATTTAAGTTTGATCAAAGAAATTGACAACATATAAACAAAGATAAAACCTAGAAATTTATTGCTCAGGTAAGTCGACATTGTACAGTTATGTTGGCCAAGGATTCTTTTATACCCGTTTAACGAACCTAATGAACCAAAAAACAACTCTGATTCATTACCAACTTGTGGGAAACAAGTAGTTAGAAGAAAGAAACTAAATGAAGAAACAAAAACCATCAAAAACTTTCAATTTAGTTTATTTGTATCTCATGATCAAGAAGATGTACATTATTGAAGAGTCTAGGCATTCAATTAGGCTTCGTAATATCAAGCACATGTGTTTTATAAGATGATGACTGTTACATAACATTATTTCGTCGTTATATACAAACAAAAATAAAGAGGTAAATCACCTGAATTATACATTTATACACAAGACTATCAAAATGAACCGAGTTCTTTGTCAGACTTGCCTGTGATTGTTGCGGAAAAGTATAAGGTAAACAGGTTGGTCAGTAGAGAGATTGAACAGTTGCTTCACTATGTATGCACACGTAGTAATGCTGAAAAAGATTAAAAAATAGACTTCAGAAGATCAATAAATCAGCATTTGATCTCCAATATTCTGGAACGAAATAATTGCATTAGTACAGAGATACATAAAATCCAAAATTCTACATTCAACGGTTTAAAAAGACTAATTTGTAATTAGTCTGAATGAGAAGATAATTATTTAGTTTGTATAGATACTAACCTCCCAGAACATACAAGAAAAAATATCCAAAAGAAAGCACTAATCAAACTTGATTCCTTATATGCAACCCACACCTGGAAATCAACAGTGGGATTAATCATTAACATACATTATTGTTTGGAGATCATATCCCATTGTGACATATTGGTGTCGTGATTAATGTCCATGAATAATGTTGTACATAAGATGGGTTAAGTTCATAGGCTGATAACAACAAAGTAGTGACACGGGACAAAAGCAAATAGGAATCTGATGAAACAGTTAGGTTATCAACCAAAGTATATTAAACTACAATAGTAAAAAAGCAGAAAAATTGATCAGTTGAAGTATATAGACATACCGATAATGCTACAATATTGATATAGAAGTCAATTAGTGTTGCAACCAGCCACCTGTAAAAATTTATCATTGAAGAGAGTTGAAAGTAAATGTTATGACAGAGGAACAAGTGTACTATGTGGTGTCTATATAGGTTGACATAGCATCTCAAAGAGTTAGATATAAGGAATCAATGAGACTTACGGGGTGTATAATTCAGCACGAAATGGAGATCCGTCAACAATAATCGTGTAAAGCAAAGTTCCCAACATCAGGAAGCCTAGTACAGAAAATATTATTCTTGAAGTTACAACAGAAGGTCCCTTGCTATCATGTTCTTCTGTGACATCTCTATCGTTTTATAAATAGAAAAAAAATATATATATCAACAATTTAATAACGAAAAACAGGACAAGATTTTGCAATCACATTTTTTTTCCGTCTGCCATATTACTACAAAGAAACAGATGATTTACGTTATGAGGTCACATGTTGTTACCTTTTCTCGTGTCTCACCAACACGAAATACAACGGATCTTTCGAAGATTCTTCAGGTGTCAACTTGAAAAACTGCATAACAATGTACCCACATGTAGTGACACTGCACAAGCAAACAGAATTAGAAAGCAGATCAACCATTTTGAGATCATTTCTAAACAAGAAGCTTCATAGTCTCTATTAGAATTATAAGAACAAAAACTAGTACAATAACAAAACGCCAGCTTCGTATATATATCATACATAACCTAAAGCAAACTCCAGTGTCCTGAATCAATGATAAAATTAATGAGTTACCTTCCTAAGCAAATCAAGAGAATCACCCAAACAGCTGCCATGATCCAACTTGATTCCTTGTATACAACCCAAGCCTAAAGGTTACCCCACCAAACAAACACACATTTCCTTGAGTAAGTCCAGCAACATTCAAAATATAATCATAAGAGATGTACATACATTTTTAACAAAATCAGATAAAAAATAAAAAAATTAAAAAAAATAGCCTTCTATTTAAAAGAAAACAAAAAAGAGAGATTGATAGATAATAGATACCGCTATAACAGCAATATTTATGTAAAAATCTATGAGTAATGCTGCCATCCACCTGCAAAAAAATTTCACAACAATGTTCAATATTCAAAATGATGAAGCCATCAATAGATTGAAACATAAAATAATTTGATTTATGAAATTGAAAACTTGAAGTCGATGAATAAATAAAAATAGGACCTGGTGAGTAGCTGTATACGAAAGGGGAGTCCATCGGTGGCGATTGTGTAAACAAGGACGGCCACCATGACACAACCTAAGACACTCATCAACGTCCTTACTCTAACTCCAACCGTCACCGCCGTCATTATATCTCCGGCCAACCTCTACGTATTATTAATATTATGTGTTTGTAATTTGCTGGTTTTTTCTGTTTCTGTACATAATAAAAGAAGAAGACATATTTAGATTCGTTATTATGAGGGAGGCAAACGTCCACGTTTACACTCTAGTTGACACGCCGGCGCCCGCCAAATATAACCAACTCACTTTTTTTACAAAATATGCCCCTTTACTAACCCGTAACTCCGTAATCACGGTTAAAAAAATAAGTGCCTTCTTAATTTATAGTTTTAACCCTACTTTTTTATTGTTAAAATTTGAGCTAAAATTAGTTTTTTTTTTTCCTGGCATACAAGAAGCGGCATTGGATATTTTAACAAAGTATATATTTTCCTGAATATTGTACATATATTATATGCATCAAAAGTAAAGTGAGAGATTGATCTTGTATATATTACTCATTCCGTTCCAAAATAATTATCTTATTTTGAATTTTTAAAGTCTTTCTTTTTCAATTTGACCTTAAATTTTTTTTTTTTTTTTGTGTTATATAATAATTGATGAAAGTTATACCCAATGAAAATACATATAAAACCCAATCCATTCATATATTTTGCATCAAGTATTGTTATATAACACAAACAAAAATATTTAAGGTCAAAGTTGAAAAAAAAAAGCTTTTCAAAAAGTCAAAACATAACAATTATTTTGGGACAAATGCAGTAATAAATTTGGAAGACTGAAACTATAATCATTGTAAAAAGGTGTTTATAATAGAAGTTAACATTTGTACAATCAATTGTATAGATGTTATCTGATAATCAAAATTTATAATTTTTACATTATAACTTTATTTTGCAAGTTATGCATTTACTACTGATGGTGTATAAATCACTCCCCTTATTAAAGTCTTATTTACTCTAAACTTAAATGCAATTAAGTATAGGTAAGGTGGTTGTCATGAGTAGGGATGACCCAAATAGAAAAGAAATTAAAATTCTTAAAGTCCAAAAAAATAAATGACAAGAAGCACATAAAAAGCTAATGATATTTAGTGAGCATACACTAGTACATAAATGATTAGTTAAAGCGGTGAAAATATCTATTTATGGTGGTGAAACAATCGCAATTTACAATAGCATCTTCTGTCTTAATATATATAAGAAAAATCTTAAAAGAATATAAACCCTTAGATGGAAGAGTATTCTATTTAAATTCACCTTTGATCTAAAACATGACATACTAATTTCTATTTATTAATGCTAAAAGACTAATATACCCACCTATATATACAATACACACCCTTATATATTTACAATATAAATCTTTTATTTTTTTCTTAATTGAATATCACCCCTTCAAATATTTTAGAAAAACTTTAATTGAATAACTATTTCATTATTTCTTGCATAATTCAAACTCTTCCTTTAATTTTTCTTTATTTTTATTTTTGAAAAAAACCCCAATATGTTATTTTACAATACTAAGTAATTTGTGGCTTCATTCAAGCACTCAGTGATTTAAATTCCTATACGATCGCCTATTTTGAATTCTTTATCATTTTTTAATTATCAATTCTAAGATTAATGAGCCAAACCTGAAGGGTTAATATTCTTCTAAGATGTTTCTCATATATATTAAAATAGATAGATGAGCCAAATCTGAATTATGAATTTATGATAAAGATGCGTTTTGAATACAACGTACAAATCATTATGTAATTTACCATTTAGAATTCAATTTCCATTTCAGTAAGCCTTCGGCTAAATTTTTAGTTAGCTTTGGATGAGGATAAAGTATGTATATTCTTGAGTAGGTATCTAGTTTAGTTAGTTTTGATCTCGAGTCTACTCTTTAAATTATATAGTCAAAATGGGTGAAAATTATGATACAAAAAAGGTTGATCACATCACATAATTGTTGATAGAAGTGTAATGAAATTTTGATATGAACTTCTAATCTCAAAATATTAAGTTTTTGGCTTTTGTTTTTTCGCGTATACTATCACGCGGATCTATTTATAAAATATAAGTGAATGTTAAAGTTCTTGAAAACATAATAACAATCTCATAGTTTTAGCAATTTTCTTGAATATAACTTACATTCCTCACTAATTTTTTGAATATAAAATACATTGTTCGAGTAATTGTTCGGACGATTTCTCACTGTTGTAACAAGCATAACCTAACAAATTTATGAAGAATGAAAATAATATATGAATTTTAACAAAGAATATAGCAGAATTTATGTTATTATACTTCAAACAAAAATCAAAGTAATGATTTCACAAAATAGTCGTGATTCACTAAAAATAAGGTTAAGTCGTCCAATTCAGACGGTCAACATTTAAATAGTCTTTTGGTCAAAAGTTATTTAATCTACTAATGCAATCCATAAACATATCCGCTATATATATACTCATATTATTCGAATTATATCTTATATTTTGCTTCATATGCTAAAAGGACGTTACTAATTGACCGTTAACGTACGTTAATAATGTAACTTAGTCCGGATGTACATATATATGAGGCGACTCAAGTATTTTTTATGGACAATTCTGCAAATTTCGTGAGTCGTAAACTAGTTATTTAAAATGGTAATGTATTTTGCGGCAATCTAAATAAATCATATTTTAAGGCGATTTATCTGTTTTTAAGGCGGTGAATTTTGATCATTGGTGCTAGTTATAAGTGGGTTTTAGATTGAGCCGGTTCTTAAGAATCGCTTTATAAAAGTAGAACTAATAAGCTAAAAGCTTTTCTGGTTCTTGACCCCACTGACCCATAGACAAATCACTCTTTTCTTTTATTATGATTTGTATCATCCTAAATTCCTAATGGCACCAGCATCAACCCAACAATGTATTGTTACAAACAATACCCAACACAAACAAAAGATAATAAAAAAAAGAGTAAACTACATTGCCGGTCCTTGTGATTATCCTTATATTACGGACCCATTCCATAAGTCGAGTATTGTGCGAGTCTAGTCCCTTAACCCTAATTTTTGTTTCATCGCAAGTCCTTCCTCTAATTAGGATAAGGGTAAAAAAGTCTTTTCAAACTTTTTTCTTTTTCGTATATAATTTAAATAAAAAGATTAAAAGGTTAAATATATATTTCATTTTTAAATACTTTCCTTTTTTTAATTATATTATTAATCCGATTATTAATATTAGTGCCTTATTGTTATTATTTAAATTTTAATTACTTATTAAGAATTAAAGAGTTAACATACATCAAACCGTCACCATCATCAAGCTTCAATCCCCTTTAGCTCCCACCACCATCTCACAACCACTAGTCGACCACTTGCAACGCAGCATTCTGGAGCCACTTTTCGAGTGAGAACATTCACAACGCCCGCAATGGGGGCGTTCTGGAGGGGCGTTGTGTAGCCCAAAACGGGCAAAAATTACACAGACGTGCGGGACCCACAACCATTTCCATTATCTTTTTTTTCCCCTTGTTTTAATTCAAAATAAATGGTGTCGTGCGATCTATCGGGGAAAAAAGGGCGTTCTGGTGTTACCATTGCAAGTGGTAAACATAATGTTGCGATGTTGTGCTAACGTAACACTTAAAAATGGACGTTCTAGTGTTACGACTGCAGGTGGTCTCACCACCAAAACCCACATTTAAATATGACCACACACAAGCTGTGTGAATTTCGGTCACCACCACTACCCCTCTGCCTTTGTTGCCGCTGTCATGGTCATCATCATCACTAGGGATGATCATGGTCCGGTTTGGCCGGTTTTTATTCAAAATATGGGCCAAACCAGTATAAACGGTTTGGCATTTTTTCAAACCAAACCGACCAAATAATTGTGTCAAACCAAACCAATCAAACGGTTTGGTTTGGTTGGGTTTACGGTTTGAACTATTTAAGTACAATAAGATATTAAGTCACATTATTAAGCTCTATGTAAATGTTACTGAATTGTAGTAAGTACTTAACAATCAAAACAAACATTTGAAATTAAAATAAGCAACTACATGTGCACACATTGCCTTGACACAAACCAACAGACTACAAAGTTCATACGAAACACGAACAAATACTAAACAAAAGGACTAATAGTAAACCAACAAGACATAATACCCAAAAGACCAATGTGCTACTGCAAGTCTAGCAACACCAAAAACCATACCACAAAGTGCATACGATAAATGACTAAAATATAAAAAAATAAAAATAACTAAATGTATATATTCTATTTATATAATATACACATATATAAAAAAAATTATATATGTTATATATATATATGCACAAACGGTCCGGTTTGGTTTAAACGGCCGGTTTAGCCCTTCAAACCGCAAACCAAACCATATAAACGGTTTACACTAAAAAAAAAAACCGCCAGCCTATTTTTTAATATTCGAACCACCCTAACCAACCAAATCATTCCGGTTCGGCCGGTTTAGTCAGTTTCGGCCAAACCGTGATCATCCCTAATCATCACTGGTCACCCGCGCAAACTCTGGCGAATCTACAAACTCCGACGCAAAATCGGACCATTTTGTTGTGCAAACTCCAATGCAAAACACACAAAACGATTCCGTCATGGTTCCGACCTGATCTGCCCTTGTAATGGCCCTTCCCGCTACATCGATTTCTATTTCTAATTTGAAACCCACATATTTTTGTTTCATCGGTTTTTAATCGCTAATTGTTTGTTGATAGTGATGATATTATAACCGGCAATAATAGCGGCAGTAGGGCGGACGACGACAGATGTGTAATTTGAACATGGTGCACTGCAGCGGATTTTTCATTCGAACATGGGGGACGACGGCAGATCTATGATTCTATTTTTCTTTTTTGGTGGTGGTTAGGGAGTGAAAGCCAGCGGTTCTTCAACGACATTCGAATATTATGGTGGTGGTGGTTTTACAAATGCCGACCTTGCTGGAGTTGTGGATGATGACGACCTCTAAAGTGTTGGCGGAGAATTATGATTAGTGGTAAAAGTTTGTAATTTTGATGTGTGTGTAATTTTGGTGTACACTATAAAGATTGTATTGACTCAAAAAATCTTAGAGAAAGTGTAGTACACATTTTGTTGATTTCATCGGTGGGTCAATGAAGAACAAAGGATAAAATGAATAAAATTTTAAAAATGGATTAAAAACAAAATATTAAGGGTATTTTAGTCAATTCATATGGATTCCTGCGAATGGAGGACTTGCCATGAAACAAAAATATGGGTCAAGAAACTGAACCCGCATAATACTCGACCCGGGGACTGGGTCCGTAATATAGTGGCAACCACAGGGATTGACAATGTAATTTACTCTAAAATAAAAGTAACCGAAATATTTCATTGATATACTTTTTTGAAGCAAACATTATATGGAACTCAAATCACTCATTTTAGATTAAAAACTATGTTAATGGAATCTTTAAAGAATCAGTAAGTACTCTAACATTTATTTTGGCTATAGAGTCTCTTAATATTTGATCATCATCTTATTCAACACCATCATATAACATCTTAATCTTCTCCAACATCTTAAATCCTATTCCGGTCGCTCCATTTTCACCGACGTCAAATACCGCGAACATTTCAAATTCCCAGGGTCGGTAAATGAATTTGGAAGGCCTCGTGCGATATCAGAAAATAGGCCCCTGTTAGACCAACAGTTTGTCTCTTTTTTTCTTTTTACTTTTTTCGTATCCTGATTTTTGTACCCTCTTCCCATTAGCCATAATTTAAAAGGGGTTAGTGTCTATGAATGCATTTAACTTGTACCCGATGTCTATTGTGTGTACTCAACTTAGTTTTGCTATTTTTAATGCATCGAAGTTTCAAAAAATGAATTTCAGTGTATTTTGGTGACGTTTTGATGATGTATCAAACTCTCCGGATATCACATGGTACCATAAATGAGCGCCACATCAGTAAAATACATCAAAACACACTTTTTGAAAGTTGAATGCATTATAAATAGCAAACGTAAGTATGGTAAACGCAATAGACATCGAGCACAGATTAGATGCATTCGCGGACACAACCCCTAATTTAAAAGGTAACACAACTAATTTAATATACTCCGTAGATGTTTAGAGAGTTACACATAATTTCCGATCGTTTAGTTGTACATTAAAGAGAGAGAGAGAGAGAGTGAGAAATTGTGAGTAAAATTATATATATATATATATATATATATATATATATATATATATATATATATATATATATATATATATGCAACTAATTATTATAGATCTAAAAGAAAAGAAAAAAACACAACAAAACTTCATGGTTTGTTAATGATAACAAATGGACCCAAAAAGTGACATGTCTGTTTTCTGAAACCCGACAGTGGAGGTAGTAAGTGTGACACCCGTCAAATTAGGACTAGAATTTAGTGCCTAATCAAGTTTTAATACATGTAACTAGTTCTGTGTTAGGCTAATTAATGTATCAATTATTATATATATATTGTTGAATATATATATCTACACAATTATGCGGTTTGTTTAAATCGTTCGAGTTTCAAATCGAATGCATTTCGATTCAATTAAATACGGACGTTGGTGATGAAATTATTAATTATGTGAAATAATTTAATTCCACAAATAACTACTTTATAATATGTCGATAATATAATAGACACAGACGTTCTGTTTAAAACATTACCGAACTCTACAAAAATTCGGCCAACCGACAAAACAAAAAGAAGTTATACTTATAACGTAAACACAAAGTATTTTATAAAATACTTCAACCAAAATTTTGGGTAATTATTTATATTTCAAAAACGTTTAAACGCAAAAACGAATATTTAACGTTCAAACGACCGTGAAAAATGAACACCACACGGAGTCATTCGCGTAGACTGAAAAAGGTGGGGATATCACCTCCCACCTTCTTCCTCTTTTCATTTATTCTTTTTCTTTCTCTTTCTTTCCTTCCTTTTCTCTCAACTACCATCCACCACCACCATTTTCATCATCCTCCAAAAATCACCAAATTAACACACTAAACGACCTCGGATCTTCAAGCTTGTTTGGGACAAAGATTCACCACTTCACGATCTACACTTTCATCTTTTCGGATTTTCAATCCGACACTTTGTAAGTTTCCGACAAAATCCCGACATCTTTCGATTTCTAGTATTTTTACGTTTTAGTTGTTTGTAACAACTTAGTATGTCCATAAAAGGGTTGGGTAAAAGTTTTGGACCGAACGGAAACCAAAAAACTCGTTTCGACACATTTTCCGGTCAACAGACCGTAACGTCGCATTTGGACCCAGATTTATGCGACGTCAACTTCAACGTCGCAAAACCCCTCGTGACGTCGCATGGTGCGACGTCAGTCACAAAGTCGCATTAAATTGCGACGTCGCGTATAGCGACGCCACCCACAACGTCGCATTAAATTGCGAAAGTCGCACATAGCGACGCCATGCTTAACGTCGCAGTCAGGGCCTGCGACGTCGCACCCAACGTCGCACCCAACGTCGCACCAACGTCGCACAAAACAGAAACTAGAAAACACATATTTTTACTAAGTGTCGAGACTCTAAATTTTATCACTTGATTTCACCCAAATTCAAGTCCAGATGCGTTTTTCCTTAAAGCAATATAGTAGAAATAAAAATTTTCCAAGCTGACCTGGCAGCTCGACCCCAGCCAGGGGCTGCCGCCCCTTGGACCCCGCTAACCAGGGGCGCTACCCCCGGACCCCCGTACTTAGATTCCGTAAGCACATTTTTACATCAAGTGTCAAACTTGTACAACTTCAAAACGCTTACACGATACAACTTTTCAATCATAATGGAATTTACTTTTCAAGGATAGCACTTCGAGTCATAATGAGAACATTGAAATATTTAAATTCCAACAATCACCAACGGACCGTACGCGTTTTCAAAACCTACTTCAATTCAATCAAACAAGTCGTTGTAACTTGTATCAATTCAATCAAACAAGTCGTTGTAACTTGTATCAATTCAATCAAACAAGTCTTAGTAACTTGTAACAATACAATCAACCAAATCGGGGTAATTTGGACATCAAGTTAAACAAACAATTTCAATGGTAGTCTTTCGAGATACCGGTACAATTAATAACAATTCAAGTGTCGTGGACACATTCAGGTTTCAAGACTTTGGACACCAAATTACAGCTAATTACTTCAAGCTTATTAAATTAAACACTTCAAGACTCAGGTGAGTTTCATGGCCCCATTTTCACTGCTTTTCAACTAGGGGTGTGATATTACTACTTTGATTTGTTTTACAAGTAGAACGCAAGTGCCAAACTTCAAATACTACATGAGTTTCAAGCTAATCAATTAAAGTCCTCTATAAGCATAGTCTCTAATATGTTAGCGTGAATGTTAGTATATGATATCATATGGGATTGACAATCCTCATCCGGGTTAGCACGCACTAACCGGTCAAACGGATGTATTAGCATTTGGGAAGACGAGTGTGGATTAGACACTCGTAGGAGGCATTTCAAGTTAGGTTTCCTTAATTGGACCTAGCGCTCAAGTTAAGCTCAGACTATGTGCTCATGGATTGTATAACTTTTATTTTGCTTAATTGCATTTTAAATTCAATATAAATCTTGCGGTTCTGACAACTATACATTGACATACAAACCTGTGAGCTCACCAGCGTTTTCGCTGACCCATTTTAGTATTTATCACAGGTACCCAGCAGTAGGTTGGCTGCATAAGCAGGGATTATTAGCTCGAGTCAGCATACATACAACTAGAGATTTGATTGCATTATTATATTTTGTAAATGTAATTATGCCATGTAATCTCTCAATTTCAGGAACCGAGCTAATGTAACATTGTTTTGATGTAAACGTTTACTTTATTTATACAAGTTTAAAACGACGCATATAGTGGTCGTTCATTATTATCTTATGTGCTTTGTATATTGATTAGTGACACCCAAATCGAGCTTCCGCAAATCAATCATATTTGGGGGTGTCACAGATTGGTATCAGAGCCTAAGGTTATAGTGAACTAGGTTGCATTTAGTGGACCTAGACTATGACCGTTAGGCAGTATTCCCTATTAGGTATAACCAGTTCAGGGATTACAGCATACGAATTTAATTTAACATAGCTTGATCAACTATGTACAATTAAGTAAAGATGATGTAAGATCTGAAGGAAGTTATGACTGAACAGGATACACTAGTTGACTCTGACCTCGAGAGAAACGGGACTTAAAACTTGTCTGTGTTAGTCACTCAATAGGCGATTATGTGATATATCTATATACATAAGTAAGCCTCAATTCAAGCTTAGGCTATATTATATACGTATTATATGAATATAGGCGTCACATTTGCTAACGTTCTGTCTCAGAATGGCAAACACACCACCCAACTCATCCCGTTCCCATCCGTACGAATCACAAAGTTCAAGGGTAGCTAGGAGGAACCCCAGGTTGCCTCGAGCGAGCCCATACCCCAATCAATTCACACTAACGGATTTGGCCGCTAGGTTACACCGTCACGATCAACAACTGCGTGACATGGACATCGAGTTGCAAGAGACCCGCGAAAACTGGACACTCACCCTAATGGGGCAAGTTGCTCAGGTCTCTGAGGACCATGTAAACGCTATCAACAATATGGACGTTCTCGAAAGTCGAGTGGGTGAAACCATCGAGACCATGGAGATCGTCCACAATCAAGTGACTGACAATCACAACGAAATCACTGTCCTGCGATCAAGGTTGACTCAGTGTGAGACACGCTTGAGGGAAACCGAGGAGGCACTCAGAGTGGTTAGCCGACTTGCAGAGTCCGTTGACCGTCTCACTGCCTTAATGCCACAACTCAATCTTCGTCAGAATTAGCTTAGGCTGAATCTGCATTCCATAACACTTTCGTAGGACTAATGTAAATTGACCGAATGAAACAATTCTCGGCTCTTTTGGCACAATATCTAAGTCTGTAACTTTTGAATTCAACAAACTCGAAATTGTCTGTAATCATTTAACAACGTAATATCAATTGACAATTTCGTTCAATTTAAATCAATATTATAGAACTCTTATGCTTGTGATGTGTATATTGTCGCTTTAATACATACATCCACTACAATTATCATTCTGGTACAATTCCTCACGTACCTATTGTTTCTTTTCTTGAAGAATCATGCCGCCGAAGAAAAAGAGTTACAGTGAAGCCGAACTCGCTGCTGCCGTTACTCGGGCCGTAGCCGACGCTTTGGCCGCTAGGGATCCTACCCGAACGACTGAGGAAACAGCCGATACCACCGCCTCCACTCCTGCTGTCAAGCCTTGTTCCTACAAGGACTTTCTCAGCTGTAAACCTCTATATTTCAAGGGCACGGAAGGTGCCATTGGCTTGATCCGTTGGATTGAGCGTATGGAATCTGTTTTCAGTCTTTGTGATTGCACTGAGAACAACAAGGTCAAATTCGCTGCTTACACCTTTCAGGAAGGTGCACTCACGTGGTGGAAAACCCACGCAAACTCTGTAGGCCTTGAGGTTGCAAATCGACTCCCTTGGGCCGAACTGAAGAAGAAACTGACAGAAAAATACTGTCCTGAAGAAGAGCTGCACAGGCTGGAGGAAGAATTCTGGCACCTAGCTGTGCAGGGAAATGATGTTGCTGAATATACCACCAAATTCCAGCAGTTTGCTTTACTATGCCCGAGTTAGGTTGAACCGGAAAGTAAGGGCATCAAAAGATACATCCGCGGACTCCCTGAGAGCATCCAGGGAAATGTCGCCTCATCCAAACCAACCACCACTGAGAGTGCCATTAGATTGGCCCACGAACTCATGGCCCTAGTTGTCAGCCGTGAGACCTCCAACACCTCATTCTCCAACAACAACAAACGCAAATCCACTGAACACCACCACAACTCAAACAAGAAAAACAACGCCATCCAAGTTTACACTACCAACTCTGAATCCAACCGCAGCTACACCGGGGACAGGCCTTATTGTCCCAAGTGTAACTATCACCACTTTGGTCAGTGCATGACCCCTTGCAACAACTGCAGGAGGTACGGGCATTTGACTAAGGATTGCCGAGCCCCCAAATCCAACAACAACCCCCTAACAAAAATGCCCAACAACCTAAGTCCTGCTATGAATGTGGGAACCCAGGACACTTTAGGGATACGTGCCCAAAATTGAAGAATAAGGGCAACAACAACAACAACCGCAACAACAACAACAATGCCAAAAGTAGCGCCTTTGTGATCAACTCAGGGGACGCCCGTCAAGACCCGAATGTGGTCATGGGTATGTTCCTCCTCAACAATTTAACTGCTTCTATTCTGTTTGATACTGGTGCCGATAGAAGTTTTATTTCCGATGAATTTTGCCCTCTACTTGACATCACACCTGTTGCTTTAGACGTTAAGTACACCGTAGAACTAGCAAATGGCAAGTTGATAGAAACCGATAGTGTGATACCTAATTGCACTTTAAATCTAGCCGACGAAATCTTCTCCATAGATCTTATGCCCGTTGAGATAGGAAGTTTCGATGTCATCGTGGGCATGGACTGGTTATCCAAACATCGCGCCGAAATCATTTGCCATGACAAAATTGTTCGCATACCTCTCACCGTCGGTAGAACCTTGGTCATACAGGGGGAGACCGGTGGGACGAGGCTTAACATCATATCTTGTCTAAAAACCCGGAAGTTTCTGAGAAAGGGTTATCCAGCAATCCTCGCGCACATCATGGAGAAAAAGTCGGAGGAGAAGCGACTTTAGGATGTTCCAATTGTTCGAGATTTTCCAGAAGTCTTTCCCGAAGAACTACCTGGTCTACCACCGCAAAGACAGGTTGAGTTCTCAATCGATCTTGTACCAGGTGCTGCGCCTGTGGCCCGAGCACCATACCGTTTAGCTCCGTCCGAACTTCAGGAGTTGTCCACCCAATTACAGGAACTCCTGGAACGAGGATTTATCAGGCCGAGTTCTTCACCTTGGGGAGCTCCGGTCCTATTTGTCAAGAAGAAAGACGGTTCTTTTCGAATGTGTATCGACTACCGAGAGTTGAACAAGTTAACTGTCAAGAACCGGTATCCACTTCCTCGAATCGATGATTTGTTCGACCAACTTCAAGGGTCGAGTTGTTATTCAAAGATTGATCTCCGATCCGGTTATCACCAATTGCGTGTTCGCGATGCCGACATTCCAAAAACCGCTTTCCGAACCCGATATGGGCATTACGAATTCCAAGTGATGCCATTCGGCCTAACCAACGCACCGGCGGTATTCATGGACCTTATGAATCGGGTGTGTAAACCTTACCTTGACAAGTTTGTCATTGTCTTCATCGATGATATCCTCATATATTCACGAAACAAAGAAGAACATGCGCAACACCTCAAAACGATTCTAGAACTACTTAAACACGAGGAGCTCTATGCCAAATTCTCTAAGTGTGAGTTCTGGATTCAAACCGTTCAATTCCTTGGTCACGTGATCGACAGTCAGGGAATTCACGTTGACCCATCAAAAATCGAGGCTATCAAAGACTAGCAAGCACCCACCACTGCAACTGAAGTACGTCAATTTTTGGGTCTTGCCGGGTATTACCGACGATTCATTGAAAATTTCTCCAAAATAGCTCAACCACTCACGACACTGACCCAGAAAGACAAAAAGTTTGACTGGACTGATAAACAAGAGTCGGCATTCCAACTCCTAAAACAAAAGCTTTGCAGTGCTCCTATTCTATCATTACCTGAGGGCACCGATGACTTCGTGGTATACTGCGATGCTTCTCATCAAGGTCTCGGTTGCGTGCTTATGCAACGAGACAAAGTCATAGCTTATGCTTCCCGACAGCTCAAGATCCATGAAAAGAATTACACCACCCACGACCTCGAGTTAGGAGCCATCGTTTTCGCCCTCAAAATCTGGAGACATTATCTCTATGGCACCAGGTGCACAATCTTTACAGACCACAAAAGTCTCCAACACATATTCGATCAGAAGGATCTCAACATGAGGCAACGTCGATGGGTCGAGTTGCTTACCGATTACGACTGCGAGCTCAAATATCATCCAGGCAAAGCAAATGTTGTTGCTGACGCCCTCAGTCGGAAAGAGCGAGTGAAACCACTTCGGGTTCGAGCCCTCAGTATGACTATTCACAACAATTTAAACATTCAAATTCTCACTGCTCAACTCGAAGCCTTGAAACCCGAAAATGTCAAAGATGAAGCCTTGCGGGGCATGGACAAACAATTCGAAATCAAACCTAACGGGATTAGGTATTTCTCAAACCGAATCTGGTTGCCTAAATTTGGGAACCTACGAGACTTGGTGATGGATGAAGCTCACAAGTCCAAATATTCTATCCATCCGGGGTCCGACAAAATGTACCACGGTATCAAGGACTTCTATTGGTGGCCGAACATGAAAGCTGAAATCGCCACCTATGTCAGCAAGTGCCTTACTTGCTCCAAGGTCAAAATCGAATACCAAAAACCTTCTGGTTTACTTCAACAACCCGATCTTCCTGAATGGAAATGGGAACAAATTGCCATGGACTTCATAACCAAACTACCCAAGTCAGCGAACGGTTGCGATACCATTTGGGTGATCGTGGATCGTCTCACAAAGTCTGCTCACTTCCTGGCAATCAAGGAATCCGACAAAATGGAACGCCTCACCAGAATCTATCTGAAGGAAATCGTGACCAAACACGGTGTTCCAATCTCAATTATCTCTGATAGAGATAGTCGTTTCACTTCACGATTTTGGCAATCACTTCAAAAATTCCTGGGTACTCGACTTGATATGAGTACCGCATACCATCCTCAAACCGACGGCCAAAGTGAACGAACAATTCAAACACTAGAAGACATGCTACGGGCCTGCGTAGTAGACTTCGGTGTAAACTGGGAAAAACACCTACCATTGTACGAGTTCTCGTACAACAACAGTTATCATACCAGCATTAAGGCTGCACCTTTCGAGGCACTGTACGGTCGTAAGTGCCGGTCACCTATCTGTTGGACCGAAGTTGGGGATAGTCAACTCACGGGTCCAGAAATCATTCACGAGACGACCGAGAGAATCATCGAAATTCAAAACAAACTCAAGGCCGCGCGTGATCGTCATAAAAGTTATGCTGACGTGAGACGCAAACCACTCGAGTTCCAAGTTGGGGATCGAGTACTACTCAAAGTATCGCCTTGGAAAGGCGTAATTCGATTTGGAAAACGAGGGAAGTTAAATCCCAGATACATTTGACCATTCGAGATTCTCGAGAGAATTGGTCCAGTAGCATATCGATTGCAGCTGCCATCCGAACTCAGCAGCGTGCATCCCACATTTCATGTTTCAAATCTGAAGAAGTGTCTGTCTGATGAGACACTTATCATTCCACTCGATGAAATTCGAGTTGACGAGAAACTTCACTTTGTTGAGGAACCTGCCGAAATCATGGACCGTGAGGTCAAACAACTTAAACAAAGTCGTATTCCCATTGTCAAGGTTAGGTGGAATTCGCGGCGCGGTCCGGAATTCACCTGGGAACGGGAAGACCAAATGCGACTCAAGTATCCTCAACTCTTCACTGACTCAACATCAAACACGACTTCAACATAAATTTCGGGACGAAATTCTTCTAACAGGGGGAGAATGTGACACCCGTCAAATTAGGACTAGAATTTAGTGCCTAATCAAGTTTTAATACATGTAATTAGTTATGTGTTAGGCTAATTAATGTATCAATTATTATATATATATTGTTGAATATATATATCTACACAATTATGCGGTTTGTTTAAATCGTTCGAGTTTCAAATCGAATGCATTTCGATTCAATTAAATACGGACGTTGGTGATGAAATTATTAATTATGTGAAATAATTTAATTCCACAAATAACTACTTTATAATATGTCGATAATATAATAGACACAGACGTTCTGTTTAAAACATTACCGAACTCTACAAAAATTCGACCAACCGACAAAACAAAAAGAAGTTATACTTATAACGTAAACACAAAGTATTTTATAAAATACTTCAACCAAAATTTTGGGTAATTATTTATATTTCAAAAACGTTTAAACGCAAAAACGAATATTTAACGTTCAAACGACCGTGAAAAACGAACACCACACGGAGTCATTCGCGTAGACTGAAAAAGGTGGGGATATCACCTCCCACCTTCTTCCTCTTTTCATTTATTCTTTTTCTTTCTCTTTCTTTCCTTCCTTTTCTCTCAACTACCATCCACCACCACCATATTCATCATCCTCCAAAAATCACCAAATTAACACACTAAACGACCTCGGATCTTCAAGCTTGTTTGGGACAAAGATTCACCACTTCACGATCTACACTTTCATCTTTTCGGATTTTCAATCCGACACTTTGTAAATTTCCGACAAAATCCCGACATCTTTCGATTTCTAGTATTTTTACGTTTTAGTTGTTTGTAACAACTTAGTATGTCCATAAAAGGGTTGGGTAAAAGTTTTGGACCGAACGGAAACCGAAAAACTCGTTTCGACACATTTTCCGGCCATCAGACCGTAACGTCGCATTTGGACCCAGATTTATGCGACGTCAACTTCAACGTCGCAAAACCCCTCGTGACGTCGCATGGTGCGACGTCAGTCACAAAGTCGCATTAAATTGCGACGTCGCGTATAGCGACGCCACCCACAACGTCGCATTAAATTGCGAAAGTCGCACATAGCGACGCCATGCTTAACGTCGCAGTCAGGGCCTGCGACGTCGCACCCAATGTCTCACCCAACGTCGCACCAACGTCGCACAAAACAGAAACTAGAAAACACATATTTTTACTAAGTGTCGAGACTCTAAATTTTATCACTTGATTTCACCTAAATTCAAGTCCAGATGCGTTTTTCCTTAAAGCAATATAGTAGAAATAAAAATTTTCCAAGCTGACCTGGCAGCTCGACCCCAGCCAGGGGCTGCCGCCCCTTGGACCCCGCTAACCAGGGGCGCTGCCCCCGGACCCCCGTACTTAGATTCCGTAAGCACATTTTTACATCAAGTGTCAAACTTGTACAACTTCAAAACGCTTACACGATACAACTTTTCAATCATAATGGAATTTACTTTTCAAGGATAACACTTCGAGTCATAATGAGAACATTGAAATATTTAAATTCCAACAATCACCAACGGACCGTACGCGTTTTCAAAACCTACTTCAATTCAATCAAACAAGTCGTTGTAACTTGTATCAATTCAATCAAACAAGTCGTTGTAACTTGTATCAATTCAATCAAACAAGTCGTTGTAACTTGTATCAATTCAATCAAACAAGTCTTAGTAACTTGTAACAATACAATCAACCAAATCGGGGTAATTTGGACATCAAGTTAAACAAACAATTTCAATGGTAGTCTTTCGAGATACCAGTACAATTAATAACAATTCAAGTGTCGTGGACACATTCAGGTTTCAAGACTTTGGACACCAAATTACGGCTAATTACTTCAAGTTTATTAAATTAAACACTTCAAGACTCAGGTGAGTTTCATGGCCCCATTTTCACTGCTTTTCAACTAGGGGTGTGATATTACTACTTTGATTTGTTTTACAAGTAGAACGCAAGTGCCAAACTTCAAATACTACATGAGTTTCAAGCTAATCAATTAAAGTCCTCTATAAGCATAGTCTCTAATATTTTAGCGTGAATGTTAGTATATGATATCATATGGGATTGACAATCCTCATCCGGGTTAGCACGCACTAACCGGTCAAACGGATGTATTAGCATTTGGGAAGACGAGTGTGGATTAGACACTCGTAGGAGGCATTTCAAGTTAGGTTTCCTTAATTGGACCTAGCGCTCAAGTTAAGCTCAGACTATGTGCTCATGGATTGTATAACTTTTATTTTGCTTAATTGCATTTTAAATTCAATATAAATCTTGCGGTTCTGACAACTATACATTGACATACAAACCTGTGAGCTCACCAGCGTTTTCGCTGACCCATTTTAGTATTTATCACAGGTACCCAGCAGTAGGTTGGCTGCATAAGCAGGGATTATTAGCTCGAGTCAGCATACATACAACTAGAGATTTGATTGCATTATTATATTTTGTAAATGTAATTATGCCATGTAATCTCTCAATTTCAGGAACCGAGCTAATGTAACATTGTTTTGATGTAAACGTTTACTTTATTTATACAAGTTTAAAACGACGCATATAGTGGTCGTTCATTATTATCTTATGTGCTTTGTATATTGATTAGTGACACCCAAATCGAGCTTCCGCAAATCAATCATATTTGGGGGTGTCACAGTAAGCTAGCCCAATGTGGTGGTTGAGGGGCATATTTGGTGAAGGAGCTGTAGTTGTAGGCTATAGCTTTATTTGTAGAGAATTGTTTGGCAAATTAGTTGTAGCCGTAACTTTGAAATATAAAATGACATAAAAGGACATCAATATTATAATAAATGATACACATTTGTAAAAGTAAATTTAACAAACAATATTCATTATATAAGTAACGTACTTATGATTGGATAACATTTAAGTCATCTTTTCTATAAAATTAAAACATATCTAAAGCCAATCGAAAACATAATATGCTTGTCATAAATCATTGTTGACGTGCATTCCATATTAAAATATAATAGTATGCCGTAAGATCTCAAAGTAATAACAATAACAATAATAATTAATAATACTGATAATAAATGAGTTTATATACGTTACCTTAATTTTCTCTTAATTTTCTTTTCCCACCATTCAGCATCGAAATTAATTGTCTTTGTAGACTCATTCCAACCTCCCCTTGTTGCCTTGTTTTTCAACCATATCCATAGATTATAGTCTTTTTTTCATGTTATCATACTTATTTTTCAGAGCTTTATCACTAAGGAACTTGTGATTAATAAGTTTCTCAAAGTCTGACTGAAGTTCGACCCATTTAAATGGAGAACTTCGACCATTTTTCTCGATGCATTTGTTCAAGAAGTCACATAATACCAAAACCATTTCGTTTGGGCAAGACTCTCTCTCTTTCTTCTCCGACACATTAGTTGGAGCCATCTTCTATCAACACAAACACTCAGCTACTACCTTTTACAACAACTAATTAGTAATTACCCATTATTGCAACTTATCTTTCTTTACATCTATTGCAAACTTACGTAATTATAACCTATAAAAAACATAAAGATAAATTGGCCAATATGATTAACCAAGACAACTATCAAAAACTTCCAATATGATTAACCAAGGCTCTCTTTCTTTCTTCTCCTACACTTTACTTGGGGTCATATTCTATCAATAGAATGTAAAGATCAAATGCATACATGTTACTGTTTTAATAATGCAACAAATTACTAATGTAACAAATTACTAATGGAGATACTAATGCTATGTTCTCCATAATTATATTACTGCAAATGAACATGAAAAAAAAATAATACATACACATTCATAATGTAAACCTTCACTACGTTCACACATAGAACAATCAATTTAATAATATGTATCGAAACAAACCAAATGGATATAAGACGCACATAGAACAATCAATTTAATAATATGTATCGACAATAATGATCAGTATTATAATATTTATATAGAATGCTACGAGGGAATAATAAATTACTTACAGGTGATAGGTGATGAATGTGAGGCACAACTGAGAAGTCCAGAATCGCAAATGGCATGCAGATGTGATAGAGAATGGATTATAATTAATTAGGGTTATGGTTATTTAGGTAATTTGATGCTCTAAAAGCTCCTCAATTGTCTGGAATGCTAGTTTGAGGAGCGTTAGGTTTTTGGGCTTTTAGTTGGATTTAAAAGCTAAAGTTTGTCCATACCAAACAAGGCTTTTATATTTTGAAGGAGCTTTTCATTTAAAACTAAGGGCTAAAGCTCCTAAAAGCTCCTCGCCAAACAGGCCCTAATACAGCTTGAAATGTTTTATTTTGAGAGAAAGCGAGAATATGTAAGGGGGAGAATGGAATACTTGTGTAAATGAGGGAAAAGTAAGGAAATGGAGGCAAACAAATCGAAGCTCTAAACAACTCGATAAACATTTATGGTTTTTGATTTACATTTACTATCTTAGGCCATACATTTTCTCATTGTGCTTACTAAAAAGTCAAACGAAAATAATATAAGCAGAACTTAAAGACCCAAACTTAAGCAAAGTGATCTGAACCCCAAAATGTTGAATGAATGGTTAGAGCACTCGGTGTGGGGAGGTTTTCGTCGACGTTCAAGGCCGAGAACGCCGTCGGACGGCGTTCTGCCGCACCGGGACGGCGTTCCCGCCGGCGTTCTCGGTAGCGTTCACCTCTCAGCGTCCGAAATCAAACGGCGAGACGAGCTGCGTTCATGGTTTCTTTTCTTGTTTCTTTTATTTTTGTTGTTTTATAAATTAAATATGGATGTATGGAATATGAAAGGAAATGTAGAAGAAGAAAGAATACACAAAGAAGAAATAATGGAGAAGAAGTTGGGTGGTTTTTTTTTGTTTTCTTTTTGTTTTATTATAAATAAAAAATAAACAAATGATTTTAGGGTTAAATATATTGGATTGGGCTTTTTATTTATAAGTTTTATTGGGATGGATTTTTTTGACTTGCAAAATTTTTTATTTGTTTTAATGAATTAGATATATTATTTGATTTATTTGTTTTTAAAACGTTATTTATTTAATTTATTTGTTTTTTTATATATTGATTTATACAATTATCTTATTTAAAAAAATCAAATAAAACAAATAATAAAAAACTCCAGAACACTGTCCAGAACACTGTCCAGAACACTGTGAATTCAGTTTCACCACACCACAGAATCCTCACTTTCAACATTCTCCAGAACACTGTCCAGAACACCGGTTACCACACCCCGTGCTCTTAATGAAGCAACGAAGATACCATTAGACAGGGCATAACTTTCAAAAATATTGTTATAGTCAGAGGCCATAATATATTTTGTTGGGTTTATTGTTTAGTTATGTATTAAACTTTACACTTTTTACTATTGTATCAGTCGAACTTTTAAAACTTCTATTATATGTATTGAACTTGTAAATATCATCTTTTGTATGTAAACTATCCTTTTAGGGTAAGGCCAAAATAAAAAAATTTCCTTTTTGGCCTTACCATACAAGGAAAGTATGCATACAATAAACGATATTTACAAGTTCAATACATACAATAGAACAAATAAAAATATGTCTCATACAATAGTAAAAAGTGTAAAGTTTAATACATAACGAAACAATAAACCCTATTTTGTTAGATAACTTCATAATAATTGAGCTTCCAATTTACAAGCTTGTTTGGATAATGAATTTAACTTTCTTCTTTTTTTGGTGCAGATGAGAACTTAATTCACTAGAAAACTTGGGCAAAACTTCCATTCAATTGGGAGTTCCAATTGAATATGGAACTTAGTTTGGAAGCTCAACACATATACGACTGCGACTTAAATGAAATTTGATATGGAAGAAGACCTCGAAAGTACTTAAGGCTATACACATATATAGCTCATTTTTATAATGTAGAACTGATTCTTACCAGACATGCCAAACTGTACGTGGTCCAACTAGCTGGCTTATACAAGTTTGATACTATGTGAATGCAAGAACATATATAATATAACTGTTAGTCATCAAATTTTATGATGATTAATGTGTTTGGAATTTGTAGCGGAAACATCCAACTAACTACTAAACAATGAAATCTTGTAATCTCGTAGGTAGAACATATTATCATTGATACGCTATTTGTAGATTACATAAGAACTCTAGAAACCCCAATAGACCCTAGCCCAATTTATAAAATTGGCTTGGGCCATACTGATTTATAGAATTATTTAAAGAATAAGCAAAATATGTAATCTCTAGAAGTATAAGGGTGTAAAGTGTAACTTATGTTTAAACTTCAGTATTAGCCGCTTAAAAGTGGTTACAGGTTATTAAGCATAGATTACTGAGTTAATTAGCTTATTCTTGTATATAACAGTTGTAATCATTTTCATTTCTTTAATTAATGAAATCTTTTCACATACAAATCGCTTCCGTTTGATATGGTATCAGAGCACATGGTGCTTCGATTCTAAATACTACGTCAATTTTTTGCCCTAATTTTATGTACGATCATATTTCTATTGATTGATTGTTGAAATCACAAATTGATCGATCATTTGTTGATCTTGTGGTTTCATATGAAGACTTAGGGTTCCAATTTCATAGAATTGGCGATTCCTGATCCTAATTCGGCGTCTAATTTTGGAAATGATGCGAACGCTCAAAATACGGTGAATGATCCTCTTCATTTGGCTAGTTCGGATCATCCAGGAATGATGCTCACTAATACACCGTTTAATGGTGGTAACTTTCTCGGTTGGAGTCGAACAATTAAAACGGCGCTTGGAGCTAAGTTGAAGCTAGGGTTTATTGATGGAACTCTTACTAAACCTGTTATTACAGATCAGAATTTTCAACGATGGACAAGATGTGATTACATGGTGATCTGTTGGATCTTGAACTCAATGATTGTTGAACTTTCAGAATCTTTCTTATAAGCATAGTCTGCTTGTGGTTTATGGAAGGAACTCGAAGAAAGATATGGACAGAGTAATGGTCCACTTATCTACCAGGTTGAGAGGGAATTGAGCAAGGTTACACAAGGTAGTCTTTCTATTGCTGCTTATTACAATAAACTGAAAAGGTATTGGGATGAATTGCATAGTCATAATGGTATTCCTATGTGTAGTTGTGGAAAAATGAGAGAGTGTTCATGTGAAATTACTGAAAACTTTCTTGAAATTGAAAGTAGATCTAGACTCATGCAGTTTTTGATGAAGTTGAATGATGAATTTGAACCTGTTAGGAATCAAATTTTGTCTATGGATCCTTTGCCAAATACTCCGTATTAATTAGGCTTACTACACAGTGCAGCAAGTTGAGAAACAAAAATAGGTCACACATCAAGTTCTTGGTCCTACTGCTTTCTTTGCTAATTACAATAGCAAAAGTAGTGCTGGAAATATTGGATTTAAAAGGATGAATAAAGATGTTAAGGATGATAAGAAATGTTCATAAAGCAATCAGGAAGGGCATGTTTATGAGCAATGCTTTGAGAGAATTGGTTATCCAGAATGGTATAAAGGAAAGAAAGGAAGTAAAATGGCAGCACATGTGTCTTCTGATTTTAGTCCTTTTATGCAGAAAGATACACCTTTTAATATGGAGTATGAGAGTGAACTTAATGATGGAAGAGTTGATTTCGATAAGAAATTGGTGAATGCAGTGTGTCAAGAAATGACAAGGATGTTCAAAGGTAAACCTATGGAACATGGTAATGATGGCTATGCTAGTACTTCTGAGGGTAAACCTCATGCAGGTATAACATTTTATGCTACTAAACCTCATACTGGCATGTCTTTCCAAGCTTCTTTGAAAATATTGACCACTGCTCATAGTGATTTCAATATTGAAAAAGATTGGATTGTTGATACTGGAGCACCAGATCATATGTCTCCATATATTCACTCTTTTCAGTCCATTAAAGTCCTTAAAAGACCAATAAAAGTAAAGTTACCAGATGGTACAAGTAAATGGGTTACCAAAGTAGTACAAATTCAACTCAATTCCAAATTAACTCTATCTGATGTTTTCTATGTTCCAGATTTTAAAATAAATCTTTTGTCAGTAGGAAAACTACTCAAATCTTAGTTTCTTATAGCTATTTTCTTTCCTACATGGTTTGTTTTTTAGGACCCTTCAATTAGCCAAGTAATAGATGTTGGAGAAGGGTTCAATAACCTTTACATCTGCAAACCAATTACATCAGTTCTCAAAAAGGCTTGTTTTCTAGTTTTGTCTTCTTTTGTTAATTCAGTTGTTCATTGTAATTCTGCTGATGTATCATTGTTTCATTCTAGACTTGGTCATACCTCAGTTTCAAAACTTGTTCATGTTAATGATTCTAAACATGTAAATGTTTCTGAATTTTTCTGTGATACTTGTATGGTTGCAAAAACCCATAGATTACCTTTTCCTATTAGCAATACTAGATCAACTATTCCTTTTGATTTGACTCATGTTGATCTATGGGGTCCATATAAGACCCCTACTCTTAATAGTGCTCACTATTTCTTTACAATAGTTGATGATTACACCATATGTACTTGGACTTATTTGTTACACTCTAAGAATCAAGTATTGTCCATTTTGTCTAGTTTTCTTTCTTACATTGGTACTCATTTTCATGTGAAACCTAAGTTTTTAAGGTCTGATAAAGGCACTGAAATTGTGAATCATGCTTGTATACAACTGCTTAAAACTCATGGCATCATTCATCAAAGGTTTATGGTTTATGCACCTCAGCAAAATGGGATAGTTGAGAGAAAACACAAGCATTTATTGGATACTGCTAGAGCCCTTAAGATACGTGCCAATTTACCTTCAAAATTTTGAGGTGATTGCATACTTGCTGCCATTTACTTAATTAATAAGATGCCAATAAAATTTTTGGATTGGAAAACTCCCTTTGAAATGTTGCATAAGGAGTTGCCAGATTATAGTCATTTAAGGACTATTGGTTGCCTTTGCTATGCTGTTGTAACCAGACCTCACAAAGATAAGTTTGAGCCAAGAGGGGTTAGGTGTATGTTCATTGGGTATCCACCTGCTCAGAAGGGATATAAATTGTATGATCTTCAAACTCATGAGGTTTTTTGTAGCAGAGATGTTATTTTTAAGGAAAACATTTTAAAGATGTTTCTTCAAAATAACATTCATCTATTCCTGGTGCTATTCCTCAGCCTTTATATTCTGATGATGATGATACAGAGGTTTCTAGTCCTTCAAATCATTCAACTGATCATGCAGAGTCTTTTACTCCTTCTATTTCTACATCACATGAAAGAACCTCACCTCATGTACATGGTCCTGCTACTAGTTCTATTCCTGATTCTACCTTACTAAGAAGATCAACCAGGGTTTCAAATCAACCTATTTGGTTAAAAGATTTTGTTTTACCAAATAAAAAGAATGATATAGCCTCAGTTAATACTGTTTGTTCTATTCAACCCACTTATCCTTTGTTTCATAAACATGATTTTGACCCATATCATGTTGATTATGTGGCTTCTTTGTCTCATGTTCTATCTTCTGTGGAACCTTCTAATTACTCTCAAGTAGTATTACATGATGGATGGGTGGAGGCTACGAATAAAGATCTTAAAGCTTTGGAAGAAAATGAGACTTGGCAACTTCCTACTTTACCTTCACATCATAAGGCTATTTCTTCTAAATGGGTTTATAAGACAAAATATAACCCAGATGGTTCCATTGGAAGGTTGAAAGCTAGATTAGTCATAAGAGGTTTTAATCAAAGGGAAGGAATAGATCATAAGCACACATTTTCTCCTGTGGCAAAGGCTGCTACTGTAAGGGTGTTAATAGCAATTGCTACAGCTAAACAGCGGCCTTTACACCACTAGATGTAAATAATGCTTTTCTTCATGGATATGTAGAAGAAGATATCTACATGGAACCTCCAGAGGGATACAAGAAGGCATTGCCAGGTCAGGTTTGCAAATTAAACAAATCTTTGTATGGGCTCAAACAAGCTTCTAGGTAGTGGAATCAAGAATTAACCAAATACTTAATGTCTTTAGGATTTGTTCAGTCCAAACATGATTATTCATTGTTTGTTAAGGCTACTGCTACAAGTTTTATTTCTGCTCTTGTCTATGTGGATGGCATTTTGATCACTGGTGATTCAGAAAGTGAAATTCAAGCACTTAAAACTACTTTGGATGATAAGTTTACCATACAGAATTTGGGATTAGCTAGATACTTTCTTTGAATTAAGTTGTGCAAAACTGATAATCGTACATATTTGCACCAAAGAAAGTATATCTTGGATCTACTGAAGGATGCAGGTCTCACTACTAGAGCCTACTAATTCACCTATGCCACAAAATTTGAAATTATCATTGGAGAAAGGTTCCCTTTTATCTGCACCAGATGCATAGAAGAGATTGGTTAGGAGGCTGTTATATCTGTCTATGACTAGACCAGATATATCCTATACTGTTCAACATCTTAGTCAATTCATTTCATCTCCAAAAGAACCACACATGCAGGCTGCTTTACACCTTTTGAGATATCTCAAAGGTACTATTTCAAAAGGCTTGTTTTATCCAGTACAACCAAATTTAAAGGTTGCAGGATTCTCATATGTAAACTGGGCTTCTTGTTTAATGACCAGAAAATCCTTGACTGGCTATTGTATTTTTTTTGGGTCATTCATTAGTCTCATGGAAAACCAAGAAACAAGTGACTGTTTCTAGATCTTCCACTGAAGCAGAATATAGAAGCATGGCTACCACTACTTGTGAGTTAGTTTGGTTATCTTATCTTCTAAAGGATCTTCATATCCCTGTTCACATTCCTATTACTTTATTTTGTGATAACAAGGCAGCTCAACAAATTGCTGCCAATCCTTGTTTTCATGAAAGAACAAAGCATCTGGATATACACCGTCATTTTACAAGGGATAAAGTTCAAGATGGGTTCTTACAAAAAGCTTACATTCCTACTCATTTGCAGCTTGCAGACTTAATGACAAAAGCTTTGGGTCACTCACAACATTCTTTTCTGGCTGGAAAGTTGGGTTTCACATATCTTCCAACATGAAGGGAGGATATAGAATTATTTAAAGAATAAGCAAAATATGTAATCTCTAGAAGTACAAGGGTGTAAAGTGTAACTTATGTTTAAACTTCAGTATTAGCCGCTTAAAAGTAGTTATAGGTTGTTAAGCATGATTAGTGAGTTAGTTAGCTTATTCTTGTATATAACAGTTGTAATCGTTTTCATTTCTTTAATTAATGAAATCTTTTCACATAAAAATCGCTTCCGTTTGATATGATTTTAACCTAAACTATATTCTAATACTAACGATATCTAATTGTTAGCAAAAAAAAACTAGAACTAAACAACGTTCGTGTAATAGCGTTATACCCACAAACAATAAACGGATAATTAAAACCAAGCAAACAAGATAAATGAAAAATACGAATACAAATATTTAACGTAGTTATGTCCAATCTCCAACTTGAAGATTGGTTTAGTCCACGGAGCCAAACCAAGAGTTTTTACTATTATCTTGAAGACAACAATGTTGACTACAGCTGCCCCCTAAAAATATGGAAAAAAAATAAAATGTTTACGGTTATTAGTGACAGTTTAGGAGTTTTGCTCCCCCAAGATGAGAAAAAAAGAAGAAAAAAATTGCCCCTATTTAAAAATTCTAGCTCTGCCCCTAATTGACTGCCAAAATATTGCAACTCGAGCTGAAAACCGCCGGAAGTAACTAGACGTGTACCTGCATGTAGATATAAAGAGAACACGGTAATGTGAACTATTAAATGAACAACGGTGGTTTGGTGATGATGGGATGATGGTTACTTTCTCAAAAAAGAAAAGGTGCAGTTGGTAAGCCTAAGAAACAAAAAAGGACCACATTTGATAGTGATTCTAGCACATTTTAACAGTCTAGGTTAGATTTAACGGAGGAAACTCCATAGTGATAAATTTTGAGTTTTTGAGTTCAGAACCAGAAAACAAAGTTGAGAAACGGAGAGTTTAAAACCGAGTAAATCACAGTAGACCATTTATGCAACTAACTCGATAAGTTGTTATATATGTTAGAAAACCCATAAGAAAATACATTAATTGTTAAAGTATGCCATCTAAAATGTACGGAAATCAAAGATTCTCAAGTGTCTCAACTCTCAACACATTATATTATACTAGCATAATGCCCGCGCAATGCAGCGGAGTAAAAACTTATGAGAATTTAATATAAGTATATATGTTAATAATTTCATTTAGGTTTTTCAAAGACTAATAATAATGTTTGGTGTTATAATCCAAGTTTTTGTATAATAGATAATGAATATGTTTTTGTAAAGATGGTTTGTATTAACTTTTTGTAAGTATCTGGTCTAGTTGCAGAGTCTCCAATTTCTACATAGCGCGTACAATATATAGATGTATATTTATGAAAATAATTGTATTCACTTTCAAATTCAACTTTGCATATACTTACTACAGATAGATCTAATGAGGGTAATTTAGTAATAAAAAAAATTAAGAGTTTTAAGACTCAACACTTGACACTCTTTATAAGTAATTATAGATATTATATTATTTATATAATGAAAGTTGAAATAAGACATTAATTATCTTATACATCGTGTCTACAGTTTCATGCGATCCTTGGAGATTCTTCCTAGATTATGCAATCCTATTCTGACTTTCTGTTTTCAATATCAAAACTGTTATCTTAATTTTTATCTATTGATGATTGATAGGATTATCATCATCAAAAATACTACCCCCGTCTCAAAATTATTGTTTAGTTTTGACTTTCTGAAGTTTTTCTTTTTCAACTTTAACCTTATATATTTTTGTTTATATTATATAATACTTGATGAAAATTATACCAATGAAAATACATTTAAAACCAATTTATTCATATATTTTGCATCAAGTATTATATAACACAAACAAAAATATCTAAGGTCAAAGGTGAAAAAGAAAAATTTCAGAAAGTCAAAACTGGACAATAATTTTGGGACGGATGTAGTATTTTAAATTCAATAACAACAAATTGTTGATATTATTACTCACTCCGTTCCAATCTTGAGACAGAGGGAGTAATTCGTTTCCATTTCTACGCATTTTTAGTAATCAGGTGACTTGCAAAAGCCGGAAATTTGAATAATGAAGTAAAACGATTTTATCAAAACAAATGTTAATTAATTGTTGTGGTATCTTCTATCTCGTTCATTTTTCTCATATATAAGAGTATTCGTTATCCACTTGATCCAAGATCATAGATTTAATCTACAACTAATCTCAATAAAACCTTAATCATGTTTATCATTTCTGTGTCCTTCAATTTATATGATATGGCAACTTATATCCTATAAGAAGACGGATGGAATTAAACAACATTATTAAATTAAGACAACAATATAAAAAAAAAATACGGAAAAAGATAGGAGTAGACACTCCTATTGATCCTGCTATGATTTAATGTATATTGTATATTTAGTGCTTAATTAATTTGTTGTTTGTATTATGTATCAAATAAAAGTGTGTTGTTGCTCTTTGTGAAGATTAGTTACACGATGTGCCCTAAAAAACAACATTATTGATTTAGTAGAAAAGGTATAAAAGGAAAGGAAGAGTGAGAGACCAAAGTCAAAGCCATCACAAAAGTTTCATCTTTGAGGATTCGATCGAATCTCTTCAGATTTTTCTTCAGATTATATAGTAATAATAACCTGTCTTAACTTGATTCCATATCTTTTTTGAAGAAAAAAATAATATATATTCATAAGGATCTTATAATTTGTCTTGAAATTTATAGGGTTTATTGTTTCGTTATGTATTAAACTTTACGCTTTTCATTGGTATAATATTTATCATGTATTATATAACATAAACAAAAATATATAAGGTCAAAGTTGAAAAAGAAAGACTTAAAAAAGTCAAAACATGACATTTTGGATGGGACGGAGGGAGTAGTAGATTTATTATGATCAACGTAAGGTGAGAAATCATAATTTTGTGGTCAATACTGAAGCCTTTACTAACACACACACAACAAAAACTCCAACCAAATGGCAACAACATAAATTGTCAATGGATATTTGGAGGTACGCTTTATCATGTGGTTCAGCAGCCATTTGAAATTTTATTAGCGACATATAGGGACATGCATGCTTGTGTATAGTACATACGTACGTCGTAACTAGGTTGCTATATATGGATCACGACCTAGCTAGCTAGGAACCTTATTATATTTATTAATAAATTAAAAGTGATTATGCACCCCGTCGTAGGTTGTTATCACATATCTTGATTTAATAGAAAAGGTCTAAAAGGAAAGGAAGAATGAGAGACCAAAGTCAAAGCCAATACAAAAGTTTCATCTTTGAGGATTCTATCGAATCTCTCCAGATTTCTCTTAAGATTATATAACCTGTCTTAACTTGATTCCGTATCTTTTTTGAAAAAAAAAAAATATTCATAAGGATCTTATTGTCTTGCACTACATATATAAATAGAATCTACGTATATATTTCATTCTAGTGGAATTTAAAAATTGCATCTCTTATTTTTGGATTTAAATAATATTGGAATCTCTATATTATTATTATAGCAAACAGCTGAGTTAATAAACAAATCTTTTGTTTTACTTTGTGAAATTGTTTAACAATTTTACTGGACTATTGAATTGTTCGATTGAAATACTTAATTAACTAATTAAATCCATAAGTTAAGTGACCTGATCTACATTACAAGATTCATAAGTTCAATAACATAATCAAATTCATCATATGTTAAGTAAATTCAATTGAACAAATTAAAATAACTTATTTAAACATTTATTTATTCACCTTAAATAAATCTATCTATTTGCATGATTTTGATAATACAAACATAGTAAAATGGGTAGTTTGGTTGAACACATTAAAAGTCTTGTAACTTATTTATACATTTATTTATTCACCTTAAATAGATCTATCCATTTGCATGATTTTGATAATACAAACATAGTAAAAAGGTAATTTGGAGAGTACCCCTGTGCCCTAATCCTCGTACCACATTTCAATGGTACGTATCCATCTTACTCACAAGGAGCATCAACGCCGGACAAATTACATTTCCACAAATCACCCACATATGCTGAGACACGGATTAGAAACCCTGACCTATAAGTCACATATGTAAAATATGAGTGTTTACGCTGGCTGTATACTTGGAAATACCATATTGGTTAATACAAACATAGTAGATATATTATAATCAACGTAAGGTGAGAAATCATAATTTTGTGGTCAATAGTGAAGCCTTTACTAACACACACACAACAAAAACTCCAACCAAATGTCAACAACATATATTGTCAATAAATATTAGGAGGTACGCTTTATCATGTGGTCCACCAGGGGCGGATTTAAGAAGGAGCAAGGGGGTCAGAGGCCCCCAATGACCCAACAAACTTTAAGGTAAATGTATATATTTTTTGGGTTATGCCCTCTGTTAAGGAAAAAAAATGCCCCCGGTTGAAGAATTTTCTTTTACTTAAGTGCATAAATACCTTATATAATTAACAAATACTCCGTATGTAATAATGTAACATAAAAAAAAGAAGCAGCAGCTTGAAAGTGGTTTTATATGGAGGAAATGGGTTTGGTGGGGAATTTGGGAAGAAGATGAAGAAGATGCCCAAAGACAAAAAGATGTACGTTTCACATATAGTTTTCTGAAAAGATCCCTCCTACTATATATAAAGTGACACTTTATGCCCTCAAACTTTATATTCTCACTCAATAAATTCACAATTTAAGATTTGTAGTTTAATAATGTCTCTCTTTTTTTAATTATAATTAATAATTAATTTAATGAAAGCCCTTTAAATCACCAATTGTATTTGACATCATTTATAAATATATAAACTTTACAAGTCTACATGATCTCTAACTTTACGAGAGCCTGTCATTATGCGATTTATAGATTACCATTAAGCTTTATGAAAGTTAAAACGATTAATATAATTAGATAAGAGACATATTTAAGGTTGAATAAACTTACACCATTTGTTATCTTATATTCCGACTAACATGTAGGTTGTCTTATAATAACTTTTATGTAGTGTTTTTAGTAAGTTACATACAATTTATTGTAATTTTTATGTCGTTTACTCATTTATGCTACTATTGTTGAACTTATCTAGCATTAATTATAAGAGTTGGTTGGAAATTGTTTTCATGCCACCATTATTATTTTTTTAAAATTTCAACATCATTATTATAGTCTAACACAACAAAATAAAGTGTACGGTTTAGAATTTTTTTGCCCACACTGAAACAGATTCCTGGATCCGCCACTGCATGTGGTTCAGCAGCCATTTGAAATTTTATTTGCCACATATAGGGACATGCATGCTTATATAGTACGTACGTACGTACGTCGTAACTAGGTTGCTATATATGGATCACGACCTAGCTAGCTAGCTAGCTAGGAACCTTATTTAATTTATTAATAAGTTAAAAGTGATTATGCACCCCGTCGTAGGTTGTTATCACATATCTTGAATCTTCTACGTCTCTCTCTATTCTTTTCTTCACATTGCATCCTAAGCTCGAGCATTTGTAGTAGTTCCTGTACGTGTAAATATATAATCATAATCATAATCATATATAATTAAATCATCCTGTTATATATATATAGAAGCTAACTATTATTATATATACGGATCGGAGTACATGATATATATACAAACAAAGAAAGTAGTAAGAACACTAATAGTTAACCATAATGGTAGAACATTATTTTCAAATCTCTGTAATGATGATGAATAAATGTATAATATCTATGTAGAAAATAGACTAGATTTAGTGACATGTCTAATTATGCATGTTAGTTAGTTATACAAAGTTAAGGATATAATAAGTACTATCGATCTGTTGTGGAAGTCGACGACTAAGATATAACATGGGTAAAAGAAACTCCAGAGCTAGCTTCATAACCTTAATTACACATGTTCAGTAAACTCGATATATCTTCATCCTTCGTACCCACAACACCTGGACTACATTCATGAATTCTGATTGGAAAATCCAAGAATCAAAGGGCGCCTTTATCGACGCATGAGGGGACTTACGAATATATTGCTAACCGTTGTTGAAATACCCACTCAGAGCGTGCCAAGTGAATCCTCCTACTATTTAGGAAGGAATATTCGATTAACATTGTCTATAACAAAGGCAGATTTGAAAGTATGTTAAAATTCCTTACTAGTTATGATCTTTGTGTGTGAATTTGAAAAAGGTACAGTTGAGTCACTGAGTACCAATTATTTTATGTATTAAACCAGAAAGTACAACTTGAGAGACTGTTACTCGTAATTCAGGGTTGATGTGATTTATGTTTTGGCTAATTTAATTCCGCAATCAATCGATCAGCGTGTAATTCTTTTATTTCGAAATATCTACCATGTCCTAGGTAATATGTTTACATCTTGGTTCAATTTGCTATTTGATTGAGAATTCTGCTTGCAAAATATTGAACAAATCAAGTGTATTTACACTCTCTACTCTTAGAACTCAAGAAGCGATGTTAATCAATCTACTTCATCATTAGTAAGGGCACTCCCAACGACCGGTTTGCCAACTGATTACTACATCCGTCCCAAAATTATTGTCCAGTTTTGACTTTCTGAAGTCTTTCTTTTTCAACTTTGACCTTAAATATTTTTGTTTATGTTATATAATATTTGATGAAAATTATATGAATGGATTGAGTTATAAATGTATTTTCATTAGTATAATTTTCATCACGTATTATATAACACAAACAAAAACATTTAAGGTCAAAGTTGAAAAAGAAATACTTCAGAAAGTTAAAACTGGACAATAATTTTGGGAGGGAGGTAGTATTTGTTTGGTGCCATCCGTTCAACCGGTTGCCAACCACTTGCTCCCCAAACCAGTTTACCGATTACAAATCGGTTTGAAATGTGGACCCACATGCTTTTTTTTGTTTAGTGTATAGAAATGGTGGTATATTGGTAAATGTGAGGCCTAGAAAAATGAAGTGGTTAATCATTGATGACAGTGGGTAATCAGTTGTGAATCAGTTAGTGGAAAGCTGAGGAAGTGGTTAAATAATGGTTGGGAGTGCCCTAAGTACTTCAATCTAAGTTCTAAAACTACATGTTTGATAATCCTCTTTTGGTAACAACTCAAATTAAATTATCACATTTAATTAATTATCATCTATACAATTATTTGTGAATGACACATTGATCGACGATAAATATGATCCAGATCAGCATTAATTTTTTTATCTAAACTATATTAATGATTGTTAATTACTTCATGCATGCAAAAACACATGAAATTATAGGTCGTGGTTATATATACCTTGGATAAGGACTACTTTTAACCTTCTTCTTCCCATATTTTCGCCATTTATATCCATCATCTACCACCTCAAGCTTCGTCTTCATACGAAGCGCAAGCTTCATTCCCGCCTGCACCCTTTCTCTCATGACTTCATGCCTATATATACGTTTTGCAAGAAAAACTTTAATACTAGATGCATGTATAACAATTGAGAACCAAACAAACGCAAAAATCAAGGTTCATTAGTTGTATGTCATGCATATTTGATTTGACTCTTGAAAAACAATATGGATCCAGTATATAAGTAAATAAATTCAACAAACACTTGCATTTGAAAATTGTCCGATTGTGACGTGAAAGAAACGTTAATGGAATTTCGTGATATTTTAGTACTTGAATCTGCATCAGCAGATGTGATCGTTTCTTGCATGACCGGATATTGATCATGTGTGCTACAATAGGTTGCAAAATCCATACTACTATAATCTTGGTAAGTCCTAGTCTCCCCATCTGTGACCAGATTTTGGTGATCACTTGTATGATCATTTGTGTCTTGGTAACCGGTTTGATTGATCATATCATAATCCATTATATCATCAAAATCAAATTCGCACATTTGATCATCGTTGGTGTCAATAGGGTAGTAAAAAGGAGAAGAAACATGGTTTCCAGTTTGTTGGTGGGAATGAATAAAGTTTGTTGTTGGCGCAAAGGAGGGAAACATGATGGAATATTGTGGAGAAGGAAATTAATCAAGAGACTAATTGAAAAGACAGATGTTGATAAATGATGGGATGCATGTTAGCTCTATTTATAATGTTCCTAATTAACAATGGGCGGTTTGATGTGTGACCCGTGACACACGATAATGTGTATTTAATTAAGTCGAAATTTCTTTAAATATTAGCATTTACATTTAATACTCATTAATTCATAATTTTATGCACATATTTATTACAAATTCAGATACTCAAAAAAATTGCAAGTTCATTAAATACACTTTAACATGTATCACGGGTACACATTAGCAAAACCCTATTACCTTAACTAATCAGTGATCTTTCCTTAGCACCTTCCTTCAAAGAACATGAGGATCGTATATCAAAGGAAAGTGCGATATAACCTGATTTCTTCATTACATAATTATATTAATTACATTATTACGTTAGGAAGTCTATATATGTTAGCAGACTTTGTTGTTCGTTATCCATATATTTAGAGACCACAGGTCAACTTGCGTTTGATCTTGACGTACTATTCACTTTTAAAATATGTAAATCAAGTAACTCTCTTCCACCAATTCAATCCATTGTAGTAGAAGTTCATCATTGAAGATGCCGGCCTAATGGGGTTTGTCTGGTTTAGAATTGAAGCGATGCTAACAAGTGTTGATCTATGTTCGATTTTCTTTATAAAATAAAAAATTGTGTATCAATCTAAAATGAAAAGTTTTATCATCTTCGTTATCGAAATGGACCACTGTTACAAATTAGTTTATTCCATATGTACATTTTCCAATTATATTATATGTCAAAATGGAGGTTCATGACAGAATAGCTTCGGGTTTTGAGTTATATAATGATTAGATTAGATAGGGACGAAAGGTTGAAGTACGATGAAAAACTAAGACGTGTATTAGAAAGTACATTAGAGATCAAATGACAAAATCGAAAGTATTTAATGAACCCTTGAATCAGTATGTGAATTTTTGGTTATGTATATATAGTAATACACAACCCAAGAAGGTTCATGTTCTTAGGTTTATAGCCGAACTTTAGTAATGTTAAAAAATAATCTGTCGTAGTCTAATACATATATTGACCCGACGTTAATCTAAATATCTAATATTATAGGCTTATAGCCGAACTTTAGTAATGTTATAAAAAAAAAAAAAAAAAAAAAAAAAACCATCACTGCGTCATTTGTTCACACGATTTATTGATGTAAGGACAACATTATTAATTACATCATCAATGCACAAGTACAATATCTTTAACGCACATTTATATCGTAAGCAAAGGAAAAATGTGAATATGCCAATCACCTTCCTATAAAAAAATGATTGGTATATTTACAAAATAGACTTGAAAATGTGATTGTTGATGTGTCAAAATGAATAGTAAATACAAGGAGCAGGAAATTAATGTCATATTTAAGACACCTTAAGGTCCTATTTTTTTATTTTTTGAAAGACTAACAGAAATCACCTAGGTACTCCGTATGGGGAGACCCAATGACTAAGTCTCCATATACTGGCCCAATCCAGCCGTACGGAGCCCTTTAAGCGCCCCTAGTTACTCCAAATCCGGGAAAAATCCACTAATCCGTCCGCCCGAAGGCACGACAACGAATTAATGGTAAAACCCGCTGGCCTCAAGGATCGAACCTGGGTTTCCCAGGTCTCCTATCATTGACCCCCAAGCCTCTGACCAGTTGAGCTGGACATCATTGGCATATGGAAAGTTAGAACTTCAAGTTTGTCATATTTGATTCGCATATGTTTTTGAAGAACTTCAAGTTTGTCGAAGGAATTGGAATATGGAAAGTTAGAATTTGATGTAATTAGAATCTCAATGAGTTAGAATCTGTCATATTTGATTGACAAGAATTTGAATGGAAATCGAATTGATGATAATAATAATAATAATAATATGAATAAAAGAATTAATAAAATAAGTTTAATGTTAATATTATTTTATTAAAATTAAAATATATTATAAAGTAATATTAAAAACCTATTAATTATATAATAAAGTTATTATATATATATATATATATATATATATATATATAATTAATATTAATAGTAAAATAAAATTAACTATTGATTATTTAGGTATATAAATAATTTCATATAACAAGTATTAACATTCAAAGGTTACATTATAGAATTCTTTAAAAAAATATAATTTTAATATAGTTTTATATTTTATATGATATAACATTAAAATCTAAAGATAACATTAAAATAATATATAATTAATTATAAAAGAATTTTTAAATCAACGATCTGAATTCCAATGAAATTGTAAACATTACATCCAATATGTTAAATAACATGAATTTCTTTGTTTAATGGAATTTGAAGGATTTCAATTCTTCTTTACGAATCAAACACAATACACTGGAAGTTGAATTCCATTTTGCCAACCAAATAGGATATGAAATCGAATTCATATTTCCATTCAATAAGATTCCTATGAATTAAGCCTCATGGGAGGGAATTTGTAAATATTCGTAGTTGTATATAATAATCGTGGGTATGTGGTGTAGATTTGTCTTTTTTAAAAATAAAAAATAAAAAGATTCCTATGAATCATGTGAAATCAAACAGGACCTAAATGGATTACCTTCACTTATAAATCTATGTATCATTGCTTTATTGACAAACTATATGTATAATATATATATATATATATATATATATATATATATATGTGTGTGTATATATATATATATATATATATGTATGTATATATGTATGTGTATGTATGTGTATGTATGTATATGTATGTATACATATATATGTATATATATGTATGTATATATGTATATATATATACATATATACATACATATATATACATATATACATATACATGTATACATACATATACATACATATATACATATACATACATATATATACATATATACATATACATATATATGTATATATATACATATATACATACATATATATACATATATACATATACATGTATACATACATATACATACATATATACATATACATACATATATATACATATATACATATACATGTATACATACATATACATATACATATATATATATATATATATATATATATATATATATATATATATATATATATATATATATATATAACAAGAAAGTCCTAACTTAACTAAAAATTGGCACGGTGCGATGCGTCAAATCAAAACATAAGAAATTTGTACTTTCTAAGTGGAAACTATGATACTTCTTTTTATACCCAAAATCAATATTTTATACTATGTTGTTTTTGGAATTGGAAGGAACGTTGATATTTAGAGTATGGTCGGTCCACTTGAATGAACCGAGTTATCGCTTTATATTTTAAGGAACCTTCCCTTTGTATTTAGCTACTTGTTTAGTAAAAGAGAAAAGAAAACAAAAAGAAGAGAGATTATATATATATATATATATATATATATATATATATATATATATATATTTATATATTGTATGTAAGTAATTTTAGTGGCCATCACTTTCACCTGGATATATACAGTGCACGTATGGTTAATAGCCTAATATCATATTTTAGATTGATTTGATTTGATCATTTTGATATGACTTTTCAAATAAATTAACATTTTTTTTCAATAGATAAATATTCATACACTCATACATCAAATACTCCCTCCGTCCTATTTCTATTGTCCATTATTTCCATTTTGGGGTGTACCAAATTAATTGTCCACTTTCATAAATAGAAAGTTTAAGGAAATAAAGTTCTTTTTTACCCCTAGTGTATATATATAAGACAAAAAAATAGGTAAAAAGTAGAGGGTAAAACTGTCATTTTATCAAAAAGTAAGAGAGAGATAGTTATATTTTCTTAAACTGCGTGTCTTTTTGTCTGGTGACAATAAAATTGGGACGGAGGGAGTACATAAATATAAATATTTGTGGTATATATACAATGGCGGATCCAGAGATTATTGTTGATGGGCGCGCAAAATTTTTACCTAAAAACATGTGAATCACAAAAGTAACATAGAATATCATCAAAAGATTAGTAAGGTGGTCAATCTACATCAATAAACAACACAACGGCTTAAAACAATTAACTTAATTATGTTACATCAACAAACTACAAAATGGCTTATAACAACTAACTTAATTACGTTAGTAAAGTGGTCATGTACTTTAAAACCCATTTATTATTATGTTTTTTATTTAACTTTGTATATGTAATCAATGTTTATGAAAAGATGATATTTCATAGTCTAAAATATTAAATGTCAAATCCCTGAGCGCTTAACGTTTTAAAATGATTACTTTGATCAATAAATTTATTTATATCATATTAGTAGACTTGAATAAAAAAAAAACAATATTCAAAATAAAAGTATATGAAGCAGCTTTTGTAGTATACAAATGAGTTAAAATAGTGTAATCGGTAACTTATATTAAATTAAATCAAATGAGGGCTAAATTAAAATTCTAGAGTTGAGGGTTGAAATTAATACTCAAACAAGAGAAATATATAATCAAAATAAAGAGAAACTGGTTGGGCCATGTGGGGTTATCTTCCCCAAAGTTCCTGCAAGTGAAAATCATTTCCCCAACCTTCCCCTGAACTCAAAATCACTTCCATTAAACTCACGATCTGAACTTCACTTCATTTTTTATTTTTATTTTTATTTCATTAAGACCTTAGTAGAGAGCTTATCGATCAATAAGAGAGGGTGGGGGCAAAAATAACAAATTGCCCCTTACTGGCTCCGCTGTATATATATATTTTTTGATAGTTAGGTGTGTGAATATTTTGCATATATAAAAATATAAAAAAATATATAATATATATATAAGAATGATAGAGGGAAATTGTTAGAAAATGTTTCAAATATACTTCCACATTCAATGAAATCCTTTTATACTTGAGTAATATATAGAAATATGGACAAGATCGAAATTATATTTACTTTATCGATCATAAAAATTTTAAATGGACTAAATCATATATTCTCTGAGTGACTTATCAATGAAAAAAAGTATAAAAATACTTCTTCCCTACGTTTTATGATAATTGGAAAATCGTTAAAAAGGTCATACTCTTTTCGTCTCACTTAAAACGTCCTCTACATTTTTTCATTGAATTTAAGATAGATATTGTAACGCCCCAAAAACATGTAAGTTTAAATGATTTAAAATACGTTTACGTTTACGTTTCAGTTTTATATGTATTTAATATGTTAAATGTTTAAAGTAACGAAAAGTTTAGAATTTGATTAGAGGATTAACCAAATAAAGAAAAGAAAGTTAGAGGGACCAATTGCTTATGTGTTAAATGTTTATGTTTATGTTAAAGTTTCCATTACTTACTAAGCAATTGCTTATGTGTTATGTTTAAACGTTTCAGGTGAGCCAAGTGTTAATAGAGGGGACTTGGGTAAAGGGCACGTGTGAAGCTTTTGGTGGAGCTTGTTACTTAGTTCGGTAACAAGTCTTATCTCTTTTAATCATGCTCATGATACATGTACACCCTTTTGTAAAAGTTATGACACTAGCTTATGTTTTGAAAGAATGTTAAGTCTCACTTGTGATGTTTTGTTGAAAGTTAAACTTAAAGTTAAAGTCAGACTTAGTGGTCTGATTTTATGTAAAAAGTTTGAAAGTATGTGTAATGAGAAAGTATGCTTTTGAAAGTGGAATTAGTCAAATGTTGATGTTATGGTTAAATGGTTGATGTTAGCAAGTTAGTTTGACTTAAACAAGTCCATTAAATGAAGTTTGACTAAAAGAATGGGTCAATTTGGTCAGAGGCCCAATCGGGTCGTTTTGGTGTCAAAATGGGTCACCAATGGGTTTACGAGTTAAACTGAGTTAGACTTGATGAAAGTCAAATGTATTTATGTCCATAAGTCTTAAATGTGATGTTGAATAAGTGGTCGAAAGCCTAAACTCAGAAGTGGAGTCGTTTGAATTATAGTATGTCAAGATTTTTGGTTAAAATTAGCCGAAATCCAGTTAACGGGTCAAAACAAGATTTATTGTGAAATTTGAAAAAGGGGAATTGAGGAAATGTTTATATGGTTATAGTGAATGTGTGTGCAAAATTTCAGGTCCTAACTCATAACGAGTAAAAAGTTATGCATGTTTGAAGTTGGTTAAAAAAATTGAATTTTGGCTGATTTCTGAAATACACTAAGGAACGCGATCCTGAGAATTGAGCCGGATCGCGTTCGTAAGGCACAAAACTAAGGAACGCGATCCTGAGAATTGAGCCGGATCGCGTTCGCAAGGCAAAAATGGTGACAGAAAGTTTATAACTAAGGAACGCGATCCCGCCCACTTTCCCGGATCGCGTTTGATGGTAAAAACTGAAATTTTAGGTTCTAAAAGGCTCGTTTCAACTAGGGAAAGTTACTAAAATTAAATTATACAAATGGAGTAGTTATGGGACATTATTAAGAGTAAAAAAAAAAAAAAATGGTCACGTTTTCGGGGTGTTTCAAGTTGGTATCAGAGCACGGTTTAAGGGATTCAGGTATCCACCATTAGTGGGTACTTGGACTTAGACCAATTCTATTATGATGTTGAGCATGACTTAGTAAGATATGTTTATGGGTTAATGAATTGTTAATGATTCCTTACTCGAAGTGTGGCGTGCAGACTATGGATGTGTTTAATGTAATACGATAATTAGAGCGTCTGGCCAACGCAATGATTACCATATTACCTTATATGTATCTATGGAAATCACGAGACATTAGAGGATTGAATGTTAACAAGTTATTAACTGTTTGTAACAAAGTTTTTGATAAGGTAGATGTTAAATGTTTAAGTTATTATGTTAATGTGTTATGTGAACTTTCAGATAAGATGAGTAAAGAAGTAGAGACTACTGATACAGGAGGCAGTCAAGATAGGTCTCAGTCTCCTGTTCAAGATATAGATCCAATAATTGAAAAGATGAAGTCTTTCATTTCGCAAGAAATTGGTATTGCTCAGAAAGCATCTATTCCTCTTCTAAAGTCAACAATTATAGAGACTGTTAGAGAGGTAGTTAGTGAAGAGTTTCAGAAACGACAAGATAAAACAGTTGGAGTTAGACAAGAAGTACCTCCTCAAGCTCCAATTGTAGAAGAAAGTAGAAAGTTCAGTTACAAAGACTTTTCAGCTTGTAATCCGCTAGATTTTGAAGGGGATTTAGACCCGATTAAATGTTATAGATGGGTTATGGAGGTTGAAGGGGCTTTTACTACTTCACGTTGCCCCGCAGATTTGAAAGTAATCTTTGCTGCTAATCTCTTGAAGGCACATGCTAAAAATTGGTGGGAAGTTCAACGCCGTACCTTAGGGGATGAAGCTATAAATAAGATGAGTTGGGATGATTTTAAGAAGATGTTTGAGAATACCTATTCTCAAGAAGCAGATTTGAAGAGAATTCGTCGTGAGTTTCTTGCAATGGAACAAACGACTGAGTCGATTAATGAGTTAGTTGGTGTATTTCTGGATAGAGCTCAATTCTGTCCAGATTATATGGAGAATCCAAAGCGGCTTATAGATCATTTTCATGAGGTGTTGAAGAAAGAAATCAGTCAGTTTATTCAACCTAGCCGTTGTAAGTCTTTTGAAGAAATTGTGAATGAAGCTCGTTTTCAAGAGCTAGAGTTAAAGAAAGGTGAGAAAGCTGTTGCAAAAAGAAAAGCTGAATCAAGTCCTATTCCTTCAAAGAAGTTTAAAGCTAGTGAAAGTTCTCGTCGAGAAGAGAAGAAGACAGAAAAGTCTGTACCTCCAGAATGTAAGAAATGTCACAAGAAGCATTTTGGAGTATGTAGATTTGGGTTAAATGTTTGTTATCAATGTGGTGAGGAAGGTCATTTCAGCAAGGACTGTCCTCATCCATTGAAGGTATGTTATGGATGCTACGAGCCTGGTCATGTGAAGTCAGAATGTCCAAAGTTAAAGTCTCAGTCAGCTTCTTCAGCATATCGTAAGCCATCCGATAAGAAGTCGACTGAAGTTCCAAAAGCCAGGCCTCGTTCATTCCAAATCACAGCAGAGGAAGCTAAGGGGACCCCAGATGTAGTGTCAGGTACCTTTTTAGTAAACCTAATACCTGCATATGTTCTTTTTGATTCGGGTGCCTCTAGATCTTTTGTTTCAGAAAAGTTTAGTAAAAGTTTCATGATTCCACTTTCTGACTTAGACACTCCCTTAGATGTTGAAATAGCTGATGATAGAACAATATATGTCACGAAAGTTTATAGAGGGTGTCGGTTAGAAATAAGTAATGAGCCTTTTTCCATAAATCTAATCCTTATGCAAATGGGGGAATTCGATGTTGTAATTGGTATGGATTGGTTAGCGGCTCATGATGCAATGATTCAATGTGAGCAAAAGATTGTAAGAGTTAAGTTACCATGTGGTGAATTGTTAGATATCTATGGGGAAAAGAAAGAAATGCCTATCCCGGTTTGTACTTTTGCTAAAGCTAAGCGACATCTGTCACATGGTTGTCAAGCCTTTTTGGCACATGTGATAGATGTTCAGATGCAAATTCCAAAGATTGAGGAAATTCCGGTAGTAAGAGAGTTTATTGATGTATTTCCCGATGAATTACCGGGCATTCCGCCCGATAGGCAAGTTGAATTTAAGATTGAATTGATGCCTGGAGCTACACCTATTGCTAAGACACCATATAGGCTTGCTCCAACCGAAATGCAGGAATTAATGAAACAGTTGCAAGAACTGTTAGACAAAGGTTTTATACGCCCAAGTAGTTCTCCGTGGGGAGCTCCTATTTTATTTGTGAAGAAGAAAGATGGTTCGATGAGAATGTGTATAGATTATAGAGAGTTAAACAAGGTGACTATCAAGAATAGGTACCCATTACCTAGGATTGATGACTTGTTTGACCAGTTGCAGTGGTTTTTGCCTTAAAGATATGGAGGCATTATCTCTATGGTGTGAAGATTACCATTTATACAGATCACAAAAATTTAAAGTACTTCTTCGATCAAAGAGATTTGAATATGAGACAAAGAAGGTGGTTAGATCTTGTTAAAGATTATGATTGTGAAATATTGTACCACCCAGGAAAAGCTAACATTGTAGCTGATGCTTTAAGTAGAAAGGCAGCTCATCTTGCGCTAACAGTTAAATCTCTTAGAATTACTGTTACTCCTAGCTTGTTTGATCAAATTAAAGAAGCACAGCAAAAAGCTTGGAGAGAAAAAGATATTCGATCAGAACGGATCAAAGGTCAAGTTGATAGTATTGTGGAAGATTCACGTGGGTTAAAGACACGTTATGGTAGAGTTTGGATTCCAAATTCTTGGGATTTGAAGACATTATTGTTAGATGAAGCTCATAAAACAAAGTATTCTATCCATCCTGGCGCAACAAAGATGTACCACGATTTAAGAACAGAGTATTGGTGGCCAGGTATGAAAAGAGATATTATTAAATATGTTGAACAGTGTTTAACTTGCTTACAGGTGAAGGCTGAGCATCAGAAGCCATATGGGAAGATGCAGCCTTTAGACATACCTGTTTGGAAGTGGGAACACATAACGATGGATCTTATCACCAAATTGCCAAAGACTCAGCGTCAGCATGATGCAATTTGGGTGATAGTGGATAGATTGACGAAAAGTGCATTATTTCTACCGATTAAAGAAACGATGTCTATTGAAGCTTTGGCAGATTTATATGTTAAGGAAGTAGTTGCACGTCATGGTATGCCAGTTTCTATTGTCTCGGATAGAGATAGTAGATTTACTTCAAGGTTTTGGGCCAAGTTTCAAGATGATATTGGTACACGTATTAATCTTAGCACAGCTTACCACCCGCAGACAGATGGCCAAAGTGAAAGAACGATACAGACTTTAGAAGACATGTTGCGGGCTTGTGTTATAGATTTTGGAGGTAATTGGGATGTGCATTTACCGTTAGCAGAGTTCTCCTATAATAACAGTTACCATGCAAGTATAGGTATGCCACCTTACGAGATGTTATATGGGAGAAAGTGTAGAACTCCAATATGTTGGGGTGAAGTCGGGCAAAGAGAAATGGGCAGCACGGATATAGTGCAACAGACAACAGAAAAGATTGATCAAATCAGAGAAAGGTTAAAGATTGCCCAAGATAGACAGAAGTCGTATGCCGACAAAAGAAGACGCCCATTAGAGTTTAAGGTTGGAGATATGGTTATGTTAAAAGTATCTCCATGGAAAGGTATTATCAGATTCAGGAAACGAGGTAAGTTAAGTCCTCGGTTTATTGGTCCATTTAAAATTCTTGAAAGAGTTGGAAAGGTAGCTTATCGTCTTGAGCTACCAAGTGAATTGGCAAGTATCCATAGCACTTTCCATGTTTCGTATTTAAGGAAGTGTTTAGTAGATGAGGCATCTTATGTGCCATTGGAAGAAATAGAAATCAATGATCAATTGAATTATGTTGAACAACCAATAGCTATCCTTGATGAGAAAGTCAAGAAGTTAAGAAATAAAGATATTCGGTTGTTTAGAATTCAATGGAAGCATAGAAAAGGTTCAGAGTTCACGTGGGAGCCGGAAGAAGAAATCATTGTTTATTATCCGGCTTTGTATCAAGAATGGATTGTGAGGACACAATCCTAAATAAGTAGGGGAGAGTTGTAACGCCCCAAAAACATGTAAGTTTAAATGATTTAAAATACGTTTACGTTTACGTTTCAGTTTTATATGTATTTAATATGTTAAATGTTTAAAGTAACGAAAAGTTTAGAATTTGGTTAGAGGATTAACCAAATAAAGAAAAGAAAGTTAGAGGGACCAAAGCGGTACAGAACTAAAGTTTAGGGGGTTAGTGTGAAAAATGTTAAAACATATCTTCCTACAACTTCAGAAAAGTTCCAGATAAAATGATATACGTATGTGTGCGTGAGATTTGGAGGGAAAACAAGAACAAAAGCAAGAAATCAGAAATTGAAGAAGGAAGTGAGTGAATTAGGATCTCTAAGTTCATATTAAGCTTCTATAAGGTATGTTTGATCTTTCTTTGAGCTTAATTTATGTTAGGGTTTAAGTTTCTATAAACCCTAGATGTGAGAAAGATCATGTATGTTAATTGTGTTGTTAAATTAGTGTTCCATGGGTGTTAGTAAGTTAGTTTCTATACTTAGTTTATGTTGAATCAGTTTAATAAATCATATTCATATGTAATTGGGTTTTTATAGTTTATGTGTATTGGAGAATTGAAGAATTAAGATGAATTGGTGATGATTATGATTATGAAAGTGATGTTTACCCAATTACATGTGATTATAAAGCCTAATTATGGAACACTAGTGGTGTATGATAGGTGTTAGTGAGTAACACCTAGTTATGAGATTAAAGTTAAGTGTTATGTTGATTGATCATGCTATGTGTTTATATGTATAGGTGATCAAGCAAGAGAAGTTAGTTCAAGTTGTTTAAAGTTTCAAAATCAAGGTAAGTAGATGGATATAAATGTGGAGTCAAGTAATGGGTGAGCCATTAGCTTGACGGTTTTCCAAGTAATGGATCATGACCATTAGCTTGGTATAAATGTTAACTCTTAGTAGTTAGCATGATGATGTTTAAGGATCCTTAATGTGATGATGTTTATGTTTATGTTTATGTTAAAGTTTCCATTACTTACTAAGCAATTGCTTATGTGTTATGTTTAAACGTTTCAGGTGAGCCAAGTGTTAATAGAGGGGACTTGGGTAAAGGGCACGTGTGAAGCTTTTGGTGGAGCTTGTTACTTAGTTCGGTAACAAGTCTTATCTCTTTTAATCATGCTCATGATACATGTACACCCTTTTGTAAAAGTTATGACACTAGCTTATGTTTTGAAAGAATGTTAAGTCCCACTTGTGATGTTTTGTTGAAAGTTAAACTTAAAGTTAAAGTCAGACTTAGTGGTCTGATTTTATGTAAAAAGTTTGAAAGTATGTGTAATGAGAAAGTATGCTTTTGAAAGTGGAATTAGTCAAATGTTGATGTTATGGTTAAATGGTTGATGTTAGCAAGTTAGTTTGACTTAAACAAGTCCATTAAATGAAGTTTGACTAAAAGAATGGGTCAATTTGGTCAGAGGCCCAATCGGGTCGTTTTGGTGTCAAAATGGGTCACCAATGGGTTTACGAGTTAAACTGAGTTAGACTTGATGAAAGTCAAATGTATTTATGTCCATAAGTCTTAAATGTGATGTTGAATAAGTGGTCGAAAGCCTAAACTCAGAAGTGGAGTCGTTTGAATTATAGTATGTCAAGATTTTTGGTTAAAATTAGCCGAAATCCAGTTAACGGGTCAAAACAAGATTTATTGTGAAATTTGAAAAAGGGGAATTGAGGAAATGTTTATATGGTTATAGTGAATGTGTGTGCAAAATTTCAGGTCCTAACTCATAACGAGTAAAAAGTTATGCATGTTTGAAGTTGGTTAAAAAAATTGAATTTTGGCTGATTTCTGAAATACACCAAGGAACGCGATCCTGAGAATTGAGCCGGATCGCGTTCGTAAGGCACAAAACTAAGGAACGCGATCCTGAGAATTGAGCCGGATCGCGTTCGCAAGGCAAAAATGGTGACAGAAAGTTTATAACTAAGGAATGCGATCCCGCCCACTTTCCCGGATCGCGTTTGATGGTAAAAACTGAAATTTTAGGTTCTAAAAGGCTCGTTTCAACTAGGGAAAGTTACTAAAATTAAATTATACAAATGGAGTAGTTATGGGACATTATTAAGAGTAAAAAAAAAAAAAAAAATGGTCACGTTTTCGGGGTGTTTCAGATATGATAAATGTCAAGCTTGTTTTTATATTCAAGATAAGTTTACTGAAAAATATTAAAATATAAATGATTGTGGGTGATTAACGAAGATAAAATTGGAAGTCTAATGAAAATTAATAGTTATTTTTCGCAAAGGGACGCTATTTTTGAGACATACAAAAGAATTAATATGAACATTAAAATGAAATGGAGAGAGTATATATTTTCACATAAGAAAAGTGATGATGACAGCCCTTAGAGCTATCAATAATATACTGTATTAATTCAAGTTGAAACTTTTCTTATTCAGATCCGGTTAATATTTGCGTTTAATTCATTGAATTTTTTATTTTATTTATGATGTATTAAATGGGATATTCCATTAAAGAAGAAATCTTTACTTTAATAAATGTTTATATAAATATTCTTATTTACATGTTGTCCATCTCATTTCCCTAAAACATATATCCGTTACCATATACTTAGCTTAAAGAAAGATACCTGATATTGAAGTCAACTAGATATCCTTTGAAAGCTACATCTTGAAGAGAGCAGTTATAAATGCAATCAAAGCTTTGGATTTTTCTTGGATCACGAAATCCCTTTCCGATTTTATGTTTTCCATTTAAAGATTGTGATCTTGCTTTATGTCGTTTGTTTACAAACAACTTGTCATAAATGCTGGTAATTGTTTAGGAGATGCAATTAATACTATACTAATTTTGTTACCATAGATCTTACATTGATCATGCGACATAAGTTGCATGTTTCCCGCGTTTCTCACTTCTCCTTTTTTCTTCTTTTTCTATCCTTTATTGAACGGCAAAGATTAATGTATTGCACGAGACAAACTATACAAATAATTACCACGGAGTGTGGAACAAACACCATGTATCCATGACTGTTGTTCAAATAAATTAAAAGTATAGTAAGAACCAAATGTGTACGTGTATGTTGGCGGTGAATACAAAGTTTCAAGTCAAAATTATAGTACGTATAAGTTTACGGGTTACTCTTTTTATCAACAATTGATTTTAATGTGGAACCCATAGTTTATAAAGTGGGCTTTGGACGAGTTGAAATTAAAAATGTTCTGAGAGCACAAGAAGTGGTAACACTTGTTTCTCATAAGTTTTATGAGGATATCACCGAAGCTAAAAATTGGAGGAATATAGGATATCGAGTTGTCTCTGTATTATGTGTAAAAAAAAGTCTAAACTCAACGTTCCAGGTCGGACGTCGGCCGAAACTGATAGAACGCCGATTCAAGACGTTCTCGATATTGGTCAACTATAAAATTGACCCCACTCCGTGAGTTCTGACAAATGGTGATATCATGGGAATGCAATGCGCTTACATGCGCTTACCTAGATTAGTAACGATGTATTTGTATGGCATATTAATGAAACTATCATAAAGGAAATTATAAAAAGTAACATGGTTAAAGGAAATTATAAAAAGTAACATAAGTTGAGGAAACTTGAGGAATCATTAAGGTTGTTGAAAGTTAAAAGTTAAAACCACTACTCTGAAAAAAAGACTAAAAGACCCGACTAATTGAAATTAACCTGTGGAAGAAATTAAGGCGAACACACGCCACTTTGACCAAATTACATTAATTAATCAATTTACCGCATCAACTTATTTAAATATTACCGCCTTCACATTACTAACTTTTTTAAACCACATACGCACTAACTTTATCTCACGACGAATCTTCACACATTCCTATAAAAGTAAAACCAGTTCGACAACTTCAAGATTGAATTTTAGAACTTCACTTACGGTATATTTGTCGAAAGTAGATGTAGTTAGAGCCGAATTGAAAGGTTATAACTGAAGGTGTTGATTGAAATTTATTTTTGAAGCCGTAAGTTGAAGTATATTATGTTTTATAAGCGTTTCGTAAAGTAGTCAAAGTTTGAGGCTTATACTTAAAAGTAGATCTAATTTTCTAATTAGTTGCATCTTTCTCCTCTTTTAATCTCATCCAATCAATTTTTCAAACCCACCAATAACATCTTTAGATCCATTTTTAATCCTACTAATTTAGGAATATCAATCATTTTTCTATTTGATTGGTTCAAATTATTATTGTGGGTCCATTTGAACTCCGGATTGAACTTTGAATCACTCCCCTCAAAATCGTACCTGTATTAAACTCCGATGTTCAATTGAATACCGAATTGAATACCGAACATAAGGGCAAAACTCCTTATACTCTAAGAGGGTAAACGCTTCTTGCACTTCACCTTGTGGGCCATATCGATACCTGCAAATAAAAAGGCTAAGTGTTGGGAAAAATAATAGTCAAACTTATGTTATAAATTTGATGAGTTAAACAGTCTAAGTTCTAGAAAATTTGTTAATATTTTCTAGTTGAGTCTGATAGTGTGGTTGAGTACTCTAATAGCCATCAGACTCTGACAGGATATATGCACTAGACTCTGACAGTTGGTCAGACATGAGACTCATGTAAAGAAGAAAAAAAACTTAGCATTTCAGACCCAAAGATGGAGCTGAAGAATAAGAGATATAGATTACATCTGAGATTTTGAAGGATACGAAGATAACTAACACGATTAGAAGATTCATTTTAAAAAAGAATAGTTATCTAGTTTTCATGTATATCGGTCTAGTTTGTTAGACTCGATGTTTTAGAGATTGAACAGAATTCTGTTAGCCGACTCATATCTTGTATAAATAAATAGGTTCAATGGGTTTCCATTGAAACCTAATGATTCAAGAGAAATACGTTGAATAAAAGCTAATATTTGACAAATACCTTTGTGATTAACAATTCATATTTCCGCAACAAATTAGTTTAATCGTATACTCGTTAATTAATTAATAAACTGATAAAAAAGTTTCCGAGTTAATACTTTAAAACCTTACGTTAAGTGTTTCCAAAGGTAATCGAATTGAGTTATGACATTAATTCAATGTCAGATATGATCTACAACAACAAGTAGTGGTGCACTTACTCACAAGTAAGGGTATGCACGTACATACTCTTAGACTCTTAATTGTAGTGTATAAAAAATATTTTTTCTAATCTTGTTAGTGAACTTCCTTTAACATGCATACCCAACGATAAAAAGATTAAAAAAAAATGATGATGAGTTGCTTAGTCTAGTTACTTTAATTTGTTTATTATAGAAAGATGGTGACTCACATCTGTGGTGTTAATGTGGAGTAAACATGTGTAATATGCTTATTGCTTTTTACCTTTAATGAAATTCTATAATTAATAAAATAATATACCATTGTTTATTGAATTTTCTATAGTACTGGAATGTAATTTGCAATTTGCTTTAAATTAATAAGGGTGATGATTCGTACATCACATCTTTTTAGCAGTACACCACCAAATGTGCTTTAGGATGTTGTACTGTACAAAACTGTAAAGAACATTAGTGATGTATAGCTAAAAAAAATGTGGTGTACGAATCACCACCCAATTAATAAAGGTTTAAAAGAAAATGTTTGACATTGTCTTATTTTATGATTAAAAGTAGATCGACCTGAAATTAAAAATGACTGGTGTATATATGACGAAAATATAAAATATGAAGATCAAGAGAAAAAAGTTATACACTTTATGTGTCAAATGATGAATGAAATGAGTTTGATTTTAGACCGACAATTTTAGACATATTAACAATACTCAATGTTTATGATGGAAGAAATGTCTGGAACGCGATATTTAGGCATTTTCTATGCATATTTAGGCATATTTAACCACTTCTAATCGGTGTTCTGGACTGCTTACTGGATTATCGTCTGGGACGCAACGTTGTGCTCTAACTTTCCATTTTTTTACCTTTATTTGATTGGTTCAAAATATATTTGTTTGCTCATTTTAACTCCGAGAACACTAAACAACTCCCCTCAAAAACATACACAATGCCCTCATTCTAAACACTGAGATTTCGGTATCACCTCTTCTCGTGCTCTAAGAAATCCCACTAGAACCCGAAAAATAAAGCTTCAAAAATCAAGTACTTAATGTTTTATTGAATAAACTCAAGTACAAAGTTAGAAGAGTGTCGACCAGGATGAGACTCGGCCGAAAAAATTATTTTACTAGATTTATTGTAACCTTGTTTATGAACATGATACTACTCAGTGCATACCCGGTGCCATAATCCTAAATCCGCCACTGATAATAATAATAATAATAATAATAATAATAATAATAATAATAATAATAATAATAATAATAATAATAATAATAATAATAACTGACATAAAAACATTTTATTTATGAGTAATGCTAAATAGGCCTACGAAATGCAGATCTAATTTTCTGATTGGTTTTTTTTTTTCTCTCTCATAATCTTATCCACTCAATTTTTCAAATCCACCAATCACAACTTTAAGCCTAAAATTAGTTCTCTATAATTAGTCCTACCAATCAGTTTCCTTTATTATAACGATAATATGGACGTTATTTTAAATTTTATTGTGTGTAATGAACCATACTTCATATTAGTATATTGTTATTATAATATGTATCAAACAATTTTGTTTATTTGGTGATATAAGGATGACATATGACATATGACATCGTATATTAAACTACACACATCATCAATTATATTATTGTACTATAGTACATTTGTGGGTGATGGAGTGTCGTTTCATACCATGAAATTGTCGTTTCATTTATAAGTGACATTATTGTAAATTTGTAAAAAAGTCAGGTTATATTAGTATTGTTGAATTGGTCAAATATGGTGGCTTTGAAATAATGTCATTCTACAATTTACATCCTTTAGGTACTAAAATCACCGGAGGTTGCCTTAGGATTCTGGCAGGAAAAACGGTGGCGCGTAGCACCACGTAGGAAATCAGAAAACAGCTCTATAAAATTCCACACGTGTGCCGCTATTTGTTTCCATGGTTACCGACCGTTTGTTTTTACGTCACTGAGAGTTGTTTACCGATCATCGTCGCCGCTGTTACCTACCGGAATCCGTCGTCATAACCGTTTATTGGTCATGTTGGCACAGGCCAAAAGAAATTAGAGATCTTTCAGAGAAGAGAGAGAGATGACGTAATTTCTTTTTATAATTTGTTAACACAAAAAGAAAGAATCAAGAAGTGAAAAAGAAATCATTCTCATTTTGTGAAAAAAGAAGTTAATGGTAGAGAGTTAGTTTCGGGGAGGGCTCCAAATTTGAGATCTCATTTACACATTTTGTGAAAAAGATGAAGATGAAAGTGGAGGTCTGGTACTCTGGTTATTGAAGTATTGGTAGGAGTGTATACGTGGGTAAGATGGGGTTAAGGTCCAATACTATAGTTCAAAAATTAACCATACTTTAGATGATATACAATTAACCATAGTTAGATTATATACAGGTGTCAGTTTAAATAATACACCTGTGAACTAGCTGTCATACATTGAGTCTTTGTTTTTTCAATTTTTTTTGTTGTCAAGTATAGGGTGATTTTGCCAAAACACCAAAATGATAAATTTTAGAATTTTACTTTTGTAAGTTCAATTTTGGTAAAAAAATGTCAGATTCTTAGCCTTTTCTAGAAATATAAAATTGAGATTTTTTAAACAAATTTATTGATTTTATAGGTTCGTCCGTCCCATTTTCTAAAAATAACTTATATATTGTTTTTACTAAAGTTTTTGTACTCCGTAGTAGATAATAGTTTAATTTATCTCAACATAATATTTTTAACTTATGTAAAGGTAAATATATTTGTGTAATAATAGTTTACAAATTTACAAACTCTGCATATTTGGTTCCATTGGTATCCATAAACATTATCTATGGTCATGTCAGTTTAGATACAAAATATATATATATATATATATACAAAGTAGCAGTTAATTAAATTTTGCAATATTTTTACTTTTGGTAGTGACCTGCTTAGATATATCAATGCAACCTAATATTTTTAAATAGGAGATCAACAGAAACAAAGCAATATCAATTTTTATCTCATTCTATATGAAAGGTGTTTAATTACAATTTAGATTTATAAGTTTGGGTAAGGTTCAAATGAGACAAAAAAATTGTGCGAGAATAGAAGAACCAATGATATGGTGCCATGTGTACAAAGAGAATACAAAACTCATTTACCCCTTAAGTTAAATATCTCACAAACGACAAATCGAAAAATTATGAAAATTGCACCATTAGATTCAGCGTTTGATCCTCTTCAATTTGTCATCCTTTAAAGCATACTTTTGACGAGTTTTTTTTTTTTTCATTATTTTAGTGGGTTTCACATTACTAACACGTGTGTTACAGTGTTGCGTTTAGGGTTTAGGGTTTGGGGTTTAGGGGTTAGGGTTTAGGGTTGGGAGTTTGGGGTTTCGTCCCGAAACCCTAAACTCCCAACCCTAAACCCTAACCCCTAAACCCTAAACGCTTTATAAAACTCTAAACCCTAAATCATCCTAAACCCTAAACCCTGCTAAACCCTACCACTAAACACTGCTAAACCCTAACACTAAACCCTGCTAAACCCTAACTCTAAACCCTAACCCTAAACCCAAAGTCAAATGTATAATCAATCACTAACACATGTGTTACTAATATGTAAAACCCACCAAAAAAATGAAAAAAAAAAAAGTTCGTCGGAAGTATGCCTTGATGGACGGCAAATTGAAGAGGATAAAACGCTGAAAAATATGGTGCAATTTTCATGATTTTTCGACTTGTCGTTTGTGAGATATTTAATTTTTAAAAACGTGGATGTGAGAGAAAAAAGTGACACATGGCATATTGTGGTTGGTTCCCTCATTCTCACACAAAATAAATGGTCTCAATTGAACTCTTCTCTTATAAGTTTAATTGGAATATAATGATTAAATAAAAATTCTAAATTGATGTAAATATATATACGATTTACATTAATTAAAAGCTGGTAACTAAACATTTTCAATAATGGAAAAGTTAGTGTATATTATAAGTGTGACATTTTATTTTCCTTTTTTATTCAAAAAGTTTAGTTGGAACGAAAATATTTTCAATCATATATTACATTGGTTAATTTTCTTTATTATTGTTATAATTATGAATGCAATGCAATTACGTCTTAAACTTTTTTCATATATAATAGGTCTCTAACAAATCATTTATGTTTTTTTAGCATCTATAGGAATCCTACATATCTAATTGATTTAGTTAGTTACGGAGTATTACCTTAATAATAATGGATAAACCTAAAGATAAGTAATCAAAAGAAATATAATAGGAATAAAATGATTAGTATGTGGTGTTTTGATTATTTTAAATTTAAAATGTCATATTATTTAGCGGATGTGTTTTGTTATGGCTAAGTTAGATGATACTTTTGTATAACATGTTAGAAAACAAATGAATAACATATATCATCAAATTCACACCCAGTAAAGTGGGGGCAACTACACTAGTTACATACAATATGAATGCATAACAAGACACAAGTTTATTATAAACTAGTTTTAAGACCCGTGAAAACACGGGGTTTATTTAGAAGATATAAAATTAAAATTAGTATTTTGTTATACAAAGACTATCAGATTTAGTGACCGGTGACTACACTAGTTTTATAAAAAATAAATTTATAAGATTATTTGGTAAATTACATCAGTATTATAACTTTTGGGAATAATATTACTTTTGTTATTGTTATTGAGGTTTCTACATGTAACGTTGAAAGAAAGTTATAGTATAACAAATTGAATACTATTATAAGTGACACTTCGTTTGATTCTTGTGACACATCCGATGTAACTACCACTATTCCCATCTCACAGTACCATTCCTGCTTCGCCTTGACACCCAATCAAATGAGCGGTGAACAACTAATTTGGTCCATACCATTGTTCCAATCCCGCCGCATGAAATATTCAGCAACCTAATTGCTCATTGCATTATCTTACAAATTATATTTCACAATGTTAAACCAAAAATTGGTATTGCGTGCAATTCACAATGATCATTATATTTTGGCTGCCCACTTTCACTGCCCCAAAAGGTCAAAGTGTGCTCAATAGTTGCTAATAGAAAACTTCCTAAGTCTTCATTACTTTTCCTTTTGCTCTCTTGACTTCTTCATTTCTTTATGTTGCAATCATTCAACATCTAAACCTTCTTTCAAAAACATGCAAACCTCAGCAATACCAATTACAGTTAAATGCACCAAATGGGCAACAATTCAAGCATCATATTTCAGTGAATTATTCTAGTCTATGTATAGCTAATAGAACTCATGTAAAAAGGTTTAGGTTTTATAAGCCATGCACAATTAATATGTTCATATAAAAGATTTCCAAAAAATCACCTAAAGGAATAATTGATTGAGATAAAAATAAACAGTAAGATGTGATTTGTATGGAATCATGCTACTTCCACTATTTATGAAATAGCTCTTGCTAAATTTGTAGGGAACCATACTACATTCTACCCAGAATATCTTTAAATGGTTGCTGTTAACATATGAACCATACTAAATTCTTTGTATGTTACGCACCATTGATAAACTTACATTACCGTTACTTATTTTAGTAGTCACCTCGGCTAATACCCTGAATGACACCTGCGCAAAGTCAAAACTCATGCTTATTCCATTTGGCATATACAACCTGCAAATAGTTACTTCAATGTACCAAAATTAGTTACTTAAATATCAAAGTTATTGTAAGTGATGCTTATTCCATTTGTCATATATCCAGCAACCATTGAGATTAAAGCTTTCTTTAAATCCCTAGCTAAAACTCAAACGATCCCAACCATTGACATTACAATCATAGTCCATGACTAAAATAATTAGTAAAAACCAAGCTTGTGTACCTATGGAAATACAAACGTTTAGAGCTACCGATCTGAGTATTGAAACAAAATATATGCTAACAATACAATATGATAACCTGAAACTTGTATCAGAACTATGAAAACTTAAATGTATAAAATGAAAATAATTTCAAGTAACTAATAAACAGCTAAGGGAGTGAAGGACTGATTGAGATCTTATATAATTTGTACCCAACAAATCTACCTAAAATTTGTAGTTATGAGGTACATTAATATTGATATACCAAATGGTTCTTATCATAATCTTCTCCCATCAAACTCTTGTTGTCAAATAACCTATAGAAAATGCAACTACTTATAAGTATGATTCAATGAAAATAACTTTACAACGTTCCTGAATGTTTTAACCGAAATGATATTTAGGTCCATACCTCCAATTACATGTTTTCAGAATCATGTTGTACTCTTCAGCCAGAAATCATTTTTTAGGTTTACTCGTCTTAGACCTCACAATTACAAAGAAATTATAAGAAGACCCACGTTCCTTTACACACATTTCAAATGACCTACATTGAGTTTAATTCAAAGCAGAAAAGATTTGGACATTTAGCAACTTACTAAGAAGTAACAACGACCTCACAAATCTAAAAATTGAAAGCTAAATAACAGCAGGCATCTCCATTAACTCGGAGGTGGTTCCAGATTTAGTTAAAGAAGTTCAAAGCAAATCGTATGTGTAGTTTGCTGCTAGAAATAAAGAAACAAAAATTCAATGGAGCTGTTGGAAAAACCCGTGTACAGGTCTGTTTTAGATGTTGTCTGCTTTTGGAAATGACGTATGGTTCTGATATGGTCCACAATTATTCATCAATTTGTTTATGGTCTCATCATCTATCTTTAGGATATCCTTGTGGTTTAGTAGTTTCAGCTTTAGTCAATGCTTGGGCCCAGGGATTTGGATGGCTACTTGCATATGGTCCAGGTGGTGGTGATTTCATGTGGAGATCAAGGCTGATGTCCTTTTGTATTGTTAGTTGTCAGTTGTAATGTGGTCATTTTTTAAGTTTTCTGTTTTTTGTTTGGGCTTTGTATTCCCTTTTTCTTACCCCCTGTAAGAAAAAGGTTGAGTGGTGGTGATGTTTGGTCTTTTCATCGGTCCGTATTTGTAGTTTGGTTTGGTTTTATTGCAGTCTACCTTTTCTAAAAAAAAAATCTCCATTAAACTCGTCGAAAACAAAATTAAACATGAAACTTGCATAATCACAGACATTTTAAAGAAAACTTGGAGTACATTTATAAAACATATAATAGGCGTACCTTTATCAAGACAGTACAAATTTTGGTGTAGGGTGTTGTGCGGGTCTGTTACGAACCGTCAACGGATGTTTAAAATTTTATAATTGCTGGGGTCTAAGTGTAACTTACTGATACTGAACTAAGGGTTAGTATGTGATAAGTTGGACCTAGAGTCGTTCTTAAAGAGAAACTGAATTGAAATGGAGGTGATCCAATCAATCTTGCTTTTCTAGTAAATGTTTTAAAAGAGTGCGTTGGGGGTTTTGGTTCAGTTGACTAAGTAAACTAAATAAAGCGAATAAAATGTAATAAGATGTCAGATAATGCAAAGTAGTATTTGTTGTGAGTTCGTTAGCTAATAATCGTGGGATGATGACTTTTATGGGAAAACGATTAACTAAATTGGGTTGCATACGGGATTCATTAACTTATGGTATAACCAACAGATTCCTTATCAGTCGGTTATCAACTAATATGTCACGAGGAACTAAGGTATCATGATTCTGACCAGACAGGCGATGCTCAACTCTCCACACTCTTCTGTGGGGGAGTCAATGGCCCATATTATTGAACGTAATCGCTCGTGGGCGAAGGAATAGAGTAGCAAGTCCATAACATGTGTAGCCGTTCTTAATACCACAACGATTATGAATCCATTAAACAACTAACTTAGAACTTGTGTCCGGACTTATTTAATCAATTTCTACCAATGAAACTTAAGCGTGATAAACGAGGGAAAGCATTTAGGTTTCTTGCATACTGTACTTTAGGTTTCAAGGTTTTAGGGAAAAGTATCGGTTTAATTTGGATTTCAAACTTGCCTTTCTTAATACAATTAACAAATCCCTAGGTTTTCGTAAATGATCATTTAGCCTATAGCCTACCTAATCTAATCTAATCTAAACTAAGACAACTAATTAAAATGCTGACGGCTTTTTACAAAAAGTCAAACCCAGACCATGTCGGAAAATTCTATAGTAGCTCACAACGTATTTAATCGTTTACCGATGTTTCCGTTGTGAGTTTAATTGCTTCGCGATGTTTACATGATAAGTACATTGTGATCGGAAATGTACAATACTCATGGCAAGTCCACGTAATCACATTGCATTTTATAATGCTTGCATGACGTTACAATTAAAAACATAGTTTTTACACAGATAACTATTGACCGAGTATTGAGGTTCACGACTCCTCTTTACAAGGTTACAATCACGTTTGTTAATCGAAAGGCGAATGTAAGTTTTAGGTTTAAAATCACAAGATAAGTCCGTTCACAAAGTTTCCAATTTTATAACGTCGATCCATAATACAACTACCTTCGGTCGTTACCGGCTTCCATATATTTGTACTATGCTCAAAAGCTTTTCCAATACTATACCGAGTAATCAGTCGAATCGGGGCCGTCGTATTATTTCACGACGTATTTAAAGTCATCCCACAATTATGTATACTAACTACATCACAACAAATACAATAGTAATCTACTCGCTAATCATGGCATAAACGATCTCTGACATAATTAAAGCAAACATATTTAATTAAGATAGATAAGGATATAAATAACCTAGATTAATATGCGAGAATGAATAGACTTGAATTAATGAGCGTAACTCCAAGCGTACACCAAAGATTACAAAACGTTCCTAGCTTTCTTTCTACTCTAAACAAAGTGATAAACTAATCTAATGATAAATTTAAAGTAAGAAAGTACAATGAGAAAGTAAGAAAGTAATATGACTAGTGCATATGGGACATCTTGAAATGAAGCCTTATGCCTCCTATTTATAGGAGAGGTTTGGCTCACATTAGCATCAAGGGGTCTACATTAGCGTAATGTGGGTAAAAAGGTGCACCAGGTACTGTACAACGCGAAAAGGTGGTGCACCGGGTACTGTACACAGCAGGCCGGCACCGCCCCACCCTTGGCCGGCGGCGGCTGGGTGGTGGCCGGCGGCTGGTGGCTGCCACCCGCCCCGTTTCGCCGTCTTTTGCTTCATTTCTTGATTTGTGCGTGTTTTCTTCGTTATGCGCCCGTTTGAGTTGATTCTTTTTTTGTTGGATTCGTAATTCAAAAACGAAGATTTTGACATAAGATAGCCCCTGAGATGAGGTCCCTAGCTCCAGATATCGCGTACGAATCATTTGGATCTTCCGGCGGGCGTAGAATCTTCATTCTTTATCCGTTTTAGTTGATTCTTCTTCTGTTGGATTCGTATTTTGAAAACAAACATCTTGGATAGAATGGATGTTAGTGAGGGTACTTTAGTCTTGAAATCTTGTTTTGATGCCTTGAATCTTCAAACGTGTGTGGAATCTTCGTTTTTCATCCGTTTTCCTTGATTTTTATCGTGCAATCTTGTTTTGACCACCTTGGCATAATGTCATTGATTTGAACCATATCTGAGTTCAAAATGCCAAGAATCGTTCCAGAATGAGAGAGATATCGGTAGTAAAAACGTGACTTTTTACGCGATATCAAGTATCCCATACTTAGAACTTTGCTTGTCCTCAAGCAAACTAGTGTTTCAACATGGTTAAAGATAAGCAGATAATGAAATATTTTTAGACGGAACTCTTTACGAAAGGGGGTTTTGGAAAAATAAAGATATTTGATCTTTGAAAAAGCTAGGTTGTAATCTTTAGAAGCATGCTTTTGATCTTTGATCTTTGATACATGACTAGGCAATCCTCTCAAGGTGGTTACTCCAATCACTCAAAGTGTTTAGGGTTTCCTATTCTAGTATTTATCAATCACTCAGAACGCCAGTCATGCATCGTTTATCGTCATAGGCTTGATCGAGAATCAAATCGTTACCTTTTGGGTGAGCGTGGATTCGATCTAGCCACAATCACTCTAGGAGAGTGATGTAGGGTTTTAGAGTGAGGTGTTGGTGATGTGAGAGGGGGTTTTGTTGGGTTTTCTTTCTTTTCTTTTTTTTTTTTTTTTGTGAAGTTGGAAAGCTGAAGTTTTTGACGTTTTAGGACGATTGACGACCTTTTTCTTTTGGTTCTTGGAAGGAGTCTTTTCTCCATTTGACTTTCTTTTCTTCGAGTTTTCTTGGGTAATTTTGACTTCGTATCCTTGTAGCTTTTCTTCTTTCATCTTTGAAACTTTTTATGAAGTTTGAGGGATGCTTTTGAGTAGGTACGGGATGACGTGTTTATTTTGGGGTGTATAGAAGGGTTCAAGAATGATGTGATTCGATCTCCTTTTTACTCACTAGTTTGGCTTCGAAATGCATTACAGGAACAAGTTCTGATTCTAAACGCATACATCGGCACACTCAAGAATCGAAAAAGTGAAACATTAAAAGTGAATGCTTTTCATATGGCTCAAGATACCTCACGAATCAAAAGTTGGTTTGTTGTGTGCTTAGTCATGCGATGCTCTTTATGGGATTTTCAAACCGGTTTTTCAAAAGAATCTATATTTTATTCGTCCTTATTCCTCAAAGTAAACCGTTCTTTGTCTAAAATTTTTCGTTTTCAGCTTAGTTTTGAAAAATTTTGTTTACTTTTTGGAGCAAGGCGGTCTTAACGAGCAACGATTCTAGAATCAAGAATATACCATCATCCATTCTACAGTAGTGCAACTACTGCTATCCCACACTTACAAGAACATCGTCCTCGATGTTATTCTAAGTTGTGACTGGGGTAAAATCCCACACTTAGAATTTAAAACTTCTAAGAAGCATTCTTGTAGCGGTGTGTATTGGGCTTGAATCCCACACTTAGTGATAAGCATAGTGGATATGGCATATTTAAAACGAATGAAAGAGAACGGTATAGAAGTACTCCCCTGTAGTTGCAGTATTCCTTTGGTTGCATCTGCCGGTCTTTGTCTTCTTTGGTGCATTCTTGATCAAGTCTTCTTGTGATTGGTCTCGTGAGTGTGAACACGTCGGATATACTATTCTTCGGTTGTCGATGCTTCCTTGCAAGCTGGAGCATTCTTTGTATGATCCGAGTGTGAAAGATAGTCGGAGATTTCATCACTTCTTGGAAAGTAAAATTGCAGAAATGTAAAAACACGGGTTGCCTCCCGAGAAGCGCTCTTTTAAAGTCGAGAGCTCGACTTAGTCCTTTTCTTCTTCAGATGATGCTTGATGCATCCGTAGTGGTGGCGTGGTCACTGTGGTTTCTGGGTAGAGAGTATCGTGGTGGATAGTATTGTAGGAATTGCTCTATCATGTTAGCAATGAGAGTTGGTGGGTTGGTGGATTCCATTCTGAAGCTTTTGAAGTGATCGGTGGCGAGTCGGTCGAGGATTGCCATTCCATAGCAGATGTATCGAACTACCCTTGTGACTGGTCCGTTAGGGTTAATTCGAGTGCAGGTGTGAGTTTGAACGATTTCACGCTGTGGGTGGTTTCTTCCAATCGTGGCGATTAAAGCCATGAATTCGGTTTTCACTTCTTCAAAATCATTAGCCAAAGGGTCTCCTCCGAAGGATCTGGTGGCTTGGCATACTTGTCTGATGAGTTAATGTTGCTCACGGTTGAAAGGAAAATCCGAGTCGGTGAAGATGCAGATTAGTTTGCTGAATATCTCGCGATATCCATTTCGATAGACGTCGAGTTCTATGTCTTCTTCTTGGTACATTCCGCGCAGCCGAGTTGTCACATAAGTGGCTAAATTGATTTGTGACATGTGCGGGATGAATCTCGGTACCTCACGAGTTTCCTCTTCATAGGCTGGCTCGTTTAGCTCATCAATTATTAGTTCAACGTGGTGCCCAATGGTGGATTGAATGACGATCCTACAGTTCTCTGAGGCCTGTTACGCCCGAAACGGTCGTTCTCGCAACGGGCGCAACTGGGTGAAAGTTTTAAATTTATAAAAGCTGGGGACCTAAATTCTACTTACAGAGGTAAGTATAACTCAGGGTCGTTCTTAAGATCAATCGTATTGTGAAGCAGAGTTATCTAGACAAACTATTCAATTTAGTGATGGGTTTTTGAAAAGAGTTTTGATTTGGTTTTAGGTCCGTTCAAACTAAACTAATAAAAGCAGGAAATAAACAAAACAGTAAAATAAAAGCTAGATAGGGAATCAGTAATGGAGAATAGTGCTTGTTATGACTTCGTTAGCTTGTGTTATGGGGTGATATCTGGGGTTATTTATGAAAACGTCTTTTAAAGATTTGTGTCTTGCTTTTGCCTGAGTATTCGTAGTGTAAACACTAACACCTACTATTTGATTTCTCAGACAGTATGTCACTGGGTTGCTAGGCTATGGTGATTCTTATCAGAGGAGGCTGCTCAACTCTTCAACACTTTCCATATACTGGAATAGTGACCCTTTTTGGAATAGTATTCCTGGGCGCATGAGATAGAGTAACAGACCCACTATAAGTTCTGACCGTTCTTAACACCACGGGGATACTAAGGCTAGGCAAGGCATTTAAGATTAAGACTTGGTTTGGTGACTACTAACTTTGTATTAATGGTCTTTGTTTAGTCCAGAGCTGTGTGGTTCAACCAGGATGTGACACAGTCTTCAACCGACGGTAGTTCCTTAGCTTTTCCCACGTCTTTAAACGTTATACGAAGTACTGTGCCGATTTATGGTCTTTCCGGTACCACATACTTTATGGTCACTCTGGACTGGTTTACTAAGTTTGTATTAAAGCTTGACCATCTATGATATAAACCCAACCCTCACTTATTTAAACATAACCCAATAAATCCCTGATTGATTCACGGTGTACTATACGAAAGGGTTGACAGTATTTCCATAGCTACACAATTCAGACCATGTTTGTATTTGAAAACATAGATAGGTAGTTACCGGTTGATCAAGGTTCGCGACTCCTTGTCATACAGGTTCTAACCACGTTTATTGGAGGAAAGGCGATTTTGGTTTAGAAATTCATAAATACAAAGTTAACAATACACCGGTTTTCATTTTGTAACAATTGGGAACATTATTCCACAACGGATTGTGCCCACGACTTTCATAGCTTCCACGTTCCGTACTACACACATTCGTGATGATTCCGGCGCTATACAAATGAAAGCCGTATAACGTTACTTCCGTTGTTTCATAACGATATTATCCCAATTGCGTATTTAAAGTAACATCACCCCAAATATTAACAAGCTAACTACATCACAACAAGCACATAAGAGAACTACTCACTGCGCATGGCAAACAATCCTAAATCTATCATAATAATAATAGCAATCATCATAATAGAAAAGGAAAGAAATAACCGTAGATTATGCGTAGACAGAATAATGTTAGAAGAATACACGAACGGAACCTCCGCAATATCTTCGACAATATTACAAATAAGCCCCTCAGAATATTCCCTACTATTACAAAAGTAGCCCCTCCGTTAGTCTAGGTTAAATATTAACCAAGAACTAACGAACTAAAACCCTAATCTATTTCTCCTCTAACTCCTAAGAGTAGTGTAGAGAGAGATAGCTAAACTAGAAAGAGAAAGAAAGAGTGTGTGAGAGAGAAAGTGAGAATTCTATGAAGAATTGGTGTGTGGAATGAGGATGGAGAGCTCTCTATTTATAGGCAAGCCTTGGATTCAAGAGTACAAGTCCACAAGCACACGTACAAGCAAACGAAGCAACAACGAGGGGGAGTGAGACCAAAACAGGCCGTGTACGGCCATGATCAGACCGTGTATGGCTATAAACAGGCCATGTACAGCCTCCTCTAGGCCGTGTACGGCTAGGGGGTGGCCGTGTGGTAGGCCGTGTGATTTATCTGACTTTTCTCGTTGCTTCGGAAGGCCGTATCTTCTTCGTTTCTTGTCCGTTTGACTTGATTCTTTCGCCTGTGATCTCGTAATTCCGTTACACTTCTAATGATGCCAAAAGTTCCAAATTTGGATGTCTTTAGAGTTGGCGTGTGCGGAATGCCCTCGGTTTGCGGTTAGAAAGCTTCATCTTCCTCGTTCTTTACCCGATCTGCACGATTCTTGATTCTACAGTCTTGGAATAACCTGATACATCATATGAGACTATTTAAGAGCTTGTATTATAATGTGGTTAAAAGTCTATAAGAATCAATGTTTAGAATAATCTGCCTCGATTTGCGTGCCTTTTGGACGTTTTTAGCACCTTTTACAGCAATGCCTATAATTTGACAACTTTGTGAAATTAAGTAAATAAACGTTTAATTTAAGTGTTTTCACCAAGAATTGGGTCAAATGTGCGGGAAATATGTGCCTAAAAACATGACTTTTTGCCACATATCAAGGCTGTGAGGTGTTCTCCAGTTTCGATGAGATCTAGAAGAGTTCTAAGATCTCCCACCATTATGATGTCGGCATAACTTCTGGGGTTCCCGGTGGCTCTTTCTAGATTGGTTCTCATTGATGCAAGAATAGCTTTTTGACTTGATGAGTACGGAAAAGCTGATCCGGCTAAGGCACAATATACTTTTTGGTATATTCACATTTGGTTTCCGTAGAGTTCGATTTCTCCCATTGGGTAGTTGGGTCTTTCTCGCTGTTGAGCTTCTCTAGTAAGTTGTTCTTGAAGCAGATCAGAGAATGCTCGAATATTCCTCCGAAGAGTGCTGGGCTCTGGTTCTCCATAATTGGCGAGGTAAGAATCATAGTCTCGTATGATTGCCCTTATCATGTGTCTCTGGGCGGTGTTGTAGTCATTGGTTGACTCTTTGATGGCCTCTACGATAATTCGTACATCGTCGTATTCGTCAATCATCTCAATCATGTCTTGATGAGTATCTATCGGTGGAATTTCTAGTATCTCAGTTGTGACAGCAGGGGAATTTGGTGGAGCAAGAGGGGTTTGTGGAATAGAGCGTTCATCAAGAGTGACGTTGACATAATCGTCGTCGCATTCGCTATTGCAGTCGGAGTCTTTGTCACGTGAATCTGGAAATTGGTGAAGTTCTTCGTCTGAGGGTGCGTTGTTGAAGGGTCGAGAACTATCGATTTCGATGGTTCGGACTTCAGTTGTTATGTCATGGAGGTTCTCTTCGGCAAAGCTTCCTGGTTGACGTGCCTTATATGCTGAAATTCTCTGTAAAAGTTTAGCATACTGGTTTGGGTGTGGTGATGATCGGAGTCCTTCTTCTATGTCTCGGAGTCGGGTTCTGGTGAAGGGTTTTGATGGATCGAGATAGGAATTAAGGATGTTTCCCATTCTTTTAAGATGAGAGGATCTGAGCTCTTGGCGGATGACTCCGTAATCAACTGATTCTTCTGACGAAGAGCAATCATCGCAGTTTTGTATTCTTTTAACTTCGGCCATTTGTGGCGAATCAGTGTGATCTTCATCTTCTTCCATTTCTTCCTTTTCCTCTTCCTCTTCAGGCTCTTCTTCTTCCTCCTCAGGGTCAGATTCAATTTCTTCATCTGCTTCCTCGTATTCTTTCTCTTCTGGGTCGTATTCAGTGTCAGAAATGAGAACTGATGATCAGGTGAATTGTGGTTCCTCCTCTGGTTCTGATTCGTCATCGGAACAGATTCTTCCTGTGGATATAGCACAACATTCTTCATCTTCTGGGGTGCATTCCGGTTGGTCGATCTTGTAAGTGATGCTTTCACCATGCGATCGTAAAATAATCGTGTGGTTATACACATCAATCACTGCTCTAGCTGTGTTCATGAATGGTCTTCCAAGGATAATTGGGATGTTTATGTCCTCGTGGATATCCATTATCACGAAATCCGTTGAGAAGAAAAATTTGTCAACTTGAACAAGGACATTCTCAGCTATTCCCTTGGGGTATCTAACAGATTGGTCGGCTAGCTGGACGGTCATCTTAGTGGGTTTCAAGTTTTCAAGTTCTAGCTTCTTAAACAGGGAGTAGGGCATAAGGTTAATGCTGGCTCCTAAGTCGGCTAAAGCGCTCATATTTCCGGAATTGTAGATAGAACAAGGGAGTGTAAATCTACCAGTATCTCCTAGTTTTTCGGGAAGGCTATTCTTAAGTAGGGCTGAGGTTTCAGAACTAAGGGGAATGTTATTCACTTCAGGCAATTTATCTTTAGTGGATAGCAATTTCCTAATATACTTATTTCGACCAGGAACTCTAGACATGGTATCAAGAAATTTTCCATCTAACTTAAAGGACGACAGTTTCTTAGGTTGAACTTTATATCTAGCGGGGTAAGGGATTCTAACCTCTTTGTTCATTGTTTCCACAGCTGGTATCTTGACCTTTGGTTCTTCCTTTACTGGAACAGCAGCATGGGGAGTAGTAGCTGCTTCCTTAGGTGTTGTAAGTTGCTTTGCTTCCTCAATATGCGGATTTTGAACCATGTTGCTAGGCAAACTTCCTCGGGGTCTATTCTCAAGACGTTGTGCCAATTGTCCAATTTGAGCTTCCAAATTCTTTAGCACAGCCAATTGATTTCTCATGAAGAGGTAGGCTTGATCTTGTCTAGCGGACGTCTTTTGGTTGAGCAGGTGTTGACCTAGCATGAATTGGGTGAAGGCGTCATCTGAACTTGTAGTTGGGGCATTTGTCTTGGTGGTTTGTTCAGTGGTTTGGTTTATGTCGGAAGTAGGTGCAGGAAGTGCAAGGGGTTGATTATAAGAAAGTTGTGATTGTTGTTGGTAGGGTGGATATCTAGGTGGGTATCGGGGTTGGTATGGTTGTTGGTTGTTTCTCGGCGGAAAGGGAGGTCCTCTAGGTTGGTTGTTGTTTTGGATGAAACCGGTTGGTCGAGCTAGAAACTGAGCATAGTAGACAATGCCATCTGCTTCTTCGTATTCAACTTGGTATTCGCCAGATGGTTGCAGGTTGGTGCAGTGTTGACAGACTTGCACTTGGTGTACTTGGTGCTGTTGTTTCTTAAGTTCTCCAAACTGTTTGACGAGCGAGTCCATTTCTCTGTTAGTGCCTTAATTACTTCGACCGGAATCGGGTTTGCAGTAGCGATAGGTGTGGAAGATGTTGAATGATCTCCAGAATTCCAATCGTGGTGATGCATAGTCATGTTTTCTATAAGGTTCCATCCTTCTTCGTCGGTCTTTGCCATGAAACTTCCTTGTGCAGCAGCATCGAGGGTAGTTCGGTGGTTAGGATCTAAACCATTGTAGAAAGTGCACAATTGTGCAGACTTATCGAGTCGGTGATTGGGGCATTTCTTCAAGGCTCCGTAGAATCGTTCACATGCGGTATATAATGACTCATTGAAAGCTTGTCGAAAGTTCATGATGTCATTTCGGAGTTTGGTTTGTTTAGAGGGCGGAAAGTACTTGGTTAGAAACTTTGTCGCCATCACAGTCCATGAAGGGATAGAGCCGGTCTCTAAACCTTCAAACCATGTTTGTGCATGATGGGTGAGCGAATAAGGGAAAAGGTATAAACGGATTGTATCTTGGCCAATTCCGTTTTGCTTGTAGGAATTTGAAAGAAAGATGAACTTGTCGAGGTGAGAGTTTGGGTCATCACTTGGCAATCCATGAAATTGACAGTGGTTTTGGATTAGTTGGATGATGTTGTGTTTAAGCTCGAAAGATTGACCAGGGGTTTCGGGGTAGAGAATTGGTCATCCTCTTCCTTCGATAGAGGGTTTACTGTTGTCAGCGAGAGTGATGCGTTCAGCCATTGCTTGCTTAAGTGCAGATTGCTTCTTTTCTCGTCGAATAGTGCGTATTATAAGTTCTGGATCGGGAAAGTTAAACAGTGGTGCAGATCTAGGGGAACAGGTCTACACTAAAAGAAAAGACAATAAAGAAAATGTTTTTGTGTTTTTTTTAGAAGGTTTTATCCAAAGGGTTTACTAGAATTGGGATTGGTTGAGCCTCTGTATCGGAGAGTGAGTCTCCCCGGCAGCGACGCCAAAAACTTGTTGTGCGGGTCTGTTACGAACCGTCAACGGATGTTTAAAAATTTATAATTGCTGGGGTCTAAGTGTAACTTACTGATACTGAACCAAGGGTTAGTATGTGATAAGTTGGACCTAGAGTCGTTCTTAAAGAGAAACTGAATTGAAACGGAGGTGATCCAATCAATCTTGCTTTTCTAGTAAATATTTTAAAAGAGTGCGTTGGGGGTTTTGGTTCAGTTGACTAAGTAAACTAAATAAAGCGAATAAAATGTAATAAGATGTCAGATAATGCAAAGTAGTAATTGTTGTGAGTTCGTTAGCTAATAATCGTGGGATGATGACTTTTATGGGAAAACGATTAACTAAATTGGGTTGCTTACGGGATTCATTAACTTATGGTATAACCAACAGATTCCTTATCAGTCGGTTATCAACTAATATGTCACGAGGAACTAAGGTATCATGATTCCGACCAGACAGACGATGCTCAACTCTCCACACTCTCCTGTGGGGGAGTCAGTAGCCCATATTATTGAACGTAATCGCTCGTGGCCGAAGGAATAGAGTAGCAAGTCCATAACATGTGTAGCCGTTCTTAATACCACAACGATTATGAATCCATTAAACAACTAACTTAGAACTTGTGTCCAGACTTTAATCAATTTCTACCAATGAAACTTAAGCGTGATAAACGAGGGAAAGCATTTAGGTTTCTTGCATACCGTACTTTAGGTTTCAAGGTTTTAGGGAAAAGTATCGGTTTAAGTTGGATTTCAAACTTGCCTTTCTTAATACAATTAACAAATCCCTAGGTTTTCATAAATGATCATTTAGCCTATAGCCTACCTAATCTAATCTAATCTAAACTATGACAACTAATTAAAATGCTGATGGCTTTTTACAGAAAGTCAAACCCAGACCATGTCGGAAAATGCTATAGTAGCTCACAACGTATTTAATCGTTTACCGATGTTTCCGTTGTGAGTTTAATTGCTTCGCGATGTTTACATGATAAGTACATTGTGATCGGAAGTGTACAATACTCATGGCAAGTCCACGTAATCACATTGCATTTTATAATGCTTGCATGACGTTACAATTAAAAACGTAGTTTTTACACAGATAACTATTGACCGAGTATTGAGGTTCGCGACTCCTCTTTACAAGGTTACAATCACGTTTGTTAATTGAAAGGCGAATGTAAGTTTTAGGTTTAAAATCACAAGATAAGTCCGTTCACAAAGTTTCCAATTTTATAACGTCGATCCATAATACAACTACCTTCGGTCGTTACCGGCTTCCATATATTTGTACTATGCTCAAAAGCATTTCCAATACTATACCGAGTAATCAGTCGAATCGGGGCCGTCGTATTATTTCACGACGTATTTAAAGTCATCCCACAATTATGTATACTAACTACATCACAACAAATACAATAGTAATCTACTCGCTAATCGTGGCATAAACGATCTCTAACATAATTAAAGCAAACATATTTAATTAAGATAGATAAGGATAGAAATAACCGAGATTAATATGCGAGAAGGAATAGACTTGAATTAATGAGCGTAACTCCAAGCGTACACCAAAGATTACAAAACGTTCCTAGCTTTCTTTCTACTCTAAACAAAGTGATAAACTAATCTAATGCTAAATTTAAAGTAAGAAAGTAGAGTGAGAAAGTAAGAAAGTAATATGACTAGTGCATATGGGACATATTGAAATGAAGCCTTATGCCTCCTATTTATAGGAGAGGTTTGGCTCACATTAGCATCAAGGGGTGCACATTAGCGTAATGCGGGTAAAAAGGTGCACCGGGTATTGTACAACGCGGAAAGTAGGCGCACCAGTACGGGAATTAGCCAAAAAAGGAAACCGGGGCAGGGGACAGCAGGCTGGCGGCGCCCCACCCTTGGCCGGCGGCGGCTGGGAGGTGACCGTCGGCTGGTGGCTGCCACCCGCCACGTTTCGCCGTCTTTTGCTTCGTTTCTTGATTCGTGCGTGTTTTCTTTGTTATGCATCCGTTTGAGTTGATTCTTTTTTTTGTTGGATTCGTAATTAAAAAACGAAGATTTTGACATAAGATAGCCCCTGAGATGAGGTCCCTAACTCCAGATATCGCGTACGAATCATTTGGATCTTTCAGCGGGCGTAGAATCTTCATTCTTTATCCGTTTTAGTTGATTATTCTTCTGTTGGATTCGTATTTTGAAAATGAACATCTTGGATAGAATGGATGTCGGTGAAGGGTAATTTAGTCTTGAAATCTCGTTATGATGCCTTGAATCTTCAAACGTGTGTGGAATCTTCGTTTTTCATCCGTTTTGCTTGATTTTTATCGTGCAATCTTGTTTTGACCACCTTGGCATAATGTCATTGATTTGAACTGTGACAATCCTCCAATTAGGGTATTTACTTAACCTAATTTCATGCATTACCTAGAGTAATTCCCTGACTAGTGAATTCAAAACAATTTATGTGTTAAGTTTTGATAAACTTACTATGTGTTATGTGATATATTTGATAGTAGTTATATGTGTATATATATAATTACGTACGAAATAAATATATCAAACTCTACGAATAGAATGTAATAACATTGGTGATACAAAATAATTAATAATTCGAAAATTATTAATTACAACTATTATTTAATTATATTATTGATATAATATAACAAATTATACGTTTTATAATAAACGTATTAATCGCGAATAATAAAGTTCCGAAATGAACTTCAAAAATACTTTTGAGTAATTTTTAGTTTAAAATTATTATATAAAAGTATTATAACGAAAAGAAAACGAAACATTTAGACGATTTTTGTTACGCGTATTACGAACAGAAACAATTTTAAAACGCGCTTAGAGGTTTCAAATAATAAAAGTATTATTTCGTAAGTTACTGTTTTAATGTGTAGAACATTACCTCAAAATATGATTTCTAAATTTAACTGAAATCTGGCACGCGTTTTAACTATACAGTACTTTTACTGTGATTAATTTTAATTATACTTGTAACAAAGTATTTCACATTTCGATTTCAAATTCCTAAATCTGAGATATCGAGAAACAAAACGAGAAATTTTATTATAACTAAAGTACCACAAATTATACCCGTACACGAAATTAACGGGCTAAAAACTACCAATATTACACCAACTAAAATATCTGGCGACCATTTTATACTCCCTCCATACCGTGCCTTTGAAATTTTGATCTACAATAATACATCTCACCTACATTTTGATCTTCACAATTTACACACACACTTCACTTCATTTTCTTGCTCTCTCTGGTTTTGGTGTGTACTGGAAGCAGAACAAGAGGCAGCAGCAGCAGCATAAGCAACACCAAAAGCACCTTCATCTTCATCATCTTCAACCTTTCAAACTCACAAAATCAAACACCTAAAACTACAAACAAAATGGTTTCTTGAAGCATTATCATCATCATCGTTCGTCATTATCATCATCAACATCCGAAATCATCATCACCTTCATCCTAAACCATTGTGAGGAAATTTTATCCATTTTCTTCATTTTATTTCATTTATATAATTTTCATAAATTATGATATATGTTGATGATTGTTGTTATAAAAGTGTTAAAACATGTTATACTAAGTTTATACAACATATTTGTGGTGTTTGATCATCGTAAAAACGAAGCTAAAACCGAAATCATTATGTATATGTAATAACAGAGACGAACCAGAACCTGAAACCCAAGCCGAGACCGGCGGCTTCAGGCCTTGACCGGCGGCTAAAAACCCAGCCTGGAAGAGGCCGGCGGCTTCAAGCCGTGGCCGGCGGCTTCCCCCTTTTTAAACAGAAAACAGTTTTCGACTTTTAAACGCGGACAAAACTAATAAATGTTATACAAACCGAGACTTACTACTTGAATATTATTGCGACAACGAGACTTAGTACTTTATACGGACACGACTTTGAGACAAATTTATATCCACGACAAAATTCTATACGGACACTTTGAACGCGACAAAACTAATACGATAATAAAACTATATATATATACTAACGGACAACTTATATATATATATTTAACGAGAAGTATAAATGGGACAATTTAACTTAGTAAATACCAACTATATAAATGGAAGGTTTATATACATAACGATGACTTATATATTTTAATAAATACGAAACTTTTACAAGTGTATTTATATAGATATATATATACGATAAACCAAAAACAAGTTATATTTTTACAACAAACGAGTTACGTTTTGAAAACCTAAACGACAACAAGGTTTTATTCGCGACTATTAACAAACGACTTATACATTCGATATAACAAAGTTATTTGATAACTAATATATTTATGTTTTTAAAACATAACCGACAACAACGACAACTACATTTATGTACGTATATTTACGCGACAATTATAAATATACCTATGTACTTATGAACTTAATCAATGACGACAATTAATATATATATTAGAATATATATATTCAACTAATATGTATATAAATACATACCTAAACTTAACGATTATTCTAACACAAACGTCAACAACAACTAAAATGTTACAAACATTTTAACTTAACAAATAATCCGTATACTTATACAAGTATTATTATTTGCGTCTAGGTATTTGATCGACGCTGTGGGATTATTTGCTAGCTGTATATTTTGCTGAAGATTGCAAAACCGTGAGTTCACAGCCCCTGACTTTTATTGTTTTAAATGCTTTTAAAATCAGGGGTGGAAAACATAGTACAATGTGATAACATGCTATATGCTTTATTGTATTGCGCTGCATGCTATTATGTGAACTGATTAACATGATCATTTTCATGCTATTAAACTTGGATTGTTAATATGAAAGGTGTTCATATTATATTGTTGAACTTGAACTATTTCAATAAAATGTTTTCATATTGATTTAACTAGAACTAATTATATGAAATGTTTTCACAACATTTTGGGAATAAGACAACAGATCTTGGTACGATCCTAGGTTTACGTGAGGTAGTTGTAGTGCACATAAGTCCCAGTGCTTGCAACCTATAACCATTAGCTAGGTGACTCTAGCCACTGAGTATACAGATAGTACTATCGACTTGACAACCCTCCCAGGATATTACTCGTTGGTCATTCCAACCACATCGACGATAGTCGTAACGAGGAGTGTATACTTAAGATGTTACTGAGGCAACAACAAAACAACTAGTCGTGGTTTGGTTATAGTACTAGTGTCGTTACTTTAACTCTAAAGGTTTAGCTCACCTTGGAGGGATTATAGTCTATATTTCCCACACAACTAAACAACTAAACAACAACTTGGTTTGAGAAGGGTATTCCCTGTGATGACTAATAGGACAGGGGTTCCTCTGTGAGATTATATTTTAGGAAACGTTTACCTTAATTGGTTGAACTTGGTTTCCCACAAAAACAACTATTCATAGGAAATGTTTACTTAAATGTTAAACATGTGTTTCCTGCAATGATTATTATTAGAATGTTTACTTTATTGTTAAACTTGAGTTCCTGTTAACTATCTGTTGGAAAATGTTTGCTTGACTGCTAAACCTGATTTTCCTTAACTATTGAAATGGATATGTTTACTTATTTGATAAACATGTATATCCTGCGACTACTTTTTAGGAAATGTTTATGATTAAACTTGTGTTTCCTACACATCTATTATTGTAGTAAGAATGACATTCTTACTAATTATAGGAAATGTTTTCTTTAATTAGAATACTTGTGTTTCCTACCTTACATATAAATATTATGTTTGTGTACATGAATGATTTATACAAAACTTAAACCTGTGAATTCACTCAACATTCAATGTTGACAGTTTACTATGTTTTTCGGGGAATTAGGATTCAGGTACTTCTGCATGCATAAAGGACGTAGGCAACCTGACTATTTATGATGCTACTTTTGGGACACTTGGATTTCCTTTGTATTATCAATTCTATTGGTTATACTTATGAAATCCCTCTTTTATAAACTTGTATTTTCAAATACTTATGTTGTCTTTGACAACCCTACTTATGTACGACTTTATAAGTCGTATCTTTTGTAATAACTTTAAACTTATGGCATCTTAAATATATATGTATGTTCTGTATGATCATATACTCTGATACAGTGAATGCACTATCGAATCTGTCCGCCCTCAATGCTTAACTATTATTAAAATGCTTCCGCTAATTAACTAAAAGCTTCCGCTAAACAATTAATAAACACGATTAACGATTTTGGGGGTGTGACATGAACCATATCTGTGTTCAAAATGCCAAGAATCGTTCCAGAATGAGAGAGATATCGGTAGTAAAAACGTGACTTTTTACGCGATATCATAGGGCATAGAACAAAATCCATTCGTCAAGGAAAATCTGCAAGTTTGCTACCAAAATGAGAGCAAATATAAAACACCTACTCCAAGGGGAAGAAAAAAGAATGCCTAGTAAAAGAGATATTAGAACATTATTGGAAAATATTATTGAATTGAACATACCACACCAATGATGTTATTCAATAAGAGATCTTCTGATATTTAAGGAAGCAACGGTTATACTATAAAGATTATGAAAATTTTGAAATGTTGCTACCTTCAAATAATGATTGTTGCCATCTCCATCTTCATACCTTCAAATTCCATCATCATTAATCAACATAATAAATTACAACAAAACAAAATCAAACCTGAATAACATCACTTACAAAAACTTTGATATATAAGACCGAAAGAAAAAACATTCAAAGTGACAAAGCATCAAGAGTAGCAATCTCAGTCATTATGGAAGGAACAATAGCAACCATAAATGTAAAAAACTGTAACACCCCCAATTTCGTTTAGCGGAAGCATTGGTATAAGCTGGGGATGCCACATTTACATTGTAGATGCATACATATCAGAGAGTATGATTATAACAGAACATATATATATATATATATATATATATATATATATATATATATATATATATATTAAGATGCTAAGAGTAATAGTTACAAAGTTTACGATTCATCGAATCGTATAAGTAGTTAAGTTGTACAAAAGTGGACTTGGTAAATATGACTAAAAACATATTAGTTATACAAAAGAAATCCATATATGTTTCAAAAAGTTGGCATCCTAAATCTTCAAGGGTCGCCTAGATTTCCAGTTGTGCAGGCGGTCCTTACGTGTGCAGCTAATTCCCTGAAAAACATAGTAAAAAGTCAACAACGAGGTTGAGTGAATTCACAAGTTTTATGTTTGCAATAGTTGGATCAAGTTTGTAAGCACAGTTATCAAACCAAATACGTTCACAATAGTTATTGCCATAACAGTTAAGTAAGTTTAGTGGAATGTTATCCAAAGCATAGTTTACATTGGGATGTTACCCAAAACACAGTTTAAAATACGTTGCTGGTCGTTCTCCAGCGTTTTACAAACAGTACCGGTCGTTCTCCGGTCAAATACGCACGGGTCATTCTCCCGTCCAAACAAAACAGTTTACCGGTCGTTCTCCGGTCTAGTAAAACGGTTTGTCAAATAGTTTACCACATTTGTTTTAGTTTATGGTATGAAAATGTTATTTAATAAGCATTAGTTTGCGCAACAGTTCAAAGTACTCTAATCGTTCGAGTAAACACGTATACAATCATGTAGTAAAAGCAGTTATGTCAATTGTACAATGTATAACACAATAGTTATATAAAAGTTTGCTCATGTAGCAAGGCGTTGACTATGTTTTCCACCCCTGTTCAAAAGCAGTTAAAACAGTAAAAGTAGGGGCTGTGAACTCACCTGTTGAGTTAAGTAACGTGTGAGCGCTAGCAAAGCCTAAAGACCGAATGTAATCTAGTCGAAATCTCTTAACGCCCTAAACGTATGAGATTTAATAAGTATGTAGATGTCTAAGTCGGCCATCCATGCTAGTATTCGTACAACCAAGTTATGTCCAAGTGTTAATTCGATGTTCATGTTTGAAGCTTGAAAATGTATACGACTTGTTGGTAACGGTTCGTAGTTATAACCTTTGAAAGCGTTTATCATTTTCATTCCTTTTGAGTTTCATAAAGTACGGAATTGTGTACGGGGGTCCGGGGCGGGGTCCAAGGGGTGGCAACCCCTGGTGGGGTCCAAGGGGCAAAGCCCCTGGTTGAGGTCGAGCTGCCAAGTCAGCTTGGAAAATTTTTATTTACACTATGTTGCTGTAGTAAAAACGCGTTCGAAATTCCATTTCGGGGTAAAATCAAGTGATAAAATACTTAGTGAAATCATGTGTTTTTAAGGGTCTGAAACTTGCGACATTGCGTGCGACGTTACGTGCGACATTATGTGCGACATAGGCACTTGTGTCGCTATATGCGACGTCAGGATATAGTGCGACGTAAGGGTCGACGTCGCTATGTGCGACTTCGCAATTTAATGCGACGTTGAGGGTGATGTCGCAGTATGCGACGTTGTGAAGTGTTCTGCGACATTGTGACTGATGTCGCAATTGGCCCAAGCCAGATGCGACATCGGGGTCTGATCGGACTCCGGTGGCCGGAAACATGTCCGGACCACTTCGTTTTGGCCCGAAACTTTTACCCAACCCTTATTTGGACATTTCTTAGTTATATAAACGCTAAACATGCATTAGAACAAAAATATAAGTAGTTTCGAGAAAATGTCGGAAACTTACGTGTGTCGGTTTTAAAATCCGAAAAGGTGGATGTGTAGCCCTTGTTGTCGTGACCGTTTTTCTCTAAATGAGTTATGCGGTTTGAGGTCGTTTAGTGGTACTTTTGGTGGTGGAAGTGAGGTGGTGGTTTTGAAGTTGGTGGTGGTTTGAGAGATAAAAGAAAAAGAGGAAGAAAAGGTGGATGGTGATGAAATGAGGATATTTTGGGGCAAGGTCCACTTTTGTGGATCTTGTCTCAGTTCACAGTATATTTGCTCCGTGTTTGTTTACCCGGTCGTTAATTACTAAATTATTTTTAGTTGGTAACTTTTTAAATACCTTCTTAGAATATATTTTCGTGGAGATATTTTATTACAATAATTTAGTTAAGTTTATTAAATTTTTAACTTTGTTTCATTTTAGTTTACGAACTAAACGTTTATACGTTATAAAATTCTTTGTAAATATTATCAACATAGTATTTAATATCAAATAATGTTATTTAATAAAATTCGTTTCATTAAATAAATTTGTTCACCAACAGTCGTATATTTTTGTCGCGTTTGTTCCAATTGTCGTGTACATAATTATAACTAATTATGAATCGTAATACTACGCGTATTAACTAGTTGGACTTTGCTAGACTTCTAAAATATGTTGTGAATTCACTCAAAGTAGGGAATTAGCCTAAAAATGCGTGCAATTAACGTTTATAATTTAGTTGAAAATGCGAGGTGTTACAAAAACAAACATTAAAACTTCTTAGAACTTACAGTTTTGATCACAAAGGAAGTGTTTTGCTGAAGATTTGAGCAACTTGAAAACAAAACAAAAAAAGATTAAAGTAAATCAGTATTTAGTAATCTCAAAACGAAAGTGGGTCAAACAGAAACCAAACCATGTGACTTTATTTCTCTCAGACATTTCATCGAACATCTCCCATGCACTTGCATAATGAACCATTTAAATACCACTTGCTACACCTTCACTAAATCCAACTAAAAAGAATATGAACTTTGATTTGAACTTTGATCTGAGAAATACTCCAAGCAACAAAACACTAAATTTTGAGTACTTTATTATGTTATATGATAATTCAACTGATGTAGACCCAGATACAGTTTGGACTTAAAAATGAGACTTGAAACAACAAAGACGGATTCCTACCACAAACCCCAAAAGAGACTTGCATACCTTATATTCTGTTTCCGTCGACATGAGCATATCAAAGAAGCCTGCACATTAGAGATAGTAAAATTGAATCAAATGACATTGTCCTGAAAAATTGATTCACCAATAAACAGTAACTAACCAAATCTACTTAATCTGATAAATAATACTACCTCCGTCCCAAAATTATAGTCCATCTTTCATTTTTGGGACGTCTCAAAATAATTGTCCACTTCACATTTTAACCAATAAGAAGAGAGTTTAGTGGGTGCAGATTCTATTTGAGTGGTTGAAAACTGTTATGGTCCCACTTTTATTAAACTGTGTGCTTTTTGTTTGTGGACAATAATTTTGGGACGGAGGGAGTAATATTTAAAATCGAGTGATCATTTTAAAATAATTTGCCTAAAATTTTAAAGTAGCTAAAAGTTGATGTATGGTTTGTAGTATAGAACTAAGAGTAAGTAGGTTGTTACCCGTTCAAAGATGAATCCGCAGAAGGTAGGAGAAAGATGAACAAACATAGGTTTCTTATACTCTGAGAATCAATAGCTGAATGGCGAACTTGATCTAACGAAACCCTAACGTAAGTAGACGATCAAAGACTTACTGGAATACTATTTCTCTCGAAAGAATTACGAACTTGATGACCGTGATGCAGATGAAGAATCGTAAGGTCATACAACTTGGCACCGAAAGAAAAAAGATGGGGATGAAGATTGAGAAAGTACAGGAACATGATGGAGAAGGAGAATACATTGGGTTGTTACATTTTTGGGGCGGTGGTAGATAAAGAGACAAACCAATGAGAGAAAGAGGCGTGACATTGGTGGGAGAGAAATCAATAATATTTAAGCATGCAGAATAAGAATGAGAGTTTCAAGAAAAGAAGACATATTTTATTTAAAAATAAATACTATAGTACCCAAATAAAATTATTATTAGTCCACATCCTTATTATTACAATATGTTTTTTAACCTTACATTTTTAACCCACAATTATTACATATTGATGACATCACCTTTTTAATCTCAGCTTGACATGTCAGTATCAAAACCTACCTCATGACTCGCCAAATCAGTTTCATGACATCAGCTGAACTCCCCTTTAGTAGTATAGATAGATATACAAAGGCCGATGATAATTCCACAGGGACATTTACTCATCCACATGTTGTAAATGTGTTTTGACTGTTATACCCTCTATGTTTCGTCCTGTTAAAGTCTTGATTTTTTTATTATCATTATTATTATTTTAATTTAATTTTGTACTTTGCTTGGAGATTTGGACCCAAAAATCTAACAGCAAAACCATTCGCATCTCCCACTCTTATCGTTACTTTCATTGGTGAATCCTTATCCACATGTAAGTTGCAATGCTCTTCCATTATCATCATGGACCAAATTAAAATGATGTTGTTTATTTTCTGTATTTTCTCATCAAATACATATTCAAAATTAATATTAATTCACATATTAATATAGCCGCTACCGATTAAAAATGAATCAATGAGTATTTCATTTGCCCCAAAAGAGAGTCAAAGACTTCCAATCTCAGAATAAGACTATATTTTTGGTTTGAACCTGCGGCGGCGTAGAAGGACGCCTAGATATGGACAACGATCGGTGGATGCGAGCGGTAGTGGTTGATGGCGTCGGGATAAGGCGTTGACGCAGACAAAAACTATGAAGCCGCAAGTGAAACAAATATGAGAATAACGGAAAGGTTTTCGTGTTCGTATGTTTATTTTGTTTGGTTGAAGATATAATAGAAAGGGTAGTGATTTAAGTTGGATGAAAAACTATTCTAAGGGTATAATAGTCAAAACACATTTATGACGTGTGGATAAAGTAAATATGCCTGTGTATTTATCAGCACCCATATACAAAAGACTAAGGTTCAAATGAGTACAACAACTTTTTGTGAGAATGAGGGAAGAATGCGTCACGTGTCACTAAATCTTCTTTTCCTCACATTTTTAAAAGTTAAATATTTCCCAAACGATAAGTCGAAAAATCACAAAAATTGCACCATAAAAATCAGCGTTTTATTCTCTTCGATTAGAGATGTGACAAGGAATACTTTCGACGAACTTTTTTTTCTTCCATTTTTCGGTGGGTTTTGAAAACAACTAACACGTGTGTTAGCGAGTAACACATGTGTTACCAGCTAATAACACATGTGTTACCAGTTCGTAACACATGTGTTACTAATTTTGTAAAACCAAAAAAAAAAAAAAATTTGTCGAAAGTATACCTTGTGAGATGACAAATCGAAGAGAAAAAAATGCGTATTTTTATGGTGTAATTTTTATAATTTTTCAACTTACTATTTGTGAGATATTTGATTTTAAAAGACATGGGGGAAAATGAGTTTTATGACACATGGCACATTCTTATTGTTTCTTCAATTCTGATCAAATTTTTCATTCTCATTTGAACCTCACTCACAAACAAGAGTAAAAAACTAGATTACTTCGATACGCATTGTGAAATGTGAATATGAGATATTAATCAATTCAATACATTATAATGCAATTAACCCATAAGTAAGGGCATGTTTACTTTCCACTTAATGGTCTGTTTCCAAACACTTCTTAATCCAGACAGATAAATTGCTTCTTTTTCACTTAATCTGAAAGGAATGTGTGTTTCTGAAATAGGTAGAAAAATGAAGCCCTTACCAAAAAGAGGCACTTAATGATAAATATACATTTTTTTCATCATTTTTTCTCCAATAGAATTTGAACACGTCATTTTTTATTCAAACTTTATATCATTTAAGTTCATCATTTTGGTCAAAACAAAAATTACATTTACATAAACAGCACTTGTTATAAACAGACATATTTATCCAGACAGACATCACATGTAAACAGCACTTAATAGGAAAAAAAAGTAAACAGCGCCTAAATCAGGTCCGGCTAATGAATTTTGGAAGCCCTGTTCCATAGAACAAAGTAGGCCTAATGAGATAAACAATATCAATACCAAATATATTGAACAAGTATTAATAACGGTATTATGTCAAATCCGTTAGACGCCGTCACTAACATAACTGATGTTTCCGATAGATTTTCGACGGATATGTTCCATCCGTAAAAACCTGATCGGTAATAGTTTCTGACGGAATTTAGCAACGTTCAAATAAATTACCGATAGAGATATATGCATTGGGAAATTGCTTAAAACGTCAAATGTTTTCACTAGATATCCAAATAAAGTACCTTTACTATTGTTATTTTGTTGAAAAAGTCGTTCAACTATTAGATTATACTAGCGTGATACCCGCGTAATACGGCGGTAACAATTTAAATATCCAATATTTAATATCATTTCTAAGATTATCATGTACGGTGATAACAAAATATTGGAGTATATGAAAAACTTAAACTTTTATCATATCTTGAATTCGACTTAAAAGAAATCTAGTCATTTAAGATATTTTATATGGAAATAAAGATTGAATGGTTGATTAGTACCCAAATATTAGAATAAAGTAAAGTAAAATACTTTCCTATTATATAAGCCATTTTCATTTATTAGTATAACATGGGTAGAATAGTAATTTTAATTTTATATTAAGATTTAAGATTCAATATCATGGAGATGTTTTATTAATAGTATTAGATTTATTAGTATAACATGGGTAGAATAGTAATTTAATTTTATATTAAGATTTAAGATTCAACATCATGGAGATGTTTTACTAATAGTATTAGATATTAGATATGATTAAGTTCCTTCACAACATTTGTGACCCTTAACTATTGTAACCCAGGCAGCATGCACATAGAACCTAATTGTAACATTTATGCACTTATTCTAGCTTTTGTCAGTCCACCACTTTAATTACTTATATAACCACAAATGAAGCTAAGGCAGCAGTGTTGGAAAAACTATTAGCATAATTAATGGTCATCACAATGATTGTTTCAATCAAAACCACAAAATTTAGCACAAAAACCATCTTATGAAAACTGTAATTAGATTATGATGGTGGTGTTTAACCGTATGGTGCCATAATGGAAAACTAAATCAATGGTTTTTTTGTGAAGAAATCCCTAGTTCTCTTCCTCAGTCGAGTGAAGACAATAACCACACAAGCTAGGACCCATGGAGGGACGTTGAAGTTAACACCGGTGAAGTTCAACTTCTTAGCCCATCCTGGAGTCTCCTTCATATCCAGAATAATCATCGCAATTAACACAGCCACCCCAATGGAGATCCTGGTGATTGGCTTTATCAACGAGTCCTGAAACCCACATATATTTTGAAAAATTAATAAAAATGAACTTACTTTGAAGTCGAAACAGCAAATTCAGTGCATAAAATATAGCCTTTTACACAGAGAGAATTTATTCATGTTGCGCATTCATGTATAATACCTGAATTAATGGATGTGAGAACCAAAAGGTTGGAGGAGATTCAAGTCACTAATCAAAGGAAACTCAAACGTTGATGAATCAAGAAATTATATAAACCTCTTTTGCAATTCTGGGAAACTCGTTATGGATATTAATATGAATTTGTAGCCACCACCATGCTTGTAGTAACAATTCACCCTCCTTGTTAAACAGGGATTTCATCCTCTCTCTAAAACAAGGTCTTGTTTCATTTTATTTTATTTTTCTTTTCTGAAAACATACAGAAAAAACCGTGTGTGAAATACAAATGGTTAAATATCTAGCCAAGTCTACAACTCCCAACAGAATTTTACATCAAAGAAATTAAAAATTCACATGTTGCGTATAGCTTCAAGCCTACACAATTTACATATGTTTGACACTCCATTTGTTATGTCATCTACAGACCTTGATCTTGCCACTTCTCTCCTCGCCCCTTTGTATTAATTTACATCACAATTTCTACACTAACATATATCTTCACTTACTCTCATCCCCCACTAGTCCCTAACTAGTTGCCAACCATCGTCATCGTCATAGATATAATAAGAATACTCATTAAGGCTTATAGTACCAACTTTCAATCATTTGAGCCTATGAAATGAAAAAACAAATAACGTGGAAAAATTCTTGTGAACCATAACTTCGCACTTAAAAAAGTTGCACATTCTACTTGAAATATCAGCAACGTCATCCTCAGGGTCGTTCAAAATGTGTATACATGTATATACACAATAATACAGATTACTATCACACCTGAATCTAAGGGAATGTTTGGGATGCGTATTTCAAAGCCCTTAGCTACTTAAAAAACAAGTAACTGCCAACATGCTTCTTATTTTTGGATGCTTAATTGCTTATTTAGAACTTGGTATTGCTTATCGGCCGTAAAAACAAGTAAAATGGCAGATAAACGCTACTCTAAAGCCTATGATGCATTCCTACGATATAAACTGTGGCGATGCTATAAATCACACACTAAACAGTCATTTATGTAATACCTTTCACACCTGAATTTTTAACCTATATAAATTATAAATATAAGATTATAATACCCTATCATACCTGAATTTAATGCATTCCTATTAAGGTTACATAATAAGGACTTATAATACAGTAATAAACACCAGTTTATTATAACTATGATAACAGCAGCAACAACTATATGACTAATAAAAAAAATCAATCGATCAGAATTCAGGAAAACAAAATTTAACTGTTAAACGTACCTTAGGTTCACCGTCGATATAAATAACAGATCCGTCATTGTACGGAAGTATAGATCTACCGTTTCTAGGGTTAAATGATGGCACTGCAGTGATGAATTAGGAGGAAGAGAGTTTAGGGAAAAGAAAGACAGAGCTTTGGGGCAATTTTCTTCATTAATTCCGAAATTGAAAAGTACATAAATTATAAACGTGCAGGGAAAGTAGGTTCATCACCCATATTCCTTATTTTATGCCACTACCTCCTATCATGCTAAACTAACTTATCATGCACTTAAACTAATTCAAACAGGTCACAAAACAAGAAAAAAATGCAGGAACGTGGTTTCATAAAAGCTTGGGCTTTACTCCATAAATCTGCTGGGCTTCTTTACTTCTCTCTTGGGCCTTGTATGGATCGATGTAGGTTGATGGGCTGGGCTAGTGGATGACGCTTGCTGGACTGTATCATCCCCCTCTCCTTCAGAAGATACATTGTCCTCAATGTAATCAAGATGAGGAAATTGAGTTCTCATGGTGTTCAGGTTCTCCCAAGTAGCATTTTCCATCGGTTGTTTCTCCCATTGAATCAGAATTTCATGCTCCCCGTTGGCATTTAAACGTGAGTTGATGATTGATTCTGGTAGGTAAGCATGCTCCTCATTTGGATAAAATTCGGCTAAGTTGCCTTTGGGATCTGAAACAGTACCGTAGCAGGGTTTAAGCAAGGAAACATGGAACACCGGATGAATTTTTGATCCTGGTGGTAACTCTAATTTGAATGCAACCATCCCGATACGTTCTAGGATTTTGTAAGGACCATAGAACCTTCTTGAGAGCTTCTGCTGGCTGCGAAGATGAACTGAGTTTTGGCGATACTTGTGCAGGCGCAGATATACATAGTCACCAACTGAGAACTCTTTATCCAGTCTTTTTTTGTTTGCTTGTGTCACCATTTTGCTTTTTGCAACTTCAATGGACTCCTTTAAAGAGTTGAAGATTTTCTGATGTGCTATCAATGAATCCTCAATCGAACCAGTGGTTGTGGAACCAGGAACATAATCATGGATAGAAGTGACCTCGCGACCATACAGTGCTTGAAAGGGAGACATATTGATTGTGGAGTGATGACTCGTGTTGTAACAAAACTCCGCCAAGTACAACAAACGTTCCCATGTCTTTGTCTCATCATAAACAAATGCGCGCAGGTACATTTCAAGGCAATGGTTGACTACTTCGGTTTGACCATCCGTTTGCGGGTGATATGCGCTTGAATGCAGTAACTTGGTGCCCATGAGTTTAAATAATTCCTTCCAAAACCTGCTGAGAAATAGGGGGTCTCGATCTGATACTATGGTCTTTGGAAGGCCATGTAAACGATATATCTCATGCATAAAAATGGAAGCCAAGGTAATAGCAGTGTAATTTGGAGATAAAGGAATGAAGTGTGCATACTTAGAGAGGCGATCAACGATGACCCAGATGGAAACTTTGCCTTTGGATGGTGGAAGATTTGTTATAAAATCCATGGAGATGTCGTGCCACGGTTGTGTTGGTGTGGGAAGTGGCTGGAGTAGGCCATAAGGTTTGTGATTGGGGGTTTTGATTGTCTGACAAATGTCACAGCACTTGACAAACGTGGAGACGTCTTTCTTCAAGCCGAGCCATGTGAATGAAGCTGAAAGGCGTTTAACTGTTGTATTTTTTCCCGAATGGCCGCCCACAAATGATGAATGAAATTCTTGGATTAGGCGGTTCCTCAAGTTCGAAATTAATGGAATAAACAATTTCCCGTGAATGTAGACCAAGCCATCTCGAAACACATGGTGGGGAAATGAAGGCGAATCTGATTGAATGCGGTTAGCCAATTCTTTGCCTTCTGGATCTGTTTTGTAATAATGATGGACCTCTTGTAGCCAGGTAGCTGTAGGATATGTGATGGCTAACATGGATGGAATGTCGACGCGGCTGAGAGCATCGGCAACAGTGTTTTCTCTACCCGGTTTGTACAGAATTTCGAAGTCATACCCCATTAATTTCGTGACCCATCGTTGCTGTTCCGGAGTCTGGATGGTTTGCGTGAGGATATGCTTTAGACTGTGATGGTCAGTGTAGACGCGAAATCGTCGACCCAATAAGTATTGACGTCATTTTTTAACAGACTCGGTAATCGCGTACAACTCCTTTGCATATGTGGATTGGCCCTGCATAGTTTGACACAATTTCTTACTGAAGAATGCAATTGGCCGGTTGTCTTTTGATAGTACAGCCCCAATTGCTGTTCCCGATGCATCCGTGGTAACATCAAAAGGCTTGGTAAAATTGGGGAGTGCCAAGGTGACTAACTGTTGCATGTGGGATTTGAGGGTGGTAAAGGTCTTGTTAGCTTCATCGCTCCACTTGAACTCTTTCAGCTTTAAGATATTAGTGAGTGGGGCTGCGATTTGTGCGTAGCTTTGAACAAACCGCCTGTAGTATCCAGTTAAGCCCAAAAAAGCCCGAATAGTTGTAAAAGATGTTGGTTGTGGCCACTGTTGTATGGCGTTAATTTTGTCAACCTCTGGTGCTACACCCGCGCCAGAAATTCGATGTCCCAAAAAGGAGATTTCATGCACACCAAAGACACATTTAGTTGCTTTTACATGAAACTGATTATCATGTAGTTTCTGGAAGACAAATCTAAGATGTGAGTGACGCTCCTCCCTCGTGGCACTGTAGATCAGTATATCATCAAAAAAAAACCAGGACAAAGTGGCGAAGTACGGAACGAAAAAGATCATTCATGGCTGACTGGAAGGTGGATGGTGCATTCGTGAGTCCGAATGGCATAACAAGGAATTCGTAATGGCCATCGGTTGTGCGAAAAGCGGTTTTATGTACATCCTCTGGAGCCACTCGGATTTGGTGGTACCCCGATCTGAGATCAATTTTGGAGAAAATCGTGGCACCGTGTAGCTCATCAAGCAATTCATCAATTGTAGGGATTGGAAACCGATCACGAATTGTGACCGTATTCAGTGCCCTATAATCTACACAAAAATGCCACGATCCATCCTTTTTTTTAACTAACAAAACCGGAGATGAGAATGGGCTTTGGCTTGGTCGAATTATGCCATCGGTTAGCATTTCTGTGATAAGTTCAGTCATGATTTTCTTTTGGAAGTGTGGGTAGCGGTAGGGTTTCACATTAACTGGTTGGTCCTTATTGAGTAAGGGAATATGATGGTCGTGGTGTCTGGTTGGCGGAAGGGTGTGTGGTGCTTCGAATATGGGTTGGAAGAGGTCTAGAAGTGTTGTGATGTGGGGGTCCGATGTGTGTGGAGTGTTAACAGGGGTGGTGTGATCTGGTTCCATAGTAAGGGTGTGAATGGATGCAATGGAACCATGTCTAAGCATGGCAGATAGGGAGCTTGGGGATACCTGTTGGGTTCGTGGCTCTCCTTGTAGAGTGTAGTGATTGTCGTTTTGGATGAAGGACAGTTGTAGGACCGAGAAATCTGCTGCGATGGGACCAAGAGCACCTAACCATGATATGCCCAGAACTACATCGGCTCCCTCTACTGGTATCACATAAAATGGTATTGTGAACTGGGATTTTTGTAAGTCGATGGTGACATCAGGGCAGTAGCTGTTGCAGTGGATAAATTGTCCATTGCCCACCATAACTTTGAATGGTTCGAGAGGTTTGGATAGCAAGTTTAATTGTTGAGCGATCCGTGGTTGCACAATATTATGTGTGCTTGCGCTATCTATTAACACGGTGACTGGAAGTGATTTTATGAACCCTGTGATGCGTAAAGTCTGGATAGAGGAGAGACCAAAAAACGCGGCATCGGACAAGGACAAAAATTGATGTCTAAGAGGTTCCTCTGTGGTTTCGGTTTCACTGTGTTCCGGCTGAGTGTTGTGCTCGTCGTTATCCACAATCATTAGGAATTGGGGAGGGGAGCACTTATGTCCAGGGGTGAATTTTTTCGGGCAGCGGAAACAAAGGCCGTCTTTGCGACGTTGTTGGATCGCTTCTGGGGATAATTTTGTGAATGGTAACGGTTTAGGTGTGGGGTGGGGGGTGTTGGTGTGGTGGTGTGGATGTTTTTGTCGACAGAAGTGGGGGGTAGGGCAAGTGTCGTGGTGGTGATGTGGGTCGAGGTAGTGGCTGCTGAAGTTGGTTTGACGGGGTAAGTGATTTTCTGTTTAAGTGAAGAATTTAATTTGTCTTCCACAAGTTGGGCTAGGGCGCAGGCCTGGTGAAGTGTCGTGGGTTTGAGGATAGCCAATTCGCTTTGTATCTCTGGTTTGAGGCCCGAAATAAAGCAATTGCGAAGGGTTTGTTGAGATAGCCCAATGACACGGTTGCTGAGCCGTTCAAAGTCGGTTTGGTATGCTTTAACTGTCGTGGTTTGGCGGAGTTTAAGGAGGGTGGCCTCGTGGTTTTCATAAGAGGAAGGACCAAACCGTAACTCTACTTCCCTTTTGAAGCAGTCCCAAATATCCAAGAGGTTGTTGTTGGCTAAGTGTTGGTACCACGAGAGTGCGTCTCTTATGAAATAGAAGGCGGTTAATGACACACGTTCATCTGCTGGGATTTTATAATAGGAAAAGTAATTTTCCGCTTGGAATATCCAGCCTAGGGGGTTTGTTCCATCAAATAGTGGTAGTGTGATTTTGGAAGTTCTAGGATTACTCGGTGGGTTTTGTGAGGAGGATGGCGGTGGTTCATTTCGTTTTGGGATTTTTGGGATTGGGGAGTTGAAGGTGTCTAAGGAGATATAGTCTGAAAGTTTGGTAATGTGGGTGACAAGGTTGGCGGTGGTGGCAGTTTGTGAATCAATTTTGGTGGTGAGGGATTTCGTGGCTTCGAGCAATGCGGTTAGCTGTGCTGTGTTTTTGTCTGTGGCGGTATTAGTGGCGGAGATGAGTTGGTGTAGTAAATCTGTGAGTGCAGGTGGGTTGTCATCGCCGCTGGGATCACGGCGTGGCGGCAGGAGAGTTGAGAATGAAAGCACCAAATGATGGCACTGCAGTGATGAATTAGGAGGAAGAGAGTTTAGGGAAAAGAAAGACAGAGCTTTGGGGCAATTTTCTTCATTAATTCCGAAATTGAAAAGTACAGAAATTATAAACGTGCAGGGAAAGTATGTTCATCACCCATATTCCTTATTTTATGCCACTACCTCCTATCATGCTAAACTAACTTATCATGCACTTAGACTAATTCAAACAGGTCACAAAACAAGAAAAATATGCAGGAACGTGGTTTCATAAAAGCTTGGGCTTTACTCCATAAATCTGCTGGGCTTCTTTACTTCTCTCTTGGGCCTTGTATGGATCGATGTAGGTTGATGGGCTGGGCTAGTGGATGACGCTTGCTGGACTGTATCATTAAACCTAATTGGAACACCTCTACCTGATTTCGTATTAAAAGCGTACACCGATTTAAATCCATATTTATCTATTATATCTCTAACTTCAAGTTGATCTTGATCCCAACCACCTAAACTCGATTTGAATGTATCGATCGGACCTTCACCGCACTGGAATAAATGAACTTCTACTTCCGGTACTTTAGTCCGTACTGATTTGGATCGAACCTTCGATTCTGACAACAACGGCCGTAATTCTTCTTCGGTCATTGAAGTCGTTTTCGGTGATTCTTTGGTTTCTACGATCTCAACCATTTTTTCTTTATGCTTTACGGAGTGATAATCAATAATCCGTATTAGCGATTTCAACCATTTTTGATGGAGATGAAAGCGTTTTGGCTGGCTAAACTTTGTTCCTGTCTAGCGATCGAATTGAGAAGTTTACAGAGTTGTCCAAATTAGCCCCTTTAGTTTGTGTTTTTTTTTTATACCTTTGGAACATTCTTTAGATGCACAGTTGCGAACCGATCTCGTATAAATGAATGGATGGACGCGGACTGGGCGATTTTACAATGGGTGATGATATTTCCACCACAATTTTGATAGATCCACCAACAATGTGCAACACAGAGTTGTACTGTACATATATATAATGCAAAATGATGGTGGATCTATCAAAAATGATGTTGGATTTATCATCACCCTTTTACAATAGATGTGAAGTTGCGAACTGATCACCTGCTATCTAAGAGAAGATGTATTATCGTTCAAGGGGAAGGGGAGAACATGTAGCGGCTAAGATCTTGTATTTCCTAAGTAGTTCATCGGTCAAACCAACATTCTTTTTCTGAAAGTAATTGTTAGAGGATGTATGCTATAGACTTACAAAGTATAAGTAAAAACACAAGACTTGATCGACTTGATATACATTGTTGTTTACCTTTTTTTTTAACTACGTCAGAATATACTAAAATTAAAATTAGCAAGATGTTAGAAAATGCAGTGTCGTTTACTTATTTCTTTGCTATGTTAACTACTCTTTTGCAATACAACAACTAACATTACCCAAATGCATTTGAAGTTGTTTTTGAAATAACACGAACAATAATTTTACATGAACAAACAAGAACACAAATAACGAAATTTGAATTTTAAATTTGTTTGAAAAAGGGAAAGCACCCAAACAAGTGTGAGTTGGCATTTACATGTGTTAGGTATTAATACATTTCAACTTTTTTGTTATTCCCATAACAACTTAACTCATACAACTTCCTGTCCGTGCTTGAGAAAATCATGTCATCGCAAATGACAAATAATGTTTTGCGATTTGCCATTTACCTATGCACGAGACAAATTTGCGATGGCACGTGGTTCCTATCCGTGCTCGAGAAAACCATGCCATCGCAAATGCAAATATTTTTTTGCGATTTGCCATTTACCTATACACTCGGTGAAATGCAAAACGACTCGTTAGGTGGTGTCATCGCAAAACGACCTCGTGCATAGGTAAAATGCAAATCGCAAAACTTAGTATTGCGATTTGCCATGGCATGTTTTTCTCGAGATCGAGCTCAGTCACGTGAACGGGTCGCAAATTGCAAAAGGGAATGGCAAAGGTAAATTTGCTTTTGCGATTTCATGGGGTATATTGTCAATTTTTTTTTCGAGGGCAAAACGATATATACTTGAAAAAAAGTGACATTTTTTTTAATTTCCCTTAATACATTTCAACTTTTTTGGTATTCCCATAACAACTTAACTCATACTAACGTTTTTCAAAAGAGAAATTAAAAAAAATACCATTTTTTTTAAGTATATATGGATTTGCCATCCCGAAAAAAAAATTGACGATATACCACACTAAATCGCAAAGCGCAAATTTGCGATTTGCCTCCAGCGTCTTGCTTTTGCGACCCGTTCATCGAGCGAGCCGTGGCCTGGATGTACGTGCGGAGGTAAATCGCAAAGCGCAAGTTTGCCATTTGCGATTTGCCTATGCCGCATATTGTGCCAACGCCGAGTCGTGAACGAGCCGTGTTGCCGTGTACGTGAACGAGTCGCAAATCGCAAAGGGCAAGCTTGCGATTTGCGATTTACCTCCGGCACTCGATTAAAAAAAAAAAAAGCTTTTTAAGCCTAATTCGTTCCTCATTCTTACAAACCCTTCCCCGCCACACACCACCCCGACCACACCACCCCTACCACCGTTCCACCCAACCACCATCGCAAATCGCAAGATCCGTTTGCGATCTACGAATCCGTCACCCCACCCCTCCGCCGCACCCCAGCCCGCCTCCGCCACCACCACCCTCGACAGCGCCACCACCACCACCACCATACGTCCGTCACTACGACCCTCAGCCACACCACCACCACCGACCTTCGTCCGTAGTATCACCGCCACCACCCTCAGCCACGTATACATACATCCAAACAACCGGGTTTGAAACCAAACCCGGCAACGCACCACCGCCACCACTCACCGCCTCCATTTACTCCGTGAAATAACCTAGCTCTTCCAAAGCGTAATCCAGAAATTTGGTGGAAAACTCATCGACATCTACGCAGTCGATAAATGTCAACAAACCTTGCGTGTACATTCTTTTCGCGCCCTGAAAGTGCCCACCGTGATAAAAAGCGATTGAAAACAATTCGGGAACTTCTGCGTATAATTCTTCAGTAAATGATTCTTCATTAATGGAACGGAATTGCCAAAAGTGACCGGATTGAACCATTTTTAAAACTTTTATTTCGTATATTCTGAAAATTGGTGAAAATCTTGTCAATGTGTTACTGCTATTTATAAATGGAAGAATATCACGAACATCAGAAAAAATCTTATCCTTTAATCTTATCCAGATATCATATCCAAAAATCTTAAATCCCGAAAATCACGGAAAACCTTATCCAAATATCTTATCCAAACATCTTAAATCCCGCAAATCACGGAAAATCTTATCCAGAAAAATCTTATCCAAAAATCTTAAATCCCGCAAATCACGAAAAATATTATCCAAAATTCTTATCCAAAAAATGTTATATCCAAAAAATCACAAAAAAACTTTAATCCCAGTTATCCGGATTAAAAAATATATATATAAAAAAATGATGTGTATATATATTAGAAAATAATGTGTATATATATATATATATATATATATATATATATATATATATATATATATATATATATATATATGATAACAAATAATTGTGATTATGATATATAAAAAATAGGGAATGTGTAAATATATATAAAATATATATTTTCAAAAAGATGTGTATATATATAAAAAATAAAATAAGTACATCAAAATGTAAAACATAATGTAACATTGGGTTTTTTTTGGCGGACTTAAATCGCAACTCCTTTACGTCATCGTTAACTCGTTCACGTCTTGTTCACGTCTCGTTCACATCTCCTCAAGCATTGGCAAATCGCAAATCGCAAATTTACGATTTGCGATTTGCGATGGCACCACCACTCGTACACGGCTCGTTAACGACTCGGGAATTGGCAAACTACTCGGGCATAGGCAAATCGCAAATCGCAAGCTTGCGCTTTGCGATTTGCGATGGCACCACCACTCGTACACAGCTCGTTAACGACTCGGGAATTGGCAAACTACTCGTGCATATGCAAATCGCAAAACGCAAGCTTGCGCTTTGCGATTTGCGATGACATGTTTATTCCGGCCACGGCTCGCACGGTGAACGGGTCGCAAACGCAACATGCTGGATCGCAAATCGCAAATTTGCGCTTTGCGATTTCGTGTGGTATATCGTCAATTTTTTTTTTCGGGAGGGCAAAACGATATATATCTCTAAAAAAAGTGGTATTTTTTTTAATTTCCCTTTTCAAAAATACATATATTCACTTAATCACTTAGAGCACTACATAACTACTTTGTAATGCCATCGTTACTCAATAACAAGAGTAACTTAAATAAGCCATAAAAAAAATCAAATAACATTTGCTCCTTTGTTGATTATGTTCGAAGTCAATGACAAAGGCTATAAGTATTTGGGTAGTAAAAACTCTTACGATCAATGCAACGTGTATGTTTATGTATTCATACGTGTAATCAAATGAGAAGGATTACATTTTTTTAGACAAATAATTCAAGATAGGAACTTCCATTCGAAGAACTTAAACTATATTTTTACTTGTTAGGATGAATTTTGTAAAGCCAAGCAATCCAAGTGATTCGGTATCAATGAATCTCTTTGAAAGCAAGCAATCAACATCATGATATAAAGCATTTTTGGATTTGATTTTACTTATCTTTCGTAGTTAGTAATCAATATCATCATTGCCAACTACCATACACTACTCAACAAAGCCATGTTAACTAATTGTACATATTTAATATTCTATTAACATGTATATCCATGAATTTCAATATTTCACATGATTTTTTCGCGCTCTCACACAAAAGGAGAAAAAGAATTATATCTAACCTACCGTAATAAATACTACTAATATATGGTTGATATTTAGTCAAGTGGATTATAAGACTGCTTCCAACCGTGACACAAACAAAACTGATACTACACTATCAACAGTGAACATCACTTTAATTTTTTCTGAACCCACATTTACCATTATCCCTTTATTTTTATACACAAAAAAAAAAAAAAAAATCTGGTCCCACATAAAAAACCGAAGCTCGTCGGTATACCGATGGCTTCTAAACTGATGCCAAAGTGAAGTTTTGGTGCCTATGGTGTCACCAAATTGATGTTGAAACTGACGTCGAAGAGGAGAACCATTGGTAGGAGTCTAAAGCAAAAGTTATACTCAGAGTGATTTAGAAAGTTGGAGTGGTTAATCTAAATACTACGGAATATATAATTAAATTATTAGACCAAAAATAATAAAGTAAATTTGATATATAATGTAACAAAATAATCTATTTCTTCTGTAAACAATAGCAATGTCTATTCTAATATTTGAAATTCAATGTTAATATGGATTTACAAAATATTTTATTAACAACCACAATGAATATATTCAACCAATAAAACATAAAAGAAGTTTTTTATGCACTTTACCTTATACATTTAATCCTTATTTTTCAGTCTACAACACATAACAAGCTGCACAAATTATTTTTCCGTGTAATAAAATTAAAATGTATAAAAAATAAATAAAAATGATACCCAAAATAAAAAATTCAAATGAATGCCGGCCAGATATATATATAAAATATAAAATAAGATACTCCGTATAAAATATAAACTTTTTAAAACTAAATATAATAAATTCAGATGTATATATAAAATATATGTATGATGATAACTGTTTAGAGGGAAAGTGTTTCAGATCAAACACTTTTGTTTTGTTTTTTGTCTTGTAATTGTCATGGAAGCAGCAATGGGATTGATGAGAAGAATGCCACCAAAACATTCGGAAACCGCTCTCTCCGCCCTTCTCAGCCTCTTGCCGGACCACTCTTCCGATCTCCTCTCTCAAGTAGATCAGCCTCTTCAGGTTCACTTCTTTCTATAAACCCTAAATATATATATATATATATATATATATATATCTTTCTTAAAATTACTACTATTCTTTTTATCAATTCATTATTCAAATGATGCAAATTTTACTGTTGATGTTGTAAATCTGTTATCTTTCTCCCTCTATGTGTGTGTTATTTGAACCCTATTTGAATTTCATTCCTAGGGTTGGAAATCATATTAAAATAAAGGGGCTAAATATTTGAACCCTATGTGATATACTTAAGATCTATTGTTGTGGATTTGTGATGGTGTCAATCTGATATGCTTCTCGATAAACAAATGTAATGTGTATACATCAATGCTTATATTGCTGCATATTGTATCTCCTGCTCTTCCAAGGATGCATCTTTTATACAATCTATGAATTTTTTGTATACATGCAACTTTATCTGTGTTTTGTTAACTTTGAAAAACAAACAGGTCTTATGCGATGTGGATAATGCGAAAGAGTTTATTTTATGCGAGTACAACAGAGATGCTGACTCTTACAGGTGACATGTTTCTTCTTTCTCATCTCAGCAACCCTGGCGGGTGCCTTTTAATGCGGTTATTTTGTGATTTGGTCACAGCTTATAGGATATTTGATAGGAAAAGGATTATCTGAATTCTATACTCTTAAATGTATGTGCTTAAATACAGAGCCTTTATAGTTAGATGACCTTGTCTGTTTATGCTTCTTGAGAGCCAAAGTTTTGAAGATGCACCACCAATCATTTCTACAAATTCGTTTTTAACACTTGATATTGTCATATTGCATGCTTATATTCAGTATATATTTGGTTGCAGATCACCTTGGTCAAATACATATCATCCTCCAATGGAAGATGGGATGTATCCATCACCAGAATTGAGGAAGCTAGAAGTTGAGGCAAATGAAGTATTTACAGTATATCGTGACCAGTGAGGTCCTTTACTCACCTCGTCTTACTTTATTTCATTTCGGGCCTAACCCAATTAAATTGGGTAAATGGCTTGTTGTCGTGCATATGTCTCCTTTCTATAAATTTATTAGGTTCATTTCTGTTCTACCCCAGCTAATTTTTGTAAATGGCTTGTTGTCATTATTGATTGATCTGTCTGTTAGGTATTATGAAGGTGGCATTTCATCCGTTTATTTGTGGGAAGAGGATGACAACGAAGGCTTTGTAGCCTGCTTCTTGATCAAAAAAGGTTTTGTTTTTGTCTAAATGAATCCTTCTCTCTTTCTCTCCATGAACTAATTTGTAGAATACCCTGGAAATGAAGATGGATCAAAATATGCACATGGCAAAAGAGGTTATCTGCATGAGGGTGGATGGGATGCTATACATGTCATCCAGGTATTCTTTTTTTGTCACTGGTGTGTCGGTGAAGCTTGATTTATCTCTGTCTCCAGTATTTCATAAGTCTGTAATTGGTCTCGTATTTTGCAGGTTGGGCCAGAAGAGGAAGGAGTGGCTAGTTACTGTTTAACAAGTACCATAATGCTGTCATTAACTACAAATAGTGACACGTCTGGCACTTTTAATTTGTCAGGATCGATTAGGAGACAGGTAATTCATAATTGACGCTTAATTGAGTTATGCCAGCATTCCCGTCTGCATGAACTTTTTATACTCAGAGAAATTAGCCATCCAACTTAGACATAACTGGAATTGGAAGATTGTGCTGTTTGCACATATATTAATGCACGATCATCTATTTTCAGTGTGCTTAATGCATTCCCTTTTGTCCTACCTTTTTGACACTGTTATTTTTCTCTGTGTAGATGAAAGCAGATCTCTCTGTGGAAGATGGTCATCTGTGCAATATGGGAAAGATGATAGAAGAATTGGAGGGAAAGCTCAGGAATCAGCTTGATCAGGTATTCCACTTCTGCTCTTCATCTTGTATGATTCTTGACGAGGTTCAGCTATAACCGTGGCTCATGCAACATTGGCATACAAGCAGTTAATATCATTTGGTGCATTTTAGTGATTTCTTTGCAGTGAAAGTATATTTACTGTTCTGTGCCAATTTCAGGTATACTTTGGGAAAACCAAAGAGATGGTATGCACTCTGCGACCTCCTTCTGAACTGCTGTCTATGGCCCTGCCTGAAAGCAGAAAACCGTAAGACTGCTGCTGCAAATCTTTATGAAGCTCTTGTTGAGATACTTAAGTTGTTTCTGATGTTCCTAATTTATGCATTGCTGTATTTGCATAGATAAATTTGGATGTTATGAACTTTTGTGACAGATATAATGGAGTTGACCTTTATATCACTTTTCCCATATAGTGTAGATAACGCGTGCATTTTTTCATTTATTAATGCCGACACCAACTGAATGGACAGTTGAACAGCCCTTCTGATTGCAAATGATTTAAGCTACGATCGAACTAGATCAGAACTTATATTAATCACGTTTTTATCAAGTTCAAGCTCGAAAAATCAAACGAATTAAGTTAATGTTAGTACTTGTATATATATGACTTTTATTTTATTCTCATCGAAGAGTCTTGTGTACTGTTTAGAGTCGAGTTTTACTCAAGTTTTGAGGTATGAAGCCCTCAAATCGAGTACACTTGATAAAGCATGATTTGTTTTGATGTATTCCAAGCTCTTTAAGCTAGATCATAAAGACTTGTATATTATCAAGTTGAACTCGATCTTGGGATAACTAGAGCTCAACTTGAATAATCACTGTCACTGATCTATTTATTTACCAAAAACTGTCATGATACTGAATTTGAAATAATAAATTTTTTTACCATGTCATCATATCTAGATCAAAATTTAACATGTTAACTTTAAGGTGGCAACCATATGTCGTATAATTTATAACTGTGGGGGTGCCAGTTATCAATCGAACCTGCATATAAGTCAGACCAGCCTGATTCACAAATTGACAATAGCATCATACTAAACATAAAACAGCACTTCAACCATTTGCAAACAAAGAAAAACATAACTATTCATATGTATTGTAAGATAAAACTTGGTACTAACTAGTGTCAACAAACACTACCATGATTAGTCCATGATGTTTAGAACCAACCATTTAGGTGAATCGAAACGCCTATGAAACCGGCCTTATCTCATGCTTTTGCCTCAACTCCATTACTAACCGGTGGTGCAGCTTCCTTTTTATCAACAGCTTCCTCTTCCTTGATATCTTCTTCTGTGTCACTATCATCTGCAAGTGCATCCTCCCACAAATGTAAGCACAGTTATATATAAAACAAAAAGAGCCACCAAATTCAGCGAATAAATGCTTACCATCATCAAGCCCGTCTGCATCAAAATCTCCACCACCTCCCATGTTAAGTTTCTGTACAGAACCCAATAACAACCCCGAGTTAGATACTCGATACAAAGTTGAATTTTAACCACTAACATATACAGTATAATATAAGTTGTTCTTACAGAAAAATCCATGTCACCAAAGTCCATATCAGCTCCAGCTGCATTATCAAAAGTAGCAAATCAGCATATAACATATTCGACAACCATTATCTATCTACACAAAATGAACAAAAACTAACCCTTTTCATCATGCTCATCTTCATCTACCCATTTGTCCCAATCAACTTTAACAAATACAGGAGTCTTTCCCTCTTGTTTCAAAAGTCTGTTCCACCATTTACTTTCTTCTTTCTTTATAAGGTAAACAATACTTCTCGACCCAACACTCGCCTTGCTTTCCTGCAAACAAACAATTTCCCAAATTCCCATATTTACTAATACACATACACTCCTAATCATAATCGATATACACTACAACAGATTAACAACTGGTGAGATCACTTACATCGACAATCAGTTTGTCATGAAGGTTAATGTCTATTTCATAAGGTAAATTGTCAGCTCCTGCAGTTGCAGAGAAGTAAAATTTACCCTCGGGCTCGAGTTTAAGCTTCACGTCTTTTGCGTCAGGCAGATCAATAGTGATGAAGAGCACATCAGACCTTTGAGCCCATTTCAAAATAGGATGTCGACTAACAAACGCGCAAAACAAAAACAAAACGAGTTAAATCAAATAACTAGTCCAATTCACAAAAGCAAAATACTATGCCGTATGCATTTATCAAATTAACCTGAATTTGAACTAATAGAATTGTATTTTATTGGATCAGCATTACAAAAATCATTTATAGTTGTTTCGATTTGCAAACTAAAACCCTAAATCAAACAATGACCTTCACAATTAATATGTGCCATTAGAAATTCCTAAAATAGATAAAATTATTGCTATAGAACAAGCATGCATGGAAAAGCATAACTATGATCAGCTAATTCTTAGATTCCTATAGACATAAATAATATATCATATTTCAACCCTAAAATCACACCGAATACAGGAGATCATCAGTAAACAAATGAAAATACATCAATTATATCACCTTAACGCATGATCGTATGGTACATCAAAATAATCAAAATTAACAGAAATTCTACGATTTTGTTCAACCTTAAGGTGAAAGAAACAATAATTATGCATTAAAATGGAGTGCAAACAGACAGTGATTAAAAAAAAAAAAAAACACGAGAATTAGTTATTAGTACCTCATGGCTTGCAACAGACGATATATTATCTTTATTTATAACTTCGTGTTTGAGGTAATGACGTTATTATGAGAATTGGAATTGGATATGTTTATTAAGATTAAGATGATGAATTGGATTGTTGAGTATTTATAAGTGGGAATTGGGATGGGATAGATTTAGAAGAAGGCCGTAGCATCTAGATGCTTCCAATGGAATGGACCTTATCGTAAAATTCAATAGGATTAAAATAACATTGCTTTTTCATCAAGTATGAGAATTAGAAATCAAAAATCAATTTTGGATATTGGTTGATTAATAATTAAGTTGATGACAAATGTATGTAAATATCAACCAAATTAACTACTACTAGAAGATAATTATAGATAGAAAGTTTATGTAACTGCTTTTCTTTTCAAAGCCAAGCGTCTTGCTATTTAACACTAATCATCCATTGTTACTTGTAAAGATCGACATTTTTGTTAGGTTTTAAACTACAGATCAAACATATTACATAGGGAGGTCACTAGTCTTTTAGACCACTCCCAATAACTGACCGGTTAGTTAGTGTCAACTCAATGCCAACAATGATATTGTCACTTTAATTTTTAGACCTCACATTTACCAATATACTTTTAATTATATACATTAAACCAAAAACAGAAAAAAAAAACTAACACCTCCCTTTACTTCGTTAGATATACAACCCAAATCAATCGACGGACCGTGCCAATTGTGTCGGTTGGAACCGACCGAGCAAGTGACTACTCTCTTAGCATGTTATTAAATAAATCATCAATTATGGCGTTCAAAGAAAATGGAGTAAGTTTTCCGTGTTTAAGTTTCAAGAGAGGTTTTTTTTTTTTTTTTTTTTTTTTTTTTTTAAGCAGGCTATTCTCATGATCATTTCCGAGCATTACCATAGCTATTCTCAAGAGGTTTACCTTTAAAGATTCAAACCTAAGACCTCTTGTAAAACATCAGGACATCTTACTATTAGGTCACCACGATGATGGTTTATTGTGAATCATACCCATATAAAAATCTACCTCGAAAACACTATTGAAACATGATTAAATAAAATTTAGGATAAATACTTAAAAATATAATAAACCAAGGTCTGACATTCGTAGTGTATATCTAACAACTCGAGTGTACATTTTATGTAAGAAACTTGCTATTTTGATACATTGTATGTATTCTGGTGACGTGACAACTTGTAAAAATGCCATGTGGCACCTTATATAGATGACACACAAATAAAAGTAACATAAATCACCTATAATGGATCAAAATAGCAAATTCCTTACGCACATTATAAGTCCGAGTAGTTAAATACACACTACATATATTAGACCTTAATTGATTACATTTTCAATTACTTATCCCATAAAATTTTAATATCTCCTCTAGAAAGCACAAAGCCACAAAGTAGATACATAAACAATCAACAATTTTATGTAAAAAACAATTTGGGAGAAGCATGGGGGAAATCACAAAAATATCCAATTTCCACGTGGCACGTCTTTTGAGGGTGGGGCGTCAGGGGCGCCGACCCGGCGCCAGTCAAAGGATTAGTTTGTTAAAATGGTTGGTCAAAGGATTATTTTGTTAAAAGGGGTGTGGTGATTGGATCATTTTTGTGATTTTCCCGAGAAGCATGTCAAAAGAATGGCAGAATAGTTACAAATTTGCCAGACTACACAAAACACATGAATAACAAGTTACAAACTCATTGTTACATTGTTAAATTATGAGAATAGGATACTAATCAAGCAACCAAAAATGGAGAAGAGGGAACAGAAAACGCAATCAAACTTGGAACGCTTACTTGCAAATTCTTTTGATTGTGACTCATAATGCTCTTGAATAGATAGAAACTACAGGAACTTTCAAGGTACCTCTTGATGGTCAAATGACATTTTCAATTTCGATAATACAGTGGTTAGTGAACAGAGATGACTTAGTCCTTCGATAGTCTTGCCTCGAACCCTCCTTCAGGCCGTTTTATGAGATCATATGGCATGTGGGTCCCAAGAAGTTTGTCCCAAATGGGGAAAAAGGGTTGAGAAAAATTGTACTTTAAGCCATTAAGTTGATGATGGATGTCATGATAAGCTGTGTTGTTTTGGAAAAACATATGGAAAAGATTACCCGGCAACCAGAGTCCACAATGATCATCCACGGTTTTCACAACAGCAAAACAGAAGAATATAACAGCAGTTCTAGCGGTCATTCCTGAGATGAGGAAAGAGATGGCCCCACCAACTGTGTCTAGTAGTAGACCCTCGAGGGGGTGATTGTAGAGGGCTCCAATTGCATAAGGTACAACCAGTTTGTGATGTTGGGAATGAATGTGGCGATATAGAAACTTATTTAAGTGCATGTAGCGGTGCACAAAATATTGCCATGTGTCCATCACAAACATTGCAATGATGATCTGCACAACTTGAACAAGGAGAGATGGTTGAGTTTCAGTCTCAACCAAGCCACTCTCTGAGGTCACCTGTTTAGACATTAGCAGAAGATGTCAAATAATAATCATACAACATACACAGACACTTCTGTGTAATATGTATACACAGGTATAATATGTGTATACTTGTATGTAATGTGTGTGTGTATATTTATGTAAGGTGTGTCTGTATATGTGCCTGCCTGCATATGTCAATATGTATGTACACATCTATGTGTGTAAGTCTGCACAATAAGTTAATAACTCCACACACCAGTAAACAGATATGTATGTAGAATAGAAGTCTTAAAAGTATTGCAGTTAGACTCACAGTACATTACTTTTTATAAGAATCACAAGTATAGATAACAAACGAATACAAAATGTTATGGTTTAAGAATGTAGAAGTCCCTACCAACAAATGATTTTCACACATCCTATAAAGTACAGAAAGGATAGTTTGACGAAAATACAATGATCTTGAGCAAAATATAATGTTACGCAATTGTGAACAGGAAAGGTATATCATCATAAGTTTAACAATAACCAAGATAATTATTAATCAGATCCAAACAAAGTCCATGTACACAAGAACAACAGGAAGCCTCATGATGAGAACTGCACCATCATTTGGTGCGAAAGATATAGAATTCGTTTTGATAGGATAGAACTTGCGAAGGCATAATTCCACCAAAATGGATGAATGGGTTATGGGTAACATCTTTAAAGGTAAGGTAAATCACTAGTTTGTAAGACTGTGCCCATTGGTGATTAATTTAGTCAGTCGGTCATCAAATGGAATAAAAGAAAAAAGAAAAATAAAATAAACCTCACCAACTGGTTGGATTTGGTTCTGGCGTTTGTTGATTATTATAAAATATATATATATACGTTTGTGGGCCTCCTATTTCTATTATTTTTTATCTATATATAGAGTGTAATAAAAAATAATAAATCTTTGTGGGCACAAATAAAGGAACTGTATAGAATAAAAAATAATAATAGATCTTAATTATTTAATAAAAAAAAAGGTTTAAGTTGGGTTGCTAATGGGAGTGTAAAGTTGGGTTTAGTTTGGTTGGATAGGTGGAAGAGAGGGAAATTAATTTTTTAATGGATAGTTGGGTTGGTTTTGGTTGTGAATGGGAGTAGTCTAAGAGAAAACTCATTGACAATGCTATTAACAATACTTCTATCATGTTGTCTTGAGTGCAACGAATACTTTTCTCAATATGATACAAAGGTCAGTGAAGTAAAAATGCTCATTACCACACAAGTAAATATCATCCTACATCTAATAATGAAACAAATCGTTTGTGAATTAGTAATTACCTACATTTTCAGATATAAGTATGAAAGAGAGTATCAGGCATAAATAGATACTAACAGGTTATAGACATCAACAATGAAGAGCAAAACATTGTAAAATGGATATATAATAATAATAAAAAAAATAGTCTTACAGCAAATTCATATAATTCCTGAATCAAACATGGATGGCGCATGGGTAAATGCTTAATAGCCTATTGCAGTCCACTTCCTACTTACACATTTAATCGTCGAAGTACATTTTAACTGTTTCCAAGAACACAGCAATTTCTAATCACTTACGGTTAACATCATAGTAAACTAAACACAATATAAATCATTCAACCTTTATAGCAATGTAAACAAATTACACATACAAACTATCAATGAAAACAGCAAAAGGTATCAACTTTCCAACTAATAACAATAGAACATGACTTAAACAATGGAAATCTTACCAAAAACAGAATGTGGGCAACAACTGCTTGAACCAACTGTTGAAGCAATACACCCTTAATAACCGAACTCAACGGCACAGTGTTCTTAACATCTTCTTCCTTTCTTGTATGCAGCCTATAATTATCAAGTGGTGGTAGTAACTGAAAAAAACCAGCATATATCCAATACACAACAATTGGGGCAAATGTACCCATTACTTCATCACTAACATACCCTTCCCAAAACACCATCACTGTAATAAAGTTGCAATCTTTAAACCCCAACCCTAATTTTGAAATCAAATAGCTCAATACCCTCGATTGAATATGTATATATAGGGTAAACAAGTTATGATACAAACAGATTCAGGTCAAAATTTGGGGTGATGAGATATAGGAAGATGTATGTATGTAATATATTTTGAATCAGATCTGTAGAGAGAAAGAAAGATAGATGGATTGAGTTGAGACAGCTAATATTTTTGTTTGTGGAATCGCTGGCAGGCTGGACTGCAAATGATGAGTCAAATGAAAAAAACCATTGGCTTCCCCTTTATTCCAGAAAGGTAACACATTCATTGTGTACCAAAAATCATCGTCATGAAATATTTTCGATTTTATGATTTGGCTTATTAAATTTTATAAAGTTTATTTATTTGCAAAATTTACTTTGATTCGGACATTAAAAAAATTGGTAACTAACCATGAGCGTGTATCATGCGGTTAAATGAACATGTTATATTGTACGTTGCCCACCACTATACTATTATCGTGGTGACTTGACTCGAACATATAAACAGAAAGCATGTAATCATATATTGAATCTAATGAAATATACTTTAAATTCGAATAGATACAATAACAAAATATGGGATAATATGAAGTTCAGGGTCATTAATGTAAATATCAGAAGTGTAGGGGTCTGTAATGTAAATATGTTAAATTAGTTAGTTAGAAGTTAGTTAGGCCATTAATCACTGTAATTATGCATATATAATCGTTTGTATAGTTCAGTTCAATGTAATGGTTGAAATAATAATCAATCTTTTCTCTCAATCTATATGAATTGCTTCCGCTTCTAGATGGTATCAGAGAGCACGGTTGATAGCATCCGCGCAAATTATCATCTTGATTGATTAGATTCGTACAGTACGTAATTCTTGATTCTGATTATCTCAAATTGCAATTAGGTTTTTTTGATTTTGATTTCTGCTGGAATTAAGCTTCTGTTCTTGAATTCTAGCTGAAATTGCTGTGATCTTGCTATCTGTTTGTTGAATTCTTGATTAATTGATTCAATTACATCTGATATCAATGGCGATTGATGGAAATGTGCCAAATCCGGAACCTAATAATCTCAATTCGAGTAGCAATTTGAGTATTGATCCGCTATACATAGCGAATTCAGATCATCCAGGAATGATTTTGACTAATACACCGTTCAATGGAAGTAATTTCCATGGATGGAGTCGTAGTATTAAAATGGCTTTAGGAGCTAAGCTAAAGCTAGGGTTTATTGATGGTACTAACCCTAAGCCTGCTGAAAATGATGAAACTTATCAAAGGTGGACACGATGTGATTACATGGTCACGTGTTGGATCTTGAATTCAATGGTTAGTGAATTGTCTGAAGCATTCATTTATTCTCAATCTGCACTTGAGCTTTGGAAGGAAATTGGTGAAATGTATGGACAGAGTAATGGTCCATTGATTTATCAACTTGAGCATGAATTGAGTAAGGTTTCACAAGGTAATATGTCTGTTGCTGCTTATTTTACCAAAATGAAACGATACTGGGATGAACTTCAGACCTTGACTGGTTTACCTGTGTGCACTTGTGGAAAAATAAGGGAATGCACTTGTGGAATAACTGAAAAGTTTATGGAAATTGATAGCAGATCAAAGCTTATGCAGTTCCTGATGAGGTTGAATGATGGTTTTGAGGCTGTTAGAAGTCAGATACTATCCATGGATCCTTTGCCAAATGTCAATAAGGCATACTACATAGTGCAACAGGTGGAAAAACAGAAACAAGTCACTAATCATCATGTTGATCCAACTGCCTTCTTTGCTAATGTCAACAACAGGTCTGGAGCTTCTAAGAAGACTGTTAGACCTGTCAAAAATGATAACAAGGATGACATTAGGAAGTGTACTTACTGCCATGAGGAAGGGCATTTGTATGATCAGTGTTTTGAGAGAATTGGTTATCCAGACTGGTATAAAGGAAAAAAGGCTAAAAAGAATGTGAAAGTGGCTGCAAATGTCAATGTTGATACTCCTTTCGACATGGATTATGAAAATGGTTGTCAAGGAGAACAGAGTGGGCTTGATCAAAGGATGGTTGCAGCTGTTTGTCAGGAGATGATCAAGATGTTCAAATCACAAGGAACTTGGCAAGATACTCAGAATCTTGCAGGTATATCCTTTTGCTCTTATGTTTATGCTCTTTTATGTCATAATAGACTTAATTTGAAAAGAGAATGGATTATTGACACTGGAGCATCAGATCATATGTCTCCATATCTTGATCTTTTCCAATCTACTCAAACACTTGATAAACCAATTGTTGTTAAACTTCCAGATGGTTCTTATAAAAGGGTCACAATCATTGGCCAAATTCAACTCACTCCAGCCCTCACATTGCTCAATGTTTTCTATATACCAGAATTCAAATTTAATTTGCTTTCTGTTGGAAAACTAGTTAAATCTCAACAATTGGTAGCCTTATTCTATCCTGATTCTTTTGCTTTTCAGGACCTTTCAACTAAGCAAACACTTGCAGTTGGAAAGGAATCTGGAGGTCTTTACACCTACAAGTCATCATCTCATCCTGTTTTAAACAATTGTTCTGTTACAAATTCTGATTCTGTTTTCAATAAGCAAGCTAATGCTGCAACTAGTTCTAGTACTGATATGGATTTATTCCATGCTAGACTAGGTCATACTTCATTGTCCAAATTGTCTCATTTGAAACCTTATATGACTTCTGTTAATGATGATTTCTTTTGTGAGACTTGTGTTTTGGCCAAACATCACAGACTACCCTTTCCAAGAAGTACCATTTCTTCCATAAATCCTTTTGAATTATTGCATGTGGATTTGTGGGGTCCATATAAATCTCCTGCTTTAAATGGTGCTCATTACTTCTTCACCATTGTAGATGATAAAACTAGAACTACTTGGACTAATTTGCTTCATACTAAAGATCAAGTGTTATCTGTTTTATCATCTTTTGTTACATACATCATTAATCACTTCAAATCCAAACCTAAGTTTGTTAGGTCTGATAATGGTACTGAGATAGTTAATAAAGCCTGTTTGGCCTATTTTAATTCTCAAGGTATCATTCATCAAAAATCCATGACTTACACACCTCAACAGAATGGTGTTGTTGAAAGAAAACACAGACATCTTTTAGAGACTGCTAGAGCTTTGAAAATTCATGCAAATCTACCTAATTATTTTTGGGGTGATTGTATTCTTGCTGCTACTTACTTGATAAATAAAATGCCAATGGCAAATCTTTCCTGGAAATCTCCTTTTGAAGCTCTTCATGGCAAGAAACCAGATTATACCAATCTAAGAGTCATAGGTTGTTTGTGTTATGCTGCTATTCTTAAACCTGTACATGACAAATTTGCTCCAAAAGCATCTAAATGCATTTTCTTAGGATATTCTCCTGGTCAAAAAGGGTACAAATTGTACAATTTACAAACCAAGGAAGTTCTATACAGTAGAGATGTTGTTTTTCAGGAAAATGTTTTTCCTTTTAAACAAACATCTCCTTGTTCTTCTCCCAATCCTGTTTTGCCTTCTCATTCTTGTCCTATTTCATCAATTCCTGATGATGATGATGTTCCCACTGCTCCCTTTGTTGTTCCCACTGCTTCCTCTATTCCCACTGCTCCGTTTGAGCATAATTCTACCATTCCCACTGCTCCTTTTACTTCAGTTCCCACTGCTACTTCTGTTCCCACTGCTTCTTCTGTTCCAACTTCCAATACTTCCAATCCCACTGCTCCTTTTGTTCCAGTTCCCACTGGTCTTTCTATTCCCACTGTTACCTCTAATAACATTCCCACTGGTCATACTATTCCCACTGCTTCTACTGTACCTCCACCTCAAAGAAAATCAACTCGATCATCAGGGCAACCTGCATGGTTTAAAGATTTTGTTGTCAAATTACCTGGTTCCACTGTTGCTTCAGTAATTTCAAATACTCCTCAATATCCACTTTTCACTAAGTCTGACTTTAAGGGCATACCTAAGAGTTACATAGCTTTTTTAGCTAATGTTTGTAGTTCTGTTGAGCCCACTACTTACCATCAGGCAAGTAAAGATGAGAATTGGGTTGAGGCCATGAATAAAGAGTTAAAGGCTTTGGAAGTAAATGATACTTGGGAGTTGACTTCTTTGCCTGAAGGTCATAAAGCTATTTCATCCAAATGGGTTTATAAAACTAAGTATAACCCTGATGGTTCCATTGAAAGATTAAAAGCCAGGTTGGTAATTCGAGGCTTTGACCAAAGGGAGGGTCAAGATTATAAGCATACCTTTTCTCCTGTTGCTAAGTTAGCTACAGTTAGGGTATTAATAGCCATTGCCACTGCCAAAGCTTGGCCTCTGCATCAATTGGATATTAATAATGCATTTTTGCATGGGTATATTGATGAAGATATTTACATGATGCCACCAGAAGGATATACTTTAGCCAAGCCTGGTCAAGTTTGTAAACTTAAAAGGTCATTGTATGGGCTAAAACAGGCATCAAGACAATGGAATCAAGAGTTGTCCAAATTTCTGATTTCATTAGGCTTTTCTCAGTCCAAGCATGATTATTCACTCTTTGTGAAAGAAGTGGATGGTTCTTTTACTGCTGCACTTGTGTATGTGGATGATGTTTTGATCACTGGTAATTGTGATAAAACAATTCAAGCTACCAAATCTGCACTTGATGAGAAGTTTACCATCAAAGATCTTGGTTTAGCTAAGTACTTTCTGGGAATAGAAGTTTGCAGGACAGATGCTGGTACTTTTCTTAATCAAAGAAAGTATATTCTGGATTTACTGCAAGATGTGGGCCTAACTGCAGTTAAACCAGTCTCTTTTCCTCTTCCTCAAAATTTGAAGCTTTCTTTAGAAAAGGGGACTCCTTTAGCTTTGCCTGATACTTATAGGAGACTGGTTAGCAGACTATTGTATCTTACTATGACAAGACCAGACATTAGCTATGCTGTGCAACATCTTAGCCAGTTTGTGTCTTGTCCAAAGGAGCCTCATATGCAAGCTGCTATGCATTTATTGAAGTACTTAAAGGGCACAGTTTCAAAAGGCTTGTTCTATCCTATTCAGCCCAATCTTAAGGTCACAGGCTTTTCAGATGCTGACTGGGCATCTTGTTTGATGACAAGAAGATCTTTGACTGGTTATTGTATATTTTTGGGTCATTCTCTTGTTTCTTGGAAAACTAAGAAGCAGAATACAGTGTCTAGATCTTCTACAGAGGCTGAGTATATGAGTATGGCAGCTACTACTTGTGAGCTTATTTGGCTTTCTTATTTGCTCAAGGATTTACATATTCCTGTCCAAGTTCCAATCACTCTCTTTTGTGATAACAAAGCTGCTCAACAAATAGCAGCCAACCCATGTTATCATGATCGTACTAAACACTTGGACATTGATTGCCATTTTACAAGAGATAAAGTACAAGATGGTTTTTTACAGACTGCATATATACCTACACATCTACAACTGGCAGACATCATGACCAAGGCATTAAACAAACAGCAGCATTCCTTTCTCAGTAACAAGTTGGGAGTTTCAGATCCTCCAACTTGAGGGGGGTATATAGAATAATATGAAGTTCAGGGTCATTAATGTAAATATCAGAAGTGTAGGGGTCTGTAATGTAAATATGTTAAATTAGTTAGTTAGAAGTTAGTTAGGCCATTAATCACTGTAATTATGCATATATAATCGTTTGTATAGTTCAGTTCAATGTAATGGTTGAAATAATAATCAATCTTTTCTCTCAATCTATATGAATTGCTTCCGCTTCTAGACAAAATATTCCATGAGGTACGACCAGTTTGTATTCAATTGTTTATAGTTTTAGTTTTAGCTTGTGAAATACATTTTTTTTTCCTTTACTGTAAAATGGAAAAATTATTTGTTCTGCAAAACATACATAAACTTATGTGCAATAAAATAAATACTAAGAAACAGATTATGATCATGTCTGAAAGTTTAAACATACTGCCATTTAATAGCTCTTTTCTTGTGTTCTTAGTACACGTTATAGCATCCCTAATGACCCATTTTGTAAAACTTTTTCCATAACTTTTTTTTCAAAGCTTTTTTAGAAAAACTTTAGAAAAAGCTTTGGATCCAACAACAAAAAGTTTCCAACAACAAAAAGTTTTTCATCATTTAAATATTATACTTACAAGGAAAGAGATTGCAATAGCTTGAGATTTCTCAAGTTTTTGTAATCTCTTTCATGCTTAAAATATTGAAAATAATGAAAGAAAAGTTTTTTGTTGTTAGGCCCAAAGCTTTTTATATAGCTTATTTAAAAAAGCTTTGAAATAAAAGCTATGAAAAAAGCTTTACAAACTGGGTCATTGGGGATGCTCTTAAGATATTAGAGCATACGGAGTAGCTTGATTTTTGCTTGTTCTCGTCTTCGTTTTCCCTCCAAAATGCTGCTGAGCAGCGTTCCACCACTCCTCGGTGCGGTTCCTTACGCCATTCCCGACGGCGTTCCCGAACAGCGTCCGGGCTAGGACGATGCTCCACGTTTTTCTTTTTTTTTATTTTTTATAATCCAAACCAACGGTTATGTTATAAAATAGATAAATAAATTTTTAAAAAACTTGTCGTTTTTGGCCCTTTTTCTATTTTTTTCTATTTTTTAAACCCTAATATTTATTTATAAATACATACACATTTTAGACACACCAAATCACTTTTTCTTTTCTCAATATTTTTCATTATCACTACCACAAATAAATGTCTTCAACATCTTCTTCCGACGACGAAACGTTGTTCAAACTATTAGAAATCGGTGTTAGATATCGTAACAAAGTTTTGATTCCTCGATAAAAGGCCGAAAGTTCCAACCAAGCAACATCAAGACGTTGTTATATATATCGTGATCGGGTTTAGCACACAAAGGTTGATGAGCGATTACTTCGGTGAGAATGCAAAATACACCGAAGCACTTTTCAAACGTCACTTCCGTATGAGAGAATGACTATTCCTACAAATATTTGAAAGTATCACTAACTACGATGCTCAACCTTTACCCGATTAAATCATTTTTTTATATTTTCAACAACGACCCGATGTTCGCGGTGTTGCGGGTTTTAGTACTATTTTAAAAGTGACATCCACCCTACGCCAATTGGCATACAGGACATCACCGGATGCCTTTGATGAGTATTTCAAATGTCCGAAAGAACGTCACGTGAAATTTTGCAAAAATTTACAAGGTGTATAATTGACTTATATGCAAATGTTTACATGAGAGAACCGACGACGGCCGATGTAGAGCTTTAAATTCATGATTTTCCGGGAATGATTGGTTTCATTGATTGTAAGCATTGGGCTTGGGAAAAATGTTCAAATGCATGGAAATGGCAGTACACACGAGGCAATCATGGGCATCCTACGATTATGCTTAAAGTTGTTGCCTTGTATGACATGTAGATTTGGCATGCATACTTTGGGGTTGCGGGGTCCAACAATGACTTGAACGTCTTGAATGCTTCTCCATTGTTCAACAACTTGCTAAATGACATCGCTCCTCAACTTTCATATGAAGTTGCAGACGTACTGTACCAAAGAGGGTACTATCTTGCTAGTGGGATCTACCCGGCATGAGTATCGTTTGTTAAGGGCTTTTCAAGTGTGAGTTGATCCAAAGAGAAGTTACTTTACTAAGAAACAAACGAGTGCCAGAAAAAGATGTTGAGCGGACATTTAGTGTCCTTCAAGGTTGTTGGCATATACTACAACAACCGACAAGAGCTTATAGCGTAAACGCTATAAAACGAATCATGTATACTTGCATCATATTGCATAACATGATTATCGAAGACAACGGGTTTAAGAGTTTTATGTACCGATTGTTAATATGCAAAATACTTGGATCGAGAGGTGCGAAACTTACAGGAGGAAAACTAAAGAGTTACGTGATAGAAACATGCACGAGGAACTTCGATCCAACCTTGTTAAGCATCTTTGGAGGATGTATGAAGCGAGGCATCCTCAAGAGTAGTTTGTTTGTGTTTACCATTGTCGAGCATCTTAAAATTTGAAGTATTTTAAATTATTGTCTTTAAATTATGTATTTTTTTTAGAACTTGTAATATTTTTTATTTATTTTTAATGAATGTTTTATGTTTTATTTAATTTATTTTGTTATTTATTTAATCATTTACATTAAAAAAATGAAAAAAATAATAATAAATCAGAACACTGTCTCACACTCCTCCACTTTTTCAGCATAGTGTTCTGGACAATGTTCTCCCAGAATACTGTAAAAACATTGTCACCACTCCTAGTGTTCTTACTTCTAGGGCTATTCAAGTTATTGAGGAGCCTTCTCAAGCTGCTGAGGATTATGAACGATCCTAGAGGCTTTTCTTCCGTATGAGATCTTATAACCGGGAAGCGTAGGTAGAACTTGTGGAAGGAATACACTCGCGAGTAAAGTAATTTTGTCCTCAGGTATTGTTTCTACACCAAATAAATGTTTCTTGTTTACTTTGCATATTTATAAATATATCATGCAAGGTGTCAAAATCTATACCTGCTAAGTATAAGTTTTTAAATTAATGAGATCAAAATCATAAGATTAAATCAGTATCTTTAGATCCTAATAAAATACACTTATATAGCTCAAACTAATTTAGTTGATAAAAACTTCAATTATCAGTGAAAATTACCCACGTTTCAAGTTTGATTTATTAATTTGAATCAACTATAACGCTCTCTCATAAATTCTATTATTGTGATAATACTTTAATGAATATGTATTTGTAAATGTATTTAACTTTAGTCTAAAATCTATACTGTTTATTTAACTTAGAACACTTATATTGTATGTATCTAACTTTTGTTGGAAAAACCTGTAGTTTTATTAATAATGTTTAACGATCATAGTAACAAAACAGAAAAGTAATAACAAATCGTTAACGGTTCATTAAATAAATAACGAAAAACGAAGGCCTGCGTTGGATGCAGTTCCCTTAAAAAAGATTCGACTCTGTTTCCCAGGGTATAACCGTTAAAGCTATGTTGTACAGCCGGAGAAGACAACGTGCCCGAAACTTTACCGAAGACGTATGCAAATAAACTGCCAGAAAACGAGAGTAAAGATGTTGCGTTTTTTTTGTATATTTTTCAACCAAAGCCAAGGGTCTGCATTTATAGCAGAGACCCGTTTTGCTAACCAAGAAAAAATCTTGGTTAAAACAGAAACGATATGGAAATCGTTTCAAAGATTGAAATTATATGATATTTATGTAACCAATCTATTCCATAAATAAAAATTCTGGAAGCTTCAAAAATATTGCGAGCGAGTGCAAAAACCGGTGATGTGTGCTAAAGTATATGCAATTATAATAACAAGTTTAAATTAAGGAAATACTAAATAATACTATCACACAATTCAGGCAAGATTGACCCGTTCATGTAATATAGCTTAATAAGTAAGTCCAAATTCGAACACAAGGAACACAAGAAACGTGATTCTTATTTATAACTAATTATCTATTTATTCTAATTACAAATATTTACAATTATAATACAAATAAATAAAAGGATCCAATTTACAATAATCTACAAGGTAAGGGGACGTTTTAGTTCCGAACGAACATATTTATATTTATATTTTGGTACAGATTCTAATAGATAAGTTGTAGGAACAACTTAGGTATACTCAATTGGATAAAAAATTATAATTATTCAAACTATTATTTTTTAAACTTATTATATGTACTTATGTCTATTTGCTTTGTTGGCTATTATTACTGGTGATTTACTAATGTAGAAGATCACTTAGGGTTAAGTCAAATCCTCATCATAGCAACACAATCATAAGGTTACGCAAAGTGTTACTAATTAATAAGATCTATCATCAATTTATTAATACAATTTCTATGGTTAGGCTTGAATCGCAGTATTACTTTATATTAATGAATTATTTTTCGTCTATCGCATAAGGTTAAGATCAAGACATAAACACAATCACTTAATTTATATAAACAGTTTATGGTCATCCTAGTTTAATATAAATTAGTCTAATTATGTCAAAAATAATCACTAAAATATCATAATAAAGACAATTCTTGTATAATAAACATTCAATAATATAGTTCCAACATAAACATATAATTCAAATAATAAACTCAATAACCATTCATTCAAACAATTATAATGAAAACCTAATTCACAATTAAATCAAATAAACAATATCATAAATAACTCAATAAGGTTATTAAAGTTACAAGGATAAAGAAATCGAACCAATTGACGAACTAGCTTTTCCTAGGGTTAAAAACCTTCAAACCCTAGCTCTTTAACCTCCAAAATCGCACCTAAAGTCGATCTAAAACCCTAAATTTCGGTTTTAGTATTCTTGAATCGTATATGGTATTAGCTGATTTGAGCCTCTATTTATAGTTTTCAAAACCGACCTCCTAACCGCCGGTTAGGTTCTCCAACCGCCGGTTGGAGGAATTTATATCCGGATCCAATTCCACGTGTCTGCACCGCCTCTAAACCCTAATGCCCAACCGCCGGTTGAATGTTAATTCCAGAATATTCTAATTTCGGGTTTGGGCTTAACTTTTGGACTTTTAATCTCCATACCCGGACTTCCTTGTCTTCTTGGCCCAATTCTTCATTTTAACTCTCTAAATCTTCATTTCTTTAAGGTCTTAAATCTTTATTTCTTCATTTTCTTTCATTTTCTTTCAGTTTCGGATTAGTTTTTGCTCCTTTTTCTTCTTTCTCTAATTAAAATACATTTCTGCAAATATTTACAAAATAAGTATCTAAAATCATATAAATGTACTAAAATGTATATAAATATAGGAATAAATTACTATAAAATGTACTATCTATTTGATGCTTATCAAATATCCCCACACTTAAGTTCTGCTTGTCCTCAAGTAGAATACTGAATAAAATTTAAAAATAAGCATCAAACTAATATTTAAGAATCAGAATACCAATACTAAAAATCTGTTTCATAAATTAAAATTTAAACAATTTAATTAACATGGATAACTATAATGTATAAATAAAATTATTATTATTCTTGTAATATATAGCTCATGAATGATTACTAATATATTTGTCCACTTTAAACAATCTATATTTATATTACTGAATACACTTTTTATTGTTAGTATGTATATTACTTATGACTTCCACATATGATATAGCTTTAAATTTAATTATACAATTTACTTTTATATTCCAATTAAATATATGAAATACATTTTTAAGAATCAAGACATTGGTGACAGGTCTGCATTTTCATGCAACAGAGCGACATAACTTGATTCAGGTTTAAGCAAAACCAGACTTGGTCAAACCATTTTGGCGACCTCATTAGGTATCTTTTATTTTTAAGACTTTTCAAGTACTTTATACTTGCGTTTGCTTAATTTTTAAGTATATATTAATAGAAACCAGGTCTATACTTTCGTATAACAGAGAAAACCATCAATATATACCCCCAAATGTATTCACATAAGTAAAAAGATATAAAATTATTGCATAATAAATTTAAAAATTAAGACTTTTATGTCATACATCATATTATGTATCATAAAATAATAAACAAGTTAATTAATTATTTCATTAAAATTCAGAAATCTTCATATAGATTGCCTATTAGTACATCATATCATATAACCATATATCACTTCCTTTATTTAAGTAGCTTACGTTATATATACAAAACAGTTAATCCACATTAAAGTCTAAACTTTTAAATACAAAACAAAACTTTTAACAAAATTATTCTAACTAATAAATACTTAGTTATTAACTTAAATTTTAAATTTTCAAAAATTTAAGAACAATAGAAACTTAAATGTTTAATTAAAGAAATTCTTTTTCTTACGAACCCTATCCCCACACTTAAATTATACAATGCCCTCATTGTATAAAAATTGATAAACAAAAGTGAGTAAGGGAAAGAAAAATAGAACAGAAAAACTCCCCTGACTGAAATTATAAATTTCATCATCGGCTAAGAAAAATCTGCTTGGTCGATTCCTTCATCTCTTGAAAAATAATATACAACATCTACACTTTCGTAGTTAATCACGATTGCATTTAGCATATGCAATAAGCCTTTAAACCCCTCGGTATCCCGAGTGGACGAGTTATAGTCTCGTGAGGGTTTCCAGTGAACACACCCACAAAGTTCATAATTAATAAGATAAACTTATTAAATTTCCAAAAATTCCAATTTCAATGCATTGTTCTGAAATACTAGTCGCTAACTTCGAAAAGTGGCAATGTTACAAAAATAAACAAGCAAACAAATTAAACGTACCAAAAATTAATGAAAAGTACAAATTAAAGATAGTCTAGAAACATAAACATATGCTACTAATTTTTGTTAATTTTTTTTATCACATTAACCCTATTTAATTTAATTAGCAATGTTTTATAGTTTCTTAAACCTATCCTAAAACTAAAATTAATGTCTACTAAATACCCACACAATATTTCCAATATTAACACACTAATTCTTTAATAATGTTAAACTTATTTAACAAACTTCATTTACTTCAAATAATTGATTAAAAGTCTCTTCATCAATGTTTCATATCATTATCTAGTAATATATATTATAGTAATTATCTTTATAGCAAAAACATATATAAAATTCAGATTCTAAAAATCCTAACTATAAAGAATAATTAAATAAAAGCAATCACTGGATTAATGTATCCACACCTTAGTAAGAAAGTAATACCAATATTCAAAGAAAAACCATTCATTTACTAAGTTAACAATATATTAAGAATATGGTATGTATGTTATTAGTCTAGCATATAACATAATTAAATTTTTCATACCTTCTTCCATTATTTTATTAAAATATGTTAACAATCCTTATAAAATAACTCATATTTGCCAAACTAACATTATGAACATTTTACGGTTTCATAAAAAAAAACTTATAAAAGTGAGGATAAAATCCAATATGAACCTTAAAATGATTGTTTATACAGTCATAAAACATGGTTATTAAATTAAAACATATCATACCTTACATAATATAACTGAGATTAATTATGAAAACATTTAACCACTTAAATATTACTAAAGAAAAATAAACATGAAAATTATTCCTAAAATAACACATATATTAAAAACTTAATATCCGTCAACAAACAAATAACGAAAGTTTAAAAGAAATCGTAACTAATAACAAAATGAAAAACCCCAAATAAAAATAAGAATGTGTGAATGTCTTCAAGGTTGATGAAGCCATTCTCGAGCTAGTGGTGAAACATAGTAACCATTCGGTAGCATAAAGGTTATAGGGATTTTCTGATCAGGGGAAAAGATTCTTAAAAAGTATCTAAACATGGTTTTAGTGATATCAGGTACTTGAGCAGTGGGATCTTCAAAATTTCGGTAATGTTCATTAGCTGCTATTTTCAATTCGTAAAATTCCCTAATTATTTTCTTTATTGTCTTTGCTACCTGTCCTTCCTCATTAATCACCTTATATCCATTTACTTCCTTAATTTCACGCTCTTGATGCTTACGTCTTAACTCATCCATAAAACCATAAAATCCTAAATGTAACATTTCATACTTTCCAGTTGTAAGATCTCTTACTACCTCTTCAACTTCCCATACTATTCCTTTCATTAACTCTCTCTGACGCTCAGTAAACAACAATCCCGAAAATCTAAACATGTTTATCATTTTTGTATAAATCTGAGATAATCCTAAATGAAATAGATCAATGCGACAAAAATGATTCATCCCTTGAAAAATTGACTTAAACTCCAGAATCACATAGTTCGCTACATTAACTAATGCCACTTCAGATATCCCATCCGGAACTTTTCTATTCAGTTCTTCTTGTGCTGGATAGTACAAATCATTGATTATTTGTTGTGCATAATATTCCACCGTACAGTCTACATAGTAAGTGCTGCAATTCTTATAATCTTTTTGTTCCAATAAGCTAATCACTTCCTGCAACTCTTCTATCAAACAAATATCTGCCATCTGCGTTGGATTTCCAGTTGCCCAATCCATTTGATGCTTGTAGGATTCCAATAAACTAATTTGTTTATCAGAATACGGAAACGGATATCTAGTCAATACTCTGTAGACACATGAATACAAAATCTTCTGACCTTCAAAGAAATCTTCCTCTTGAGCTTCTTGCTGATATAACGTATCCATCAGTTCAGTTACATACTTATCAAAATAGTTCACCATCTGGGTTTGGTTAGGGTTATACCAATCTGCATATTCTTTTTCAATCTTCTCAATTATGTACTTTTGTTCAGGTGTAAAGTCAAAAGTAGATGCTCTGATAACAGCCATAATATGATATGTATCATTTTTCCCAACTTCTAAAAGCTTAATCAATCCACCTCTCGTACTAACTATTGGCACATGTATCCTTACTAATTCAGTATCTTCACTCTCAGTGTTAATATCTAAATCATTCTCTTCTTCAGACATACTTTCTAAGTCCTCTTCTTCTTCTTCAGATATAATATCTAGTGTAGGGTTATCAAAAATCCTAAGAGAATGTTCATCAACACAGACATCCTTGCATTCCATAGTTTCATTCAAGATTTCCATTTGCTTATTTTCCATTTCACTAAAAGTTAACAAATTCTGTATACACAAATTATTACTTAATTTGGAACACATATTATACAAGCAAAACATATTATACAAATACATTTACATAATTACACATATTTAATTATATTTCTTTTACAAAGCTTAGTCAATAGATCTCGGTAGCTCCATTGATAGTACATAAAAGCGGAGAAACAGGTCAGCGCGAAGCTTATTAAAAACCTATTTCTTTTGAGAAGCACCTTACCTCTTATATGATAAATCAATGAGGTAGGGCTTTACTCTCCTTATACCTTTGTTTTTGTCAGTATTCTCAATGGGTGAGCCGATTTATCGATTTTGCAAAGTATCAGAAATAAAAATTATACAAGTAAAATAATTAGTTTAATTAAAATACACCGCTCCCCCGGTAAAACAAAAGTTCAACCGGTTAAGTGTTCCCCGGCAGCGGCGCCAAAAACTTGATGTGTGCTAAAGTATATGCAATTATAATAACAAGTTTAAATTAAGGAAATACTAAATAATACTATCACACAATTCAGGCAAGATTGACCCGTTCATGTAATATAGCTTAATAAGTAAGTCCAAATTCGAACACAAGGAACACAAGAAACGTGATTCTTATTTATAACTAATTATCTATTTATTCTAATTACAAATATTTACAATTATAATACAAATAAATAAAAGGATCCAATTTACAATAATCTACAAGGTAAGGGGACGTTTTAGTTCTGAACGAACATATTTATATTTATATTTTGGTACAGATTCTAATAGATAAGTTGTAGGAACAACTTAGGTATACTCAATTGGATAAAAGATTATAATTATGAAAACTATTATTTATTAAACTTATTATATGTACTTATGTCTATTTGCTTTGTTGGCTATTATTACTGGTGATTTACTAATGTAGAAGATCACTTAGGGTTAAGTCAAATCCTCATCATAGCAACACAATCATAAGGTTACGCAAAGTGTTACTAATTAATAAGATCTATCATCAATTTATTAATACAATTTCTATGGTTAGGCTTGAATCGCAGTATTACTTTATATTAATGAATCATTCTTCGTCTATCGCATAAGGTTAAGATCAAGACATAAACACAATCACTTAATTTATATAAACAGTTTATGGTCATCCTAGTTTAATATAAATCAGTCTAATTATGTCAAGAATAATCACTAAAATATCATAATAAAGACAATTCTTGTATAATAAACATTCAATAATATAGTTCCAACATAAACATATAATTCAAATAATAAACTCAATAACCATTCATTCAAACAATTATAATGAAAACCTAATTCACAATTAAATCAAATAAACAATATCATAAATAACTCAATAAGGTTATTAAAGTTACAAGGATAAAGAAATCGAACCAATTGACGAACTAGCTTTTCCTAGGGTTAAAAACCTTCAAACCCTAGCTCTTTAACCTCCAAAATCGCACCTAAAGTCGACCTAAAACCCTAAATATCGGTTTTAGTATTCTTGAATCGTATATGGTATTAGCTGATTTGAGCCTCTATTTATAGTTTTCAAAACCGACCTCCCAACCGCCGGTTAGGTTCTCCAACCGCCGGTTGGAGGAATTTATATCCGGATCCAATTCCACGTGTCTGCACCGCCTCTAAACCCTAATGCCCAACCGCCGGTTGGTTAATCCAACCGCCGGTTGAATGTTAATTCCAGAATATTCTAATTTCGGGTTTGGGCTTAACTTTTGGACTTTTAATCTCCATACCCGGACTTCCTTGTCTTCTTGGCCCAATTCTTCATTTTAACTCTCTAAATCTTCATTTCTTTAAGGTCTTAAATCTTTATTTCTTCATTTCTTCATTTTCTTTCATTTTCTTTCAGTTTCGGATTAGTTTTTGCTCCCTTTTCTTCTTTCTCTAGTTAAAATACATTTCTGCAAATATTAACAAAATAAGTATCTAAAATCATATAAATGTACTAAAATGTATATAAATATAGGGATAAATTACTATAAAATATACTATCTATTTGATGCTTATCAACCGGCCTACGCTAGCTCGGGAATTTTTTATCTCCCCCCCTGCACGTAGGGATTGGAGTAAAACACACCCAAAGAGATCATACCATGATCTAGACCAAAGAACTTATAAATTGCCCAAATTTTGATGCTTTTGTCGATGTGGGACAAGTCCCATTCCCACTTTGAATGTTTCCAACTATGTTTCAAGTAACACACTTTAAGTTTCGAGATCTCATTCACCTTAACTTCGTTTTGGACATATCTTATATCGTTGCGAAGCTCTCTTCAAGGAGAACACAAACCCACAAAGTATTAACTATATATATTAAATATACTTACAGTTATTTATGTCCAAAGTTGATGAAAAATGCAAATTTTCCACTCAACATTTCCAACAATCCCCCACATGAATGGAGATCGATCAATCGCACACTGAAGTCTCGATCAAGTTTCAATGGTTGAATCTTGCATAGGATAGGTAGGTGTAACCTTTTGAACCTTCCCTTATGAAATATACTTAGTCTCCTAGCTGTCAGTAGACGCGTTGTCCTTGAACTGATCTGCCATTTGTGTAGACAACAATATATTTCACACAAGACTCTTCCTGACAATGTCAACTCCTCATAGTCGTGTCCTTTATTCTCCTCAACACTAGCCTGGTTCTGCAAGAGCTACTAGGAAATGCTCACTCACATTTCCCTTCGAAGCGACCCCACTTCTCTCTCACATAGGTGATTCTCATAATCATTAAATGCATTAAGCTTAACCTAACTATCACTATTAATATAAGAATGGACTAGGAAGTTTAATAAACTCCCTTTTTAAATGGCTTAGTTAATTAAATAACTTTTCTCATAGTGACCTCCCTTCGTTCATACAATTAGGTTGTCCTTTTGAACCTAGATCTTGGGATCTCCAGTCAACTAGGTAAGGTTTTCCTTTGTACAAATTTATTCATTCAAGGGCTTTAGTCCCATTCCTTTCGACGACTTGCTAACTAACTCTCTGCTTAAACCTTTAGTAAGCGGATCCGCTATGTTATCCTTTGACTTCACATAGTCAATGGTGATAACTCCTGTTGAGAGTAGTTGTCGTATAGTATTATGTCTACGTCGAATATGTCTCGATGTACAATTATACATTATGCTATGAGCTCTGCCAATCGCCGATTGACTATCACAATATATACAAATGGCCGACACCGGCTTAGGCCACCTTGGTATATCTTCTGCAAATTGACGTAACCACTCTGCCTCTTCACCACATTTATCTAAAGCGATAAATTCAGATTCCATAGTAGATCTAGCTATTACAGTCTGTTTAGATGATTTCCAAGAAATAGCCGCACCTCCCTGTGTAAATACATAACCACTGGTTGCTCTGGAATCTTTTATATCAGATATCCAATTTGCGTCAGTGTATCCTTCTATAACCACTGGATATCTGGTATAATGTAGTCCATATTCACGAGTGTATCTCAAATACTTGAGTAACCTTGTCATACTTTTCCAATGTTCAACACTAGGATTACTCGTGTATCTACTAAGCCTACTCACAGCATATGCTATGTCAGGTCTCGTACAACTCATTAGATACATTAGACTGCCAATGATTCTTGAGTACTCTAGTTGTTTAACACTTTCACCTCTATTCTTAGAGAGATACTGATTTGTATCAATTGGAGTTCTAGCTACACTAGAATCACCCGCATTGAATTTCTCAAGAATCTTGTCCACATAATTTGTTTGACTTAACCATAATCCGTTTTGGGTTCTTGTAATCTTAATACCAAGTATTACATAAGCCAAACCCCTATCTTTCATGTCAAACCTTGCTTTTAGCATATCCTTAGTGGACCTTATCATTTTCTCATCACTTCCAATGATAAGCATATCATCTACGTATAAACACAAGATATCATTTCCATGATTCATGTCTTTTACATAAACACACTTATCACATTCGTTAATCTTGAAACCACATTCCAACATGGCATAGTCAAACTTTTGATGCCATTGTTTCAGAGCTTGCTTTAAACAATACAATGACTTTATAAGCTTACATACTTTCTTTCTTGCCCCCTCTGGTTGCTCCATGTAAATCTCTTCTTCTAAATCTCCATTTAGAAAAGCCGTTTTTACATCCATTTGGTGAACTTCCAAATTTCTGAGAGCTGCAATAGCAAGCACCATTCTAATAGAGGTTATTCGAGTTACTGGCGAATAAGTGTCAAAATAATCAAGACCTTCTCGTTGCCTATAACCTTTAATAACCAATCGTGCTTTATATTTATCAATGTTGCCATCTGGCTTCATCTTCTTCTTGAAGATCCATCGATATCCTAGTGGTTTAAAACCCGGAGGAAGATCCACTAGTTCCCAAGTATGATTCTGTAAAATAGAATCCACTTCACATTTAATTGCCTCTTTCCATTGAGGCCCTTCCAAAGAAGTTACAGCTTCTCGGTAAGTTCTAGGTTCACTTTCCACCATGTAAGTGATGAAATCGGGACCAAACGATTTCTCTACCCTAGCCCTCTTGGTTCTTCTATGCTCAATCTCTTCCTCTTCAGATTGTTCTTGCATATCATGATCAACTTCATCATCTAGATTCATTTGTCTCTCATCATGGACAATCATATCATTTGATCTAGATGATATTCCGACTTCCTTATTTAAACAAGGAAATGTATTTTCAAAAAATGAAGCATTTCTTGATTCTATTATCGTGTTCTTGTGTATATCAGCAATCTTAGATTCATGCACAAGAAAACGATAGGCACTACTATGGTAAACATATCCGATGAATATGAAATCCATAGTTTTCGGTCCTATCTTTTGAGCCTTAGGAGCGGGTACAGCTACCTTTGCAAGGCACTCCCACACTCTTAAGGAATTTATAAGATGGTTTTATTCCCATCCATAACTCATATGGAGTTTCATCCAATTTCTTGCGTGGGATCTTATTCAAAAGATAATTGGCTGAAAGTATTGCTTCACCCCACATATTCTGATTCATACCAGAACTTATTAACATGGCATTTACCATTTCTTTTAACGTCTGATTCTTTCTTTCGGCAATACCATTTTGTTGAGGTGAATAAGGAGTAGTGAATTCATGTTTGATTCCATGCTGTACACAAAAATCAGCAAATGGTGATACATATTCACCTCCACGATCACTCCTTACAATTTTAATTTTCTTATTAAGTTGATTTTCAACATCATTCTTATACAAGACAAATTTATCAATTGCTTCATCCTTACTTTTAAGTAAGTACACATAGAAATATTTGATGCTATCATCAATAAATGTTATGAAGTACTTGTTACCACCCCTTGTTGGTACCGATTTTAAATCACATACATCTGTATGAATTAGATCAAGTGGTTCAGTTTTTCTTTCAACTGATTGGAAAGATGATCTAGTTAGTTTTGCTTCAACACATGTTTTACATTTATAGTTTGCATCAATATGGAATTTAGGAATGCTATTTAAATTAATCAAACGACGAATGGAATTAAAATTAACATGACCAAGACGACCATGCCACACATTAGAAGACTCAATCAAGTAAGCAGAAGTAGTAGCTTGATGTGACCCAAAAAGTCATGTTTTTAAGTACTTATTTCCGCACTTTTTGGACTATTCTTTGGTGAAAACATTTCAAAACAATCATTTATCATCAAAAATTACCAAGGTAGTCTAAATACGGGCGTTGCTACAAAAATCAGTAAAAACATCCCTTTTGCACGCAAACCGAGGCAAAAACAATCACCTTAAAATTTCATTCTTGATTATCCTATCAAAGTAGATCTTAATGCATATTTTATGATTGAGAGTCCCGTAATCACTATTGATTAGTGATTTGGAATCGCAAAGTGTAAAGTTTAATTGTAGAAGGGGGGTTGAATACAATTAAAAACTTTTTCTGATTTTAACTAAGTTAATTGAAAGTTCTTAATCGTTATAACAGAAACAGAGTATATCAGATAATATATATGACAATATCAAAGAACAATGTAATAGTAGCTGAAATGGTGAATTGTATTGATCATAAAATTCACAAGTGTTGAATGCGGAATGGATTAACCAAAGTTAATCCAATTCAAACTCTTAGCTAAACTATTACAATCGAGATGAACAGCAGTGGACAAACACGCTGACAGTTCACTCTATGAATCGCTAAATCGTGCTTAGACAAACTACTCACTGATACACAAGTGATTAACACGAATTGAACGACTAGCCTCAACAGTACAAAACACTGAACTATTTATACTACAAGAGTTCCTAAAATATCACCTACAAAATAGGATCTTGGAAGGACACGTGTCGCTGCTTGATTGGTTTGAACTCTGATGAACCGACATTCTGTGGGTCCCAATTCTGTTACCGCAAATATCTCGTTACCTTAAAACCAATCACTTGCTGCCACGTAATCTTTCGGACATACTTCGAACTGGAACACTCTTGCTGATGTATAGATAAGTACAGTACTTTTTAGTACTTGATGATTGAGAGACTTTATTGAATAGTCCCTGAAGATGCAGCAATCCTCCTCACTCACTGCGAGCTAACATGCTCTTGTAGAATGAATTGAACTAAAGATCTTCAGTGACTAGCTGTTATTCTGGCAGTGACTTTTGCCTTTATTGATTTGAAGAAGTAAGGCTCTCGCTGACGTAGACCAGCGACACACCAAGTTGAGCTTTAAATCTTCCTCAGCATATCGAACGGAATGAATGACGATCAGCGAAACCTATCATTAGCAACAGCAGCTTCGATACAATCCATTTCTTCATCGAGTAGTGAACAGTTGAGTTGGTCAGCGACCAGTGACTTTATCATGGTCAGCGACCAGTGACTCAACAATCTCCCCCTAAATGATTGTGATTGAAGCTCCCTAGACAAACTTGTTGCTGTGAAAGTTTATAGTCAGAGTTTAAGATTTTAAACATTCAGCGACTTTATATTTTGATCCATTCATTTTTCTTTTTGGATTCTTTTGATATGATCTGAGTTTTGCACTTTGGTTTTCTCAAAAACAAAATTGGGTTTCATTGAACTGTATATCATAAAGTCAATTTAGTTACAATAAACCTAATCTATTACAAGCTTCAATTTAAACATCCCCAAACTTCTTCTTCTTTTACGATGCCCAACTCACTCTGTAATTCATATTTGTCACTGGATGGCAGGAACCTGTACTGTCTAGCAAGCCCTTCTTCCATGATTGCTTTTCTCATTATTGAGTTCTTGGGAAGCACACTAACTATTCTGATTAGATGTACAAGCTGCTCATGATCTATCTTTTCAAGTTCTGATTCTCTTTGGAAACACAGCTTTCCATTGAAGTCCCTGTAAACAATCCCTTTCTCTCCTTCAGTAACTTCAGTGCCCTCAACCCTTGGCACTCCATCAGGAATTGACAGATTCAGCTTGCTGGTGTTTGGAATTCTGATAATTCTGTTGGTACCTGCCCTATACCTTGGACTTGGTGGCTGCACTATCTCCTCACCAAATATGACAGTGTCTTCTGGTCTAAGTAGCTGTAGATCCACCATTTTCTTGAACAACCTGTCAATCTCAGCCAAGACTTCTTCTTTTGCAGCACTTGAGGAGTGACTGATAGCAAGTCTAATTTCATTCCATTCTTCTCTATGAAGTTTACAGACTTGATCAAGATTGATTGCTTGAGAATCCAATCCTCTGTGGATAAGTAGCTGAGCTTGAGACTTGTTCTTAGGCTTCTTCAGGTAGACTTTGGTGATAGGAGCAGGGTTTGATCTTCCAACCATTCTGACAGCATATTTCTTCCTGTCAATCTCATCCAGCATTCTATCAGCAGATGTCTTTGCTCCCCCTTTCTTCTTCAACTTGCTGCCCTTTTTATTTGCACAAAGCTCTTGTTGAAGATCAGATTCTTCAACATCTTGAAGGAGTTTAGACAGCCTAAAATCTTCATCTTCTTGCTTTCTTTTTAAGAAGATTTCTCTTTCTCTTTGAATGGCTTCATCTCCACTCAGCTTCAACAGAAAAGCTCGATCAGAATCAGATTGTTCCTTCAGTTTTCTCTTTCTTTCTTCTTCTTCTTTCTCATCTTGCTCAGCTTGAAATTTTAAGAGCATCTCCCTCTCATTCTTCTGTCTCTCTCTAATTTTTCTTACTATTCGCTGCTGTTCAGTTGCTTCAGGATGAGAACTTTCTGAAGATAAAACTGATGACAGAAGATGAGCAGGAACAGAAGAATCTGAATCTGTGATCTCTGATAGAGAGTGATGATAAGTTGTAGTAGTTGTTGCTTCTGTTGGTGTAATGATAGTGGGGATTGAGAGGGTGATCTGTGTTGTTACTGTTGTGGTTGTGGTAGTTGGTGCAGTTGTTGTTGTTGCTGGAATTGTTGTTGGTGGGGTTGATGGTTGTGTAATTGCTGTTGTTTGGGTTGTTGCTGGTGGTTGTGTTGTTGCTGATGTTTGGATTGTTGCTGATGGTATGATTGCTGTTGCTGGGGATGCCTCAGATATGACAGTGTCTGTATGAGGCGTTTCTGATAAGGACTTAGGTTGCTCCATGATAGTTTTGAGATTGTGCATGGCGGCTGATATTTCTTCCTCAGAGAAGTTTATCTTTTTGGAAGAAATGGACTCTGATGTGGGAGACTTGCTGGTCCTTTTTCTTTTAATTAGAACAGAAGAGATTGGTAGCTGATCTTCCATTTGATCATCAGAGGCAACTGGTTGCTGATCTTCCATCTGATCATCAGAGGCAACTGGTTGCTGATCTTCTATCTGAATAGCAATATCTTCTTCTTTCTTATCATTAGTACCAGCATCAGTATCTTTTTCACTAGTCCCATCATTCTTGACTTCTTTATCATCACCATCTTGCATACCAGCATCATCCTTTTTCTTTTCATTGCTTCCATTATTACCATCATTATTATCACCATCATCATCATCTCCTTCATCCATATCTACAACATCATCTTCTTGTTGTCTATTCATCCATTCCCACCTTATCAGCTCAAAGCTAGCTGACTCCCCCATAACTCGTGCATTTTCATCAGCAGCCCACTCTTTGACTAGATAGTCATACCTCCTTTGTTCATCAGGATGAAACTCAGGGAAAACACCCACATTATCTCTTTCCTCAGCGACATCCATATCTGATGCATCATTATCAAAGGGGATGTAATTCTTAGCATCATCATCTTCTTCATTCTCCCCCTCAGCCTCAGAAACTAAATAAATAATCTCCTCAAGTCGATTACAGATTTTCTGATGATCAACATGCATAGTTTCTAGACCTGTGATGGTCTCATGATGGTTGGAGACAATTTTTGGAAGTTCGCTGATAACTTTATCAGCATGAGTGATATAATCCACAACAGAAGATGCCATCGTTTTTTGTTTTTCATTGAGAGAGATTATTGCATCTTCATGAGTTTTGAGGCTGATTCTGGTGAATGAGGCGAGATCAGCAAGAGACTTAGCATGAGTTTCCAGAAGTTGGTAGTGATCTACTTCAGCATTTGCAATTAGTTTGACCTTTTCTTTGATAGAATCACTCCAATCTGGAATGGATTCATAAGCTGCTGCAAGAGAATGAACTTTACTAGAGAGATCAGCTAGTTGGCCTATCAAGGTCTCTCTATCTTCAGTGAGCAGACGAATTTGTTACTGTGAAGCAGCAATATAATCAAGCAGCAATTTGTCTGTTGATGATGTGGTGGAAGTTGATGTTTTGGTGGTTTGTGGTGACTTTTGAGTGACAGGGGATAGTGGAGATGTTGGTTGTGGTTGGGATTGGATTTCAGTTTCTGGTTGAATTGGTTTATCGGCAGTATGATGAGAGATGTCATCACTGGAAAGAGACATTGCATCTAATTCCTGGATGGGTGAGGTTATGGTATCAGCATGTGGAATAGTGGAGAAGGGTAGAGATGAAACATCAGAATCATCAGGTTGCTGATTCACCTTTGGAAGAGTAAGATTATAAGATTGATGTTGCTGATCCTTTTCAGAAGAAGATGAAGAAGTATCCATTGGTTGGGCTTCCTCAACATAATCAGTTTGTGTTTTAGCTGATGGATCATTGGAAACAGAGATGTCAACCTGTATCTCTTCCTGTGACTGGGGAGGGACATTGTCGGTTGGTGCAGTGAAAGATGAGAGTTGGCCCGGGTCTGTAGCCAGTGATGTGTCATCAGTAATGAGTGTGTTATCACCCGCTGATGGCACTAGCCCTTTGACTGAAACATCATCCTTTTGTGAGAATGATGAGTGGCTGATGGGTTGACTCGATGGGTGGGTGTGGGTTGCACCCGAATCACTGCTAACAATGGGTTGAGCCATTGTAGCTGTCTGTAGGCTTCCCTTTATAGAGTCACTGAGCTTTTGTGAGTCCAGTGAAGCAGTTTTAGGCACAGGTTGATCAAGAGTGCCCGCAGGGACTGAACGTTCAGTCGCTGCTTTACTCTTGGCGTCCTTAGATGTCTTTTTCTGACTCTATCCCTGATCCTTTAATGTCAGGGACTTTAACTTGATTTTCTTAGGAGCAGTTGGTGGCTTTTGTTTTGGTGGTTGATCAGCGATAGTCACTGGAGGTGTGATCAGTGACGTGATCGATGGGGGGGCAGAATCAGACGGATGTATAGCTTGTAAAGGCTAGGGTGCAAGTATCCCCTTTGGTTTCATGAAATCAGAGAGAAGCACAATTGCAATTTTACTAAAAATTTGTTTCCCTATCAGAGTAGGTTCAAAACCTTTAAAAGAAACCCTATCATAGGCTTTAAACTGATCTTTAAAAACAAGTGAAAGAAACCTAGGATAGGAAACATATTTTGCTCTGGTAGGTTCACAGATTCTTGAAACAATATCATCAAAAATCACACTTGCATAGTCAACTTTTAAAGAGTTGACCAGTGACCAGCTTAACTATGCTTCTAGGGAGTTGAATTGATCATAACTCCCTGTTTTTGTGCCCAGAGATTGAATAAAGTTTGAAAATAGGGCATTCCACACACCATCCTTTTTAGATTTATGAACAGTAGTATACTTACGATTTCCATTGCTATCCATAGTGTATTTGTAGTCAATCCCAGTGAGATTCACTATGCCAGCTTTGTCATCTTCTTTGTCAGGCAGTGGGTCGTAAGTATCGTGCTCAGGGAGTTGTAAAACAGTACGGATGGTGTGTGCAGAAATAATTATTTCTTGACCTCCGTTATCGATAAAACCTTTAAGTTGTGAGGTACTATTAACGATTGAGTGAGTACAGGTATACCAAAACTCACTCAACCATTCTGGATTCATCTTTACAGGTGATAATGTGAGAGCAGGGAGAATAAAATGATTTTTTAAGAAATTGATTATCTCTGCGTACTCTGTTTTAGGGCATGAAAGATTACCCAAATAATTTGCTTTTGGGACTGTAATGATATCATCTTCACCAACTGCAGGAGCTCGAAGAGCTTTGATATCTTCAGTGGGTATGAGTTGAGAAAATATTTTGATTTAGCCATTACAGAACCTTTGAAAATCTTTGATTAAACACTTATTTTAGGGTTTTTGAATGCCAAAGGTTTTTCGAAAATTAGTAAAGTGTAAAAGATGACAAGTTGCTGATTTGTAGGTTTAAATAGTACACTTTACTAATGATCGTGTGGCTGAGATGAAAATAACGTGGGCAGTCGTGGTGGAAGATGTAGAGGTGGTAGAGGGTTATGATGGTGGTGCGTGGTGGCATTAATGGTGATGGGAGTGGTGTGCCGGAAAAAGTACGCTGACGTAGGAAAGAGAGTGTCAGAAGCGCGCGATTTTTCCGATATACCATAAAACATTTATTTTTGAAATCCGTTAATTTAAATACAGAATGTACTAAATATAACGAATGTTTTGTTGATATGAAAAACACCATTAAATGATATCTTCAGTGAGTTTGAAGGTTACTGAAGATACATAACCAATTTCTTGATTTACCCCACACACAAAAAAAAAACATTCAAGAATAATAAAATTATTTCTTTATTTAGGCAAGGATGTAGTCTCGCTGGTTTAAACACAACTTAGAATACTGAATAAACCATAGAGATGTGATCATTTCATAAATAGAGAGAAAAGTTTATCATTCTAGAATAATTAAAAAAAAATCATGAGTAGAGATTATGTTGTATACCATATCATTAGATTGCTTCTTCACTGATTAAGTTACAACTTAGAATACTAACAAAATCAGCTTAGAAGGAATTAAGTCACTGATATAAATATGACATCATAATAAATACTCATGAGACCTTTTTTTTTTTTTTTTTTTAATATGATTAGTCCAGTTGATGAATCCATCCAGAGATAGGTTCATAGTGACCAAGCGCTGGTTTTGGCTTCCACTGATTTGAATAAATAGTATCTGAATGTTCACTGATGATGTTTTGTTTCTCAAAAGGTGTAGTATAACATTCAGATGACACATGTTGCCTGTTGCCACATTTATAACACTTTTTGTTCAAATAACCGGCCTTTTTGACTTTCCTCTTTTTAAGTTGCTGATCTGACACAATCACACAACTTTTCTTGCTGATTGTTACTTCTTGCATCTTTGACTTTAGGTCACTGATGGAGGTTGTCTCAGTGACAGATACAGTGTCAGTGAAGTTGCTGATGATTGTTTGATTATCAGCGATGGTTTTGATGAGATGTGAAGTTACTGATGATTTGACAGTTTTTAAAACATTCATCTCATTATTACCATTTAAGACATCAGTATCTTCAGTGACCAACTTGCTTTTAGTAAAATAGTTTGGTCGTGGCTCACTGAAGATGGAGATGGGTTCAAATACAGCTTCTGAAAAATTACCCTTGGGATCAAAAACAGGGTCAACCATTGTTGAATCAGCGAGGGATGCATCATATTCATAATCTCCTCCCAAAATAGCTTTGACTTGTTTTGGAATTTAATTATTTACACAGTGATTGAGTTTATCATTTGACTTACACCAAAATTCCATGACCTTTTTAAGCTGTTGAAATTGTGTTTCAAATTTAACCTTTTCTTGAACACATACTTGATTTGCATAAGTTTGTGCATCAAGATCCAGTTTTAATTTCTTCATTCTTGACTCATTTTCATTTTGGTCATTTAGTTTGGATTGTAAATCACTGATTTTACGTTTCTGCCCTTTTTGAATATCATGAGCATTTGATAAGTCAACTATCAAAGACTCAAAGACATTATCCTTTTCAGCAGCTGTATATGTTTTAAAGCAATGTACCTTGTAAAGAGTTTCAGGATCCCATTCAGATGCTGAACATTTAGGAGTGACTTCTTTGATGTCTTCAAGAAGTTCAGTGTCATTAGCCATCAGACAGTACTCCTTGTCTAAACAAATCATTGCTTCTTCTTCATCAGATGATGAGGAGTCAGAATCACTGAATGAACCTTCTTCAGCGACAAAACCTTTTCCCTTCTTCTTCCCAGATTTAGCCAATGCCTTCAGTTTCTTATATTTTGCCTTGTACTTGTTGTACTTGTCATTTCTGACATTTGGCATGGGTTCAGGGACTTAATTTACTGACTTTGATCTGCAATCAGCTGCAAAATGACCAATTCTGCCACACTTGTAGCATTCACCTTTGGATTGAAATTTATCAGATGATGGAGCACCAGCGAATCTTTTTGGTCTGGTGTTCCTTCTGAAATTAGCAACCATCATGGCCATATCCTTCTCAAGCTTCTCCAATCCTTCATCATACTCGTATTCTGACTGTTCTTCATCTTGACCACCTTCCTCTTCAGCTATCAGTGATTTCGAACTTTTCTTGGACACTTTTGACTTCTGTCTTTGATCGATTTCATCAAGCTCTGCTACAAGGGCATTGGATATCTTCTGACTTCTAAGAGTAGCACGAATATGCTCACTCTGATCAGCTTGCTTTTCAGACTGCTCCCAATTTAGCAAAATACCATAAACTTGAGTTAAATTCAGAATTGAATAATCATTTCTCTGTCTGGTACACGTTGCAATGGTTCCCCAGATTTTCCTTGGCAGCAACTCAAGAAACTTTTCAACAACAAATCTCTGTTCCTTGCCTATACCAGCCTTTTCCATTTTGTTCATCAGTGACTGGTATCTGGTGTAAGTAGAAGACAAAGATTCATTTGGTTCCATTGCGAACAGCTCATACTGGCGAGTGAGATTGACTTCCCTGCAGCGAATAATATCAGGAGTTCCAATATATATATTCCTAAGGGTATCCCACATATCTTTAACAGTTCTACAAAGCCTGATTGATTCGAACACTTCATCAGGAAGTGCCATGCCTATGTAGATTTTAGCTTGTATATCAAGTCTAACCAATCGCCTATCCTCATTAGTCCATTGTTCCTCTCTTTTAGGTAAAACCATTTCTGGTATAGCTGGAGTAGTAGCTGTTGCAATTACAGCAGGAACAATAGTAGTTGGGATATGTGGACCATTGGTTATGAAATTACAGAGACGGTCATCAACTAAGTCCAAAAACATCATCATCCTGGACATCCACGTTTCAATCCTTGAAGGATCAAAAGCTGGAGGTTTGGTTGTAGAACCATTTCCCTTTTGATAGTCAGAGTCAACACAGCTGTACTTTACATATTCCATTGCAGACCTGGTTAATTGAAGTTAAACCAACTCTGCTATGATACCAATTGAGAGTCCCGTAATCACTATTGATTAGTGATTTGGAATCGCAAAGTGTAAAGTTTAATTGTAGAAGGGGGGGGTTGAATACAATTAAAAACTTTTTTCTGATTTTAACTAAGTTAATTGAAAGTTCTTAATCGTTATAACAGAAACAGAGTATATCAGATAATATATATGACAATACCAAAGAACAATGTAATAGTAGCTGAAATGGTGAATTGTATTGATCATAAAATTCACAAGTGTTGAATGCGGAATGGATTAACCAAAGTTAATCCAATTCAAACACTTAGCTAAACTATTACAATCGAGATGAACAGCAGTGGACAAACACGCTGACAGTTCACTCTATGAATCGCTAAATCGTGCTTAGACAAACTACTCACTGATACACAAGTGATTAACACGAATTGAACGACTAGCCTCAACAGTACAAAACACTGAACTATTTATACTACAAGAGTTCCTAAAATATCGCCTACAAAATAGGATCTTGGAAGGACACGTGTCGCTGCTTGATTGGTTTGAACTCTGATGAACCGACATTCTGTGGGTCCCAATTCTGTTACCGCAAATATCTCGTTACCTTAAAACCAATCACTTGCTGCCACGTAATCTTTCGGACATACTTCGAACTGGAACACTCTTGCTGATGTATAGATAAGTACAGTACTTTTTAGTACTTGATGATTGAGAGGCTTTATTGAATAGTCCCTGAAGATGCAGCAATCCTCCTCACTCACTGCGAGCTAACATGCTCTAGTAGAATGAATTGAACTAAAGATCTTCAGTGACTAGCTGTTATTCTGGCAGTGACTTTTGCCTTTATTGATTTGAAGAAGTAAGGCTCTCGCTGACGTAGACCAGCGACACACCAAGTTGAGCTTTAAATCTTCCTCAGCATATCGAACGGAATGAATGACGATCAGCGAAACCTATCATTAGCAACAGCAGCTTCGATACAATCCATTTCTTCATCGAATAGTGAATAGTTGAGTTGGTCAGCGACCAGTGACTTCATCATGGTCAGCGACGAGTGACTCAACATTATGATTCAATAGGAAAATCCAAGATCGGTGGTGAAAGAATCAAGAGAAACGGGTGAAGAACGAAGAAGATGTGCAGTCTAGAAGCCCGCCGATCGTCATCCGGAACACGTAAAATTCAAACACTTCCAAATTTTACAAACTCAGTGTCATTAGAAGCGTAACGGAAAAACGAAGCCAACGGCGCAAGAATCAAGCAAATCGGAGCCCAAACGAAGAAGATACGGACGAACCAAGCAACCGAGAAACAAGCGGAGGCCAAACCAAGCACCAACCCCCTTGGCCCTAGGTACCTTATACGGTACCCTAGGTTCCGTATACGGCCCTTGGGGTGCCGTATACGGGGTCTGGTGGCTTGTGAGGTGCCGTTTGCCCCCTTGGTCCGATGGTCCCGTATGCAGCTTGGATGCTTGTATTTCATGCTTCAAGACTTGTACCAAGATCAACTAGCTTCTCTTATAAATACCTCATTAATTCCACCATTTCAAAACACACCTTACACCATTCTTCTCTTTCTCTCTCTAAAATTCTCTCTCTAGCACTACTCTTAGGAGTTAGAGGAGAATTATTCTTGTAGTTAGTCCTCTCTCTAGTTTCTCTCTCTAGCACTACTCTTAGGAGTTAGAGGAGAACTAGAGAGATATAAGTTAGCAGTTAGAGCTAGAGGAAAGTTGTAATTGGGTAATCAAGTTGTAGCAAGGTTATTCAAGTCAGACTGTTGTAATCCTCAGTATTACTCTTTTAATCCGGTGATATTATCTTACTTTCTTACTGTTATAATGTTTACTTTGCATATTATTTCAGTACGATCTATGATTGTTGCCATGCTGATTAGATAGATTAATATGTGATTGTTGAAATCTAGATGTTAGGATTAGGGATGATGTTTAATTAATATATCTTATATATGATCGGTAGTTGTTATGCTGCATACATGTTTAGACTTATCCTGGATGTAGACTTAATTAATCACCCTTTCTGGTCTCTCACGTGACTGTTGCCTTAGGATAGGATCTGATCAACCCTAACTACGAATACACAGTTATCTCCTGTTTGTATGAAACTGTGAGATCGCCATAACACGTCAGAATACTTGGTATAGCGTTGGAAATACCACTGGTAGAGTACAAATACGTGGAAGCCAAGGAAATGCCGGTGGCCTATCTCACCGTGGATTACCTGGAAGCAACCCTTCCAGACACGGGTCTAGGTCTTGTTAAGCCGTGAAAATGCTATAGTACACCGTTAAACTACCTCTGGTTATAAAGCTGTGTAAAGACACAATAGGTCTTTAAAACACCGTAGATATACCTAGGGTTAGAGTACTGTGGAAAATAAGGTCACTATACACTGTACGCATGCCTAGGGATGAACGACCGATGGCAAAGGAGGGTCTAATCCATGACGGAAGTATTAAAATTTAAACAGATAAAACATGAGTTAGGAAATGAAAGCAAGGATGCCGGTTGTGTTCCCAGATGCTTAAAACCCCTAAACTCTACTTAACCGACAGTTTAACTTATTCAGCATACAACCAGTATTACTCTGTTAAAATTGGATAGACATAAGTGTTAAGAAAAGTCAGTGTTGTGGACTGTCGCCTTATTCCTTAACCCCATTCAGAGGGTTGCTTGGTCTCCGAAAGAGACGGTGAGGTGGGTCTGAAGACAGTCCCATCTGACCAGAATCAGGATAGCCTAGGATTCAGTGACATATGCTTTAGGGTTACACCTAGACGTAGGGTCCTAGTGTTTACACCGATTGTTTAGAAGATTCTTAACCAGAGTAATCACCTATCATCAATATAATATCATCCCGAAACCCTAATCGTCGAAGTTTCAGCAATCACTCTCTACCTGCTGCTTATATTCTCGTTTACTTTCCTGCACTTTAATTTTTGTCTTTAGATTAGATTATATAAAACCAAAACCCATACCTACCTTGTTTTAAACCCATCCTATTGTCAAATCATCTTTGGTAGGTTCCAATTCAATTCAATTCGTTCCGATTTTGGACGACACTCGAGTTATACTTGCCGCCTTACCCACAAGGTAGGTAGCTTGCATAGTTTGAGCCCAGCAATTATAAATTTTTAAAACTTCTCTGCTTGTCGCCTCTGTTGCGGTCGGAGCAACGACTCGGGGTAAAAACCCGACCGACGGACGGGGGCACGACAAGTTTTTGGCGCCGCTGCCGGGGATCGGTTTCGTCAAGAATTGAATTCTGCCTTAGATAATTAACTTTAGGAGATCCTTCCCTAAGATTATCATTACTTAGGAAGTTAATTGCTTTATTAGTTAGATAACTTAGTTCTTAAACCCTAGAAAATACATAAAAATTAGAAAATTAAAAACCCTAATTCTCCTTCAAACCCCATCTCTCCTCTCAATCAAATGATGACGGATGAGATGACGGCTTTGGTAGATGCGGAATTCTTTGATTGTCCAGAGTATGAGTCAAACTCCTTTGACGTTAGAGAGATCTGTGTTAACCATGAAGTTGAGAACCCAAAAATATCGAGCTTAGACTTAGGTTTTGATGAATCTCAGCAGAAGATTCCAGCTTCTGTTACTATTGCTTTAAATGGTCAACCCACACTTGACCCTGAGATTCTGTCAATCTTGTCTAGGTATCCACACTATATTAGACCTGCTACTTTACCTGATGATGAACCATTTGGAATCGAAGTGTTCTTCTATCCACCCATGCCTTGGATGGATTTGAATGAACGTCTTCATTGTTTAGGTGAATACTTTGAGTACGATCTCCCAGATATTTTGCGAGCCCACCCCACTACACTTTATTCAAGTGTTGTTGAGGAAGAGTGTCTCCAATATCAGGTTGAGAATGAACTTAGGATAGAAATACCAACCCGATTAAACACTGAATCTAGGAATCATCTACCCGAATCAGAAACACACCATCACTTAGGAAATTCTCTCAAGCCCAATAGGAGGATAGATATCCATGCCAACTTTCTGAAATATCTTAAGATATCTGATTTTCCATTTACATTTGAGCAGAGAAAGACCTTTGTTGAGATTGATAGGATTATTAGACTTCTTCGTGCTAAACATAGTAGAAAAGACGAGCTATTGTTAAAATCAGAGTTAGATCTTTTAATGGATTTACTTGCCAGCACCGATTATCCCTCTGATTCACAACCTAGGATTAATCGTTATGTTGCGTTCCTGATTGACGAGCTTGAATTTTGGATAGAAAGAAGCCTTATCAAGTCTGACATGATTCTTGCATATATTTCATTCTTTGTTGATCCTGCTACTTATTTAATTAATGAGCTTAGAGCTATTTTTCCCGAATCAACTGAGGAAGCTATGGACGCTGCTTTCTTTGCAAAAAGGAAACAGATCCATATCCAGCTAATCCAGTTATTCCAAAAAACCAAATTCCCGTTTACTAACCAACATAAGATTTATATCAAAGAACTTTCGCAAGCAGTTTACACTACTTACGGAAATCCCGTTTCTTCTGAGGAAACGGAATTTGTGGATTTACTTTCAAAACTGCTCTATGATCTGTCTTATCTAGATACAGGATTTAGGGATGGAATTTCAAACCAGAAAAAGGTGAAACGGGAATTTAATCGTTTTGTCGATGCATTGTTACAACTCAGTCAGGAAGAACAAGAATTCTTAACAGAATTTGAACGGTATTTCATAAATCCTGCTGATTTAGTTTACTATGTCATCCGAGCTCTCCGAGGTACGTTTATTTCCCACTATACCTTGTCTCTATCCAAAGCATCAACTGTACCCAACAGTGTCATCTCGGACACTATCCGGTAAAACAGTAAGTCTGATATGGACGAGCTTTCGTCTTTAACAAAGCGCTCTTGGGAGGCACCCCAAGCCTATCTAGGTTAATTAATATTAGTTAGTATTAATTTTAGTTTGAATTAATTTTTCGTTTTAAAGCTTTCGTTTAAAAATCAAGAAAACGTCCTTTAAACCTTAAACTCACGCAATTTGCGTAAGTTCGAACTTTTCAGGAAACTTTAACAAAGTTTTAATTTTAAAATTTTGGTAAATTAATTATGATTTGTTTTAAAGTTTAAAGTACACAAAAATATTGTTTCGTTTTTAAATAAACTCGTTTCTGTTTAAACGTAAAGAACTTTTCGCACGCAATTTAAAATACAATTTTAATTCGCGAAAACTTTTTATAAAGATTCGTATTTACTTTTGGTTACTTTATTAAAAATCTTAAAACCTTTCGAAAACCAATCGTACGTATTGCATCTTTCGCGTTTTAAATCGAAACGTACTTAAACCAAGAGGAAGGGATTCTCTAACAAACAAAAGGTCAAAAAGTCAAAATTTTCTCTCCTTCCTCTTCCTCCAAACCGTCGGCCTCCATCTCCATCTCCAAAACCCTTATTTTTCCACCATTTTTGATGATTTAAAGCTTCAAGTTCTTTATTTTATCATCTCTCTTGCATACATAACATCATTTCATCACTTGCAAGGTAATTCATAACTCAAATCTTTAAATTTCATTAACTTTTTAAAAGTTAGGGTTTCAACTTTTGATCTATGAAATTCATGGTGAAAACTTGTGTTTTATGGTTCAAAAGTGTTCTTGCATAGTTGCTTAACATGATTACATGCTTGATTGAGTAGATTACTTGATAATTTGTTACTTTGATCTTCAAGTGTTGACTTTAAGTTGTCAAAGTTGCTAGATTTGTTGACTTTTGATAACTAGTAGATTGTTTTGACTTGTTTTGATTAATTCATGCTTAGTATGATTTGATAAACATGTTTACATGATTGCTAGTTTATTTTGAATGATCTTTAGGATTATTGAAAGTTAAAGTAAGCACGTTGTGATTAAAAAAATTGACCAAGTATCATATTTTATTTTAAATATTCAATTTTTAAAATGGTACTTGTGTTAATTAAATCATGGCAAGTTTCTTAGATTTTCAATAAATCATTAGTTAGCTTTTGGTCATTGAATATTTTAATTATTCACCACCTTAATTAATAAAGTGTTGAATATTTTTAATATGACCATCACATGTAAGCTACCGTCATTCATCAAAATCTTTAAATCTTGCAAAATTATTAACCGAATAAGTTAACACGTGTCTTTAACCATATGGTATTTGCATGAATAAATTAGTTTATGCTCTTTTTGGTTTACTTGATATATTTGAGGTAATTACATGGTTAAGCTCACTTAGATTAAGTTGCCATGAATGAAAGTAAAAATATTTGCTAGTTGTTTGAAATGACGAGTTTACTTAGATTAAACGCTAGTATTATTATTACTTTAATACCCTTGGAATAGGTTAGACACTTATGGTTGCGAAAAATTGCGGATTGAGGATTGGTTAGGCCTAGGTTTAGTCTAAAATAAATTGCGGATTTATTCATATTTTAAAGCCTACATTTCCAATTTTTGTTTAAAATTTGGAAATGTACTTAGCAATTTGTTATTACTTATGCATCTCATTTTCTTGTCAACAGATGGATCTATCAAACCCTTCGTTGAGGAAGCTTGCTTCATCCCCCGAGAATATGGACAATATTGAGAAATGGATGGGACGATACTTAGGGTCAAACAGAGTCATCATGTGGCCGGATATGAGACGTTTGGGTATTAGGGATGAGTTGGAAGAGTTGATTAAGTATGATAAAGATGGCGAGGAACATGCTGCATTTTTCCATCTTTTCTCCATTGATGAGGCTATATACCGAGAGGTCGTCACTGAGTTTATGATGACTTACGAGTTCCGAGAGAGATTGGAGATCACTGATAAGAAGAAGATCACTTTTCGGTATCGTGGGAAGAAATATCATATGACAGTCGAAGATTTCGAGGTATACCTTGGCCTTTACACACAGTCACAGGCCAGTTCTGATTGGTTCACCAGCAGTTTCCAGTCTATCTCCAGTTTACCATCACGGGATCACAAGGAGATATGGAGAGGATTGACAGGGACGACCTTCAGGAGTGGAGTGAAAGCTTCACTCATGACCCGACCAGTTCATCACATTCTTCACAAGCTCCTGTGCTGTACTATCTTTGGGAAGAGAGATGCTAGACCTGCTACATCAGAGGAGCTTAAGTTCATGGATGCGATCATAAGGAAGCAGAACTTGAATGTCGCATACATCATCGCGGATAAATTGTGGAAGGAGAAGAGAGAGGATAGACGCCACGTATTCATGGGAGCCATTATCACGAGATTGTTAGTCGGCATGGGGATTCTCACTGACCGTCACCGTGAGGATTACACCCATCACGCTAGCTCGCAGCCGTTTGATCTAGAGTATTGTAAGTTGATCAGGATCATTGATGAGGGACCTGAGAGACAGTGCTTATGGTATCAGACGAGGCAGCCCATTCCTGGATGCTTCATGACCAGGAAACGCGTGACTACAAAGGATAGAGATGTTGGTCCCCAGCCACCGAGACCAGTTGCAGCAGAGATACCTGAGACATCACGAGGAGTAGACACAGCAGTACTGCCTACACAGGCCGTTGTGCATCACACGGATCCAGTCACTCCTCTTACTCAGTACTATCTATTACATGCTTTACAGGTTATCCGTGATCAGCAGGTTCTGACAGCTAGGACACATGGTACCCCTAAGCCTGATCACTTCCTATACAGATGTGGACCACCACCTCCACCCACTACCCATACCACCACTCGCCCATATACCACCTTTCCTCCACCACATCCACATACCTCCACTCAGCCACCACATCCATATAGACGCCCACGCACACCTACCACCTACTCCGCACCATTACCCACTCACAGATCCACATCTGATATAGCCAGAGTCTACTCAGTACACATACCATCACCAGCCCGTCAGCAGGCATCATTGCCTCATCCGACTGTACCCATTCCGACCCATGACCAGCATCCAGAAGCTAGCACATCATACAGACCAGATCTGCTCTACATTGGCACCGATGCATTGTTCACCGGTAGCATCGACCCTTACTTGGATTTGGGCCCCATCTTTTCAGATCAGGTTCCTACTGAGAGCACTCTCAGGCAGCTCTACCTTGATAAGTTACAGACGGCAGGTGTTACCACTGCGGACATGCTCGCACAAGGTTATGATGATATGATGGCACTTCCAGCGATGACTCTCAGGCAGATATTGATTCAGAGAGGATTACTACCTCCAGATGAGCAGAGAGTATCTTGCGGACAGCAGTCAGTTGCAGGACCTCCAGCTCAGCCTGATGACATACCAGCAGAGGATCCTCCATTCTAGACTACTTATCTTATGATTCATATTTCATATCACTGACTTTTGTATTATATTGATTACAGTGATCTCTATCTTGCACTTGGTTAAACTTTTGGGATATTTTTCGACCTTTATGGTTGAAACTTTATATTTCGTTTATCATAGTTACTTATTATGTTTGTTTCTTTATTTTAGAATAAGTGATTGAATGTGTGATGAATGAGAAATAAGCCCGAACGAGATGACGAGCGTTCAAGAAAAGAACCGTGGAGTAAAAGGCAGACAACAAAGGAATTAACAACTGCGGACCACAGAACTTACACACATCTCAAGAGAAGAGCTTTGGTCTATCTTCTTCCGAAACTCGCACATGCACCGCAGACTCTTCAAAGATCTAAGTGTGGGATCTCAACCCACACTACAAGACATCTTAGCCAGAATCATCTCCAAATCTTAAATCACAAAAGTGTGAAATTCACTAATAAAAATTTCCACTTACATTATGGATCGACTCTTAGCTAAGCATGAATGAGAAGCGCTGTGCACCAGAATAAGACATGCGGAGCTGAATCACTCCTAATGAAGATCTTCGAATTCTCAGCTTTCGCCTCTAAACGTTAAATCGTCATCTGGGGAGTTTCTCACCTTTCACCTCATTTTCATAACTTGATTCATTTTGTTAGCTTAGGAATGCAAGGTAATCTATACTCTATCCTAAACTTATCACTAAGTGTGGGATTCCAGCCCAAACCAAACACTTGAGAAACATTTTCTATATGTTCAAACTCTAAGTGTGGGATTATATTTTCAAATATAATCTCAACTCAAGAGAACATTAGGGACAATGTTCCTCTAAGTGTGGGATAGCAGGTATAGAATACCTTGAATTAGATGTTTTACAGATTTTAATGTCCAAATAGCTTTACTCAGAAAATGTTCCTCAAATTTTCAAAATTTTCAAAACTTTTTAAACAAAAATAATAAAGTATGAGCCAAATCATCCGATTAGCTCCACTATTTTTGAGTTACGATATCTTTCAAGGAGGAACCATTTCTAATATGAGTTAGTTATTCAAGAATATTAGGGAAATTAAGGTAGAAATTTCTTAAATAAGTATTAACAATCTAAGGAGCATGGCTAGGCACATACAAACCCAAATTTGCAGTGAGGTTTTGAGCCTTAAAAGCATTCATTTTAAATGCTACATTGTTCATTTCTTGTGTGTGCCGATGCTAGTATCTCTAAATTAGAACTTGTTCCTGACATACGTTTCGAGACCACATTAGAGAGTACCGTACGCGGTATAGGTGCAATTAGATGATCTCGACATTCCTTAGGATTAAACCCATTCTTACATGCCTTTTCAAGCCCCAAACCCTTCCGATACTCATTTTTAGTATCGATGATCCGTCTAGAAAAACCCTTTGAGCCTAAACCTTTCATTTCTTCAAAAACCCTATATCTTTAACCACTTTTCCCAAATTCCCAACAACTTATCTTGGAATTTCTAAGGTTGTGAAAAACATCTTGAAGAATCTCTTTCTGAATTGATCTACTCCTCCGTGATCACCAAAATTAGAAAATCAAGGGTGCGAAAAATTGGCACCAGAAGAAAAGACTCAAAGAAGTCCGTGATAAGAAAGAAGAGATTTCCGAAAGAAAATCAAAAATATCCTTGGAAGTTCTCTGACAAAGAAGTTCTGAAGAAAGAAAAGAAAATAAAAAGCAGAAAAAGAAAGAAAAGAAAAAGAAAAGAAAATAAAGCTAAAGTGCTTCAGAGTATCAATCTTTCAAAGAAAGATTCAATGAAATACGAGTAGCTATCTTCTCCGTTCTACAATAAGTTTTTCATGATTCTTAGAATGCCCATGATAAGCAACCCCTTATAACCAAAAATCACCACTATCCATACCCCTCAACCCTCACAAACATTACAACCCACTTGAATGTCTTGGGATAATTAGTGTCGTCCTCTTCCTAAGTGGTGGAGATCCGATTCTCGACCAAGCTTATGATGATGAGTGCTGCATGACTGGCTATTTGAGCGATTTTAATTGTGCTAGATTGATAGGAGACCCGATACACTCTGAGTGAATTGAGTGACCACCTTTAGTGAGATCGCCTAGTCATGTATACTTCAAGATCACGAGATTTGGAAAGTATGCCTGGGAAAGTCAATACTTATTTCTGAAAGGATCATCTTAACTTTCCCTATATTCTCTAAGTAATTTTCCCATAGGAGTGGTAACTTTTTGGATGTGCTCTAACTCACCTAAAAACTATAAAATGTTTTCACAGGGACACAACTGAGTGTTGCTTGAGGACAAGCAACGCTTAAGTGTGGGATACTTGATGTGACCCAAAAAGTCATGTTTTTAAGTACTTATTTCCGCACTTTTTGGACTATTCTTTGGTGAAAACATTTCAAAACAATCATTTATCTTCAAAAATCACCAAGGTAGTCTAAATACGGGCGTTGCTACAAAAATCAGTAAAAACATCCCTTTTGCACGCAAACCGAGGCAAAAACAATCACCTTAAAATTTCATTCTTGATTATCTTATCAAAGTAGATCTTAATGCATATTTTATGATTCAATAGGAAAACCCAAGATCGGTGGTGAAAGAATCAAGAGAAACGGGTGAAGAACGAAGAAGATGTGCAGTCTAGAAGCCCGCCGATCGTCATCCGGAACACGCAAAAGTCAAACACTTCCATTTTGGCAAACTCAGTGTCATTAGAAGCGTAACGGAAAAACGAAGCCAACGGCGCAAGAATCAAGCAAATCGGAGCCCAAACGAAGAAGATACGGACGAACCAAGCAACCGAGAAACAAGCGGAGGCCAAACCAAGCACCAACCCCGCCCCCCTTGGCCCTAGGTACCGTATACCGTACCCTAGGTACCGTATACGGCCCTTGGGGTGCTGTATACGGCCCTTGGGGTGCCGTATACGGGGTCTGGTGGCTTGTGAGGTGCCGTTTGCCCCCCATTGGTCCGATGGTCCCGTATGCAGCTTGGATGCTTGTATTTCATGCTTCAAGACTTGTACCAAGATCAACTAGCTTCTCCTATAAATACCTCATTCATTCCACCATTTCAAAACACACCTTACACCATTCTTCTCTTTCTCTCTCTAAAATTCTCTCTCTAGCACTACTCTTAGGAGTTAGAGGAGAATTATTCTTGTAGTTAGTCCTCTCTCTAGTTTCTCTCTCTAGCACTACTCTTAGGAGTTAGAGGAGAACTAGAGAGATATAAGTTAGCGGTTAGAGCTAGAGGAAAGTTGTAATTGGGTAATCAAGCTGTAGCAAGGTTATTCAAGTCAGACTGTTGTAATCCTCAGTATTACTCTTCTAATCCGGTGATATTATCTTACTTTCTTACTGTTATAATGTTTACTTTGCATATTATTTCAGTACGATCTATGATTGTTGCCATGCTGATTAGCTAGATTAATATGTGATTGTTGAAATCTAGATGTTAGGATTAGGGATGATGTTTAATTAATATATCTTATATATGATCGATAGTTGTTATGTTGCATACATGTTTAGACTTATCCTGGATGTAGACTTAATTAATCACCCTTTCTAGTCTCTCACGTGACTGTTGCCTTAGGATAGGATTTGATCAACCCTAACTACGAATACACAGTTATCTCCTGTTTGTATGAAACTCTGAGATCGCCATAACACGTCAGAATACTTGGTGTAGCGTTGGAAATACCACTGGTAGAGTACAAATACGTGGAAGCCAAGGAAATGCCGGTGGCCTATCTCACCGTGGATTACCTGGAAGCAACCCTTCCAGACACGGGTCTAGGTCTTGTTAAGCCGTGAAAATGCTATAGTACACCGTTAAACTACCTCTGGTTATAAAGCTGTGTAAAGACACAATAGGTCTTTAAAACACCGTAGGTATACCTAGGGTTAGAGTACTGTGGAAAATAAGGTCACTATACACTGTACGCATGCCTAGGGATGAACGACCGATGGCAAAGGAGGGTCTAATCCATGACGGAAGTATTAAAACTTAAACAGATAAAACATGAGTTAGGAAATGAAAGCAAGGATGCCGGCTGTGTTCCCAGATGCTTAAAACCCCTAAACTCTACTTAACCGACAGTTTAACTTATTCAGCATACAACCAGTATTACTCTGTTAAAATTGGATAGACATAAGTGTTAAGAAAAGTCAGTGTTGTGGACTGTCGCCTTATTCCTTAACCCCATTCAGAGGGTCACTTGGTCTCCGAAAGAGACGGTGAGGTGGGTCTGAAGACAGTCCCATCTGACCAGAATCAGGATAGCCTAGGATTCAGTGACATATGCTTTAGGGTTACACCTAGACGTAGGGTCCTAGTGTTTACACCGACTGTTTAGAAGATTCTTAACCAGAGTAATCACCTATCATCAATATAATATCATCCCGAAACCCTAATCGTCGAAGTTTCAGCAATCACTCTCTACCTGCTGCTTATATTCTCGTTTACTTTCCTGCACTTTAATTTTTGTCTTTAGATTAGATTAGATAAAACCAAAACCCATACCTACCTTGTTTTAAACCCATCCTATTGTCAAATCATCTTTGGTAGGTTCCAATTCAATTCAATTCGTTCCGATTTTGGACGTCACTCGAGTTATACTTGCCGCCTTACCCACAAGGTAGGTAGCTTGCATAGTTTAAGCCCAGCAATTATAAATTTTTAAAACTTCTCTGCTCGTCGCCTCTGTTGCGGTCGGAGCAACGACTCGGGGTAAAAACCCGACCGACGGACGGGGGCACGACATAGCTATGTTATTAATATCATTCTTAGTAACCATTACATTTATCTTAAACATTCCATTGAGGGCATAGCCCTTTCCAACATACATACCATTTTTAGGCCCTTTCCAACATACATACCATTTTTAGTAAGCACAAACTTATTAGACTCAAAGACTAGACGAAACCCATACTTGTTAAGCAGCCATCCAGACACCAAATTCTTGCTAATATCTGGAACATACAAGACATTTTTCAGCTTGAGCTCTTTCCCAGATGTCATCTTCAGTATCACATCTCCTTCACCCTTGATCTCAGTAGTAGCGAAATTTCCCATGAATAGAGTGTCTCTAATTTCTACAGCTTTACACGAGTTAAACAACTCTTTATCGGCACAAACATGTCGAGTAGCCCCGATGTCAACCCACCACTCCATTGGGTTGGACCCAACCAAGTTAACTTCAGAAATCATGGCAGTGATATCAGAAACCATGGCGATCAAGTCTATGTCTTGATCCATCATGTATGCCTCGCGTAGAGTCTCCCGCTTTGGCATCTTACAATTAGCAGCCCGGTGACCCGACTGGTCACAGTTATAGCACACTCCCTGTAACTTCTTTTTCACAATCCTAGCTTTAGGACCAAGGTTCACAGCTTCCCCTTGCCCCTATATCATTGTAGCCTTTGTCTTTGCCTTTTCCTTTATTGTTGTTATTTGCCTTGGACGACTGACCATGTTCCACTATATTTGCCTTAGCAGAAGTAGCAGTGTAGCTACTCTTTTGAGCCAGCTTATTGTCCTCTTCAATCCTGAGACGAACAATAAGATCTTCTACTGTCATCTCCTTGCGCTTATGTTTGAGATAGTTTTTGAAGTCCACCCAACCAGGAGGTAACTTCTCAATCATAGCCTCAACCTGAAAAGTCTCACTTAATGTCGTACCTTCAGCGTGAATATCATGAAGCATGATTTGCAGTTCTTGTACTTGGCGAATCACAGTCTTAGAATCAACCATCTTATAATCCAAAAACCGAGCTACCACAAATTTCTTGGTACCAGCTGTTGGGTTTTCTATTCCCTAACTAGATTAACATATGCGGCAGAAAATAACAAATTAATCTAGAGCAACTAGGAAACTAAACTCTAAAGGACCTTGACTTAATAAAGCTATTAACAATAACAAAATACATAGATAAATGAGAAAATACTAACCTTTGAGAAAACTAAATTCTCACGCGCAGACCACCTTGCTCGAGCTTCCATGCTTTGGAGGCAAGTACCCAAAATAGAATACCTCTAATATTTCACACCCAAGAACCAAGAGAAACTCCAAATCCTAGGGTTCAGACTCTAAGTCATGTAAACTCTCACAAAGATTAGGAATGAGAAAGGGAGAAAGAAACGAACTAAATTCGAATCTGGGATGATTGGAAAGCTTAGGGATGGCCTCTATTTATAGGGGATAGGATGCCCTTGGGTTCGGTCTTCTGGCCGATGTGGGATAACATCTGATGGCCTTCAGCCGCCGGCTAAAGCTTTTAGCCGCCGACTAAACTGAATTTTTCCCCAAGTAAAATACGCGTCGCACCGCTATAAACCCTAATCCATTCAGCCGCCGGCTAAAGCCTTTAGCCTCCAGTTGAATTTACTTTCCAGAATATTCCTTTTAGTTTCTAATTAATATTCAATTAATAAACTAACTAAATACACTTTATAGTTTCCGTTAATTTCTTTTAGCTTCTAATTAATTTATCAACTATGATAAATTAACAAACTAATTAATTAACTATGATATTAATTTCAATTAATATTATCTCTCTTATTGTTTCTCTTACTGTTCATTAAGGGCAACCCAAAAAGGATTCTACTTTTAACGATAGTCTTACCAATTAGTTATGACCTTGGACATTCCTTGGATACTATTCCAACAGTCTCCCACTTGGACAAGTCATCAACTACTATTGGTCTAAGTCTCTATCCCATTAACTAAGTAGAGAGTGCCATCCAATGCAACTGCCGAACTCTGATTCATATCTAGAGACAGCCCTTTAGATAAGTGATCAAATATTCCTTTGTTTCAGATATCGTATGAAACTGGGACATGGATTTTTCTCAATCTCCAGATTCAAGATTACGTTTTCTTATCTCCGATCAATTTGACTATATGGGACTACTGAATTGTACATATCAATTTAGTCCTGGCTTGACCAAGCACTTTATGAGTCAATATTTAATCATCAGAGGGCCCAGAGATATCGCTTTTCTCTTTAGGCAAAAGGAACAGATAAATTTCGCATACATAGTACTAGTCAACTCATCATGTCATACCTAGCGTAACCTTTATGACTGGCATTTACGCACATCGTTTGAATAAACTAGAGTATAACAAACTTGAAAAACTAGAAACTCAATGTATCTCCATTTTAAGAATATAAGATATTATCATCTCAGAATTACTCGTGATTTCAATCCATGAAGTAATCTCTCTGAGTGCAGGTTTCTCCCATACTTAAATCCCCATTAAGTACTCATGAGTATTGCAGCAATCTCCATGCAATGTCTAATCTCCATAGACAATCTACTAACACTCCATGACAATCTTAATTCACCACATACTTCCTATAGTGTGATCGACTGAGGAGGTTTGAGTAAATCTAATTACTCTGGAAGTGGTGTCTAAACATGCAAAACCGAAACACAATGACAAACGATAGTAGATGGTTGCACACTCCTTGCAAATAAATAAATCTCCATTATTTAATCACCAAATCTATTCTAGTTCCCATCATTGTTTGTAATGTTTCAAAATCAAACTAACAACTAAAACTTTATCTCGTAAACCCTATGCTCCTAACATGTTTACTGATCGTGTGTCCTTCACAATCATGTGTCCCTTTTGTATCTTCCTTTGAACAAAATGGTATTTTCTTTCGATGTGCTTTGGACTTTCCATTTTCACATAACATTTCAATGGGATTTGTACTATTGGAACACCTCCAAGATCACCAATGAAATACCTCATCCAGATGACTTCCTTTGAAGTCTCTCAAGTTTCAATATACTCAGATTCCTATCTTCTATTGTATCTTGCTTTGAACTTTTCAAAGTTATCGCTCCCCCATTCAGTAAGAATACCCAACCAGACGGTGAACGACTATCATCTCTATCTGTTTTGGAAACTTACGTTACTATAACCCTTTACTCTAAGTTTCTCTTCTCCACAATTAACTAAGAACCTGTCTTTAGTATTCCTCAAATACTCAAGAATATTCTTTACAGCTGTACCAATGACCTTTACCAGGATTCTTCTGATGTCAACTCACTATGCTCCAAGCAAAAGAGGCATCAGGTATTGTACACGTCATGACATATATGATCGATCCTATAGCATATGGGACTCGACTCATTCTGTCCAATCTTACTCAGTCTTTGGACATAGATCATTTCTAATCTTTATGCCATGATGTAAGGGTAAATTCTCTTTCTTAGAATTCTCCATTTTAAAACCTTTTAGTATTTCATTCTAAGTACATGTCCTGGCTAAGTCCTCTGAGACGTTTCGACTTATCTCTGTAAATCTTTATACCAAGAATATATATTGCATCTCCCAAATCTTTCATAGTGAAATATTTTTCCAACCAATCCTTTACACTTTGTAATATTGGGATTACATTTCCTATGGGTATTATATCATTCACATATAATACTGGGAAGACTACAACACTTCCACTGACTTTCACATATATACAGGACTCATCTTTGCTTCTAGAAATTCAAACTCTTTGACTTTCTCATGGAAGCAGAGATTCCAGTTATGAGAAGCCCGTTTAAATCCATAAATAACCTTCTGAAGCTTACACAATCTATTAGGATACTTTGCTCCTTCAAAACCTTTCGGTTGTGCCATGAACACATCCTTTGTCATTTCCGTTTAAGGAAAGTGGTTTTGACATGATTAACATATGAACATCCTTTGTCATTTCCGTTTAAGTTGCTCTAGATTAATTTGTTATTTTCCGCTGCATATGTTAATTTGTTATTTTCCGCTGTTGTGGTTTTGACACAACAGTGGGAGTACGAATATCTAAATAATATCTAAAGAGGACATTAGGATACTTTGCTCCTTCAAAACCTTCCGGTTGTGCCATGAACTGACAGAGGACAGTGGGAGTACGATTCATCTGCCTGTTTCATAACCATGAAACGCAGCTATTGCAAGCAATATCCTAATTAACTTAATCTTAGCTAATGGTAAGAATGTTTCCTCATATTCAGTCCCTAAGGTTTGATTATAACCCTTCGCTACCAACCTAGCATTTAAAGTGTGTACTTTCCCACCCATGTCTATCTTTCTCTTGAAGATTCACTTATAACCAACCGTCTTGAGACTGGGTGTAGCGTCAACCAAATTCAAACTTGGTTGTCATACATAGACTGAATCTTGTTTTTCATAGCTTCCTTCCACTTAGTAGCCTCAGGGCCTGCCATCGCTTCCTTTGAAGTTAGCAGGTGCATCTAATTCACTTAGTGTACTATCACTAATCTTATCCTCTTCTTCTATATGGAAACCATAATAGAACTGAGGAGGATTGCTAACTCTACAACTGCGAGTGGGTAAGGATATGTCATCAAGTTCAACGGGTGTCATCACCTCTTGTTGAGTGTCAGTGTTTACTATAGGTTCTTCATCGGTAGATTCTTGAATTTCTTCAAGATGAATCGTACTCCCACTGTCCTCTTTAGATATTATTTATTTCTCAAGGAACACTCCTTTTCGAGTTACAAACACTACATTATCCTTGTAGTTGTAAAACAAATATCTAAATGACTCCTGAGGATTACCGATGAAAAGATAATTTTCAGATCTGACTTTTAGTTTGTGCTAAGTTTCTCGTCTAATGATAATTTCATAACCTCAGATCTGGATGTGCCCAAGAGAAAAACCTTTTCTCTTCCACATCTCATAAGTCATCTTTGAACTTTCTTGGTGAGTACTAGATTTAAGATATGTGCGATTGTATATAATGCCTAACCCCATAAGCTCATTAGAAGTGTTGCTCGACTCATCACAGATTGAACCATGTCTAACATGATTCTATTTCTCCTCTCAACTACTCCATTCAGCTATGGTGTTCTAGGAGGAGTCAACTGTGAAACTATTCCACAGGGTCTAAGATGATCAAGAAACTCGATACTAAGGTCTTCTCCTCCCCTATCGGATTAGAGTACCTTTATCTTTCTGCCCATTTGGTTCTCTATTTCGTCCTGATACCCTTTTGAAATTTCAAATGTATTTGACTTATGTTTAATCAGATAAACATATCCACGTCTACTGAAGTCATCAGTAATATAGTAGCGATTTCTATCTTTTGTGGTGCATCGGAATGGTCCACATATATCTGTGTGTACCAAGTCCAATAATCATTCACCTCTTTCACACTATCCTGTGAATGGTGATTTAGTCATCTTGCTCAATAAACAAGATTCGCATACATCATCTGATTTGAGGTCGAATGATTCTAACACTCCATCCTTTTGGAGTTGGGCGATGCGTTTCCTGTTTACATGCCTAAGATGATAATTGCCACAATTTGGATTTATCAAGCTCATTAGACGAACCAACATTTAAATTACTTTGCTGAAATATTCAACATTTTCATATATGCCTTTGCAAGGAAAAGCTTTATCACCATTCTCATTATCAAATGAAAACTAATAACTATCCTTAAACAAGCATAAAATGAAGCTATGTTGCTTGTCATTTCTGACGATTAACAGCAATTATTTTAATGTTTCCTAACTCCGGATTTTAGCATGAGCTCAAACTTTCCAATGGGCGTGACTCTCTTGTTTCCCATGACTAAGTTGAGCTCTCCATGCTTCAAACTTCTACTTTCCTTTAGGCCTTGCAATATAGTGCAAATGTGAGTACCACACCCTGTATTCAAGACTTACGAATTAGAAGTCGTAGTATTGTGGAGTTTGATCATTTATATACCTGAATCCTTTTCAACCTTACTATCTTTAAGGTCCTTCAGATATTTTGGGCAACAACGCTTCTAGTGCTCCTCTGTGTTGCAGTATAACACACTGATTCCTTTGGATCATTGCAGGTGCAATTTCAGATTCAATGTTTCTCTTAGCCTTACGATTGGACTTTCCATTCGTAGCTTTCCCAGATTTCTTCCTTTTCTTTGCATTATGATCAATTGACAACACAGGAGCTGCGGAGCTAGAGGGCACATCAATCTTCTTGATTCCTTGCTCAGCAATTTTGGAGTTCCATTATTGAGGTCTCTCTCTCACTCAAAACTATTTGACATGAGATTACAAACTGTTTGTAGACAGCTGGCTGACCGGATAAAATTATGTTGACCAAAACTTAGCATCAAACATCATAATATTTCCGGTGAGATTCAATCTCCTCTTGGGTTGAATCATTATCATTAGTGGGAATTTGCTCATCGAGAACATACTCCTTATTCTCGTCGAGAACATACTCCTTGCTCTCGTACCTTAGAGTGAACCTACGGTTTAACATCCAGTCCATACACCTTGGACTGGTAAGCCTTTCCCTCCCAAGAACTGAGAGTAATGAGAAGTTCGGGTTGTTTGCGAAATTGGGAACGGGAGGATTATTACCATTTTCAACAGATTTTATTGAGTTAAAAAAAACTGTTTTAGTTAGTCTGAATATTCCTTAATAAATTACCCAATTTTATATTAAGGGTAGGATCCATATTTTCAGTTTTATGAAAAGGGTCACCGTAATCATATAACAAAATACCATTGTCTATTTCATTTCTATGAAACTCCTAGATCTTTGAGATTCATCGATACCTATCAATGCCATGTTAATCTCGGTTATGCTCATCTACCATTAATGACTGGGATGCCGAGGATCATGAACTAGATGGTGAACTAACCATGCAAACCCCGCGTGGTGCCCGGCTCGAGTACGCTCGAGAATTGCGAGTCTCACATCACCTCTCACTTATGTCCTCATATTAATGTGCCGGTAAACCACCCACACTCCATTAACAGTCCATACGAGAGATGTGCGGTTTTCATGGATTAGCATACTAATCACATTTCCTATAGCTAAAACGGGATTTTGTTTTAGTACTTTAAGTCTACTTTTAATCTTGACATCATCCTATCAAAAGTCCTCGGTAGCTCCATTGAATGCACAAAGAGGCGGAGAAGCAGGTCAGCGCGAAGCTTATTGAAAATCTACTTCTTTAGGGAAGCAAAACGAACCGCCTTATATCTCTCTCATAGTTTGTTCACTATGGGTGAGTCAATTTATCGATTGACCGACGATGTATTTAGACTTAAATGATACATATATATAAATCATATTATATATAAGGTCTCTCTTAAACATTTAAGGTTCAAGGTTCTATTTTAAAACATTTTAAAATTGAGCGTATATTTTAAACCATTAAAATACTAAGGTCTGATTAGTAAATAAATTAACCGTATACATATACAAATCTATTATACATATATACTTAATTTAGTTATTTGGACAAAATAAAAACAATTTTATTTCCAAATATATTTTATCTACATTTTGTATTGCTAACATTATTAAGCTATGACTCTAATACCATTGTTAGGTTTTCTATTCCTTAACTAGATTAACATATGCAGCGGAAAATAACAAATTAATCTAGAGCAACTAGGAAACTAAACCCTAAAGGACCTTGACTTAATAAAGATATTAACAATAACAAAATAAATAGATAAATGAGAAAATACTAACCTTTGAGAAAACTAATTTCTCACGCGCAGACCACCTTGCTCGAGCTTCCATGCTTTGGAGGCAAGTACCCAAAATAGAATACCTCTAATGTTTCACACCCAAGAACCAAGAGAAACTCCAAATCCTAGGTTTCCGACTCTAAGTCGTGTAAACTCTCACAAGGATTAGGAATGAGAAAGAGAGAAAGAAACGAACTAAATTTGAATCTGGGATGATTGGAAAGCTTAGGGATGGCCTCTATTTATAGGGGAGAGGATGCCCTTAAATTTGGTCTTCTGGCCGATGTGGGATAACATCTGATGGCCTTCAGCCGTCGGCTAAAGCTTTTAGCCATCGGCTAAACTGAATTGTTCCCCAAGTCAAACACGCGTCGCACCGCCATAAACCCTAATCCATTCAGTCGCCGGCTAAAGCCTTTAGCCGCCGGTTGAATTTTTTTTGGAAACGGCAAATAACACCTGCGGGCCAGTAATGGAGTATCATCGTGCCACCACTACAAGCCCATATATTGCCTCACCTAGGAAAAACCACCACAGGACTTGAACCCGAGACCTATGGGTTGAATTGACTTTCCAGAATATTCCTTTTAGTTTCTAATTAATATTCAATTAATTAACTAACTAAATATAATTTATAGTTTCCATTAATTTCTTGTAGCTTCTAATTAATGTATCAACTATGATAAATTAACAAACTAATTAATTAACTATGATATTAATTCCAATTAATATTATATCTCTTATTGTTTCTCTTACTGTTCATTGAGGGCAACCCAAAAAGGACTCGACTTTTAACGATAGTCTTACCAATTAGTTATGACCTTGGACATTCCTTGGATACTATTCCAACACCAGCATCCTCTGTTTTATACTTACGATCCAATGACTCCCATAGTTCTTTGGAAGTCTTGATTTGACAATATACATTGTACAAACCAACAACTAAGCAATTTAGTACATAGTTCCGACAAATAAATTCAGATTGGTTCCAAGCTTCAACAGCTCTCAAAGCATGTGCATCAGTTTTCCCTTCAGCAAGTTGGGGTACTGTCGCGCTCCCAGCGGTTGGTCGGATTTTACTCCGGTCGTTGGTCCGGCCACCGAGATGCACGACAGGGGTAGTTTTAAAATTTATAATAGTCGGGGGGAGCCTAATCCTCCGTACTACCTACTGATACCGGTATGAATACCTGATATGAGTAAGCGGTAAGGATGATCCAGGGTCGTTCCTCACGACGGTAGAATTGAAACAGAGCTAGTTCTGATAAGTTAGTAATTAAGCTAGGGTTTTGATAACTCGAAGGTATTTGTTTTTGAGTTTTTATCTATTTAACTACTGAAACTAATAAAACATAAAACTAAAGGGAGACTAGCATATATAACACTTAAGGATAACGAGAACGTGGTTCACCATGACTTTAGGATAGCTGGGATTATGTTTTAGTTTGAAAACGTCTTTTAAAGATTTGTGTCTTGCTTTCGCGTAGATGACTTGTAGTGTAAACACTAGCACCCTACTGATCGGATGAACCGATCAGTATGTCACTGAGTACTAGGTATCAAGATTATGATCAGATCAGACTGCCTTGAAATCCTCCACACCGTCTCTTAACGAGACCAAGTGACCCTCCAGATGGGGTGCAGGAATAGGGCGACAGTCCGCAATTTATCCACTCACCTTTCTTTAACACATACAAAGACATCTAAGCTAGGCAAGGCATTTAAGATTTAAGACAGGTGGTGACTGTTAACTTATACACTAATGGTTATGATTGAGTTCAGTGTTATTTGGCTGTGATACAGTCTTCAACCTACAGGATTTTCCACAGCTTCCACGTATTTGTACTCCACCAGAGGTGTTTCCAACGCTATACCGTGTATTCACCTGTTTTACGGTCTTTCCTGGATCACAGACTACACCAGGATATAATACAGTGTACAGCCTACGGCCTTTCCTCAGCTTCCACGTATTCGTACTTCACCAAAGGTGGTTCCAACGCTATACCGGATACTCGGACGTTTTAGGGCTTTCCCTGTATCACATACTTTACGGCTATCTGAACTCAATATGTCTAAGCTTGTATTATAGTAAACCCATCTATGATAGCTAAACAACCCGTTCACTTTATAATTCAATCCCAATAAATCCCTGATTGATTCACGGTGTACTATACGATAGGTTAAACAGTATTTCCACAGCTTCAAAATCAGACCATGTTTATTTTGGAAAACATAGATAAGTAGTGACCATTTGATCAATGGTTCATGACTCCTTTGTCATAAAGGTTCTAACCACGTTTATTGGAGGAAAGGCGATAGTTTAGTTTGAAATCATAAATATATAGTTCAACAATACCACAAGTTTTCAATCGTATATTTAAAGTAACATCACCACTACTGTCTAAATCATGGCAAACAAACAAGCAACTACTCACAATGCATAGCAATAAACATTTCTAATATTAATAAATCACATACATCAAAAAAGAACAATATGACAAATTAATAATAGAAAGGATAGAAAATACCGATACGAATTGCGAGCAGAATAACACTTGTATTTCTTCGTATAATATCCAAGCATTACATAAGCTAGCCTCTACTAATTAACTACATAACTAAACTAAATAAAAAGGAAAGGTTTCCCTCCCTAATCATCTCACTAGTCCAAGGGTTTAAAACCCTAGCAAGAAACTAGAGAGAAAGACTAGAGAGAGAACCTAGAGAGAGAAACTAAAGAAAACCTAGAGATAGAGAGATTTCTAGAGAGAGAGAGAAGTGTGTGAAAATGGGATTCATTGAAATGAGAAGGAAGGTTTGGTATTTATAGTTGAAGGAGGTGGAAGCATGTACAAGCCACAAAGCACAAGAAACAAGCCTTAAAGCGCAAACGGGGGTTACCAAGCATGGGGGGTCAAATGGCACTTGGGGGCCATTTATCAAGGAAAATGAGCAGGAAAACGGCACCTAGGGTTCCAAATACGGCCCTTAAGGTTCCGTATACGGCCCCTAGGGGGGGTCATTTGCCTTTCGTCTTCCGCTTGCTCCGTTCGTTGCTTATTTCGCCCGTATCTTCTTCGTTCTAAGCCCGACTCACTTGATTCTTGCGCCGTTGGATTCTTTTTTCCGTTACGCTTCTAATGACACTAAGTTTTCCAAATTTGGAGGTGGATAGCTTTTGTGTGTTCCGGATGACGATCGGTTGTACTGTAAATGCTCTATCTTCTTCGTTCTTCACATGTTCTCCATGATTCTTGATTCTCCGGTCTCGTATTTTTCCTATGGAATCATAAAATATCCATTAAGAGCTGTTTCCATAAGATAAGTAAGAAGGAAGAATTGGAGTGGGCTTTATTGGCTCTGTTTTGCTCGATATATGGACGTTTTTATTGTTTTTTTATCGCAACGCCTATAAATGGACCACCTTAGTGATTTTTGGTAAATAATGATTGTTTTGAAATATTTTCACTAAAGTTTAGTCCAAAAAGTGCGAAAATATGTACGTAAAAACCTGACTTTTTACGTTACATCAGGTACAGATTCGGTTAAGAACCGAGACAAATTCAGTGTAGTGAGATAGAATAACATCTTCTGCTGCCACCTCTTAATTAAGTGCAAACCAGAAACTTTTTCTGGCCTCTCAGCATGAGTAGCAATAGTTGGAACGGTCACAGTAGCAGTGTTAGCAGCAGACACTGGTTGCTTTGAAGCACTAGATTGACCCTCAACCATAGTAAATCTGAAACGAATAAGTAGTTAATCGTAACAGGTTATAAACAAACAAGAAACTCAAGCCCAGTTTCTTGAAAACAATACGAAACTCTATCTTGGTTTCTTTGAAATGATAAGAAACTCAATCCTAGTTTCTTATGTTCGATACAAAAACAATCTATTATATTATCTGGTTGTGTCACGCTATCATTTATAAAATCTGTTTTAAGTATTGTAGGAAAAACCTGTAGTTTTATTAATAATGTTTAACGATCACAGTAACAAAACAGAAAAGTAATAACAAAATCGTTAACGGTTCGTTAAATAAATAACGAAAAATGGAGGCCTGCGTTGGACGGAGTTTCCTCAAAACAGATTTGAGTATGTTTCCTAGGGTACAACCGTTAAAGCTGTGTTGTACAGCCGGAGAAGACAATGTGCCCGAAACTTTACCGAAGACGTATGCAAATAAACTGCCAGAAAATGAGAGTAAAGATGTTGCGTTTTTTGTCCGTTTTTTGTGTGTGTTTTTCAACCGAAGCCAAGGGTCTGCATTTATAGCAGAGACCCGTCTTGCTAACCAAGAAAAAATCATGGTTAAAACAGAAACGATAAGGAAATTGTTTCAAAGGTTGAAATTATATGATATTTATGTAACCAATCTATTCCATGAATAAAAATTCTGGAAGCTTCAAAAATATTACGAGCGAGTGCAAAAATCGACCTACGCTAGCTCGTGAATTTTTGATCTCCCCCCTGCTCGTAGGGATTGAAGTAAAACACACCCAAAGAGATCACACCATGATCTAGACCAATAGACTTATAAATTGCCCAAATTTTGATGCTTGAGTCGATGTGGGACAAGTCCCATTCCCACTTTCAATGCTTCCAGCTATGTTTCAAGTAACACACTTTAAGTTTCAATATCTCATTCACCTTAACTCCGTTTTGGACATATCTTATATCGTTACGAAGCTCTCTTCAAGGAGAACACAAATTCACAAAGTATTAACTATATACATGAAATATACTTATAGTTATTTATGTCCAAAGTTGATGAAAAATGCAATTTTTCCACTCAACATTTCCAACAACTTTCACATAACTCTATTGTATGTATTGGACGGTATCTTTGATGATGTGTTAAGTTATATGGATGACACGTGATACATTTTAGGAATGACACGCCATCAAAAGTACCGTCCAATACATATAATAGAGATTTCTGAAAGTTAGAAACATACAATAGAAGGGTTATAAGTTGGATAGATACTATAGATATTTTAGTAAAGTTGAATATATTTAGAAATATTTATCCGTACTTTATCTATTAACAGACTACTAATTGATTGTTTGGTACTTTAGCTACATAAGTCAAGCCTAATTGATTAACCAACACTAAAATTTAGGGGTCGTTCATTGTTCGGAAAAAAAAAAAAGAAAATTTATTCATACGGTTTGGATAATTGGATTTTCGAATTGGTTCGGACTAAAACCGAAATAATTATTTTGGTTCATTGATTGGTTTTGATTACTAAATTTCAAAGCGAGTTATCCAAAAAAACCAAATATTAAATAATTATTTTTGTAAATTGATATAATGTACATTTCTGTTTGGATAATAGAACACCAAATTTGCATAACTAAATTCATTCAAATAGTATTTTGGATGGATTTGTTCAGGTTTTGAATTAGTTTGGACGGTGTGGATTCATATTGTCATAACCAAAATCCAATTGGATTTACCTATATGAATCGCATCTGAACCGATCTATCCTTTTGAACATCCATACTATATATGAGTGGAGAGTATAGATCGGATAACTATACAATTTCCTACCTCCGATGCGATCTTCAAATTGATCCTATTGCAATACGACTATTTCTTTTTGTTGTTAACATCGTAAGCTCTTATGACCTTAGGATCGAGATCTAATCTTGATAGCTTTTCAAAGCTTATTTGTTAAAGTATTTTTTATGAAAGCTTAAGAAAAAGCTTTGGTTCCAATGATGAAAAACTTTACATATATTCAAAATTATTAAAATTGATTAAGATAAAGGGTAAGGTTCAGAGGGGCAGCCCCTATATGAGGGGCATCCAACTTCCCATCTCAGCCATTGATTACTTCGATTAACGGTCCAGATTCACTACATTTTTAAATTCAGCGCATTTTAAACGTAAAATAAGATGCAGTGAGTCTGACGTAAAATGCAGTGAATCTGAACCGTTGATCGAAGAAATCAATAGTTGCGATTATTTCTGCCCCTTCTGCTCCTCATATAGCGGCTGCTCGTCTGATCTCATGTTTAAAATAAATGGGTGAGAGATTATGATAAGTTTTTGCACTTTGTTTCTATTTTTTTTCCTTTTGTGCAAGAAAAGCTCTTTTATATAGGGCTCAAAGCTTTTTCTAAAGCTTAAGAAAGCTGTTTTTTAAGATGCTTTTTCTAAAGCTTTTCCTTAAGCTGAAAGCTGTTATTCGACTTATCGTTTGTGAGATATTTAATTTTTAAAAATGTGGAAGAAAATAGATTTTGTGACACGTGACACATTCTTATTGGTTCCTCGATACTCACCCAATATTGCTGTATTTATTTGAACCTCACTCTATATTGTTAATTGTGTAAAGTAGAAAATATAGTGTTTATGGTGATGGTGATTTAATAAAAGTTTTGGTAAAATTAGGGTTTGAGGATAAAGATGAATTAGTCATTTAATACGAATTAACAAAAAAATTTAACAAATTTTACGAAGTGGACTACCAGTGACTGAAAGTAGTAAATATAGGAATGACCCGTAACATTTTGTGATTTAAAAAATTTGATGTAATTTTTCAGATAAACATAGAGACGATTTCAGCAAATTTCTCATTATTTTCATGAAAAGAAACTTTCTAACTTATACTATGATTTTTAATTAAAAAAAACCGTAACATTTTGTGAATTAAAAAATGAGACGTAATTTTTCAGACAAACATAGAGACGATTTTAGCAAATTTCTCAATTATTTTCACGAAAAGAAACAAACTTTCTAACTTATACTACGATTTTATTTTCAAAAAAAAAAAAAAACTTATACTACGATTTTTAATTAAAAAAAAAAAAGATTACGGAATTCCTTTTTTTATATAAACACCTAAAATCCACCAAAAGAATCCGCGAAGTCGATTTCTGAGTCGCCCACCCCTTTTGGGGGTTTCGTCTCACAATTCTTTCGTGCTCTACACGCCTCCTTCCCAAAACCCCTCTAGGGTTTCGATCTCAATCTTCGTCGATATTCAACCCAACCCTAATTTTAATCAATCAATTCCATGGGTTCTGAGTCGACTGAAGCGGCGACGGTTGCCAATCCACCATCTTCCGCCGGAGAAAAACTGTTCCCGCCAGGTTTCCGGTTTCATCCCACTGATGAAGAACTCATTCTTTATTATCTTAAACGGAAAACCTGCGGTCGATCTCTCAAACTTGATATCATCGCTCTGATTGATGTTTATAAATGGCACCCTAACGAATTGCCAGGTATTACCCGTAACTGTTATTTTTTTATTATTATTTAATTGATTGTATAAATTATTTACCTGTTGGCATTTGGTTGTGTTTGTACATGTATCATTTTTTTTTATGTTGTTATGTATTTAAACTCTGTTTCATCAGTATGCTGTATACCATTATCGTCATTATAAGAATGCTATAATGATCTTGAAGTTTTATTATTGATAAGGACTAATTTTTTGTCAGTTATTTAATTTTCTTGATCATCAGATATGATTGTTGCTAATGAATTTTGTGATGAATGTGGAATGTAGGTCAATCGAAATGGAAAACTGGTGACAGGCAATGGTTCTACTTTTGCCCGCGAGATCGAAGGTATCCTTATGGAGGAAGATCTAGCAGGGCGACTATGCACGGCTATTGGAAAGCAACTGGAAAGGATCGTGTTATTACGTGCAAATCACGCTCAGTTGGGTTAAAGAAAACTCTTGTTTATTACGAAGGCCGTGCACCAACCGGTCAACGTACCGATTGGGTGATGCATGAATATAATCTGGACGAAGAGGAGCTCAAGAGATGCAGAAAGATACAAGATTACTATTCCTTGTGCAAAGTATTTAAAAAAAGCGGTCCGGGACCTAAAAACGGTGAGCAGTATGGTGCTCCCTTTGTGGAAGAAGAGTGGGCCGATGATCATGACTATCTTAGCATTGACGAGCTTTTAGTGCAGAACGTTAATAAGTTAGTAAATGAGCCTAATTTAACAAGTGGTACTATGGTAAACGGTGAGGATGAAAGTCAAAAAAGTCTGTTAGCTGTTGGCCCGAGCCAAGAGGTGCAGCCTGATTCTGATTTGGTTCAGCCAGCAAACGAACCATCTGTGATTACTTCTGTGGAAGAGCTGCAGCAGACGTTGATGGTCCCTGAGGATTTTCTTGAATTGGATGATTTAATCAGTCCACAATCTGCTTTCCAAAACTCTCAACTGCCCATGCTGGATGATGATATGCAGTTTGCTCATTTTGATGGTTTTCGTGAGCTTGATTTCTACGATGAGTTACCCACCCTCAATGAAATGAATCCAGTTAAGAGTCAACAAATTCAATACCCATCTTATACAAGTGATTTTGTATATGAAACCGAAAACTCTGGTTTTCATTCATATTTAAATGCCACTGGGAGTGAGGCTATAAACACTGAGCTTCAAGCGGGTTATGACTTTTCGACTCAAGGACCTGAAGTCACTAGTTCTACGCCTGCAGGTACTGAATTTGCTTCATATTTTGGAGGATACATGTATTGACAAATGGGGTTATGATTTAGTTATTGACATGTAAAAAAGTTAGTATTTTTAGAGTCCAGTAGAGTGATGTTAACATTTTGCTAACATCTGGGCTCTTGATCAGATGGCAAATGGTGAGAACTCTCAAGCCCAACTGGGAATAGGGGAGTTTGAGTCAAACTTTCAAGAGTTCAGTTGCTATCAGTGTGGTATAACCTAATTTGTTAGCTGATAGACATGTTTTTCTGTTGTCGTTTTTGCTGGTTTTTCTAGGTGTTGAAACACCAAAATCTGATTTGAATCAATGTCGAAAAAACGGAGAGGATGATGGTTCATATTCGTGGTTTTCTTCTGCCTTATGGGATTTTGTTGAGTCAGTACCAACTAGGCCTGCTTCAGCCTTGGAGAGTAGTGCTCTTGTGAATAAGACGTTTGAACATATGCCTAGCTTTTGTAAGATGAGTAATACTAGTGAATGTACCTCCGCAACTAGAAGGTGTAAGCGATCATTGAGATCGAGCAACATGGGTATTTTTCATGTTTCTTTTCTTGGAGTATTGTTTGCTTTATTAATTGTATGCGTAGGGATTTCTTTCGACTTAATGGGAAGATGTAAATTTTGATGATGGTTGTGTATAAGTCCCAAATTTTTGTCTGATTGCTTACTTAGATGTTGGTTGAAAATACCGAAAGAGGTTATCTTGTGGTGACGGTAAAAAGCTGGTCTTAGGGACGGGAAACTAGGGGGTGTTTTCGAGTTTGCCCGACCACAATGTTATTGGAATTTTGGAACCAAACCACATTGTGAATTAAGGAACCAATTAATGTGAGTGTTTCTTTAACATGAAAAACATAAATTTAAAACTACTTTATTATTTTTAATTTAAAGTTTGAAATATATATGAAGTTAATCAAACCACCTGGGTAACCAATATTACTATATTTTGTTTCAGCAACTTTGTCCATCAATGTCAAACTACACATGAATTCTTATGAAATAGTTCTAATCATATTTAACTGATATAACCTGAACATGATTCGTCTAAGTAATCTATCTAATCACAGATTAAATGAGCTGACATGGTTGTCTTGTAAACGGTTCATGATCAGGTCATAATGGGTTTTCAACAGGTTAAACACTTGAATGGTAAATCTGTTTTAGATAGGTTGGCGAGTCAATTTGTTTATCCGCGGTTCAACCCAAACAATACGACATTTACTCAACAACTTTCGCTGATTCATCTATTACCCGATCCCACTCGGACCATCGTTAAACTGTTTGTTTCTATGAAAAGTTCACGTTGTGTATTCATGCCGTGTTATGAAGAATCATGCCGTGTTATGGTAAATCTGTTTTATGTCGGAATCATTTTATCGCCTAAAAATGAAAAAAAAAAAAAAAAAAAAAAAAAAAAAAAAAAAAAAAAAAAATACTTCTTTGTTAGGTGCTCTTGCACACAAGTATCAAGATAATGTAGGAGTATAATTTTCATATTACTGAAGGTTATACAGTTACTAAAGAAACACCAAACATTAAAAGTAAGCGGCCCGTCTAGATAATTTGATTGTCCCATGAATGTCAAATACGGAGTAGTAGCTACCGCTGTTTGTTTCTGGTGGCATGACTGTCGCCGTCGAACCATTACTGCAAAAGTGCTTTACCCTTTCACACATCAAACAGATTCAAGCTCACCTCATCACCACCGGTGTTTTCCATTTCCATCCTTTCCCTCGTTCCAAATTCCTCGAATTTTGCGCCACTTCTTCCCCCGTCGGCAGCCTCCTCTACGCCGCTCACATCTTCCATCATATTCCATCTCCAGTCACTAATGACTGGAACGCCATCATCCGCGGCTTTGCCCAGAGTCATCAACCGTCAGACGCCGTCACCTTATACCGCCAAGGATTGCGCGTGCTCACGTGTAAACCCGACGCCCTCACGTGCTCCTTCACCCTCAAAGCTTGCTCACGAGCCTTGGCTTATAACGAAGCGATCCAACTGCATTCTCAAGTTATTCGATACGGGTTTGTACAAGATGTGTTGCTGCAAACCACGTTATTGGATGTGTACGCGAAATCTGGGTATTTGGACAATGCGTGCAAACTGTTTGATGAAATGTCTACGAGAGATGTAACGTGTTGGAATGCGATAATTGCTGGGTTGGCTCAAGGGAACCGACCTGATGAAGCGTTGCAACTCTTTAAAAGAATGAAAGATGTTGGGTTCAAGCCTAATGAGATCACGGTTCTTGGTGCTCTCTCTGCGTGTGCTCAATTGGGCGCAGCACACGAGGGTGAGAACGTGTACAGTTACATAAAAAACCAAAACCTTGATATGAACGAGCAAGTTTGTAATGTGGTGATCGACATGTTTGGAAAATGTGGGTATGTTGAAAAAGCGTATTCGGTTTTTAACGACATGAGATGTAAAAAGACTCTTGTTACTTGGAATACTATGATCATGGTTCTTGGGACGAATGGTGAAGGTGTCGAAGCCATTAAACTTTTCGAACGAATGAGTAAAGAAGGATTCCGACCTGATAACGTGAGTTATCTTGCTGCTCTATGTGCTTGTAACCACTCGGGTATGGTTGATGATGGGGTCAAGTTTTTTGAAACATTGACCAAAGATGGCTCGTTGACTCCTAACATCAAGCACTACGGTACTATGGTTGATCTATTGGGAAGATCAGGCCGGCTAAACGAGGCATACGATATTATCAATTCGATACCCATAACACCCGATATTGTTCTCTGGCAAACGTTATTAGGTGCTTGTAAGACGTATGGGAATGTAGAACTAGCAGAAAAGGCATCAAGAAAGCTTGTGGAGATGGGGTCGAGTAGTGATGGAGACTTCGTGTTACTTTCAAACATATACGCGGCTCACCGTAGATGGAAAGACGTGGGTCGAGTGAGGGACACAATGAAGAATAAAGAAGTTAAAAAGGTCCCTGGGTTTAGTTACATTGATGTCAATGCTGTGATACACAAATTTGTAAATGGAGATCAAAGCCATATGAATTTGCCTGAAATATATAGCAAGCTCGAGGAGATTATGTGTCGGATTATGGAACATGGGTATGTTCCCGAGACGGATTATGTGTTGCACGATATTGGTCCAGAAGAGAAAGAAAACGCATTGAGTTATCATAGTGAGAAGTTAGCTGTCGCTTTCGGGTTAGTTAGTATTGGTGATGAAAGCACTTCGATACGTGTGAACAAGAATCTTCGAATATGTGGGGATTGTCATGAGGTGATGAAGCTTGTTTCAAAGGTGTACAAACGAGAGATCATCGTGAGGGATAGGACTCGGTTTCATAGATTTATAGATGGGTCATGTTCTTGTAAAGATTATTGGTGAACTTCGTTTCTAAAATTATACCCAAATAATGAACTAAGGGCATACGGAAATCTGATCACCGAAATGAAGACAGAGTACTAGTAACGACAATTACTCGAGATACATCAAATTTGATGTAGCATCTAACAAATCAGATGATATACCAACGTGGATCAACATACCAAGAGATACTGTCTGTGCACTTCATCAACTATGACATTAGTTGTACTTGTATATATATCAGCAAAGGTTTTTTTTTTTTTCCATGATAGTAGGATACAACTTCCTTTAATTGTCCATTAGCCTTACAAATGCCCACATACGACCAACATATCAGCTAAATAGAATTATCTCATCATACATTAAATGACATCCTCTATGATATAAGGAGTGTGCAACTGTGCATGATAACTGATTACTTGGGATTGACTTGAAATTACTTAAATCAACTCAGAACAAATCGAGTCGAGCTCAAACCATTTGAGTAGACTAGTTAGAGCTCATGTATTGAAATACTCGGCTCCAAACGCTCGTGAACCTTATCGTGGAGCCTATCGAATTTGTCTTATATTACATTTTTATTACCATTTATTTTTGTGTACATTAACACGTTTATCGTACATTTAATAAACTTTAATGACCATGAAAGTATCGGGTCAATTCAAGTCAGACTTCATAATAATCGAGTCGAAATCGAGTATGAAAATACAAGCTCGCTTGAGTCGAGTTTTGAGTTTTCTAATCGGGCGAACTTGAGCTGGACGTTGTGCCGACTCAACTCTCCTCGACATCAAACATAATCTCTAGTAATGTACATGATCCAGCATCTATCGACTAGTTTTATTCCAATAGGTTAATTAAGCTCGTGAAACAGAGTGCATAAAGAACTTTCAAAACCAAAATCCCGCCTGATTTCCTTCCTTTCGTCTTCCAAAAAATGGAACCGGGTTTGGATCCAGATCCTCGTCGGATACACGCTCATGTAATCAAAACCAACACCTTTGGCATCTCAGAATATCGTTTCCATCTCAACAATCTCATAAATCATTACTTCAAATCTAACCTCATCTCCGACGCCGTTCAGCTCTTCCATCAAATCCCATCACCGAATGTCGTTTCATGGACATCACTCATCTCCGGTCACTCCAACACTCTTCCAGCACTCACCCACTTCATCTCCATGCTCCGTCACCCCACTCTCCCTAACCAGCGTACGTTAGCCATTGTTCTCAAAACATGCGCTTCTTTGTCTTCCTTATCATTTGGGGTTCAGCTTCATGGTCTTTGTATAAAACTCTCTCTTGCGTCTGAACCCTTTTCCGGGTCTGCCCTTATCCATTTTTACTCGAAAACTAAGCTTCCTGATAATGCTCGAAAGGTGTTCGACGAAATGCCTCAGAGAGACGCAGTTTGTTTTTCATCGGTCATTGTTGGTCTTGCGCAGAACTCCAAGCCTGTTGATGCTTTGTCCTATTTTTCTAAGATGAGAGCTAGTAATTTTGGGTCTACGGTGTATAGCGTGTCTGCTGCGTTACGTGCGTGTGCCGAGTTAGCTGGTTTAGAACAATGTAGTATGGTTCATGCTCATTCCGTTGTAAATGGGCTTGATTTGAATGTGATTGTGGGGACCGCGTTGGTAGATGGGTACGGGAAATGCGGAATGGTGAATGAGGCACGTTTAGTATTTGATGAACATCTGTCGATTATGAATCTTATTGGGTGGAATGCAATGATGTCAAGCTATGCTCAACAAGGGGATAAAGATTCTGTTATGGAACTGTTTTCGATGATGGAGTTACAAGGTCTTGTACCTGACGGATATAGTTTTCTATCTGTCATGACAGCTTTTTGTAACGTGGGTTTGGCTGATGAGACAGATCGGTGGTTTAAGAAGATGGACTTAGACTGCAAATTTGAACCATGGATTGAGCATTACACATGTTTAGTGGGTGCATTCGGTAGAGCTGGGAGGTTAGAGGAAGCAAAAGATATTGCTCTGACAATGCCAAAATATAGACCCGATGCTGCAATGTGGAGAGCTTTGCTATCGACCAGTGCACATCATGGTAATGTTGAGATGGCCAGGGAAATGAGTCAAAGGTTACAAGAACTTGACCCACAAGACGATTCGGCTTATGTGATTGCTGCAAATGCTTTTTCAGGTGCAGGAAGAATGGAGGAAGTGCAAGTAGTGAGGAAGTTAATGAGAGAGAGGTTGGTGAAAAAGGAAGGTGGGTTGAGTTGGATAGAAAATCGTGGGCAAGTTCATGTCTTTTTAGCAGGAGACCGTCGACATGAAAAAACTGAGGAAATCTACACAAAATTATCCGAGTTGATGGAGAAGATATTGAAATTAGGATATGTTCCCGTTTGGGATCAAATGTTGCATGAAGTAGGGCAAAGGGAGAAGAGGGAAGCACTTTGGTATCACAGTGAGAAATTGGCGTTAGCATATGGATTGGTTGCTGAAGTGGCACCACCAGGAAAGGCATTGAGGATTGTCAAAAATTTAAGGATCTGTAAGGATTGCCATGAGGCCTTTAAGTATATCAGTCAAGTGGTTGAGAGGGAGATTATAGTGAGGGATGTTAACAGATATCATAGATTTTTGAATGGAAGTTGCAACTGCGGGGATTATTGGTAATATATGCTCGAAAGCAAGTGTTGTATTTACAGTACATACAGTCGCACACCAATATGTGTTTGATCTTCTGGAAGGGTTCATGTTGTGTGATGTGGAAAGATTCGAAGCTCTGGTATGATTCTTTTTATTTTATATTGTTAGGAGAAATCAAGTTAACCCCTATATGCACATAATAATATATATTTAGTGATTTTGATTTGCTAAAATATATTGTTGCCTCATTTTTTTTAGATGTGGCAAATCATATAATGCTAAATTTTAGCTCTTGTTTTACTTGGCCATAATGCTGCTTGTTTAATCTTCATATCCCATGTGCTTAATTTGTCCATTAGGCAGACCTAACATATACTTGCAGTTTTCACTCATTTCCTGGAACTCTTGGTAAAGTTTAATTTTCCTTAATGGATCATAAAGCATTTTGTAGCTTTTGCTTCTATTGTTATAGTGAAAGATGAAATTCTTGTAATATAAACGGAAAGAAGCAGCTGATGGTTTTGAGCTCATTGGTGCAAAACCCCACTTCTGCTGTAAAATATTTTTGTTAATGAGTTGTTAAATAACATTTATGTCTTCACTGCTTTGTGATTTTGCTATAGAGAAAAATATAATGATACACATATTTTTCCCCGTGTTTTTTATTGCAGTCAGACTTTCATCTTATTTATTGGGTCTAGCCTGAATGAATGTATATATGAGGTTGTTCCATGGTGGTATCACTCCTAATGTGTAGCATCATAAATGGTTCTATTTTATGATACTATTAATGCATACCTTTCATTTTACTGTCCAAAGTAGGAAGCGTACACTTAGATTCTGCATCAATAAGTTGAAGTTGGGTGTGCAACCTTTTTCATGAACACAGTACAACTTTACAAGGGGAGAATGAGCTACACTACATTCTGTGTGATCCTCTATATTGCCACAGGGTTCATATCTAATCATACATGTATGTCTCAAATTGCATATATTATTGGCTAGTATAGTTAAAAAAAAAAGAAACCCATTGTTGTTGGTACTCAATTATTTTAATAAATCTGTTTATATCTGTGGCCTCTAAGCTCTTTGTTTTACTTGCGTCAGGATCAGGGTATCAACAAAATCTTTATAGATTTCAAGGAATAGTGCACTTCTTGGTGTGAGCCTTTTTAATGTACATCTTCTTCGTAGTTCCTTCCTATATGTTAGTCCTGCTTGTGTATAGACAGATTAAAAGAGTCAAATATATTGTTTGATACGGGAAGAGGTCATTCAGACTCGATAGCAGTTGTTAATAAATGTTTTTTTTTTCTTCAAATTCATGGATTCCACCTTTCTATTTGGTTGAGCACGATACCTATGCAGCTGTAGGTGTTACACTCTAATAGGTGATTCACAACTTCTCAACCGTTGAAACACAATTACAGCTCTGCTACTGATCTGGTAAACGGTACAGTGCAAGTTTAGAGAATACTAAGATACATTCTGGAACAGAAGCGAGGAGCTTGCAACTGAAAACTGCTTGGATATTGTCTGTGGCCTCATCTAACTATATAGTTTCCCTAATTGCTTTGTATAAATGTACACTTTAGTAGATTCGTTAATCTTTCTTTTTTGTTTTCAGTTCTAGTTAGTTCATTGGAATCAGTTGTATATCACTGTAATCAGTTCTAATTTGTTACAAAAATATTAATGATTATAATTATTTGAAACTATTCTATCACTTCCTAACATGTACATTGTGTTGCTAAACTGTTCGAAACTAAAATTAATGAATACAAGAAGAAATTATGGAATAATCTTAATCATTTTTTGTTTTTCAAGTAGAACATGTTAGTGCTTAGTAGTCTATGCATTTCAGTTAAAATGTCCACTTTGACTATTCACACAGTTTTAAAAATCTCGACTAACTATACTTTTAAGTTTTAACCGATCAAATAATATCTCTACGTACTAAAGTTTCTTTTAATTGGGTTTACCATTAAAGTGGACACTTATTTGAGAAAACACAAAATAGCAATATGGACGTTTGTAGTAGACGAATTGAGTATATTAGTACTACATATAAGAAACATAGGAAACAAAAAAACTTTAAAGCGTGCTTTAAAACTTATTGAATTTTTAATAGTGTGAATTTCTCAGTTATATTCTATTTTACCTACTCATCTAGTCATCACTCATCATCATCATAAATTTGTGTTATGTGAAGTTGAAGCCGTCGATAGAGTCGAGCATAAATGAACATAACCCGTATACTCAAAACACTTTAAGTCGTTATCATTATTTTATTATTTGCTACTACCTCCGTCCCATTACAAATGTCCACTATTGACTTTTCAAAGTCTTTCTTTGTCAACTTTGACCTTAAATATTTTTTGTTTGTGTTATATAATATATGATGAAAATTAAATCATTGAAAATACATTTAGAATTCAATTCATTCATGTAGTTTGTATCAAATATTATATAACATAACCAAAAATATTTAAGGTCAAAATTGTATAAATAAGACTTTCAAAAGTCAATAGTGGACACTTGTAATGGGACGGAGGGAGTATTATTTTACTTTGTTTACATTTTGGGGACAATTGATATCTTCTTAAAAGTCAAAGATGCTCATTAACTTATCAGTGTTAGTAATATATGAAAATGGTTAAGCGTAAAAAAATGCAATTAACTCTGCTCTAACATTCATAGTGTGTACTCAACTACTCAAACTTCCATTGTGGGTAAGCAACTAGTTATTTCATGTTATTGTATGTAATTTTCAGTATTTTTTCCGCGTGTCATCTATATAAGGTACCATTTGTCATCATTACAAGTTGACACGTCACCAAAATACATACAATGGCAAGAAATAACAAGTTTATTACACACAATGTACGTTCTAATAGTTGAATACACACTATGAATGTCTGATTATAGTTAATTGCATTTGTATGTACTTACCCATATATAAAATTACATTACAATTTGATAGACATTTTCTTTTTGTTAGATTACTTGTTTGGTTTTACTCTAAAACGGGTGTTTGAGATTGAGTTTTCAAAATAGAGTTTGCGTTTTTAACATTACTTTTGACAAGCTAGTACTAAACTTAGTTTTTCAAAACTACGTTTGCTTATAATATGAAAATAACCACTGCTTTTATACGATTGTACATGCGTGTTTATAAACACAAAAATCAACTAATATTTTAAAAACATAATTTCAAACATCCGGCCCCTAAGTATGTCTACATCGTGCTTATTCTAAATCCAATTTTTTTTATATGTGTGAATTACATGATTGATGCTAAAACCGACAGGGTACGTACTCTTGTATAATATTATGACCATCAACTATATAATACTATATTTTAAAAAAGATTCAGGATCAGAGGAGAACAATTGTTAAAGAGGGCAAGGAGGGCAAGGGCATCTGGACCATCCATTTCCTTCATCAATGGTCCATATCAAGCCAAGTCACGCGGGGTTTTTTTTGCAAATACTTTTTTGGGCGGAGGGGCTGTTTTGCAAATATTTTGGGCGGAGGTACTAAATTGCAATTTTTGTGTAACTTAGATGGATGGGTCAGATTTTTGGGCACCATCATTTTCTCACTTTTCACAAAAAGCACAAACACAAACTCTCTCTTTTTCTCTCTACAAAACATACAACTACAAACCACAACCACCACCTTCTACCACCACCTTAATCATTTACCACCACCACTCCACCGCAACCAACGTCACCACCGTCGCTGCACCACCGCAACCACCTCCACCACCGTGGATGCACCGCCGCCACTGTCGCTACACCGCAACAACCACCGTCGCTCCACCGCCACCACCACCGACTTCGTAATCGGAGAAAATATGCGGACAAACGATGGCATATTTTATGGCGGAGAGTTTGAGGTGCGAACCACCACCGTTGGTGAACCGGCATCCACCGGACGTAACCAACCGTGATGTTTCTCCACTTCTTCCGCCGCTCCACGCCACCACCGCCACTATCGCTTTCGTCATCATCTTCACAACACCACTACTTTGTAAACTTTTTTGATTTAAGATGAAATAGACCTTTGAAATTTGTAGATCAGAGCTGTAAAAAGTAGATCTGAAAAGTAGATCTACTTTTTAGATCTAGATCTACTTTTTAGATTTTGAAAAAAAAAACGACTGCATCTTGCATTTTTCTGCTGTATCTTAACTGCATCTTCCGTTCAATTTATGTATATTTGTAGTACTACCTATTTAGATCCGGATCTACTTTTTAGATCTGAAAAAAATTGACTTCATCGTTCATTTTTTCTGCTGCATCTTGCAAACTGCATCTTACGTTCATTTAATATATATTTAGTAGTACTTATTTACTTTATCTTGTGAAATTGTTAATATTTTTTTTACTGCATCTTGTATATTGTTACTTCATGTTATGTTGTTTTTAGATCTAAAAAAATCGACTGCATCTTGCGTTTTCTACTGCATCTTGCGTTACTGCATCTTACGTTCAATTAGTGTATATTTGTAGTAGTACTTATTTACTGTATCTTGTGAAATTGCTAATATTTTTTTACTGCATCTTGTATATCGTTACTTCATTTTATGTTGTTTTTAGATCTGAAAAAATCGATTGCATCTTGCGTTTTCTACTGTATCTTGCGTTACTGCATCTTACGTTCAATTAGTGTATATTTGTGTATAAGTAGTTTTTTACTGCATCTTATGTTGTTTTTTTAGCTTTTTATGTGTTGAAATAAAAAAACTACTTATACTTATTTACTGCATCTTATGTAAATCTTTGATTTTATTCTTGAATCTAAAAAATTAATATTACATGTTTCACTGCATCTTGTATATTTTGTTATTGCATCGTTTTTAACTTTTTATGTATTGAAATAAAAAAACTAGTTATATTTATTTTTACTGCATCTTGTATATTTTTACCGCATCTTATATTTTTAAACATTTTTTACATAATCTTTAATATTAAAGGTTTTTTGATTGAATTTTTTTTTTTTTACATTTTTTAATAATTTTCGGGCAGTTTTTTAGGTCAGATCCAAAACTTTGTTATAATTACAAAATAGTCCCTGCCCTCCCTTCCCCCTACCCCTTTTGTTCTCCTCTGAACTGTACCCTTTAAAAAATACGGAGTATATATAATAACAAGGAATTATATTAAAGCCCCCAAAACAGGCAACGAATACAAAAGGCAACGAATAGAAAAGACGAGCCGAGAGCTCTAAGGAAGAGTTCAAGTATTCAACACGAAAAACAAGTAAAGGAGATTACATAGCAACACACATAGATCACGAGTGGTTTCATAGTCTGTCCAAAGAATATCTAAACTATATTATACTTAATTATAAAGTTTAAACTTTGTTAGTTATCTTTTAACAACCTCTTGCATATATAATTTTCCTTACCATTTACAGGTTGTGACGATGATTAATGTTTTACTGAAAGTCAAAACGTGTTAGCTTGGGTTTTCTGTTAAAACGTCACCATGGGATTATTATGAAAATCATTTACGGATTTATTTATTTATTTATTTATATATTATTATATGAATATGAATATGAATATGAATATAGTCAATATACATACAGGTTATACTAAAAGAAACACGCAGAGTAGTAGCTTTACATATCGATATTGTTTAATGGTCAATTAAAAAATATAAAAAGGTCGTTTACTTTTCAAACTGTCTGATAATTGTACCAGCATACTTTTGGGACAAGCATATTGCAAACATGATTATATGCTCCTGTTTTTAATGTTTAGAATGCTATTAGAAACAAATTAATTAAAGAAAATATGAGAATATATATTACTAGTATATTCTTTTTGATCATCAAGGTCTTTATTTAACTCAGGATTGTTAAATTGTAAATCTTACCTCAATATCAATATCTTTAAAAAACTATATTGTGCGGTTTGTCGCTATAATTCTATATTTAACATTTCGTAGCATATTAATGTGTCATGCGGTTTATAAGGATTTACAAAAACTATCGCTAAATACTTTTTTCGCGCTATCAATCTGAAAATTTAACTTTTCCGCCTTTTAAAATGAGTAAGATATCATTTTTATACGCTATTCATTATGCTAGGGGTATTTAATTAGTCATTTCAAGTGGCGAGGGGCTATTTATTTATGAGACACAAATGAATCTATCGAACTGATAGTGCGGAAAAAAGTTGAGTGACGATTTTTATAAATCTACGTAAAGCATTGAGACCGTTCGTGAAACTTATACGTAGTTTCCTCAATCGTATAACGAAAAGAGTGATCAAAATTTACACTTTATGTTGTAATACTTTAAATATAAAGATCTAAATTCAGATCTATATATTTAAAGTATTACAGTGTAAAGCATTTCGTTTTGTTAACTGCAAGTAACAATAGGTGCTTTTAATTATATGAAGAGGATTAATTATACATTTACATATTAATTAGAAAGATGAGGGACTAAAAATATTTAAAGTATCAAAATTTATTTAAACTTCCATCGGGTAACAACGTGATAAACTTCCATCGTTTTCTTTCGTTAAGCTTCACCATTCCCAACATTATCATTGTATATGGATCATTTGATCTAAAAACAAAACAATAATATATTGTTAATTACATGATAAACTTGATTTTGATTTTGAAATGTAACGGGAATATCATATACTCCCTCCGTCCCAATTTAATTGTCCCCAGACAAAAAACACGCAGTTTAAGAAAACATTAACTTCTCTCTTACTTTTTAATAAGATTACAGTTTTACCCTTTACTTTTTACCTACTTTTTTGTCCTACATATATAAAGTAAGGGTGTAAAAGGATTTTATCTCATCATTTTTATCCATTTATGGAAGTGGACAATTAATTTGGGACAGCCCAAAATGAAATACTGGACTATTAATATGGGACGGAGGGAGTATCTCTCAAAGATAGCATATATGATAAGGTGCAACAATGGTTTAAAGTTAAATAAAAATTTACACATTTAATCTAGTCCATATCCTGAACCTTTTGAAATATATAGAATTGATCACCCCTTTATACCTTAGTGCATGTGAAGATTTGTGCCGTTCGCTAAACGGATGATATATTTTTCTCGGTAATGTGAACTTAACGGTTTGGTTTTGATGCATGAAAGTGATAAACGTCGTAGATTCTGTAAATTAACGCGTCAATAAGCCTATATCCCACCTAATATATTTATTTCAAACTTTGCAATAATCAACTAATAAATCAGTTGTTAAGGTTTATTATTTATATTATTTATTATAAATTATTATTATTATTCTAAATCCTGTTTACCAAATTTAAAATTAGCGATGACAATGATCATTACAACTAAAGACCAAATGAAATAATGTATGCTAATTTGTTCCAACTATAAAGATGGCTAGACTATAAGTTTCAATAATATATTCATATATGAATTTCTATATTGGATCTAGGGTAGAGTTCAAATGAGAATAGGAATTTGTGTGAGAATGAGGGAACCAATGATATCAAGTCATGTGTACAAAGAGAATGTTTCACATGTACAAAACCCATTTACCCCCAACATCAATTATCTCACAAACGACAAATCGAAAAATTATGAAAATTGCACCATTAAATTCGTCGTTTTCTCCTCTTCGATTTGCCGTCCCTCAAGATATACTTTCGAAAAGTTTTTTTTTTTTTTTTTCATTTTTTTGGTGGGTTTCACATTTACTAACACATGTGTTAAAGTGTTGCGTTTAGGGTTTGGGGTTTAGGGGTTAGGGTTTAGGGTTTGAGGTTTTGGGTTTCTCCCCGAAACCCCAAACCTCAAACCCTAAACCCTAACCCCTAACCCCTAAACCCCAAACCCTAAACCCTAAACGCTTTACAAAACGCTAAACCCTAAATCTTTCTAAACCCTAAACATTGAACCCCTTCTAAACCCTAAACCCTTATAAACCCTAAACCATAAACCCTACTAGACCCTAAACCTAACCCTAAACCCTAACCTTAACCACAAATTAAATGTACAACTAATCACTAACACATGTGTTACTAATTTGTGAAACCCACCAAAAAATGAGAAAATTTTTTTTGTCAAAAGTATGCCTTGAGGGACGGCAAATCGAAGAGGAGAAAACGCTGAATTTTATGGTGCAATTTTCATGATTTTTCGACTTACCGTTTGTGAGATATTTAATTTTTAAAAATGTGGAGGAGAGAGAATAAAGTGTGGAGGAGAGAGAATAAAGTGACACATGGCAGAAATCTGTTGGTTCCCTCATTCTCACTCAAAATTGGTGTACTCATTTGAACCTTACTCATTGGATCTATCTACCAAAGAAAAACTATCTAAATGTTACATCAAAATCTATAACTAATCTTTTCATTTGGTTGAACTTCTACTAATTACCACAAGTTTCGAAAGTTAAGTGTGCGATATTGAATTAACGACGAAATAACGAAATTGGAAATTTTGCAAAAAACATCACTAATTTTCATTCAACTGTTGGGGATCGATCGGTTACATTTGGTTACTAACGAACCAAGTTTATTACATATGACAACATAACTCAATGAGAAGAATAAATTGTGTCCTAGCTTCGAAAAATCACATGAATTTATTTAAGACACGAATAATTTTCCAAATAAGAAAGAAAGAACAAATATTAAATTTTACAAGAATTATACAAATATATCTTGATTATTATTATTATTATTATTAACATGGTGGCATATCAGGAGGTGGTGGCAAAACTTTAGCGCTTTCAGTTTTCCCGTTCCGTACGATAAACACCATCCCCATTCCCCAACTCACATGTCGTTCTAGATGACAATGCATGAACCATACACCTGCATTAATCAATACCAAAAAAAAACAAAATACTTTAATCTTCAAATTGCAAAAAGATGTTTAAATATGAACTATTCGTGTTAATTGATTTGTTAAATACGAATTATATATAGTTTTTATAAAATTAACTAGAACTCAAGCTTGATATATGCTCGACTCGTTTGAGTCGTCGAGCTTCAATCAAGCTTGAGAAAAAGGAAGCTCAAAAGAATATAACGATCCTAAATAGTAAAACGTAGAAGTTTAATTACCAGGGTTATTGGCGTTGAATCTGATAGCGGTCCAACCATTTTGAGGAACAGCAATCGTTTGCATGTGAGGCGGATCAATCAAATTATAATTCAACGAATCTCTTGCTCTTTTATAATTACCAAAACCCGATCCTACGACGTAAAAACTATGTCCATGCAAATGCATTGGATGATCAATTCCGGCAAGTAAATTTGTTCCTTGAAACACCAACTCCACCGTTTGATTATGCTTCAACATTGAAACCTCTGTACCAGTCTCCGGGAACCGTAACGCTCTACTCAGATTAGTCGCTTGTGTGTAATTAAATTTCAACGGTGGTTGATCGGGGAAATCGTCATCGTATACACCAGCACTTAATCCTCTGTAGTAAGCTTGTAGAATCGAAGTTTTTGGCAATGCAAATGTTATGTTGTTAACACTTGCCTTAAACCTCGCAGTACGGTTGGCTTCGCATGGGTTGGCCGCAGTGCAATTTTCTGAATTGATTGATAAAGTGTATAAAAGTGTTCTTTTAATCGTTAACGGTACGTCGATCGGGTGCTCAGCACTTGCTAAACTTCTTAAAGATGCAGTAAAGTTAAAGGAAGCATTTCGGTCGTTGAAAGCCGGCATGCTTGGGAAAACAGGCGGGACTGAGGGAGTGGAGGTTCCGGTGTATTCGACGATTGCGACGGTAGTGGTGTTCTCGAATGCACTGGAGGGTTGACCGTTAAAGAGCTTAGATGCCATGTAATAGTTGTTGTTGGGTTGGTTGGCTTCTAGAAGTACGTCTAGGGTTTGACCCGGTGATATAGTGATGTAATTGGATACAAGTGGTTTTGTGTACGCGCCGTCACATCCAACTACCGTAAGCGAGTGGTTGGCGATGGCGAAGAAGGCTAAGTTGTTCATAGCGGCGTTCACCATTCGAAGCAAGTATGTCTTCCCTTGTTCAACCGCGAACTTAGTCGTATTTTGAGCGGAGCAATTGTAGAGGTCGCCAGGTTGGCTGTTGATGGTAAGAGCATCGGAATTTGCTGGATCACCTCCACCGGCGACGAAATCCTCAAACACAGTTTGTATATCAGCGTTCCACCATTCACCTGTATTTTACCTTATATTAGTAAATACTTATTTTTTAATTTACAAATATACACATATTTTATATAAATATCATACGAAGTTTTGTTTTAAACCTTTGATAGATACCTATTTTTCATGAGTCTCGTCCACAATTTATATTTATTTAATTTAAAGAAAACTGGACATCCTTTTGGTGGTGGGAATCCATTGAAAACGTCTTTTCACGGTTTTTTTTTTTTTTTTTTGAATAATAGTACACCTTAATTTTCCGTTGTGGTTAGACTAAAATATTTTATTAATGATCGTCATAACAATCAAAGAAGATTAAAGACACAACTTGTATATGTTGGTATAAAGATAAGAATATAAAAACCATACTATATTAACATATTTGTACGTTAACACAATATTTTATAAACAATTTCAATATAATTTAACTAGTAGTTTGTATATATTAGCAACATCATGAAGTAGTACGTATAAAGATCGAGTAAAAGGGTAAAAACCTATGACGACTGGGTATTCAACATCAGGTTGGCGAAATGGGTAAGTAGTTCCGAGCCTAGGTAAAATGACAAACAAGCCATGAACGGTGGCACGTGACCAATCGCTATGTGCGTGCCACCATAATGTGCCTTCTTCATCGGATAGGAAGACCTTTTGGCTAAAACTACCCCCTGGTTTGATCGGGCATTGTGTAACAAACTCCGGTCCATCTGACCATGGGTACCTTGGTTGTTTTACTCCATGCCTGCAATTTTAATATCGTAAGCTAAATATTTTTCTACGGTTTTTTAATTGAAATTTAATATGTAAAAAATGGATAATAATTTATACCAGTGAATTGTGATATTATGGTCGCCCTTGTTGATAACGTTAACAATGACAGTGTCACCTCGACGAGCAGTAATAGTTGGCCCTGGGAATTGTCCGTTAACAGTCAAGAGGTTCTTGGTAGTGCATAGCCTCGTGTGGTTGGTTTCTTCAACCTGAAATCAACAACATAGATACATACTATAATTCAGTACCCTTAACCAGTACGAAATAATTATGACTAAAAGTATATTGAAGATGGAGTTAAATGTGATTGATCGAGTTAATTACCACAAAAGTATATTGAAGAGTAGCAGCTTGTGAATGGATGAATGAAAGAATTAGAAGAAAGCCTATAACTTGGAAACTTATGATCTTCATCTTAATTGTGATTAATGGTATGATAATTATGATGATTTCATGAATGGGGTGCATGTATTTATATTAATAATACTCCGTAATTAGCTAGGTAGGTCGTTCAAGAGAGACTCTAGCTGTGAACGTTGATTCCTCGTCGGAATAATTATATTCTAAATATTTCAAATTGTATTTCATTGACCCATATGTCTTTTTATAAAAGTATTTTAATTGATTTGTTTAACAATGATAAAGTATGAGCGTAAGTATCATTAGAGTTACCTATACCTAATTAAGATGGCCGGCCTTCAACGACCTGGTCCTAAAATATATATTCTCATACCACCAATTAAGTCTAAAGTTTAAGTTATTTTTTATCTGTAATTTGATTTGATTAGTTAAGTTACGCGTATTGATCTCGTCTTACTAGTTTAAACGACTGAAATGAAGATTATATTAATTAATTGATAATCCGCAATGATGATGAACGATATAATTAATACTACTAGTTAATTAAGACTTATATAAGATGATCACCGTCATGGTAAGTATATACTCCATATTCTTTTACTTTTAGAACCAAATTAATTGAAATATATATTATATAAGTCTTGGGTAAGTTTCGAATCTACACCATCAGCTAGGTTGAGAATAATGAAAGGAATAAATACATGAACGTCAATTAAGCAAGAAATTTCCTCCAATGTCTAACCTACCATTTTATTCAATTTTGATTTGATTTATCTAACCATTGTAATGGTAGCTTACTAGCTTAGAAAACAACCACATCTTCCATAATACTCCCTTCGTTCCAAATTAAGTGTCATGTTTTGACTTTTTAAGTCTTTTATTTTCAACTTTGACCTTAAATATTTTTGTTTGTGTTATATAATACTTAATGCAAAATATATGAATGGATTGAGTTTTAAATGTATTTTCATTGGTATAATTTTCATAAAGTAATATATAACACAAACAAAAATATTTAAGGTCAAAGTTGAAAACAAAAGACTTCTAAATCTGATTCAAGACACTTAATTTGGGACGGAGGGAGTAGTATAATAGTAAAATTGATATATATATATATATATATATATATATATATATATATATTTTACTCGTCAAAAGATTAAAAGTAGTTATACTTTAACGACTTTCAAACTTCCCGGCCATTAATATACATGTAGCTAGGGAGGATCATGAACATGAATTTATATATTGACTATATAGATCTAGATATATAACAATATATAACAATCACAATGCAAGTAGTAGTAATAACTAATAACAATAATAATAATAATAATAATAATAATAATAATAATAATAAATTATATATTGGTGACATCATCAAAATTCCAATTAACAAATTAAATTCCTTAATTTTGTCCAATTAGTTAAAATTTAGGATGAGATGGTGTCATAAATAGATATTTTGTATTGAAATATATTATATATTAATTTATCTATATAATTATTATTATTATTTTAGATTCCTAATTTCATTAGGAGACTTGAATAAAGAGAATTTTAACTTTAAATGAGTAAAATAACAAATAAATATAATCTTAATCTTAATCTTAATTCTATGTAATTTATTAAGATTATTATTCAATATACGCAATCAATCAATTATACTACTTTCGTTTAAGGACTTTTGAACTTCATTGCATATCTTTTTTAACTTTTACGACATGATAAAATTTTATCGTATATATATTTCGCGTAATTATAAAAATCAAATTCACATTCAATGGCCCGTATGTATACACGGGTTTGATGTCTAATAATAATAATAATAATAGATAAGCGCCGATTTGAATTCAAATACTCCTCGCCCCAAAGTAATTTGTATCTTAATTAATTCATCCATAGGATCATATAAAAAAATAATAATTAATAGACATGTATTTTCATGTAGCAACCTAATTATTTGACTTACTTCTTATTTGATACTTCAACATTTCTATCTACTGTCTTTTACAAGGCATGCAGCCACTAACATACAAGAATATCAGAATATCTTTTATACCATATCATACATAAATATATGTTTATACTATGATCACACTACTAGAAATCCTGCCAGTACCAACGAATTTATATCAACGACTTTGTAATCGTTGATAAATTATCACTTTACCAACGACTTTATCAACGGATTTTGATAAAATGAAGTTTTTAGTTTACCCACGACAATTTTGTTGGTAAAGTTGTTAGAGATTTGTTGATTTTTGGAGGGAAACTTCCCGCCATATTTTCCAACGACTTTTTCTTTGATATTCGTGGGTAAACTTTGAAAAAATAATCATCAACAACCTGAGGTCGTTAGAGAGTGAAATTACCAACGTTATTTACCAATGACCATATCATAGTTAGAATAATAGTATATTTACCAACGATTTTACCAATGATTTATAATAACAAAAGTATAAACTTTTTAGAAATAGATTAGCCACAAGAAAAATTGTTGGAAATTTTGTTGGAAATTTTTTCCCTTGGAGGGAAAATTCCCGCTTTATTACTTTCAAAAAAATTTGTGGCAAAATTAATTGGAGTTTTGTTTTTGTTTAGAGGGAAAGTTCCCTCCTCTTTTACCAACAAATTTTTGAAGAATATAGCCACAACTATAGTTGTTGGTAAGTATCTTTGTGTATATAACTATATATCACTTCAAAATCAGAATAAATTACTTAATCCTACATATATTATATTATAAATCATTCGAATAACTATAAGACCGCACCCAACGGCCCGTCGGTTTGGACGTCGGTTTCAACTGACGGCACCGACGCTATAGGCACGGCCCGTCGGTTGGCCGACGTCAGTTTGGCACTTCGGTTTGGCGACGGAGAATGGGGAAAGAATGGGGCCCAGTTCAGTTTAAATTTTTTTCCCTTTGTGTGAGTAACGGCTTTAAAAATATATATACAAAAAAGTATCCGTTGGGCACCAGCGGCTAAAAAAAAAACATTTTTTTCCAACCTTTTTCCATACACTATAAATATACCTTTAACCCAACCCCAATTTTCATACACAATCTCATCTCATTTCACACATCTTTTTTACCAATATTCATGCACAACTTTACCAATACTTACACACATCTTCAAATAAATTCCATACCAATATTCATATACAACTTTCAACCAATATTCATATACTACTTTCATATCAAATACAAATTAAAAAAATGAGTCGACATCACTCAACCGGCGAAGATATGTGGAACAACCTAATAAACAATCTCATACCGAACCCAACCCATAATCCCACTTCACCAAGTGCCACTTCTTCCGCTCAATCGAGCAACTCGTCACCAAGTCTACCCCCCGGTTTTGCACTATACGCAAATCCATCCCCACCATTCCAAAGTTACCAAACCTACCCAGCGTATCAACATTTTTCACCACAAATTCCATTTCACCAATCTCCCGCGGCATTTGGGAACCCACACTATATGCACCAACCACATCACTCGGCTTTCGCAACATACCCACCAACACCAATTAGCCACTTACAATTCGGAAACATCAACACTCCACCCGAACCCGAATCCGAACCCAAAGTCGAATCAAACTTGAAAGTAACCAAACTGTACACTAGAATTGCTTATATATGATCATGAAAAGTGTGGTTTTGCTTAGTTTGACTAAAAGTCAAACTTGGTCAACCCGATAAGATGATGGGTTGATGATGATTGTTAGTTGATTTTGATGATTGGTGAATGCTAAATATGTTGTTATATTGTGATGTGTTATATGCTAGGTGTTAAGGACATGGCATTTATAATCGATTGTTAAATTGCATATTTAACACCAAGACGAGTGATATGGGGATTATTTGAGTAATGGTTATGTTGATTGCATATTTACCTAGGGTAAAACCCGATCTCATAACTTGAGATCGTCTCCTCATGTATACGCGTAGAAGAATTAATAGATATCCCTAAGGTTAACGACCCTCATACAAAGAGTGTATCTATCTTGTTAATTTATTAATAAGATTAGGGTTATATCCAATTTACTCGATTGGTTTAATGCACGACCAAACTAGAGAAAAATCTTATTATCTTTGTTTAATCTTCACACACTTAATACCTTTTATAAATATATTATTGTAATTACCGTCCCCGCTATAGTAGTTTAGTGGTGGTGGATTTGCATCATACGCGATTCACCTCTCCCATGTTGGCTGTGAGACCGTTGGTGTGCCCCGCCAAAGGGTCGATCTGACCCTTTATTATCATAATTACCTTAATTTATAAATAAATTTGGAGAGTTTAATCGAGCATGACAATATTGAGTAGAGTCGAGTCAAACTTGAAAGTATCGAGCCGATTAATATTTCTTATTAATTATATAAATTTACTAATGATAACGGAGTGTAGTCAAGCCGAACTTGAAAGTATCGTTAATTTGTCAAGCTCGAGCTTGCACTTTGTTCAATCTAGGGCTATTAATGATCCAAACCGAGTTGAATATCATGATACTTGAGCTTGACTCGTTTACTAATTACTCGGCTCGAACTCATGTTATGTTTGATCTCGAGTTCTAATAATTTATTGTTCGAGCTCGAATTCGATGCTCAAGTTGGGATGTGTTATTAATGAGCTAAAATTTCAAGCTTGAATTGTCTAAGCGTAATTTTTAAATATTATTTTCATTCTTAAAAAAATATATTAGTACTCGTAATATTTTTTGAACGAGATAAACTTTAATTTTGTTTAGAAAAGTTTCAAAATACGAGTACAAATTATTTCAATCCCTCTAGATTATTTTACATTCCCCCCAAAAGTTGAAAGTTCTCATATATCCTTCCGTTCAAATTATTTCAGATTCCCCCAAAACTTAGAATTTCCCCCAAATTAATTAGGGTTCATAATTTGACTATTCTCTTGAGATCCGCCTCTCACTCTCTCGTCATCATTAACGCCGGTCCCTTTTTCTTTGTAACCTTGCGTAACGCTATTCACCAGCGCCTATGTTTATCACACCACTCAACGCTATATTTCCCGTAATTAACAGCTCGTTGTCCATCTTTCTCAAGGTATGTATACCTTTACATAGTGTTGTACGGTTGTAATTTTTTCAATTCGAGCTTCACAAATTCGAATGAAACGGAAAATAGAAATTGGTACGGACATGAAATATTATTGTTTTACGAAATAGAAACGCCTAATTGTTGATGAATTGTATTGTATTTTTTAGTCTTCTTGTTTGAGATGTTGTTCTTGTAGAAATAATGCTAAACATTAAATAAGTGGCGTATTTGCTATTACTAGCAGATCTCTAAAACTATTTTCTAAAAGAATATAATATGTTTCGATCTTAATTAAGATATTTTAGAGCTATGATTTATCTGTTTGTGGCCTCAAGTTTGCAGGACATGGGATTTTGTAATTAAGTTCACCCAGAGATTGGTTAATTTTGTTATTCAGATGTCAAACCTCAAGATTCAAGCAGAGTAACTAGTAACTAGTGCCTTGTACTAGCACCAACATTAAAGCTTTGGAAGCTTCTTTTGGTATTCAGATTATCTTTGTGGTTTTCATTTTGAGGTTAATGTGCATAGTGTATAGTGTCACCATGATTCTAAGTGTATAAAATACTACTAGTGTTTGTGATTGCATTTCCAATCTATTGATTTTTTTATGCTTGATGGATACAAGCATTTATTTGTGTTTGTTCTCAATCACATCGGATCTATTTTTCTATCTACTACTAAGTAAATTAAGCTTGGTTTTATGCTTTTGGTTAATTTGTACTAGTAGAATTAGCGTTTGTAGTATAATTGTGTATGCTTTATATACGTTTGTTGCATATATATAAGGTTGTTCCACTTGTTAAATATAAGTTTTTCAAAGCCCCAACAGGCATGCCCAAGAAAGAAAATACAAACGACGATTATTGATTTATATATGTACGTTTTGTAGCATACACTTAACACTACTATACGTGCTGTCCAATATAATGTATATTACAAATCATTTATGCTAATATATTTCTTAGTTATTTTTATTAAATTCATGAGTTCTATATTAACAATCACATATCAACACATATCAATTTAACTATATCAACAATCGGCTTCAAATTACAAATGGTCAAATAGTTGGATATGATTGACCCACATACGGATGTTTTCACTGTGTACTTGAAAAGGCCCCAAATTTGTGAACATTTTTTTTTTTTTTTTAAAGTCACACGTCTAAAATATGACATTATAGACTCGTTATATCATTCCCTCAATCAAATAAGGACTCAAATAAGAAAATGTTGAAATTACAAGTGATTCCCTAGGAATGACTCCCATTACCCAGGAATCAGGCTTGCTGTTAACATTTAGATACGGATTCCCCAGGAATAACTCCCATTCCCCGGGAATCAGGGCTGCACAAACTAATACCCAAATACGAATTTCAAACGCGCATAACTTTTTACTCGTTACGAGTTAGACCACAAAATTTTGCAGGCACCTCCAATATGCCAAAACCAAACTTTCACTTTTTACACTTTTTCAAAATACGCGTTTATCGAGAAAACAGACGAATGACCAATTTTGTCAATAAAATGACCATTTTAGTGCACTAACCAAATCTCAAACCATGAAGGCTGAGATGTTGAGCTTTTGACCACATACCATATATACCAAGACAAAGTTGTAAGACTCTTTACCACACCCTTTACCTTTCTCTAACCCGTTTCAGACCGTAGGTGCATTTAAAGACCCAATTTGACCCTTTTTGACCCGTTGGCCCACAATGACTATTTTGACTCATTGACTAGCCAATCACAACCCATAATTGACCAATGGAATGTTTGACTACATGTCAACACTCTATATCCAATGAAAACACAATTTGACTATTTTCAACCATACACTCATTTCATAAACACTAGTTATATTCAAACACTAACTTTAAAACTCCATGACCATAATGTACATCATTTACATGAGTCGTTGACTTTCAAAGTCAACCTATTTCAAAAATGCATAAGTCATGGCTCACCATGACTCACTTTTAAAACATGTCTAGAAGGGCGATTTTACACAAGTATATCCAAACGACATAAAAGAGAAACTTGCCATACACTATTTCCATGCAATCCACGCTAGTCCTCTTTAACCGCCTTCCCCTTCCCTTGTCCACTTCCACCTAAAACATGAAACACTTAAATAATAAGCACTTTTGCTTAGTGAGCATATAAGCAACTTAACCAAATAATACTTAACATGGCTACATAAACACTATGCTAGTAAAACTAGCAACTCTATATCATAAACTTCATAAGCTTCATATCACTAACTCATGATTGTACCCACCTCTAGCTCAGAAGCTATCCGGTAACATGTACAATCACAATTCATATCACTATAATCATATGCAAATAATACAAATAATCTCCACTTGATTATACCCACCTGTAGCTCGGAAGCTATCCGGTAACATGTACGATCAATTCATGTCATAACACTTCACAAGTAACAATTTAAACAAATAAGGCACAATTAACTTCACTTGATTGTATGATCCTCTTACTCGGGAGTAATCCGGAAACACATACAACCATATACTTGATTAAATCCTTATATTACTCACCTTAATCTTGATTTGATGATTCACAATACAATACCAATGGTAACACTTCCAACTTCTTAGTACCTATACACATATCACATAACAACATATTTAACTTCAAAGGATTCATAACTCTAAACCATTAATCACTCTTAAACCCTTCCCCACTTTGATTAACCTAAGTAATTCATTAACACTTTCACTTAAATCATGTTCTATTATCAATTTCATACTCTAATTACATCATAAATCATGCTTTTAGCTATTTAACACTAATTCATACATTTTTAGCCAAAACCCCATATTTACTCAAGAACACCTATAGCAAATTAATCATTTTTAAGTTGTTATATGATCACTAACAGCCTTATTTACACTAATAAACAACAATTCTAGCAATTATAAACCCTAATTTCGTATTAATTTCACTAATTAATCATAACCCATAATAAACCCCCTCTAAACCCCAAGAACTAGGTTAAAATCTTAAAAGAAATGAACTTACAATGATTTGGAATGGAAAAGAAATGAAAACTTGAAGATTACTTGCTTGATTTGGGGTTTAATTGAAGATTAGATGAAGAAGAAAAGTTCCTGCGTATTTCCTTTTGTTACTGTGTGTTTTCTGGAGTTACAGGAAAGAAATGGAATATACACGACACTGTATACGTATTTCTCTATTAATCCTTTCTTGTTTTTAACTACACAGTCTGGAACTGAGAAACCGTCTTACGTTTTTCACTATATCTTATTATTTACACAGTATTACTTTATTATAAAATTATATCCGCGTACGAAATTAAATTCCTCAAATTTGGGGTGTTACAACTCTACCACACTTAAACTGTTCGTGTCCTCACGAACACTCTAGGTACATACTATATCCTAGTCAAACCTTAAGAATACTTAAACATACATAGCAACAGGAACACTAGAGATTCAACGATGTCAGAGTCAATAAATGTAAGCAGGTGTAGAATTTAAAATATAGGTACCTAACGTCACATCTGATGACTCCTTCACCTCTCCCTCAGTTATCTGGTAAGCACGAGCTTTTGGCTTTGGAACCGTCATAGCTACTTTTTCCTCCATTCTCTTACGTCTATCTCTAGCTTTGTCCGGATAGTCAGCCTGAAGATGATCTTCCTTAAAACAATAATAACACAAACGAAGAGGGCTTGGGCAATTCGATGCCATATGCCCCGGTCTCCCACACTTAAAACATTTACACTCCCCTGTATGCTTCCTACCACATTTTTCACATGGCGGTATCTCTTTTGGTTGGGTTTGGGAACTAACTTGTTGTAATGGTTGTGGTTGTGGTAACGTCTCCTCAAAACGTGTTTTCTTAGACACAGAAAATGGTGAAGTAGTGTGTTCTACGTTTCTCTTACTCACTGTTTCAGTAACTCTAGCTTGCAAATCCTTCTCACGCACTAATGCTCTATTTAAGATTTTGGTAATGGTATTATAAACAAGTGGGTCAATGGATTCACGAATTTCAAGGTTAAGATGACGATAAAAATGGCCGGTCAACAACTTAGGATTAGAGGTATACTCAGGACAGAACCTAACTTTCTCATGGAATGCCTTCGAATACTCAGCAACTGACTTACTTCCATGCTCAATCGTTAAAAACTCTCCTTTTAACTTTTCTAACTCTGCAGGTGGTGAAAATTCCTCTCTAAATATCTCTTTAAACTTATTCCAGGTAAACTTCGAAGCTATTTCAGAACCATACGTCTCTAACTGAGAATTCCACCACTCATGAGCATCTTTCTTAAGTTGATGAGCTGCAAATATCACTTTTGACTCATCCGGACACTTACACAACAAAAATGTCTCCTCGAGTTCACTAATCCAACGATTACTAATAACTGGGTTTAACTCTCCACTAAACTCAGGTGGATTACATGTAGCAAAACTCTTATACTCAAACTTCTCTTTCTCTTTATTCGTCTCTACATGGGTTGAGGATGTTCCAACATTTCTTAAGGGAGCTATATGTTGTCTTTCAAACTCACTAAATCTTTCGGTCAACATGTTTTCCATTCTAGTAATCATCGTTGGGGTAAAGGCTTCTAGAGATTGTCCAACTATCCTCCTTATCATTACTTCTTCCTCATGAGTCAAATTTCGGTTCTCCTCACGCGGGGGAGAACGTTCACTGGTATTCTTAGTAGCATCCATCTAACACAAAATCAACAATTCAGTTAATATATTCAATCTTCACATAATATAAACAACAATTAAACTTCATGCACAATTTATCAAAACATTCTCCCCTAATCTGCATTATGTTTAAGTGCTATGAATCACCCATGTACAATAGTATAATATTAATTTCGTTGGCCAGACGAAATCATATTAGACTTACCACACACTTCTATTCATTACCCTTAAACACAATCAGTCATAACAACAAATCTTGAAATCATATAAAAACATAATCATGCATTCATAATAGTTTAAGACTACGCAATCCTAATGTGGATTATATAATTCTCTTAAACTATCGCTCTGATACCAACTTGAAACGCCCCAAATCTGTGAACATTTTTTTTTTAAAGTCTCACGTCTAAAATATGACATTATAGACTCGTTATATCATTCCCTCAATCAAATAAGGACTCAAATAAGAAATGTGTAAATTACAAGTGATTCCCCAGGAATGACTCCCATTCCCCAGGAATCAGGCTTGCGGTTAACATTTAGATACGGATTCCCCAGGAATGACTCCCATTCCCCGGAATCAGGGATGCACAAACTAATACCCAAATACGAATTTCAAACGCGCATAACTTTTTACTCGTTACGAGTTAGACCATCAAATTTTGCAGGCACCTCCAATATGCCAAAACGAAACTTTCACTTTTTACACTTTTTCAAAATATGTGTTTATCGATAAAACGGACGAATGACCAATTTTGACAATAAAATGACCATTTTAGTGCACTAACCAAATCTCAAACCATGAAGGCTGAGATGTTGAGCTTTTGACCACATACCATATATACCAAGACAAAGTTGTAAGACTCTTTACCACACCTTTTACCTTTCTCTAACCCGTTTCAGACCGTAGGTGCATTTAAAGACCCAATTTGACCCTTTTTGACCCGTTGGCCCACAATGACTATTTTGACTCATTGACTAGCCAATCACAACCCATAATTGACCAATGGAATGTTTGACTACATGTCAACACTCTATATCCAATGAAAACACAATTTGACTATTTTCAACCATACACTCATTTCATAAACACTAGTTATATTCAAACACTAACTTTAAAACTCCATGACCATAATGTACATCATTTACATGAGTCGTTGACTTTCAAAGTCAACCTATTTCAAAAATGCATAAGTCATGGCTCACCATGACTCACTTTTAAAACATGTCTAGAAGGGCGATTTTACACAAGTATATCCAAACGACATAAAAGAGAAACTTGCCATACACTATTTCCATGCAATCCACGCTAGTCCTCTTTAACCGCCATTCCCTTCCCTTGTCCACTTCCACCTAAAACATGAAACACTTAAACAATAAGCATTTTTGCTTAGTGAGCATATAAGCAACTTAACCAAATAATACTTAACATGGCTACATAAACACTATGCTAGTAAAACTAGCAACTCTATATCATAAACTTCATAAGCTTCATATCACTAACTCATGATTGTACACACCTCTAGCTCGGAAGCTATCCGGTAACATGTACAATCACAATTCATATCACTATAATCATATGCAAATAATACAAATAATCTCCACTTGATTATACCCACCTGTAGCTCGAAAGCTATCCGGTAACATGTACAATCAATTCATGTCATAACACTTCACAAGTAACAATTTAAACAAATAAGGCACAATTAACTTCACTTGGTTGTATGATCCTCTTACTCGGGAGTAATCCGGAAACACATACAACCATATACTTGATTAAATCCTTATATTACTCACCTTAATCTTGATTTGATGATTCACAATACAATACCAATGGTAACACTTCCAACTTCTTAGTACCTATACACATATCACATAACAACATATTTCACTTCAAAGGATTCATAACTCTAAACCATTAATCACTCTTAAACCCTTCCCCACTTTGATTAACCTAAGTAATTCATTAACACTTTCACTTAAATCATGTTCTATTATCAATTTCATACTCTAGTTACATCATAAATCATACTTTTAGCTATTTAACACTAATTCATACATTTTTAGCCAAAACCCCATATTTACTCAAGAACACCTATAGCAAATTAATCATTTTTAAGTTGTTATATGATCACTAACAGCCTTATTTACACTAATAAACAACAATTCTAGCAATTATAAACCCTAATTTCGTATTAATTTCACTAATTAATCATAACCCATAATAAACCCCCTCTAAACCCCAAGAACTAGGTTAAAATCTTAAAAGAAATGAACTTACAATGATTTGGAATGGAAAAGAAATGAAAACTTGAAGATTACTTGCTTGATTTGGGGTTTAATTGAAGATTAGATGAATAAGAAAAGTTCATGCGTATTTCCTTTTGTTACTGTGTGTTTTCTGGAGCTTACAGGAAAGAAATGGAATATACACGACACTGTATACGTATTTCTCTATTAATCCTTTCTTATTTTTAACTACACAGTCTGGAACTGAGAAACCGTCTTACGTTTTCCACTATATCTTATTATTTTCACAGTATTACTTTATTATAAAATTATATTCGCATACGAAATTAAATTCCTCAAATTTGGGGTGTTACAGTACTCTATCCGTTCAAGTCAAAATGTCCATTTTGATTATGTATAATGTTTTAAGATCCTTCAATAATTACACTCTCCAGTCTCTACCAATATATATCAATCAAATAACCTTTATATACCCACTATAATGTCTTTTGATTGGTCACCCTTATTTTAGACAACTTAAAATAGGAATATGAACACTACTTGTACTAGAATGGATGAAATGAATTATCATTTTCATACATAGATACTAAATATGACATTCAATTCAGCTGAATGACACATTAAACATGGGTGATTATTATCTATTCACCACTAAAACTGTTTTAAGAGTGTTGTACTTTACAATATCTCAATTACCAAATGATCGTTCAAAAAAAGCCGAAAGTTTATATCTTTCTTTCTTACAAATATTTGAATTCCATTGTATGAAAGATCCTGCAGCCGACCAAAAGTGATACGACCATTTTTATTTTATCGAATAGTTGTATTAACGCAAATCCATTATTAATTAATATATGTAAATCAGTATTTTTTTTGAACTAGTTGTAGCTGCATGGCTCCATTCGCATAAATTTTTAGCCACCCTTGCTAGCAAACTAGCTTAATACCAGTACATTGTTTTCTTTATATTATAATAATGGATCAAGTTTATTAATTAAGTACGTTGTTTTATGTGATTTAAATAATTACCAATTGCATTAATTAACAAGATTAGTGGTTAGGCTTTATTAAAAAATAATATTTTAATTCACTAATAATGCCCAATGATCATATATATAATTATGTTCCTAAACCTTTATGTATCAGTTTGCAACTAAAGATTAAAATAAAAATGGAATAATATATAGAGAGTATATATGTGAACATGCATGCAACTGTTAAGTGCGCGCCGCAGGTTAGTTACGCCTATCTAGACATTTGTAGCTACCATAATTCCCTCTCTCTCTCTCTCTCTCTATATATATATATATATATATATATATATATATATATATATATATATATATATATATAGGGTTTGGATCAAATAGAATAAACTTTATAATAGAATAAATAGAATAAAAATAAAAGCTTTAATATTTTAAAAGAAATTAAGTGGAGTCAAAGGGTGTTTTAGGCATTTTACTCAAACATTTAATACTCCTTAAAAAACTCCTTCCAACTCTTTCTCTTTTCCAAACCGTTCTGTGAATCCTCTCCAAACAAAAACCATATTTTTATATCCTAGTTCCTTGTGATGTCGTCCTTATCACTCTCGCTCTCTCTGTGTTTTGACAACCGTCTCATTTTTCCGGTTGTCATCATCTCCGCATGAAGAATAACCATGGACCTAATTCACAACCACCATCTTCTGATTTTAATGAGACCACGACCATCGACACAAGCATCGTCTTCTGATTTCGATTGACCGCAGCTATCGACATAAGCAATGGTCAATCGTCAAAGTCAGAGCACGTTATTAAATTATTGCCACGGTCGAAAGATCTCAGGACCACCATCATCATATTCTGTTTTCACAATTTTATGTGAATTCATTTGGTTGCTCTTATGATTTTGTTGTGAATCAGGTCCATGTGCATCAAGTTTTGAAATAGAAAATCAAGCTGTACAGTTGTGAATCAATGCTTAAATTGTGGATCAATATTCTGTTTGTGAATCGATGTTTTGTTTGTGAATCACTGTTTTTTGGTTCAAATTTGTTAATCTAAGTTGTATCAAAAAGTGTAAATCTTACTGAATCGAAGTTTGTATACTGATTAAGATTTTACTTCTCATTTTTTGTTTAATATATGTAATGTGTATCAAGTTAGTAACTTGGTGCATCAACTCGTTTTTAATATTGTTTAATTTCGATTCCTGCTCTTGGTGGATACAAATAAAATCATATAAAATTATAAACAAGTTAACGATTTGATTCTCCAGAACTGTATTTAAACAAAAAAAATGGTGTTTAATGTGTGTTTCAAAAGTCTATTTTGCCCTTGAATGATATTTAATGTGTTTTTGACCATCTTAAAAGTTTAATCCTGTCAACAATGCATCCAATGGTCCAAGATTTATTCTATTTATTCCACCATAAACATTATTCTACAATAACCAACCCCTATATATATATATAATGAATGAATATGAATGAACATTTAACTACGTTATGACGTTATATTACTGATAGACTTGTTTATTAATCGTTAATAATTGGTTGAACAGATAATTACCATTAGGCCCATTATTTTACATACCAATTATTTTTATATTGATTTTAAATCCACTTTTAGTAGGTAAGGAATTTTCTTTAGAAGGAAATCTTGGTTGACAACAATAACCTAGTCGGTGGGTAAATATATAATTTTGGTGTTTTTTCTTTCAAAATTAGAAATATTGGATATAGTAACAAAAATTTAGTGTACTATAGAAAACATACTTGTTAATAACAATAATAATATTTATAATAATGATAATAGTGAATTGACAATGATAGTTTTTAGAGCGGTAAATAATATATTTGTACATTTATTGAAGATAAAGTTTCTTTATTTATTCATATATTTATATTGGAATGTGACTTGAACTCTAAAAATTTGTTTGGTAGTTACTTTGGTATTTGAATTTGTTTAGAATTTGTCAAAGTTATTAGATTATGATTACTATTTTGAGTTGCTTAGGATTATGTTTAATTAGCTTAATTTGCTCTATAAATAGAGATCATCAGTTTAGAAATTTTGTACCTTCGAATTTAATTTGTACTAGTTTTGTTTGGTACGTTTAAAATTGATTTGCATTTGAATAAACGTTTTCATGAATTTGTTTGTCTTTATTTTGGTCTTAATTTGTATTCGTTTCATATTCTAACAATTTAAAATTATAATCAACACATTTAATGTTTGCATTTATTTCATTGAAATCTTCATTGTATGTGTCATATATTAATAATATATTTATAAAAGAAATAAATTTAATAAATATCTAAAAAGTTTCTTATATTTTTCATAATAATAATAATAACAATTGTTACATGGATTTTAATAACTACTAATTAATTTTGCATGTCTTATTTTTTTTCTTCCATAAATTACTTTTTTTGAACCATAAAATGCATTAATTAAACATAAATAACTAAATGTGATAATGTAATTAATTAAACATCGCTACTTAATAATCATTCGATATAAGATAAACATGCCGTGTATCTTATTATGGAGTTGTTAGTTGATTCTTTAGCATAATTTAATTGAGTTCATGACAATTGTCTTCATGTTGACCTATTTTTTAAATAGTGATTTAATATATATATATTTTTTTTACAAAGGAAAAATTATATTACTACATCCGTCCTAAAATTATTGTCCAGTTTTGACTTTCTGAAGTTTTTTTTTTTTCCAACTTTGACCTTAAATATTTTTGTTTGTGTTATATAATACTTAATAAAAATTATACCAATGAAAATACATGTAAAATTTAATCAATTCATATATTTTGCATCAGATAGTATATAACACAAATAAAAATATTTAAGGTTAAAGTTGAAAAATAAAGACTTAAAAAAGTCAAAACTGAAAAATAATTATGGGACGGAGGTAGTAACACCAAAACCATATAATATTTACAAATTGATCACAAATGAAGCAAGACATACCCTACTCTCCACATCTTAGACCCAACAACAACCACTTGTCGAAAATGCATTAAACCAAATTCTAACGATACACCAATCAACAACATCAATCTAAATTCCCTAATCAACTTAAGGAAGCAGTCTCATCTTTCACGACTCGTTAACCTTAAGTCAAAACACCACCGAAACACAATCGCAAGCAAATCAGCAAATCGTAACATACGATACGATCACGATTAAGAATGGATTTAATTGATCACAAATATTGATTTAATATATATTAAATTACATTTTGCATTTTTTTAAACTTTATTAAAATAAATAAAATATAAGCAAATCAGCATGTATTTGCATGATGAAGAATATAATGGATCCTCAACTTTTGACTTTTCCTGTGTCTTGGATCATTTCCATTTTGCATTTCAATATAATATAAGTTAATTTATATAACATACGATACGATCACGATTAAGCCAATTATTATGTAAATTTTGCATATATTGGACAGACATAGTTATATATTTCGACGTCGGATGAAGTTAAAATCCAAAATTCTTGCAACTAGACATAACAAAGAGTACATAATAAATGTCAAATCTGATGTATAAGATAACGAGAAATAAAATATTCAATGAATAGATTAGATTTATATAACGACTTTTAGAGGTATTAGGTTTAACTTTTAAGTATAAGTTCACATATACAAAGTCGATCTTTATCCAATATTTAAAAAACTTGCAAGTCGTCCACTAGTTAAAATGGAAATTAAAGGGTCCCGCTTAATTAGCCATCACTTAGCAACTTCGAATCGCTTAAACACGCGTTTGTTTCTTCATAAAATATCCGTACGTAGTTTTCATTGATTCTCTTTTACTTAAAATAAGGTTAGGTTATAAAAGTCTTATATATCCAACCAGGCTATGATAGGTGACAAAATAAAAATAAAATGTTGGTCCCATGTGTTTTATCCTTTTTCTTCCAATCGAATCCTTGCCTTAATTTATCCGTCTTTTTTGTTAAGTTTCTTTGGCGTAATTTAAAGCGTGTATCTTCAACATCAACATTAACATGTGTATATGTAGTATCATTGTTACGAGTTACGACTTACGAGGAGAACGCTGAAGCTAAAAAGTTAGAGAGTGCAGTGGAGGATACAATATTTATTTTCAGTATTCTCAAATGTTTATTTTTTAAAATTGATATTAACATTAATTTGAAAACAACTAAAAAACCTCATTATTCAGCGTCCCTGATCGGACACCGTTCGAGAACGCTATCGGAGAGTGGGACAACGCTATTAAATGGGCGTTCTCGAGCCGAAACGTTGATGTCACGTCAACCTACTCGGCTACTCCGTGTGCTTTAAGGTTACTTCAAATTAAATTGTGTATCTTCAACATTAACATCTATCCATAATGTCACATTTACATTTAGGTCTCATCTTAATTGTCAAATCAACTTTAGTAAATCAAACAAATGGATATCTAATGAAGATGTTTGCATTAATTAATTTAATAATTTTACATTATTTACTCCATAACATATATCGCTTGTTAGTTCACACTGAAAAATAACATTCATCTACACATCTTAATCGTCATTACTAATCATATTATTATTACATATATCTAAACATATCATATAATATTAATTTTTCGATTACCGACTGTTTTCAAAACCAAATTTCTAATTAAGTATTGATTAACGACTCTACATGCATATCATAATGTTAATAGTATGAAACTTAATATTAATATTGCGTTTCTTTTCGCATATAGCCAACTACCTAAAGTTCAACCATCTTAAATATTAGTAAAAATAAAAAAACGAAGACCCAGCTAACTTGTAATCATCATTAGATATGGCATACATGTCACACTAATTATAAACAACTAAATGCATAATTAACGATGATGACAAACACTAATTAATATACTTAAAGAATATATATATATATATATATATATATATATATATATATATATATATATATATATATATATAGGGGGAAGATCAATAGGGAAGTAAAAAAATGGGGGAAGGAGGGAAGCTATTTTTAGCCACACATTCTGGTCAACGCAAAGGTCAACGCGGTGGCAAACTTGTAAATAACTTGAAATCACCTCCCAGATCGTTAACATGCATTTCAAAAGCATGTTAATCAAAATCAAATTTTCAGCACGTTAACATTCATTTACGATGAATGTTAACGCATATACATTATTATACACCGACGAATGTTATGTTATCACTTTCAATAGTGTATAATAACATATATAAATTAATATTCATCATAAATGAATGTTTAAGAGTATTAAGTTGTATTTTGATTAACATGCTTTCCAGATGAATGTTAACGGTCTGGAATAATTTCAATCTGTAAAATTCAATTGGAATGACAATCATAATTCGATTAATTACTTGTTAAAAAGTTTTGTACAATCAAATTCGTTTAATTTTATTATTTTCATTGCCAAATCAAAATTTTCTCAAAAACCCAAAAGTTACTTCAATATTCATAATTTTGATGAATTCGAATTATGACGAATTGAAGATATGTATGATTGCGATTGACGAATTCGAAGATTTATCACGTTTTTGATTGATGAATCTTTGAATTACATGCTTTAATTTGAAATTTTTAATGAAAATTGATTAAATGGGTATTGTGGATGAACATAAAAGAGGATAATAAAATGAGTGGTTGAGGTTTGCTTCCCTCCTTCCCCCAATTTTGAAGCTTCCCTCTTGATCCTTCCCCTATATATATATATATATACTATTATATAAGCGTACTTTTTGTAGCGGTCTATATATACATGCATCTTTTGATAATTATCTAAAACAACTTTCCTACAAGATGTCCTTAAATATTCGGGTTTATATTTTAATTATGTATCGAACTTTACACATTTTACTATTGTATGTATCAAACATTAAAACCTCATATTGTATGTATTCGAGTTTCAAAACCGTCTATTGTATGCATTTAACTTATTATCGTATGTGTTGAACTTACAAAAAACACGTCAATTTATGTAGCCAAAACAAGGCAAAAAACATACAATAGACGGTTTTGAAACTTGAATACATACAATAGGAGATTTTAAAGTTTGATACATAGTGTAAAGTTCGATACATAACCAAACAATAAACCCAAAAATTCTGTTATTTCTCTGTACTTTACCGGTCAAATTTGATGTACATCAATTAAACTAGCAAAATACCCGCACGATGTAGCGGAAAACAAAATATATAAAAATTGGTTGATCCGTGTTAATATTGTGTTAAATTTTTTTATTTCGTAAAGTACGTATTAACGACCGGTATCCCATTTGATTCTTCTAAAATTTCAAATAAATGAGATTTAATGGTGGAGAAAAGTAAATTTAGAATGTATTGAATTGAAATGATATTATTTTTATGATGAAATCGTTGTATTGAAATGGCAAAATGAGTTAGTTTGGGATTTTTATGATATTTTTGAAAGCGTTTATAATTGCTTATTTTGACTTTCTATAATTGTTTTTTATAATTGCAGTATTAAAAGGGTTGCTATAAATAAAATCGTTGTAAGAATGAGTAAAAGGGCATTTTTGGGAATATTAATTTTTTAAGCTTTTTAAGTTTCAACATAAGACATGGTTTATAAGTAGTATTAGATAATTAAATGACGTTAAGAATCTACTAAAATTGTATATGCTACATCACATGCAATTAAACGTATATATTATTTGTAACAAAGATAGTAAGAATTAAAAGGTAACAATCAATTATTTAGATTACATTCCATGTTTAACTTGATACTCCAATAACTTAATAAGAAGAAATAGAAAGCACATTATATAAGAAGCATAGCAACATACCTTTTAAATAGCATTTCAAACTAGGGGAAAAAATTTCTATGCAGTCTTCGATCCTTCAAAATCATACGGAGTATCTCAATTAGTTCACCTATGATAGCCGCACGACGGGCTATTACGTTAGCTGAGTGGGTAGAGCGTGCCCCTAACAATTGTGTTGTTGTGTGTGGACTGTGAGGGCTCTTGTATACAGAGCAGGTGGTGACAAATGACATATACCATGTCAAGTGTATAATTCACATCAATCAAACAACAAATCCCAATAAATTTCTTCCAAGCTTATAGACCGATCATAGGAAACAACTTTATGTTCCCTTCATCAAATCCAACAAGCACTTTATAAAGTTAAGTAACTTGTAGAAGATGAGTTGTACGATCGAGCTATATGCCTTAGACGAATCAAATTTCATAACTTATAATTGTAAGACAAGTGCATGGACTTTCTTCAAGTGATCGATTTAAACCAACATAATTGGCGATTGATTATTCTCTAAAAACTTCAAAGAACGTACGTTGGTTTTGTTTATTTTTGTATTTTACTCTTTGACGCGAAACCATTATAACACAACTTAACACAGATTGTACTACACAAGTACACATGGTACTTGCTCACTTCGTGACCATTGTAGTAATGATTGGTAGGACTAATTATAGAGGACTAATTTTAGGCCTAAAGTTGTGATTGGTGGATGAGAAAAATTGAGTGGATAAGATTAGGAGAGAGAAAAAAAACAACCAATCAGAAAGTTAGGTCTGTATTTAGGCCTACATAAGTAGGCCTATTTAGCATTACTCTTTTTATTGATATATACCTTTCTCTTTTGCGTATTGAACCCAACAAAACAAATTTTATTGATCTCTAAATTATGGTCACTTTAACTGGTACAATATTAATGTCAATAGTTGTATGAACGGATTCAATAATCTCTAGGCGGCCGGATTTGATAGGCTTTCGATTGAGAAAACTATTTGAAGAATCGTGACGACTTCATCCTGATATTGACCATAGATATAGAACGTCCCAACAAAGGGGAATGGAAGCACTTCGATGAAAAGTTGCAATAAGTCTAATGATGAGCGGATGGGCACACAGACACAAAAGAAATGGAAGGTGGATTATACAAACCTTAAACAAAAAGTTTGGCAGGAACATCGATCCGTTGCAGCTTAAAATAAAGGCACATGAAACCATCTGTTTATGAACAAAGCAATAATTTCAATACCCTCCCTAAGGGGGAGCAGCAAAGAACTTGGACTCCACAGAAAGCAAAGAAATAACTATGGAGCCATTATTACGATACATGTAACAAAGCAAATCAAATATCATAAACTTTGGTTTAAAATATCAAATTACTTACTGCACCATTCCATGATGAACTGAAGCCACAAATAAAGCATTTTTGTTGGTCATTTCTCCTGAGAGCTGAATGTTCTCAACTGTATATCCCATTCTGCTCCAATGCAACCTAAATCTAGTTTCTTAGAATTGCAATTATCGTGCATTTACAAAATTCACTTTCTCACGTCTCAACAAAGGGTAAACTCTGTCATAACACTCTGGAATTGAACAAAAAATGTTAGTTGGTCAACAAAATCCATTTTGAACCATACTAAAACCGACCCATTACAAGCCAAACCAGCTTTGACTTTTTTGAACCCAAACCAACCCATCTTGCCACCTCTTATGTGTTACAAAGAACTACATGCCAATCAATCTAACACATTCCAAAAAAAAAACAAAAACAAAAGCCTTAATTACAAACCTATAATACAATAACACCACTATATATACACACCAAGAAATACAAATATCATCATAATCATGATCAAACTTTTTATAAGTATACAAATATGATTAGTCATATCAAATTCAACTTTAGTAATAGAGCGTTGATAAGGGGGCAATAGATAAATAGTCAAGATGATCGATTATTAGGTTTTGCAGGATTGAGTGCTCTATCGTTTCAACTTGAAAGTAAAAAATTTTAAGGTGTTAACGGTGGTACCTTCATCCCATTGCAGCTAAAATTTTAGTATAAATGAGCTCCACCATATGCCATCATGATCACTTTTATTCTAAGCTAGTATGTATTATATTGTTTATTATTAAATAAATACTCATTATCGTTATCAAAATCGTATCGTAAAATCTTACTATCAAAATCTCAATCCAGACAACCATGCATTACATTGACCCAGTTAGGCGTGTAAATCAATTAATTAAAGCTCGACCTCATCTAATGTAAACTTTTTTCTTGAGACATTTAGCGCCTTACTTGTCACACACCCCCAAATCGTTAATTGTGTTTAGCGGAAGCATTTGTTTAAGCAGGGGGTGCTGACGTCATTGTAGGACACATAAACATATCAGAGCATATGATTACAACAGAACATATATATATATATATATATATATATATATATATATATATATATATATATATATATATATATATATATATATATATATTAAGATGCCATAGTTAATTGTTTACAAAATAGTACGATTTATCAAATCGTACAAATGTCAAAGTAGTTGAGTTTATACAAAAGTAGATTTCATAGATATGACCAAAAAAGTTTAGTTATACAAATGAAATCCATTGGTCCCAATAGGTGGCATCCTAATAGCTTCATGGGTCGCCTAGTTTCCAAAAGTGCAGGCGACTTACGTGCGCAACTAATTCCCTAAAAAACATAGTAAAAGTCAACAACATGGTTGAGTGAATTCACAGGTTTTATGTTTACAAGAGTAGTTGTTCAGTCAAAAACGTTCTCAAATAGTTATTGCCTTAATAGTTTAGAAAGTTCGTGTCATAGTTCAAAATATTGTTTATACGTAGTTGTAGGATTATAATATCCTAAACCTAAGTAGTAGGGTTCTAAAAGTTATATCCCAAGACGTAGGGATACTAGATCCGAACAGTTCTTATACCCAAGACGTAGGGTCCAACAGTTCCCATTAGTTCCTATGCCCAAGACGAAGGGTCGTTCAATAGTTCCTATGCCCAAGAGAAGAAGGGTCGTTCAATAGTTCTCATAGTTCCAAATAGTTCTTATTGTTCTAACATGTCCACATAGTTCAGTCGAGTTCACTTAGTTCCAATAGTTCTTATGGTTCTAACCTGTTCACATAGTTCACATAGTTCGATAGTTCACTTAGTTCCTATAGTTCAAACAGTTCACATAGTTCATTCAAGTTCACTTAGTTCCTATAGTTCAGATAATTTACACAGTTCAATAGTTCGCACAGTTCAATAGTTCACACAGTTCAAGTAATTCCACATAATTCATATAGTAACGTAGTTCCACATAGTTCGAGTAGTTCCCAAATAGTTCTATAGTTCCCCAAATATAAACCATATATCAAGTTTCAAATAGCTACTAGATCAAATTTCAATTCGTACCCTTTGTTCCAAAAATAGTTCAATAGTTTTAGTTCAAAAATGTTCCATTAGTTCAAGTAAAAACAAAGTGCAATCGTATCATCAATAGTTTAAGTAAATACATCTAGTATTTAAATCAGTTGTCGCATGCAATTATACATACGATTTCTATGTTTTCCACCCCGAGTTTTAAAACATTAAAACAGTGAAAAGAGGTTTGTGAACTCACCTCGCGAGTTCGGTATGTGAGAGCTAGCAAAGCCTAAACCCAAGGTAAGTCTCTAACGCCCTAAACGTACGAGATAAGTATGTAAATAGTTGGCACAATGCCAAAACATGTTATTCATTCACTCGTTGAAAGATCGTTGTTCGTTTAATAGTTTGTACGTTTCGTTGGTGATAATGTTGTAATAATAATACAGAGTGTTATTATTATTGGTTTCGTTTCATTATTCGCGTATATATAGAATTTTCGCTTTCACATATTCTCATTATTTTAGTTCGAGTTTGACCATAGGGTATTTATAGAGCCCGTCCTTGACCAAAACTATAACGTTTTTATTAAATCGAACGTTTAGTGTTTTGTGTGTTGGTTTTGTTGACTTTGGTCAAACGTGTTCGGTTTGACCCGAAACTTTTAGGAACACCTTAAATATGTTTGTGGAACTCGGAAAAATTGTCGTTGCGTTTTATAGTTGAATCGAAAGTGTCGTTATTTAAAATGTCCCAAATCAGTCCCCGTTTTCAGTTTCCAGATTTTTCGGTTAACTTTCGAGCTCGGTTTCGGGGGTCAAAACTTATCGAATGAATCCGAAATTTTTACACGATGTTCCCACATATATCACCTACTTCCAGTAATTTTTTCATGATTATTAGACATCCACAAGATTTTTAAAAAAATCGTGATCATAGGCTGTCCAGGAACCCGTTTTTCATGAACTTACACTACAAATCAGTCCATAACGCAAAATTGGTGTATTTCTAGCAAAAGTGTTCTACACGAAAGTTGTTCGTAACGAAATTACGAAGATTTCCCAAGTGGTCTCATGTCCTAATTCAACACACACGATTTTATACAATTTTTGTACTAAGAACACAGAATCTGTCCAGAATTTGATTATCATCAAAGTTTAGTTTTTCTTAGTTTTCGTTAGATTATTACGTAAGATCTTTAGTAGAGTGAACTTATAACATGTTATAAAGCTAAAAAGATAAAAGATTAGTGGAGTTACATGTTCTTACAAAGCTTAAATATAGAGAATGGAAGAGATGTGAGATGATGATCTTGAAGCTTTGTTCCTTCCTCTCCTAAACTAGATGATCAAGATGATTTATGATGATGTTTTAGGGTGGATATTAGTGGTGGTTCCTGCTGGTTTTTCTGTCGTGGGAGGGGAGGAAAAACAAGAGAAAAGTGGGTGTGAAGTTAAGAACGAAGTGAGGTGGGAGTATGGCTTGTGTTTGTGAGTGTAAGTAAAGAAAATCAAAAAGGGTGGTGGGTGTGGTAAGGCCATCATATTGTCGGTTTTCTCAAAGTCAAGGGAATGGCCAACTTGATTTTTGTCTCCCAAATTATTGTTTAAAACCCCGTATTCGTTTACCCGATCGTTTGACGTTAAATCGTACTTTAATCGTTTAGTTTGTTAACGTTATTTCGCGTTAATATATTTAGAAGTATTATTCCAAATACTTAATAATGAGTTTCAAAAATATTATTTTTGACTAGTTTGGTTGTCGGGTTTGTTTTATTTATTAAGTCTCTTTTGTTACGTTTATTATAAAACGTATAATCTTTTAATGTTTTATCGTTACGCTATAATGTTTAGCATAATATTTTAAAGTTAATAACCACTATAAAATTAGTTTTACGTTATTTAAGATTTCGTATCACCAACGTACATATTCGTTTTGGTCGGACTTGATCCGATAGTTTTGCGTGTAATTATAAATAACTACGAATAAAAAAATACTATGCGTACTAACTAGTTGGGCTTTGCTAGACTTATCTCATAAAATAATGTGAATTCACTTAAGTAGGGAATTAGCCTAAAATGCACGTGTTTACTGTACCTAATTGTATCTAAAATTGAGGGGTGTCACATTCTCCCCCCGTTAGAAAAATCTCGTCCCGAGATTTAGAATCATATCGAAGCATCTAACTCACGTGTTTTTGATAAATCGCGTTGTCGCTACGGTAGTAGCTTGGTTCTTCGCACGAGTTCTAATAGTTCTGGCATACTTGTCGTACAGTTCAAGGAGTATAGGTTCGAAAAGGGTTCTAAGTTCACAAAGTGCTAGTTCAAGATGTTCGAACAATGTAACGTTAAAGTGTAGAATAGTTCGCTTAAACGTACCAATGTTGACATTTGGATTCTCTGGTGCATCTGGTGCATCTGGTGCACGAAGGACGAATGCGCGTCCACGAGCTGGTGGAATATTGGCGATGCGGTTGTTGTTATTACCATGGTTGTTATTCTGATTGTTGTTGGGGTTATTGAGCATCGGGCACCAATTTGGGTAGTGCCCCGGGTCTCCACACTCAAAACACCCAGCGTTTCGTCGCTCATTAGTCGCGGGGTCGTTTCTGCATGCATGTGCTCGGTGTCCCCATTGTTGGCAGTTACCACAGACGATACAATCCCCCTCGTGGTGCCTTCTGCACATCCCACACTTGGGTCTGTTACCTTGATAGCGTTTTGGTTCAGTGTTGGTGGTGACAGCGTATGCCTGAGGGTTTCCAGCATGTCTTTTGTTCTGTTGACCTTGTGGGTCATTTCTTTCATTGTTCCATTTTCGCTTGTCCTGACCAGAGTTACCAGCATCAGAATTGTTCGGGTCATTCTTTCCCGTCACCGCTGTTTCAGTTAAAGTTCCCATTCGGACCGCATCATCAGTCAAGCTATGCGCCAGGTCTACTGCGCTCCTGAAGGTAGCTGGTTTGGAGGACATTACCAAACTTCAAATCTGTGGGGCCAATCCCCAGGTGTAACGCTCGATGCGTTTGCTCTCCGGAGTCACCATGTGCGGCACAAGTCGTGCGAGCTCTTGGAACCTCGTGGTGTAACCAGTGATGTCGGCACCCACCATTTTGATGTCCCATAGCTCCGTTTCAATCTTTTGGAGCTCACTGCGGGGACAGAACTCCTCTAGCATCATCTTTTTCAGATCCTCCTAAGACATGGAGTAGGCAGTAGCACGAGTCAGAGTTTGAAGTTGAGCATTCCACCAAGTCAGCGCCTTGTCAGCTAAAGTACATGTGGCATACTTCACCATGCGATTAGGTGCACAGTCGCTAATGTCAAGCACCGATTCCATCTTCTCTATCCAGTGGACAATGCCGATAGCCCCTTATGTTCCGTTGAAAGTACTTGGTTTGCAGGAAAGGAAGGTTTTGTATGAACACCCTTGTGGGGTACTCACCGGTGCCTCATCGTTAACAGGGACTGTCCCGCTGTTGTTCACCCCATTATCGCGATTACGACTTGCCTCATACTGGGCAATAGCTTCAGCTACCTGTCGGGCGACGATCTGCTCAGTAGTTTCGATGATAGGTGGTGTAGTTGCTCGTTGACTGTTCCTTGTCTTTCGTTGTTTTGGCGGAATGATGACGTTCTGCGAAGAAGCAAATGCATAAGTCAATGCCGATGAAGTGAATGTGAAGAATAAAGTTTCACATTTTTCAGTTATTGAGTAATAAGAAGAGTTTATGACATCCCCATCACGCATCTTACGATCATGAAGCGCCCATATGTACTTGGTATAATATAATCACGTTGGCCAAGCGTCATTATATGATGCTAAATACATATTTCTTTTCATCAATCGTTCTAATACGATTAGGTTCACAAGAATCAATGAATAGAATGTAGTATGGTTCAAGGAGTTCAAATCGAAGTCAACCATACTATAAAACGAATAGAGTAAGAGTACAAGGGTTTCGGTCAGTTGGTTCGCGTATGCTGATGTGTCTTGACAATAGTTGTCGAGTATTTAGTTATACGTATGCAATTAAACGTGCATGCATAAGTGTCCTAGCCACGGCTATAGTCTAGGTCTCTAAGGTCTCTAAGTCACCTAAGAAATCTAGTTCGCTATAACCAATGGCTCTGATACCAATCTGTCACACACCCCCAAATCGTTAATTGTGTTTAGCGGAAGCATTTGTTTAAGCAGGGGGTGCTGACGTCATTGTAGGACACATAAACATATCAGAGCATATGATTACAACAGAACATATATATATATATTAAGATGCCATAGTTAATTGTTTACAAAATAGTACGATTTATCAAATCGTACAAATGTCAAAGTAGTTGAGTTTATACAAAAGTAGATTTCATAGATATGACCAAAACAGTTTAGTTATACAAATGAAATCCATTGGTCCCAATAGGTGGCATCCTAATAGCTTCATGGGTCGCCTAGTTTCCAAAAGTGCAGGCGACTTACGTGCGCAACTAATTCCCTGAAAAACATAGTAAAAGTCAACAACATGGTTGAGTGAATTCACAGGTTTTATGTTTACAAGAGTAGTTGTTCAGTCAAAAACGTTCTCAAATAGTTATTGCCTTAATAGTTTAGAAAGTTCGTGTCATAGTTCAAAATATTGTTTATACGTAGTTGTAGGATTATAATATCCTAAACCCAAGTAGTAGGGTTCTAAAAGTTATATCCCAAGACGTAGGGATACTAGATCCAAACAGTTCTTATACCCAAGACGTAGGGTCCAACAGTTCCCATTAGTTCCTATGCCCAAGACGAATGGTCGTTCAATAGTTCCTATGCCCAAGAGAAGAAGGGTCGTTCAATAGTTCCTATGCCCAAGAGAAGAAGGGTCGTTCAATAGTTCTCATAGTTCCAAATAGTTCTTATTGTTCTAACATGTCCACATAGTTCAGTCGAGTTCACTTAGTTCCAATAGTTCTTATGGTTCTAACCTGTTCACATAGTTCACATAGTTCGATAGTTCACTTAGTTCCTATAGTTCAAACAGTTCACATAGTTCATTCAAGTTCACTTAGTTCCTATAGTTCAGATAATTTACACATTTCAATAGTTCGCACAGTTCAATAGTTCACACAGTTCAAGTAATTCCACATAATTCATATAGTAACGTAGTTCCACATAGTTCGAGTAGTTCCCAAATAGTTCTATAGTTCCCCAAATATAAACCATATATCAAGTTTCAAATAGCTACTAGATCAAATTTCAATTCGTACCCTTTATTCCAAAAATAGTTCAATAGTTTTAGTTCAAAAATGTTCCATTAGTTCAAGTAAAAACAAAGTGCAATCGTATCATCAATAGTTTAAGTAAATACATCTAGTATTTAAATCAGTTGTCGCATGCAATTATACATACGATTTCTATGTTTTCCACCCCGAGTTTTAAAACATTAAAACAGTGAAAAGGGGTTTGTGAACTCACCTCGCGAGCTCGGTATGTGAGAGCTAGCAAAGCCTAAGCCCAAGGTAAGTCTCTAACGCCCTAAACGTACGAGATAAGTATGTAAATAGTTAGCACAATGCCAAAACAAGTTATTCATTCACTCGTTGAAAGATCGTTGTTCGTTTAATAGTTTGTACGTTTCGTTGGTAATAATGTTGTAATAATAATACAGAGTGTTATTATTATTGGTTTCGTTTCATTATTCGCGTATATATAGAATTTTCGCTTTCACATATTCTCATTATTTTAGTTCGAGTTTGACCATAGGGTATTTATAGAGCCCGTCCTTGACCAAAACTATAACGTTTTTATTAAATCGAACGTTTAGTGTTTTGTGTGTTGGTTTTGTTGACTTTGGTCAAACGTGTTCGGTTTGACCCGAAACTTTTAGGAACACCTTAAATATGTTTGTGGAACTCGGAAAAATTGTCGTTGCGTTTTATAGTTGACTCGAAAGTGTCGTTATTTAAAATGTCCCAAATCAGTCCCCGTTTTCAGTTTCCAGATTTTTCGGTTAACTTTCGAGCTCGGTTTCGGGGGTCAAAACTTATCGAATGAATCCGAAATTTTTACACGATGTTCCCACATATATCACCTACTTCCAGTAATTTTTTCATGATTATTAGACATCCACAAGATTTTTAAAAAAATCGTGATCATAGGCTGTCCAGGAACCCGTTTTTTCATGAACTTACACTACAAATCAGTCCATAACGCAAAATTGTTGTATTTCTAGCAAAAGTGTTCTACACGAAAGTTGTTCGTAACGAAATTACGAAGATTTCCCAAGTGGTCTCATGTCCTAATTCAACACACACGATTTTATACAATTTTTGTACTAAGAACACAGAATCTGTCCAGAATTTGATTATCATCAAAGTTTAGTTTTTCTTAGTTTTCGTTAGATTATTACGTAAGATTTTTAGTAGAGTGAACTTATAACATGTTATAAAGCTAAAAAGATAAAAGATTAGTGAAGTAACATGTTCTTACAAAGCTTAAATATAGAGAATGGAAGAGATGTGAGATGATGATCTTGAAGCTTTGTTCCTTCCTCTCCTAAACTAGATGATCAAGATGATTTATGATGATGTTTTAGGGTGGATATTAGTGGTGGTTCCTGCTGGTTTTTCTGTCGTGGGAGGGGAGGAAAAACAAGAGAAAAGTGGGTGTGAAGTTAAGAATGAAGTGAGGTGGGAGTATTGCTTGTGTTTGTGAGTGTAAGTAAAGAAAATCAAAAAGGGTGGTGGGTGTGGTAAGGCCATCATATGGTCGGTTTTCTCAAAGTCAAGGGAATGGCCAACTTGATTTTTGTCTCCCAAATTATTGTTTAAAACCCCGTATTCGTTTACCCGATCGTTTGACGTTAAATCGTACTTTAATCGTTTAGTTTGTTAACGTTATTTCGCGTTAATATATTTAGAAGTATTATTCCAAATACTTATTAATGAGTTTCAAAAATATTATTTTTGACTAGTTTGGTTGTCGGGTTTGTTTTATTTATTAAGTCTCTTTTGTTACGTTTATTATAAAACGTATAATCTTTTAATGTTTTATCGTTACGCTATAATGTTTAGCATAATATTTTAAAGTTAATAACCACTATAAAATTAGTTTTACGTTATTTAAGATTTCGTATCACCAACGTACATATTCGTTTTGGTCGGACTTGATCCGATAGTTTTGCGTGTAATTATAAATAACTACGAATAAAAAAATACTATGCGTACTAACTAGTTGGGCTTTGCTAGACTTATCTCATAAAATAATGTGAATTCACTTAAGTAGGGAATTAGCCTAAAATGCACGTGTTTACTGTACCTAATTGTATCTAAAATTGAGGGGTGTCACATTACTAGCTTAGGAGCTTATCTTTAAAATCTAATTTCCATCATTTAAAATAACCTGAAGTATAAACAACACATTTCTGACAAAAGATATTCTGAAATTATATATCCCAGCAAAGTTTAATTATTAATAACTCATTCAACAATATGGGATACATTTCGCAATCAACTTATACATTACATCTGCCAACAAAACTTAAATTCAATCGTAAAAGGTAACTAAACGAGCTAGGTGTGGTTCGAAAACGAATAAATATCCAAAACAGTTGTTCCAAACCAAATTACAAGAATACACTTATGTGCTTTTAACACGGGGGCATATCGGGAGGTGGTGGCAAAATTTTAGCGTTAGCAGTTTTACCATTCTTTACAATAAATGCCGTTCCCATCCCCCAGCTCACGTGTCTTTCCAGATGACAATGCATAAACCATACACCTGAAATCATAACCAAAATGCATAAATATTCAGTACGAGCTATTATCTCAAACACAAAAAGGAGTATGTTACTGAAGCAGACGTACCTGGGTTATCGGCTTTGAATCTAATAGCTGTCCAACCGTTTTGAGGAACAGCAATCGTTTGCATGAGAGGCGGATCAACCAAATTATAACTCAAAGAGTCTCTTGATCTTTTAAAATTACCAAAACCTGATCCGACTACATAAAAACTATGTCCATGCAAATGCATCGGATGATCAATTCCTGCAAGTAAATTTGTTCCTTGAAACACCAACTCCACTGTCTCATTATGCTTCAATACTGTCACCTCTGTTGCACTTTCCGGTGTCCGTAGTGTCGCATTCAAACCAGTCAATTGCGTGTAGTTAAACTTTAGTGGTGGATTATGGGGGAAATCTTCTTGATACACACCTTTTATTCCTCTATAATAAGCTTGTAGAATAGAAATGGTTGGCAAAACAAATGTTATATTGTTAATACTTGCTCTAAACCGTGAAGTGTTACGTGGTCCCTCGCATGTTTCGTTCACTGCGCATGGTACCGAGTTGATTGATAGCGTGTAAAGGAGCGTCTTTTTGATTGTCAATGGAACGTCAATCGGGTGTTCTGGACTTGCTAAACTTCTTAAACGTTTGGTGAAGTTAGCGGATGCATTTCGGTCGTTGAAAGCCGGCATGACGGGGAATACTGGTGGGGACGATGGAGTGAAGTTTCCAGTGTATTCGACAATGGCAACGGTGGTGGTGTTATCGAATCGACTGGCGGGTTGACCATTAAAGAGCTTAGCTGCCATGTAATAGTTGTTGCTTGGTTGGTTTGCTGCTAGAAGTATGTCTAGGGTTTGACCGGGTGAGATTGTAATGTAAGTGGATACAAATGGTTTTGTGTACGCGCCGTCACATCCAACCACCGTAAGGGAGTGGTTGGCAACGGCGAAGAAGGCTAGGTTGTTCATGGCCGCGTTGACCATTCGAAGCAGGTATGTTTTTCCTTGGTCAACTTTGATCTTAGTTGTTCCTACAATAATACAATATTCTTAAGATCAGTCATAATAAATGAACCTTAAAAAATACTCACTCCGTCCCAAAATTATTGTCCACCAACAAAAAACACGCAGTTTAATAAAAGTGGGACCGCAACAACTTTCAATCACTCAAATAGAATCTCCACCCACTAAACTCTCCTCCTATTGGTTGAAATGAGAAGTGGACTATTATTTTGGGACGTCCAAAAATGGAAAGATGGACCATAATTATGGGACGGAGGGAGTAGTTAACTATTTAGGTTCAATTAACGTATACTACCTCCGTCTCATGATTATTCTCCGGTTTTAACTTTTTGAATTTTTTTTTTTTCAACTTTGACCTTAAATATTTTTTTTTTGTGTTATATAATCCCTGATGTAAAATATGTGAATAGATTGAGTTTTAAATGTATTTTCGTTAGCATAATTTTTATCAAGTATTATACTGTATAACATAAACAAAAATATTTAAGATCAAAGTTGGAAAAGAAAGACTTCAGAAAGTCAAAACTGGACAATAATTTTGGAACGGGGGTAGTATTAATTTAATTTTAACATGTGCTCTAAGGACATATGTTAGACATCAACGTCTTTAACATATGTGATCGAATAGAAATGAACCTGAAGCGGAGCAATTGTAAAGGTCTCCGGGCTGGCCATTGATAGTAAGAGCATTGGAGTTTGCTGGATCACCTCCCCCTTGAACGAAATTCTCAAACACAGTTTGTATATCGGCGTTCCACCATTCGCCTGTGTGCATGCAATTTTTATTCGTTATAATAGTTTTCTAATTTAATATATTAATTAAGAGTTCGTGTGTATATATATATATATACACACACAGGGGCGGAGTCAGGAAATTCGGATGGAAGGGGCGGAAAATTTTTATTATTATTATTTCTTCTATAGTTTTGTGGGGGCGAAAATTTTAAAATGTCATTAATATCTTAAAAAATTCCATTTTTTGTGTAATTTATAATATCTTGTGGGGGCGGCTGCCTACACTGCACCCGCCATGTCTCCACCCCTGTGTAGAGATGCTCACCTATTTTATAAAAAAGCCAAGTCATTGAAGACTTTTCTCTATAATAAATAAAAGTGATTTAATTTGTATGCAATCATAACGTTTTAGCACGTATTCAAATTTACAAAGGTCATATATGCCTTCCATTCGGACAAAATTCTTTTGATAACTACTATAATCTAATTAAAAAAAATCCATTGCCAGCTTATTATCAAGTACGACGACTATAAGTTAAGTATTTAATTGCAATTTTTCCCTAATAACTAAATGAACATGTACTTAATTTTTGAGTAAAATATTTATACACATGGTACGTAGTTTTCTAACCTGTTTTACCTTGGAAATAAATAGGGTTAATTGTTTCGTTATGTATTTAACTTTACCTCTTTTACTATTGTATGCAACCAACTTTCAAACGTTCTATTGTATGTATCGAACTTTTCAAAAATGTCTATTGTATGTGTTGGGTGACCTTTTTGCTGACAAATCAGCGCCACGTCAGCGCCACGTAAGATGACAAATCAGCGCCACATCAGCATGACCGGTGCCACGTCAGCAAAAAGGTCATCCAATACATACAATAGACATTTTTGAAAAGTTCGATACATACAATAGAACGTTTGAAAGTTGGTTGCATACAATAGTAAAAGAGGTAAAGTAAAATACATAACGAAACAATTAACCCGAATAAATATTGTACGCGTGATTAATCTCGTTTATAGTAAGTATAGTATAGAGCGAAAATGGTAAAAAGTAAAACCTAAAACAACGGGGACTTCGGCATCAGGTTGACGAAAAGGAAAAGTAGTTCCCAGCTTAGGTAAAATGACAAACAAGCCATGAATGGTGGCACGTGACCAATCGCTATGCGCATGCCACCATAACGTGCCTTCTTCATCGGAGAGCAAAACCGTTTGGCTGAAGTTAGCCCCTGGCTGGATTGGGCATTGTGTCACAAATTCGGGTCCATCTGACCATGGATTTCTTGGCTGTTTAATTCCATGCCTAAAATCAAAATCAACGTCATACATATACTTAGTCATATACATAAACAAAGATATCAATTATTTAAAAATATATTGTAGATGAAAGAAAGATGCATGTATACCAATGAATTGTGATATTATGGTCACCCTTGTTGATAACATCAACGATAACAGTATCACCTCGACGAGCAGTAATGGTTGGCCCTGGGAATAGTCCGTTAACGGTCAAGAGGTTCTTGGTAGTGCATAGCCTGGTGTAGTTGGTTTCTTGAACCTAAAACATAAAAGTCATGTACATGCTGCATATATTAGTATCATGAAGTAAGTTTGAACAAGCAAATGGCTATGCAACAAAAGACATGAATGTGATCAAAAGCAAGGTTAAATAAATAATTACCACAAAAGTATATCGAAGAGTTGCAGCTTGTGAATAAATGAATAAAAGAATTAGAAGAAAACCAAGAGTTTGGAATTGGCTAATCCTCATATGGTTTTAGCTAATAGTGTTATTAATTATAAACCTTATATGTAAACTTTTGTATATGTTTGAATTAATGTTTCTATAATGGGATGCACATATTTATAGTAGGTTGAAGAGACATATACGACGCTACTAATCAAATGTTAGCTGTCTAGATATCAACTCGAATTTCGTTGACCTCTGACTTTCGTTTAATTAGGTGCTAACATATAGCTATGTTCGAACTTGTATTTTAACTTCTTCGTTTTTTAGTTATAACCGATCGAATCAATTTCAAACGTTTTTCTTTACAACAAGTGCAATCTAACGTCAATAGTAACTAGTGTTATACTTATCGTTACGATCCAGTACTTCTATAAACTGAGTTTATTGCTTCAGCCAAATAAAAAATTTTGACAACATTTTAAAACACGATTAATGATTTTATTGAACAATTTCAAGAATAAATATACGTTGGTATAAAAGATATATATAGGGTTAATTGTTTGGTTATGTATCTAACTTTGCTCGTTTTACTATTGTATGTAACAAACTTTCAAAACATATATTGTATGCAATAAACTTGTAAAAATTCCTATTGTATGTCACAACCTTTAAAAACATCTATTGTATGCAATGAATTTGTAAAAAATCTCTATTGTATGTTGCGGGTTACCATGTGTACATGCCAAATTGAAAATGACTCTTTAACATTGGTTTGTGGCGGCACGAGCAAACTCTAGCAGATCATTGACTACCGCACCATACGATAGCGATTTTTTACAAGTTTATTGCATACAATAGATATTTTGAAAGTTTGTTACATACAATAGCATTTTTTACAAGTTTATTACATACAATATATGTTTTGAAAGTTTGTCACATACAGTAGTAAAAAGGGCAAAGTTAGATACATAACCAAACAATTAACCCATATATATATATGTATTTGAATGGTTTTCTCTTTAACAATTCCTTAATACTCTATTTTTAAAGTTTTTAAACAACGTCTAGAAAATTTACAAATCATGTGTTAATTAATAAAAAATATATGCATATCAAATGTTCAATATATAATACATAATAACAATGTTTATAACTAGTTATGGTACATGATGTGCTTTTTAACTATGATGCACCACTGTACACTCAAGATGATGAAGTGGTATGCCAGTCATCGATCGAAATTGAGAGAGGAAGAAGATTGATGGACGAAATTAACAAGAAATATCGTTTATGTTTATGAGATTTCTCATTGTAACTTTTAGACTGTTACGGTATAGTACAAACTATTTTATCTTTGATCTATTCTAATTCTGTGATCCAAGCAAGAGTAGAGTCAGGATAATATAATTTGGGGGTAAAAAAAATTCGTTTGTTTTTTTTTTTTTTTCGTTTTTTTAGGGGTAGCTATCCCCTTACTCCCCTTCTAAATCCGCTGCTGGATCCAAGGGTTCACAATTATGTCTTACACAATGTTGTTAGTTGGTTAATTAAATTTAGCACGTATTAAAGACAAAAACGGTGGTCTTTTTCATTTGCTAAACTGTCAGTGTCAAATTAATAGTTGTAATATAGTTGACTTGAGAATGTTTATAGCATTATATTAACTTGATAAATAAGAGAATTTAATAAAAGGTAACTTCTCACGAGAACTTGGATGATATATATGCCGGTGAATCTGTGGATCAAACGATAGACTGCATGCCGATCGATTTAAAGTGGTTCATAGTTTTTTAAGGATTTGGAAATTAAGACTTGTTTTTGAAAGTGAAAAAAAGTTATCTCTGCCACCTAATTGATTAACAGATTGTTAAGATTATAAGTTACTGTGTTAGACTGTAAATATAATGATCTTCACCTCTGTTACGGACACCAGTTTAGCCAATATCATTTGAACAAACCTTAAAAGCAATGTACACACATGCAAATACTTAAGTACTAGATTACGTACTAATTATGTGTTAATTAATAGCCGCGCTTTATTTATTCTTAAATCCACTTCAATTGTAGTAGGTAAAGGAATTTTGCTGGGGATCGAAGAATTTCAGAATTCAGAAATCTTGGTTGGCAACACCAAGCTAGCTAGCTCTTGTCAATGATTTATATATTGATCGATATCACAGGATGTATAGATGCTGGAAATAATATTGAATTGTAACATCCACCCATTTTTACATCCTCATATAACGTCGTTTTATAGCGGAAATAATACAAATTACATTTCAACATAAGTATCTCTACAAATATACAATATCCAAATGATCTGATTCAATTCGCTCTTAAGCACATTTGTTTGTTTCTTCTATATACAATCTTATATAAGGTCCCGTTTTATATACTTTAACGATGAAGCATGCATAGTCTACAAGAATAAGCTAACATGCCCATCAATTCCGATCGAAAACGGATCTACAGTTACAATAATGACGATTGATCCTGATACAACGACGCTAGACCAAACGAGGATGAAATTTCAATCATATTAATATTAGTAAGTAGTTATATAATTCTTGCATGGTTTTGGCATATATCTAATTATATACATTTTGGTCGTGTAATGGCGTGTAATCATTATCAATGATCAATATACTTAATCAATTGCCTTGCATCTTGTCTTATATTTTGGTGTTATATAACTTAATTTTAAGAATAATCTAGCTAATTAATTAAGCTCGTGACAATTGACCTTGATCGATCTATTTAGAAAGTAAGGTTCTATATGCTTTTCTTATTAAATTAATTTCTAAGATTAAAAGAATGGTTAAATGTCTGTAAATGTATTGAACTTGTCATAAAATCCTATTGTATGTATCCAACTTTTAAAAGTCCTATTGTATGTATCGAACTTACTAATTATTCCTATTGTATGTACTCATTAACACTAATGACGTTTGACTGGTCATAAGCATCCTACGTGTCATTTTTATCCTACGTGTCATTTTTATCCTACGTGTCACTGCCACGTAAAGATCCACGTCATCAAAAGTTTGATACATTTTTCGGATCATCATCTTCATTTTTCAGGCGACCTATTTTTTCCGGCGACCCATTTTTTCAGGCGACCACCATTTTTTCCGGCGTCTTTCTTCGTATTATTGTCCGTACAAGAACCACCATTTTTTTCCGGCGACCCATCTTTCTGAGTAACAAACTATTGAATGATGTTGGCCATTTTTGAACCTTTGGAACTGACTTATCACATCATGATATGGGTTTTCAATAGTTATAATCTCATCATCAATTTGTTTGCAAAATAAGGTAACACCCCCAAGATTGTTCTCATCCTTTATTCCTTACCTAGTTGCAATTGTGCTTTAGAGACTCTCACTTGACAAACTGCATTGGTAATATCTTTTTTCTGTTGCGATGTCATGTTCAACTCATTTGTGACCCCGAGATCTCGACCATCAACTGTTATCAATAGATCAAACCAAAGGTCTTTAATGACTTTAAGAGCCGTTGTATTTCTGCTCTATGATCTCGACACATGTTGTAATTCGTAAGGTCTCAAAGCAAATAATAATAAGAAATCCGCGGGCGTCACAAGGTCGTTTGTTTCCAATGTCTTGAGTCAAACCTTTGCTACTTGAAATGTATCCTAGACTCCTAGAGTAGCACTAAACAAACTAAATTAGTACAGTAGTAAGCAAACTAAATTATAGCAATAATATAAACTAATAAATAATTAAACACAACCGATTCGAGTGCTTGCTCAACTCTCGTCTCTAGTTTGTCCCTATATCATTCAATAGTTTGTTACACAGAAAGATGCGTCGCCCGAAAAAATGGTGGTTCTTGTTAAAGGTGAACAAACCGGGTTTTTTCCCCAACCCGACCCGACCCATTACCCGAACCGGGTTTTGGTCAACAAAATGAAAACCGGTTCGTTGACCTACCCGACCCGACCCGAACCGGGTTTTTTGACCCATTTCAACCGGGTTTTTACCGGGTTTTCCAACCCGACCCGACCCCTACCCTGTCCCAACCCGATTTTGAAATCCGAAACCTCTACCCGGTTCCCTACCCGCCGGGTAGTGAAAAAACCCGAACCGGGTTGGGTTATACCCGGTTCTTACCGGGTCGGTTTTCCGGGTTTGGGCCTGGTCGGTTTTTAAAACCGGTTTATATGTTCACGCCTAGTTCTTGTACGGACAATAATACGAAGAAAGATGGGTCGCCGGAAAAAATGGTGGTCGCCGGAAAAATGAAGATGGTGATCCGAAAAATGTATCAAACTTTTGATGACGTGGAGCTTACGTGGCAGTGACACGTAGGATGAGAGTGACACGTAGGATGCTTATGACCAGTCAAACGTCATTAGTGTTAATGAGTACATACAATAGGAATAATTAGTAAGTTCGATACACACAATAGGACTTTTAAAAGTTGAATACATACAATAGAATTTTGTGACAAGTTCAATACATTTACAGACATTTTACCCTTAAAAGAATTGAATAAAATGTAGTAGTAAGCAAATCCACGTGTTGCGTGATCAGATATTGTCAAACTTTCGAATTTTCATTTTCATTTTCATATATAGTAGGTCTGCATATCTTTCATTCAATATTCAATATAATTTTTTATGTCTTTGTCTTAACTCTTTCTATATATGTATATCGTTTTCGTGTTTGGTGTTTATTATGTTAAACTTAATTTGAACGTCCAATCATTAGGTTAAAGTCAACGGCTTGGTGTCGGTGATCGTTTAATATATTATACACCCCTATTATTTTTGAAAGTGAACAATTAAAAATGAAAATGTGGATTATTAATTCAGGACGGAGAAAGTATATAATAAAATTAAGTCCTATGTATGTAAATATCTTTGTACAGTTGTAATTAACTCATATTCGGATTTTGAAGAAAGAAAATGAAGATCAAATATATATATATATATATCTTCCTAATTGATAAACAAATGGAAGAAACTCAGCAGTCAGCACTAAATGATATGGTGGTTTGAACGTGTGTAGGAATGCTATACATGTTGGTTTGAGTTGAATTTCAAATGTTTTCAGAATATAAAAATTTGGATATAAATAAAGGATATTCTACGACTTTTATACTTTTTACATTATATATAATGGGTGAGGTTAAAATGAGACTAAAAATTTGTGTGAGACTAAGGAAACCAATGATATTATGCCACATATACAAAGAGAATGTTTCATACTACAAAACTCATTTACCCCAAACATCAATTATCTCACAAACGACAAATCGAAAAATCATGAAACTTGCACCATAATTTTCAGCGTTTTATCCTCTTCGATTTGCCGTCCCTCAAGGCATACTTCCGACGATTTGTTTTTTTCATTTTTTTGGTGGGTTTCATATGTTACTAACATATGTGTTAGAGTATTGCATTTAGGGTTTAGAGTTTGAGGTTTAGGGGTTAAAATAGTAATAGTAATAGGTTCTTTTGTATGTGTTTGGGACGTTCACTAAAAACGTCCCTTCGGGAATACCCGTCGTATACATGTAATTATTATTTTTTGATCTAATAAAATTTTGCCGGGGTACCGTCCCCTTTACCCAAAAAAAAAAAAAAAACCCTAAACGCGTTATAAAACTCTAAACCCTAAATCATACTAAACCCTAAAAAACCCTAAATCATACTAAACCCTAATAAACCCTAAACCCTACTAAAACATAAAATCTAAACCCTAAACCATGAACCCTGCTAAATCCTAACCCTAAACTCTAACTCTAACCATAATCGTAAATAAAATGTACAATCAATCACTAACACATGTGTTACCAATTCATAAAACCCACCAAAAAACTGAATTTTTTTTTTATCGAAAGTATGCCTTGAGGGACGGCAAATCGAAGAGGATAAAACGCTGAAAAATATGATGCAAGTTTCATGATTTTTCGATTTGTCGTTTGTGAGATAATTGATGTTTGGGTTAAATGGGTTTTGTAGTATGAAACATTCTCTTTATATATTTGGCATGATATCATTGGTTCCCTTAGTCTCACTAAAAAATCATGGACTCATTTGAACCTTACTCTATATATAATATATGGTTAAGTGCTTGTAATTAAAATGATAATGTAACACCGATATTGATTGATGATGTGATAATAATAGAGTAGATGACGTGGCAATTCATATTGTTGACCTGTCAAAAAAGTTACCGACAACCCGATGATCGATTAAGATAGATACATAAGAAAAAATTAAGTCACATATAATTAAAAAGCTAGATTAAGCTTATATAATAATAAAGCTAGCTTTCAACTTTTAGGAGTAAACGGTTTAAGTTTATCCAAGTCGTTTTTTAATGATATATTTAATCTTGCAAGTCGTCAACTAGTTGATCGGATGGTAATTTTGGCCGGCTTAATTAGCCATCACCTAGCAACTTCAAATTGCTTGATCATATCCTTTTTTACTCAAGGTTTAAAAAGTCTTGTATATCTAGCGAGTCTAATATATAGTCTATAATAATAGATGACCAAAACGAACATTTTCAATTCTACACAAATTAACAAAAACAAATATCGTTAATTATTAACTTTATATCTATACATAATCCTAATTACATATAATAATCACCTGTAAATTGTTGGATGACACCATTTCCGTAAAGAAAATTAAAGATTTAGCATGCATATATGTATACTGGAAAAATAAATATTACTGTACATTAGACGACTTAATCTTCATAAATATAAAGAGATTCTACAGTTGATTTCGAAAACGAGTTCTCTAACTAATTAAGCATTGACATGCAGACTATAGATCATAAGTTTGATATTGAAACGTACTAGCTAATAGTGTATTTGTCTTCGGTTATATATGACCAACTACCATATATAGTTGAAGTTCAACCATCTTATACTCCATAGTAATAGTAAAAGCAAAATTTAATTGAAAAAAGAAGACCCAATAATATACATTGAATTTTCGTTAACATGTCACACCAATTTTAAATAATTAAGTACGTAATTAACAATGAGGAACCACAATATAATACTTATACTATGTTTATATTTTAATTTACATAATTAAACTAATTAAGCATATGTTTGATAAACTATACAACCGTGAACCGTGTATAACTGTATAAGTGAGAAACTAAAATAGCAATCAAATAAATAATACATATAGAGAGAGAGAGGCCCGTCCCGTGGTATTTATTAGGGGTGGGCAAAACTATCCGTTCGGATACCCGAAAACCCGAATAGTAGAATTTAGCAAATTGTTTTGCTAAAAATTATGAGGTCTAATGATTGCCTCGTTTTCAAGCATTTAATTTGATTTGTCATCATGTGTTTATTAATTATTTAATTTGATGTGATATCAATTATTCATCATACAAGCATTTAATATATGTAACATCAATTTTGTATTTTTCTAGCATTTAATTTTTCGTAGGTAATATGGAAATTTTTATATGAATTAAAACGGGTTTGGAGTATGGATTATCATATTACTAGCTTATGTTTAATAAAATCTTAATTTTTTACCTTTAAAACATACAAAGTAGGTCCACCACGCTTAAGCATTAAGATAGATTATAGTACAAGATTATACCTCTGGTTGTAATCTTCTGGTCACCTTCGTCCACCTTGCACAGTCAACAGACCTCCCGTCATTCACGACATCTAGCAACTAAAGGACTTCACTGTGTTCGGATTATCACCATAATATTATCTCATAATACAACATATAAGATGCTTTTTCTGTAGTGAAACTTCGAAATATGTTTTATTGATAACAAACTTTATTTTACAAACACAAGTAGTTGAAGGATTGAAATCCTTCTCCTACCCTTAAAAGAGCTACTCACTCATAATTATCACCCTTAATTTTACAAAGAGATATGTTCTTGGCTGGGTGCCAGATGCATACTCTATTACATTCCATGCCTTTTATAGGCACACACAAGATGTAAATTACACGCGAAATAAAAGTTGTACACGAAATAAAATTTCCCGCTAATTATTGATGATAAGGTGTGGCCCCCTTATCTCAATTATTTTCTTTATTTTGGCGTGAGTATTTGACGTTTGGATCCGTCAATTAGTGTTTGTCTTTTTCCTTCACATGCACATGTCTTCAGGAATCTTTTCTTTTTCCATCAATTTGGAATAATGCTTTACTCCCTCTTCTTTCATTGGGAATTGATCGGACATTAACCATTGAGCCTGTTGAGCGATGGTTAAACTTCGTTCATTAGGATTTTTGCCGCTTGCTATTGCGATCCAGTTTGAACTTGTAGCAAATACTCGAGAACCCTTTTGATGTTCTCGAAACAAAGTACAGACCGCCACCTTTCTTCCGATAGCTCTTCTATATGTATAGAATTTGTGATTAAACACATGTGTTTTTGTGGGAACGAGGTTTTTCCCCAAATACCTTTTCCTGGGTTTGAACAACAGAATTAAATATTCTCTTGCATCAGGCTCTGGTGAGACTGAGATGACTGAGACTTCAATAGATTTATAACTTTCTCCAAATTGGGCATCTAATGTATCTGGAAGAAAATCATCAATTTTTTCAAAATTCTTGAAACCTTTATTTGGCTGAATAATGTCTGTGTAGCCAAATCTTGTGTATCTTCCAATTTCCACTGGATCTGCATTTTCTTGAAATATAATCCTTGGATAAATGGAATCATATGTTGCTATGGCATTTTGTACCATAAATGAATAGGTTGATTGGTGTATCATCCTGTATTCTTCTAAAAATGGTGTTTCTTTTGAAATTTTAACCATTTTGTCCTGAAAAAGTTTGACAGATTTTTCTGTTGGTTGAGTAGTTTCTGAACTAGGTTCAGTAGGAATACTCTTTTCCTTGTTTATGGTGTTTTCCGATGAGGAAGGACCACCAATATCCTTATTACCAGTTATGGAATTCTGGTTTTGCTTTGGAATGAAACCCAAGCTTTCATATTTTGGTTTTTCAACCAAATTGCTTTTGTATACCAACGCCTCCTTATAAGGTTCCGTTGATTCGTAACCAATTTGATCACGCAATTTTTTATTTTCTCTTAACAGAGATTGAACTTTTGGGATATCATTGATGATTTTATCAATTTCCTCCATCGTATGAGTATATTCCAAGTAGGAATCCATCATGGTATCCACCTGCGTGTTTATCATATTGATAGTTCCATAAAGCTCATCAATTTGATTAGTTAAAATATCTCTTTTCTGAGATGCTGATACTCGTAAACTTATCAAACTTTGCAGCTTCAAAATTATGTCACTTGTTGACATGATTCCTGCTAAGATAGTCAGCAAGATAATTATCACGACCTTTAATATATTCAATTGAAAAGTCATAATATTGAAAAAACGTTTGCCATCTAATTAGACGTTTATTTTGCGGTAAACCTTTTAAATCATTGAATATAAATGGTTTAACCTGTGTATTATCTGTTTGAACCACAAATTTTTTGGGTAACAGAAATAAAGTGAATTTTTTGATTCCTTTTAAAATAGCTAAAAGCTCCTTTTCATTAATACTATAATTAACTTCTGCTGGTTTAAAAAGTCCAGAAGTATAACGGCATATTTGACCAAGGTCGGTTTTTAATACAGCACCCCATGCTTGTTCACTAGCATCTGTTTGTAAAATCAAATTATCTTTTTCAGATGGTAATGTCATATCTGGTAGGTTACAACATTCTTCTTTTAAAGTTTTTACAACTTTGGTATGAGAATCATTCCATCCACTTTGATTATTTTTTCTCAAAAGTTTTTAAAGTGGAAGTTTTTTGATTGCCAAATCTTTGATAAATGCTTCGGCGTAATTTAGTTGTCCTAAAAAACTTTGAATTTGAGTTTTTCCTTCTAAAATATCGGGATACTCAGAAATCTTTTTGCCAATGTGTGGCTGAAGTTTTATACCATTAGAATTTAAAATTAATCCCAAAAATTCTATTGATTCTTTTGCAATAGTTGCTTTCTTTTCGGAAAGAATTATTCCATGTTTTAGAACAAGTTGTTTAAAATCATTTAAGGTTTTAACATGTTCTTCTAAAGTATTAGACGCAATTAAAATATCGTCAACGTATACCACGACATCTTTTATTTTAAAAATATTATCCATTCTTCATTGGAAAATTTGTGGTGCATTTTTAAGACCAAATGGCATGACTAGCCATTCATAATGACCTTGTGGAGTACTAAAAGCTGTGTATTCCACTGACTTAGGACTCAACTTTATCTGCCAAAATCCTGATTTACAGTCAAATTTTGAGTAAAAGTTTTTACCACGGACTGTATTTATCAAAATTTCTTTATTTGGTAGAAAATATCCATCAAATATAGTTCTTTGATTTAACTTTTTATAATTTATTACCATTCTGGCTTTGCCTCTGGTGATTTCGGCATGATTTCTAACCATAAAGGCAGGACTACTATGCTGAGATTTTGAAGGTTGAATTAATTTTAACTCGAGTAATTCCTTCAACTGTTTGTCAAATTCTTTTTTGTCTTCTTCCGAATAGACAATTGGTTTTACCCTTATAGGTTTTTCCATCCCATTTGCATCGAGTTCTAATCTTACTTGTAATTCTGCAAAATGTTTGTCGTTTTTCCATTTTTCTAATGGATTTTCTCCGTAAGTTTCTTTAAAACTTTCTTTTATTTTTTCCAAAGATAATTTTTTGATGGAGAATTCTTTTCTAAGTTTAGAAATCGAAATTGGTTTTATCGAAATTTGCTTTTTGATTACCCTATCACCATGCTTCTCGAGCGTAACTTTGAAGGGGTTGAATAGTCTAGCAACAGTAACTATGTGATTGCAAATAGTTTTTACAGTAATATTATAAATGGTTTGTTTATAATATTTAAATGTTTGTAAAAAATCATTTCCAATCAGAATATCTATATGCATAGATGGTTGAGGGTACACATAAGGAATCTTAAAGATTTTTTATCCTAAGATTATTTCTACATTGTAAGCAATATTTTTAATAACTGTTTTTGAGTCATTAAATCCTGTGGCTATAACTGGTTGATCCAATTGTTTCCAATTACTAATTAAATCTTCTTTAACTAGTGTTGCTTGTGACCATGTGTCTATAATAGCACAAGTGGTTATATCCTCTACAAGTAAAGTCACTTGTATATAGATTGTTGTACTGATTTTAGTATGTTGGGGCATATTATATTCTAGGTATCATATACCAAGTATTATCTTTTTGGACGCATACCTTTTGATCGGTAATTTTATATTGTCTAAAGCTTTTTAGAAACGCTCCTCCTAATATTACTAGGTAGTCACGGTTATCTAAATTTGAAGTTACCAAACATTCTACCTTATGGGTTAATGTTTGTTCATTATTTGTTACAAACTTAATGTTTACAGACACCATTTCATCACATGAATCACGAACTTGTTTAATTATTCCTTCATATTCTACAGGTGGGACTTTATATTTAGGTAAAGATCCTATTTTGTTTTTTGGAAACAAATTAATTGAAGCACCTGTGTCAACTAGAGCTTTTCCTTTAAAAGTTTCTAAATCATTAGTTATCTCAATAGTTATAAAACATTGATCTGCTAAAGATTTGTAACTATAGGTAGGAATAATATTTTTACGAAAAGAGGGTTTTCGTAGTGCTAAAGTATTAGAGTTTTCATCATATGAAATTTGATTTCCTACTGGTATATAGGAATTTGACATTCTAGGTAAAGTTAAAGAACTACTTTCGGGTTCTGTTAAAATACCTAGTGTTGGTTGAATAGCCTGAGCAATGCCATCGCATTTCTCATGAATTTCAATGATTGGTTTATCATCAAAAGGGTCGTTTGTATTAGAATTACAAATACTATACAAACAAGCGTATTCTACTGTGAAAGGGAATGATTCTGCATCAGTTATGTCTTTTCTAGTTAGAACATAATTTACCATTATTGATCTTTCTATATTTCTATCTTTTAAGGCAATGCAGTAATTTGGATAGCAAGTAAAAAGTATCTTTTTGTATGCTAAATTTCCTGTTATGCTTCCTAAGTGAGCATCTTGAACATTTGTCATTCTTTGATCTGTCAAATGGATCGTAAGAGGACAATTAACACCCTTTTTAAATAAAGATTTAAACATGATTTGTACTCTTGAGAGGTAAACATATTTATATTTTTCTCTATCTTTTTTATTAACCTTACTTAAAAGATTATTAATTACGTTTTTGTCAAAAACATTTAGCTTGGCTTCACCACGGGTATGTTCTATACTTATGGCTGCTTCTAATTCCATGTAATGGTGTAAAACATACTTTTTTCTTGAAAGAAGTTGAGAACATTTCTGAAGAATACTATCTCCTGGTTTTAAATCAAATTTTGCTCCTTTGATTTGTTTATATTGATCTTGGTTAAAGGTCAATGTTCCTGCATAAGAATTTTCATCTTCATTTTGAAAAGCATACTGATTATATTCAGTGTTTTGATTTTCAATTATTTGACTCATTCCGAATATTCGGAACTGCTTTCGTTATCAGAAGAACTGTTTGAATCTAATTCTGACTCATATAATTCAAAGACTTCTTCATCCGTTTCTGGATCACTAATTTCTTCGAATTCATTTATCAAAAAATTGTTTATAGCAATTTTTCTTGATTTCTTTTTAGGACATTCATTTGCCATATGTCCTTCTTCCTGACAATTCCAACATTTACAGGGTTTTCTAATATTCTTATTAGCCTGTCTTGGTTTAAAAAATTGTTTTTTCTGAAATCCTGGTTTTCTAGAAAATCTCTTTCTTTTTAAATATTTCTTTTGTTTCTTCATTTTCTTTTTATTTTTTCTTCTTTTATATTTTTCACATCCCCATTCTATTGGGTAGTCAATTGTTTCGCAACAAAGTCGTTTTCTAGCTCTAAAACCCTTTGCTCCAGATTTGTTCAACTTTTGGTTATAACAAGCTTGTGCGAGTTTTTGTTTTATAAAAGTAATTCTAGCTCCTAAAGAGTCTGTTAGAATTTCTCTATTTGTAATTTTTTGGTAAAACTCTGTTATCAAAGTATTCCAAGGGGTTGGAAGTTTGTAAAAATACAAATCCTTAATTTCAGTCGGCATGTTAGGTTTAAATATCTTATAATAGATATCTTCAAACTGACACGTATACTGAGAGAGAAAACAAATATCACAAAGCTTAATTGAATTTAACTTTGTTAACTGTTCTCGTTCAATTATTTTTTCTTGTTCATTTAAAGCTGTACTCCAATTTTGACCAAGAAATTCTTCTGTGATAAAGTCTAGAAAAGTATCTACACCTTTTTCTATTGTTTCTTCAAAAGCATTTTTTGTAACTTGAGTTAAAATTTCAATGTTACCTGATTCTAAATTTTCAAACCAATTACTTGTTTTTCCATCTAGAGAGGATATTAGTAAATCTGTTTTGTACTGACTTGTCCAATTATCTCTTTCATGATATATGAAAAATTTGTGACACTCCTCCAAATTAGGTATATAATTATACTTAATTACATGCATTTCTTACGCTAATTCCCTACGATTGTGTTAACATAAACTTTTGATGTGATGTGAGTCTAGCGAGCCCAAAACAATAATACATGAAGTATTACATAAATTGTAATTTATAAAATTACGTGATTTTAGCTGAAAAGTTACCGAATACGCGTCCGAATAAATGCGACAAAATAAATAACGAAAGTTGGTGACAAAATATATAATTAATAATTCGATTATTAATTACGAGCATTTATATATCTATAACATATAGATAAAGTGGTTCAAATATACGTTTAACATAAAACGTATTATAACACGAACAGAAACAATTCTAAAACGCGCATACGACGTCAAATCATAAAAATACAAATTTTCTCGTTCGTTTGGAAGAAGTTAGAACATTACTTCAGAATATGAAATCCTAAATTTACTGAAAATTGGCGCTCAATTGAATACGCGCAGTAAAATGTACAAAAATGTACAACTACCAAAAATAATGAAAACCTCATTATTCTGAAAATATATTACGAACCAGGAGAGCATCTACAAAATAAAAATATAAAATGATAAATTTTATATTGCTATAATTATACCCGTACTCGAAATTTCAGTACGCAAACCGGCTACCAACCTCAAATAATTGAGGTGAGCCGAGCCATACTCGTTTAAATTATATACTCCCTCCTTCCCTTCGTCTGATCAACAACACCCACACACATCACCACCATTTTCTTTCTATTTTCTTTCTTTCTTCCTTTTCTTTGATCTGGAGGAACTCAAACAAGATCAGAAGCAAGAAACAGAGGCATCCATCATCACCATCATCATCATCATCCGATCATCATCTTCATCATTTTCATTTTTGTAAGAAAACTTTCAATCTTTGTTTCTTTACTTAAATTTCGTATATATATGGTGATAACATAACATAATCAAAGCATGTAACACACAAACTTGAAGATTGATGATTTGTTCTTGAAAATGGTTTTAAAACCCAAAACTTCAAATGCAAAATCGATACATGAAAACATGTTATAATGATGTAATAAGTTGTTAAAATGCTATATATTGATAGTATAAACGTTTGGGTTTGATGTACAAATGATTTGAAACCCAAAACATTCGAGTTCATATACACTCTGCACGAACAGAACCTGCAAAACCTTTGAATCCGGCGGATTCAAGAGAATCCGGCGGATTCCCAACCGAAGCTCAGATGAATCCGGCGTATTCACGGGAATACGGCGGATTCCCATTATTAAACCAGTCGAATACGGCGTATTCCTTCGAATACGGCGTATTCCCACCTCTGACCGCACACAAACCTTCGGCTAAAACGATGAACGAGTAAAAGACACGGGTGAATACGGCGGATTCAAATGAATCCGGCGTATTCCAAAGCTTCACACGAACTATCTGATGAACACACACGAATTCGGCGTATTCGATTCAATCCGGCGGATTCCCCCGAACTTGATTGAATACGGCGGATTCACTCGAATACGGCGTATTCCGATTTTTGACTTAAATCCGGCGGATTCTTTTAAATCCGGCGGATTCCCGTGTCTGGTCAACAACTTGACTTTTAACTTAAAACACAAAACAATTCCGTTAACTACTACAATTGTACAAGACATATACGAGACATGATAAATTGTTGAATGACACTATAAAACGAGACAAACTATGATTACGGACATTGGACTTATTTAATGCGTACGAACAATAATATATATATGCGAGAATATATATATGCAACTATATAAGTATATATGTATATATGCTTACACATTTTGGACGATTCGACAAACAAACATAACTTGGGAAAATATTATTTATTTTCAAACAACAATCATCAACGACATACACAAACTTAAGAAATTGATAATTTCTTCAAACAAACGAACTATTAACGTAAGTAAAATATAGTACTTATAGTTAATACATTATTGTGTATAGGTTGATTACGGTTGGGCTACGCTATCATATCTCGCTAGCATTCACATCCGAGCACCTACAGTGAGTTCACAAACCCCTTTTAAATGTTTTAATGTTTTAAAACCTCGGGGTGGAAAACATAGAAATCGTATGTATATTTACATGCGACAACTGATTTAAATACTAGATGTATTTACTTAAACTATTGATGAAATGTGATTTCATACTGTAATTGATTAAATACTGTATGTATTTGCTGAAATTGTTTATGAAGAGGTACTTCATACTTGAACTGTTTGTGAAAGGGTATTTCACACGACAATTTGAACTGTGTTTTATGAAGGGGTACTTCATACTTGAACTATTTGTGAAAGGGTATTTCACACAACTATTTGAACTATGTTTTATGAAATGTTTTTCATAACTATTTTGGGAATTTAGGCAACGAATCTTGGTACGGATCTAGGCTGAACGATGTAGTGCATAAAAGACCTTATGGCTACAGACTATAACCATTAGCTAGGTGACTCTAGCCACTGAGTATACGGATAGTACTATCGCCGTGACGACCCTCCTACGGATTTGGGAGCGTATACTTAATTGTCCAGCATGGCAAACAACAACAGATTAGGGTTGTGGTTTGGTTATAGGGTTAGATCGGGTTACCTTACTTGACAGGTTTAGCTCACCTTTCAAGGGATCACCGTCTAAATATTCCCACAAAACTATGGTTTAGGAAGTGATTTCCTATGTACACTGATTTGGAAATGTTAATCTTTATCTAGGTTAACCTGTGTTTTCTACTAATGACTGAATTAGGAAATGTTATCTCTTGATTGAAATAACCTGTGTTTCCTATTACAACTACAACTGATTTGGGAAATGTTATTTGTTAATAACTTGTGTTTCCTACTTGATAAACAACACTTATTGGAAATGTTATTCTTAAATGTTTAACTTGTGTTTCCTACATAACGAACAAACTTGTGAATTCACTCAACAATTTTGTTGACGTTTTACTCTATGTTTTTCAGGGAATTAGCAGCGTAAGTAAGATCTGCATGCATTATCAGGACGGACTACCCTGGACTTGTTAGGATGCCACTACTTTTGGGACACTTGGATTTCCTCTGTATAACTGCAATTATTGCAGTCATACCTATGAAATCTACTTTTGATATTATGTATTTTATGAAATACTGATTTCAACTACTACTACTACTGTTATCACTTCTCAAGTGGTAATCATTTGTAAAACTTTAACTAATGGCATCTTAATCTATTTCGTTCTGCGATAATCATATGCTCTGAGTATGTATGTAACTGTTGGTTGTTATTACTGCTCGCACCCCCGCCACGTCACTAAGCTTCCGCAAACCACTCTACGTAATTGTAATTACCGTTTGGCGGGGTGTGACAGACTTGGTATCAGAGCCATTGGTTATAGCGAACTAGCAGTCTTTAAGTGACTTGGAACCTTAGAGACCTAGACTATAGCCTTGGCTAGAACATTTGTGCATTCATGCATACATACTTTGCATACAACTAACATACGACTGACACGCCACACTCAATTTCTTTTGTCACAGTATGTCTAGTCAATCACATTACCATGTTTACGCTTCGGATGAAGAGCCGACCGAGGCTACTTTTGAGGGTCCCGCAATTACAGTAGGGGATGAGTCATCAGTTCATGTGAGAGCTATGTCTGATGACACTAGTGATGCTTACTTAGTACCACCTCCGACCGCACCTGTGGTCACACCTACCTCTACACCACCTGTTGCGAGTACTTCTCGTGTGCCTGTACCTAGGATGACAGCTAGGATCTGTGTTCGGGATTTTCCCAGGGGACCACTCGCGCCGCGCGATAAGGCGCCAGAGATTGAGACTGAGGTTCCAGTTGTCGAGCCGCCACAGAAGAGGCTCCGACCTTCTCATCTGGACTGGATGCCTCGAGTATTGAGAGAGTGGAGATCACTAGAGGGTATTCCCTCGACCTTTGAGATTGGAGAGTCCTCCCACTCACCACCATCTGCATATCTCACAGGTGAGCCTCTGGAGCTCACTGTGCCTACCCTTGTGGCTGTGGTTCACACCATGTTTAGGATATCATCTAGCAGGAGCAGAGATGTGATGGAGTTACTGAGCGATGCCTCCCTTACTGATATGGATATGGCTATGCTCCATCAGAGGATGGATTTTGTGGAGACTCACCGTCTGACAGACTGGCAGAGTCTAGCATCCACCCGTGCACGCGTTGCAGCTTTAGAGAGGCGTGCTAGGGTGTCAGAGATTGTAGCTAGTGTTTGTGTGATGACTGCAGCAGTGATGGTTGCGGTTAGGATGTATTTACCATGGTTCCGTTAGGCCTGTGTATGGCGGTTGTGCCTACACCATATTAGACTATTACTTTTGGGGAAATAGATGTATGTATTAATTATGGACTAGCTGTATGTTGGATGGAACTTTGTTAGTAGAATGGGTATATGTATAGGAAACCCATCATCTTTTGTATAACGCTAACCATCGATGGGTATATTAGAAATCCCATCTCATTTTGTACTAAACTCATGTAACAGCGTTATGATCTTTAATATATAATGTATGCTTGGTTTACGCCTCGTATTCATTATGCTTATTATCAACCATGTTATTTCCTCTTACAACTGTCGACTTGTGATTAAACCTATACTTTATCGACACTTTGTGACCAACTCTTGTAAACCCTGAAACATTTTACAGCTTGATGATTGATTATTCTTGAGAACCTCTGAAATTTACAGTGTTAAACGACAATGAAAAGAAATATGTATTGGACATTATATAATGACGCCTGGCCAACGTGATTATATTATGCTAGATACATGTGGGCGTTTCAAAGTTGTAAGGCACTTGTTGTAAAACTCTATTCATTCATCTTTTCATGTCATTCATTTCTATCAAATGTGAATCTTTGATCTATTCACATTCAATACCTCAACATTAACACTCTGCATTTTATTCATCGCAGAGCTAAATCATGCCTCCCAAACGACGAGTCACTAGAACAAGTCAAAAGACGACTACGCCTCCACCACCACCCACCGAAACCACTGAACAAATGATCGCACGAAGAATAGCTGAAGGTATTGCTGAATATGAGGCAAGCCGTAGTCGTGAACCTGGAGCTAACAACAGTGGATCTACCCCTGTTAATACTGAGACACTCGTGAATACTAGCCGAGGGTGTTCATACAAAACATTTCAGTCTTGTAAGCCGATTTCTTTTCGTGGCACCGAGGGTGCAATTGGTATGATTCACTGGATAGAGAAAACTGAGTCGGTATTGGATATTAGTGAATGTTCACCTGACTGTATGGTGAAGTATGCTGCTTGCACTTTGGCTGACAAAGCGCTCACTTGGTGAAACAGTCAGATCCAATCACTTGGTCGACCAGCTGCTTATTCAATGTCATGGGGAACATTTAAGAATCTGATGTTGGAAGAATTCTGCCCTCGCAGTGAGATGCAGAAAATAGAAACAGAGTTGTGGAACATCACCATGATTGGTGCTGATATTACTGGGTACACCACTAAGTTTCAGGAACTTGCACGTCTAGTGCCACACATGGTGACACCTGAGTATAAGCGTATCGAGCGCTACATATACGGTCTGGTACCGCAAATCCGCAGTCTGGTAACATCATCTAAACCGGACTCATTCAGGAGTGCTGTTACTCTAGCACAAAGTTTGACCGAGGAGGCAGTCAGGATGGGAAATCTGACTAAGAAAGCTGTGTCGGGAAAAGGTGAACCGAACAGTACTGATGTTAGTAGTTCTGGTGGTGCAAAGCGAAAGTGGAACGGTAGTGGTACTGATCGTCAGGGTCAGCAGAACAAGAAATCTTCTGGAAATGCGAAAGCATACGTTGCCACTACCACCGAATCGAAACCATACCTGGGTAACAAACCCAAATGTGGTAAGTGTAACCGACACCACGAAGGTGGGTGTGGGTATTGTGGAAACTGTAAGGCATGGGGACATAGAACCCGAGAATGCAAAACTAACCCTCCCCCACGAGCAAACACTGAGCGTCAAAACCAGGGATGTTTTGAATGTGGTGAGCAAGGACACTACCGTAACCGATGCCCTAAGCTCAACAACAACAATCGCGGTAACAACAATAACCGAGCCAACAACATCAACAACCAACCGGCTCAAGGAAGGGCATTTGTGATCGGGGCACAAGAGGCACGCCAGGACCCTAACACTGTCACTGGTACGTTTCTCGTAAACAACCATTATGCCTCTGTGTTAATTGATTCGGGTGCTGATTTAAGTTTTGTGTCTACTGAGTTTAGACCACTATTAGAACTTGAATCCCATAAATTAGACAACAAGTATACCATAGAATTAGCCGATGGTGAGTTGATCGAATCAGGAGAAATAGTACCGGGATGTACCTTGGAGTTAGAAGGTCATCTCTTCGAAATAGACTTACTACCGGTTAAGTTGGGAAGTTTTGACATTGTAGTCGGTATGGATTGGTTATCTAAGAACCGCGCGGAGATCATATGTCATGATAAGATGGTTCGCTTACCACTGTCAACAGGAGAAACACTTGTGGTTCAAGGTGAGAAACGAAAGAGTGCCACAAAAATAATTTCGTGCTTGAAGGCCAGTAAGTATCTTCGAAAGGGGTACCAAGCATTTCTGGCACACGTTGTAGAAAAGAAAACCGAGGAGCGACGTATAGACGATGTGCCCATTGTACGCGACTATCCAGGAGTGTTCCCTGATGAGTTGCCGGGATTGCCACCCCCACGACAAGTTGAGTTTCACATTGACCTGGTGCCAGGAGCCGCACCTATCGCACGAGCACCTTATCGTCTAGCTCCCTCTGAAATGCAAGAGCTGTCTACGCAACTACAAGAACTTCTAGACTTGGGATTCATTCGACCGAGCTTTTCCCCTTGGGGAGCTCCGGTTTTGTTTGTTAAGAAAAAGGATGGATCTATGCGGATGTGCATCGATTACCGGGAACTGAACAAGGTAACTATCAAGAACCGATACCCGTTACCACGCATTGATGATCTGTTTGATCAACTGCAAGGGTCAAGTTACTATTCAAAAATTGACCTACGATCTGGTTACCATCAACTTAAGGTACGAGAAGAGGATGTGCCGAAAACTGCTTTTAGGACTCGTTACGGTCACTACGAGTTTCTAGTCATGCCTTTTGGGCTGACCAACGCACCAGCAGTATTCATGGATTTGATGAACAGAGTGTGCAAACCCTATTTGGATAAATTCGTCATTGTGTTTATTGACGACATCTTGGTATACTCACGATCGAAAGAGGATCATGAGCAACATCTGAAGCTTGTTCTCGAACTACTACAAAAAGAGAAGCTTTATGCAAAGTTCTCTAAATGCGAATTTTGGATACGAGAGGTTCAATTCCTTGGTCATGTGATAAATGACAAGGGGATTCACGTGGACCCATCCAAAATTGAGGCAATCAACAACTGGGAAGCACCGAAAACCCCAACGGAAGTACGACAATTTCTTGGTCTAGCTGGCTATTACAGGCGATTCATCGCAAACTTTTCAAAGATAGCTCAGCCACTTACCACATTAACTCAAAAAGACAAGAAATTTGAGTGGAATGAGAAACAAGAGAAGGCATTCCAGATATTGAAACAGAAACTGAGCAGCGCACCCATACTATCCCTACCTGAAGGAGTGGACAACTTTGTTGTTTACTGTGATGCTTCGCATCAGGGATTGGGTTGCGTACTGATGCAAAATGAAAAGGTCATTGCTTATGCATCACGACAACTAAAAGTGCATGAGAAAAACTATACGACTCATGATTTGGAATTGGGAGCCGTTGTTTTTGCACTAAAGATCTGGAGACACTACCTATACGGTACAAAGTGTACGATCTTCACCGATCATAAAAGCCTACAACATATATTCGACCAGAAGGAACTTAACATGAGACAAAGACGTTGGGTCGAATTACTTAACGATTACGACTGTGAAATAAAGTATCACCCGGGTAAAGCTAACGTAGTAGCAGATGCCCTGAGTCGTAAGGAACGAATCAAACCTCGAAGAGTTCGAGCCTTGGGATTAACGATCCACTCGAATCTCATTACTCAAATTCGCGAGGCACAAGAACTTGCTTTCACATCCGAACGCCTTAAGGATGAATCCTTGAAAGGGATGGAAAAACAACTTGAGAAAAAGGACAACGGAGTGTTGTACTTCATGAACCGAATTTGGGTACCATGCGTAGATGAGTTACGCAAGCTGATTTTGGACGAGGCACACAAGTCCAACTACTCAATACATCCTGGTGCAGACAAGATGTACCATGACTTGAAAAATTTTTACTGGTGGCCTGGAATGAAACGTGATATTGCCACCTACGTTAGCAAATGCTTAACTTGCTCGAAGGTAAAGGTAGAATACCAAAAGCCGTCTGGGCTTTTGCAACAGCCTGAGTTGCCCAAATGGAAATGGGAGCAAATAACAATGGACTTCATTACGAAGTTACCTAGAACGGCATCGGGAGCAAATGCCATATGGGTGATTGTCGATCGATTGACGAAATCAGCCCACTTCCTCGCTATTAAGGAAATGGATGGAATGGAGAAACTAGCAAAAATCTATATTAAAGAGATTGTTTCTCGGCATGGAGTGCCACTATCTATCATCTCTGATAGAGATGCACGATTCACTTCTCGCTTTTGGCAAACATTACAACAGGCAATGGGTACTCGACTTGATATGAGTACTGCCTATCACCCGCAGACTGACGGCCAAAGTGAGCGAACTATACAGACGCTCGAAGACTTGTTGCGAGCATGTGTGATAGACTTTGGAGGTAACTGGGATACTCACCTACCTCTAGCTGAATTTTCTTACAACAATAGTTATCACACGAGTATACAGATGGCACCATTTGAGGCGTTGTATGGACGTAAGTGCCGATCACCACTCTGTTGGGCAGAGTTAGACGACAGACAACTATCTGGACCCGAACTTGTCCAGGAAACCACTGACAAAATAACTCAAGTATTGAGCCGATTGAAAGCGGCACGAGACCGACAAAAGAGTTACGCTGATAACCGCCGTAAACCTCTTGAGTTTCAAGTAGGAGACAAAGTCCTACTCAAAGTATCTCCCTGGAAAGGAGTAGCACGATTTGGCAAACGAGGAAAGCTGAACCCACGATACATCGGACCATTTGAAATCCTTGCTAGGATTGGTCCTGTCGCTTACAAGCTTAAACTACCGCAAGAGCTTAGTAGCATACACGATACTTTCCACGTTAGCAACCTCAAAAAGTGTCTTTCTGATGAAACACTTATCATTCCTCCTGACGAAGTCTTCATTGACTCAAAACTTAACTTTGTGGAGGAACCTGTTGAAGTAATGGATTCTAAAACGCAGAAACTTCGACACAAACGAATCAAACTGGTTAAAGTTCGTTGGAACTCGAAACATGGCCCAGAGTTTACCTGGGAACGAGAGGATGAAATGCGAAAGAAATACCCTAACCTATTTGAGAGCGTGACCGAGACTCACGACTCGACTTAAATCTCGGGACGAGATTTCACTAACGGGGGGAGAATGTGACACTCCTCCAAATTAGGTATATAATTATACTTAATTACATGCATTTCTTACGCTAATTCCCTACGATTGTGTTAACATAAACTTTTGATGTGATGTGAGTCTAGCGAGCCCAAAACAATAATACATGAAGTATTACATAAATTGTAATTTATAAAATTACGTGATTTTAGCTGAAAAGTTACCGAATACGCGTCCGAATAAATGCGACAAAATAAATAACGAAAGTTGGTGACAAAATATATAATTAATAATTCGATTATTAATTACGAGCATTTATATATCTATAACATATAGATAAAGTGGTTCAAATATACGTTTAACATAAAACGTATTATAACACGAACAGAAACAATTCTAAAACGCGCATACGACGTCAAATCATAAAAATACAAATTTTCTCGTTCGTTTGGAAGAAGTTAGAACATTACTTCAGAATATGAAATCCTAAATTTACTGAAAATTGGCGCTCAATTGAATACGCGCAGTAAAATGTACAAAAATGTACAACTACCAAAAATAATGAAAACCTCATTATTCTGAAAATATATTACGAACCAGGAGAGCATCTACAAAATAAAAATATAAAATGATAAATTTTATATTGCTATAATTATACCCGTACTCGAAATTTCAGTACGCAAACCGGCTACCAACCTCAAATAATTGAGGTGAGCCGAGCCATACTCGTTTAAATTATATACTCCCTCCTTCCCTTCGTCTGATCAACAACACCCACACACATCACCACCATTTTCTTTCTATTTTCTTTCTTTCTTCCTTTTCTTTGATCTGGAGGAACTCAAACAAGATCAGAAGCAAGAAACAGAGGCATCCATCATCACCATCATCATCATCATCCGATCATCATCTTCATCATTTTCATTTTTGTAAGAAAACTTTCAATCTTTGTTTCTTTACTTAAATTTCGTATATATATGGTGATAACATAACATAATCAAAGCATGTAACACACAAACTTGAAGATTGATGATTTGTTCTTGAAAATGGTTTTAAAACCCAAAACTTCAAATGCAAAATCGATACATGAAAACATGTTATAATGATGTAATAAGTTGTTAAAATGCTATATATTGATAGTATAAACGTTTGGGTTTGATGTACAAATGATTTGAAACCCAAAACATTCGAGTTCATATACACTCTGCACGAACAGAACCTGCAAAACCTTTGAATCCGGCGGATTCAAGCGAATCCGGCGGATTCCCAACCGAAGCTCAGATGAATCCGGCGTATTCACGGGAATACGGCGGATTCCCATTATTAAACCAGTCGAATACGGCGTATATAACACCCCTCATTTCATTTCAAACAATTTTTATAATAATGGCGACTCGGAAGCGTATATTTAAAACATACTATCAATGTACTCAAAATGTCAATAAACTTTTTCAAACTTATTACATGACATTTCAACAAACTCGGTGTTATATAATTCAAAACATCTCTTTAGTTATCCAAATAACATCAGAGTAACAGCCTGTCAAACATTCCATCCAGTCCAACAACCTCCTGCCCAATATGTCCCATCTATTTCAACCTGCAGGAAGAACTGTGGTGGGGTTAGCATAAAACTAAGTGAATGAAACTATAAGCAACAGTACAACCTAGCATAATAATATGTTTACATTAAATAACAATAAACAGAAAATCAATCATTCACTCGACATCCAATCAATGTCAAGCTACACCAATCAAACATTATCAATCGTCATGAGGACCGGTGGCTCCTGAGATACCCTAATACCGGTTTGGTACTCAGGGAACCCTTATCAATCATCTGTATTGGCCTATACAGAATTACCGGTAACCAGTTGTTAATCACACACGACCTAGATCTCCAAACCAACATTTCAAGTTTCAAGATCTCCTGTCGTCTACAATAACAACCAAGTCCAACTGTCAAATCAAGTTGACCTCAGAATCTTACATACTAGCTCAAACAGCCAAGTAAGCAAACCACCTAACTAACATGGCAAGTTATCTCAACATATGCATCCTATCAAAGTAATACTATAAATTACTTGTTGTAAATCAAATCATTACAACTAAATCACATTGAGGTTACAGATCCACTCACCGACTACCTCAGGCCTCCACTCAGTAGTCTAATATCACTGAGCCTTCTCCACATCTGAGAATCAACAAATCAAATATAAGTTAGTAATCCATATCAATATACTAAACTTATATTAACCATTTACATTAATGTAACAACCGCCAAATTAGGGCTAATATTAGCGCCTAACTCTTTGTTAATACATGTAATTAGTACTGAGTTAGGCTAATTTATGTATCGGATTATATGTTGGTTAATATATATACAACTTTACGATTTGATTAAATCGTACGCGACTTAAATAGAACGAAATTCTATTCGGTTAACACGGACGTTGGTGAACAAATGTTTATAAACTAAGATAACGCAATTATGACCGGAACGCTACTTTATAATAATTGGTAATTATCTCGTATTACTCGATATACACTTACACGATTTAAAAACAAAAGAAATTAAATGTAATTTAAACTATTAAAGATTTAAGGAAATAATTTAAATAAATTATTTAACAAGATTTGTGATTTATAAATATAATTAAACGCGTAAAATAAATATTTAAAGTTTCAATGACGGAGCAAACGAACACCGCGCGGAGCGGGAACACGGGGCGAAAGTGGGGATTTAACCTCCCACTTCCACCCACCTTCTTTCATTTCACTTTCTTTCTTTCTCTCTCTTTCCTTTCCTTTTCTCTCTAATCACTAAACACCACCACCAAAAATCTATCTAAATCAACAAATAAACCTATCAAACGACATCCGATCTTCAAGATTTTTAGAGATTCACGACCACCGCATCCCGATCTACATTCCTATCTTTTCGGATTTTCAATCCGACACTTTGTAAGTTTCCGACAAATCCCGACAACTCTCCGTTTCTACTCATTTTTTTTACGTTTTTATAGTTTATAATGGCTTAATATGTTCATATAAGGGTTGGGTAAAAGATTTGGACCCAACGGAAACCGGAAAACTCGTTTTCGACAAAAATTCCGGCCATCAGACCGCTACGTCGCATTTGACCACCGGCCTCTGCGACGTCGCGGCCTACGTCGCATAAAAACCCCAACGTCGCATTAGCGACGCTGCATCCTACGTCGCATTGATTTGCGAAGGTCGCATCATGCGACGTACATGCCCACGTCGCACCTGACGTCGCACCTGACGTCGCACGCTACGTCGCATCTGACGTCGCACGCTACGTCGCACCCTACGTCGCACATGACAGAACCTTGAAAACTCGGATTTTACTAAGTGTCGATCTTACACAATTTCCAATACTTATACTATACGACTTAACAAACATCATAGAATATGCTTTTCTATTACAATCACTCTAAATTGCGTTATTAACAATAAAACTTTAATTATAACAAACCACCAACGGGCCGTATATCCTTTGACACGAACGTGAACGAACCAACATTTAACACAACGGGGTATGAACAACTAGCCTAGATGGTCTTGCGAGACATCTACTTACTTAACCTTATGTGTTTAGGCACTAGAAGGTTACGGGTTCGGAGAACCTACGGTTGATACTACTTACTCGTTTATTGACATAAACGTACTTGCAAAGACTCAGGTGAGTCTTACAGCCCCACTTTTACTGTTTTATACTTTGGGGTGAGATACTTAGCAACTGTTTTACGTATGAACACAATGTACTGAACTGAAAACATTACTGATTACAAACAAACGCATGAGTTACTTTTATCCACTGAAAGCCTCCTAATCGTAAGTTGTTAGTTATGGACTTAAGCGCGATTACTAGTAGATGGATCCATCTGGGACTGACAATCCCTGTCTGGGGTGGTAGCGCCACCACGTACTGATTTACACGTAGAAACAGACATATTAGTATTTGTTACATATGAGTGTGCGGATAGCACTCACGGGGGTACGTGATTTATTTCACACTACACGGTTAAGCTTCAACTTATGAGCTCATGGCACTGTACTGATATACTGATTAACTTACTTTGCTTGATAGCAATACGGGTACATACTTGTGGTTCATAACATTTACTTATTACTAAACCTGTGAGATTCACCAACCTTTTTGGTTGACACTTTCTAGCTTTGTATCTCAGGTACACTTACGGAGTAGGTTCACTCCGGGATTGCTAGCTAGAGTCGCATGATTTACAAACTGCATTTAACGAAGATTCTTTGGCATTATCTTTTGTAACTATGATTATGTAATAGAATCTTCCGCTATACGCGCGGACTCTAGGAAACTACATTTTTGTGTACGAAAACCTACGGTTTTCAAACGATCCAAATTATGAAATGTAACTATTTTACAAACGTCTCATTTAGAGGTCGTTTGCTATATATCTTGTGCTTTGTATATTGATTAGTAACACCCAAAGTATGCTTCCGCAAACCGTTAAATTTGGGGGTGTTACAGATTGGTATCAGAGCCTAAGGTTATAGTGAACTAGGTTGCATTTAGTGGGCCTAGACTATGACCGTTAGGCAGTATTCTCTTATTAGACATGACTAGTTCAGGAATTACAGCATACAACTTTAATTTAACATAGCCTGATCAACTATGTACAATTAAGGAAATATGATGTAAGATCTGAAATGATTATGTTGAACAGGGATACGTTAGTTGACTCTGACTACGAGAGAACCGGACCATTACTTGATACGTGCTAGACACTAGGCTAGATATGATATATGTATATATATTAGCCTCAAACTTACTAACGCTTTGTCTCAGAAATGGCAAACACCCCATCCAACTCATCTCGTTCTCAAACCGGGTCGCAAAACCCAAGGGTAGCAAGGAGGAACAACAGGTTGCCTCGAGCTGGCCCATACCCCACTCACTTCACCTTGCCGGCCTTAGCCGCTAGGGTGAGCCAACACAAGCAACGACTTCGCACCATGGATGTCGTGTTGCAAGAAACCAACGAAAACTGGAGACTTACATCTCTCGAACGCATAGAACAAGTCTCCGACGATCTGGAAACCACTAACAACAACATGGACGTCCTTCGCAACCAAATAATAGAAATAAGGGTGGAAAATGCCCTTCTGCAACAAAGGATGGATGAATATGTGCAGCGCTCACTTGAGGCAGAAGAGTATGCGCGTGGACTAACCCAACGACTAGCGCTAGCAGAAGACAACGCCCGACAAGCTAGCAGGCTTGCAAACACTGTGGATCGCCTTGTCACGATGATGGAACAGATTAACCTACGTTAAGACTAGTGTAGTCTTTGTCTTGTAATCTATCTTGTAATCTAGTAACTATCTAAGCACTACTCTACGTTTCAGTCGGATGTAACAATTCCCGACATCTTTTGTAATACATTTGTAGGATGTAACCTTTGAACTTGTATCATCTATCAAATATTTCGTGTTGTTCAACTCATATTAATTGCCATAATTCTTTTCCATATTGATGTGATGTATTACCATCTTTATACATGTACATCTGAAATACATACACCTTTCTTGCAAAATCTCATGTATCTTCATTTCTTTTATTGAAGAGTCATGCCGCCAAAGACAAGACCTTACACGGATGCTCAGATCACCTCCCTCATAACCCAGGCTGTTACTGAAGCCTTAGCTCGGAATACTCCACCAGGTTCCACAAGAAACAGCGATGCCGCTGAAACCTCTGCTGCTAAACCTTGTTCATACAAGGATTTTCAAAACTGCAAACCCTTGAGCTTCAAGGGTATCGAAGGAGCCATCGGACTTATTAGATGGTTTGAAAAGATGGAATCCGTTTTCCGCATCAGCAAATGTGCGGAGGACGACAAAGTCAAGTTCTCCACCTGCACCCTCGAAGATGGTGCCCTCTCGTGGTGGAATTCCTATACCCAGTCTGTGGGTATTGATACAGCTTATCTACTCCCTTGGGAGGATCTGAAGAAAATGCTCACTGATGAGTATTGCCCGGCCGAACAACTTTACAAACTGGACGAAGAGTTCTGGAACTTGAAAGTACAAGGAACTGATATCGTTGGATACACCACCAGATTCCAACAACTCACCGTCCTTCGCCCGACTATGGCGGGTACTGAACCCGAAAAGATCAAGAAATACATCCGCGGCCTCCCGGAACCTGTCCGGGGGAATGTCGCCTCGTCAAAACAAACCACTCTTCATGGTGCCATTCGGTTGGCCCATGAACTTCTAGCCATGAACGAGGACCCAGAACCACCCACTCCAACCTCCAACAGCAACAAAAGAAAATGGTCCGACAACCACAACAACCACCAAAACAAGAAACCTGAAACCATTAAAGCCTACACCTCCGGTACTGATGACAAGGGGGCGTATAAGGGAACCAAACCCTATTGCTCCAAGTGCCAACGACACCACCATGGTTCTTGTCCCTGTAGCAAGTGTAAGAGATTTGGACACTTGGCTAGGGATTGTAGATCAAACACCACTGACACCAACACCTCTGCACCAAAGACTTGTTATGGGTGCAACGGAACGGGGCATTTCAAGAAAGACTGCCCGAAGCTAAACAACAACAACAACAGGAACAACAACAATGCTCGAGGAAGAGCTTTTGTACTGAAATCTGGGGAAGCCCGTCAAGACCCGAATGTGGTCACGGGTACGTTTCTTCTCAACAACTTGACTGCATCTATATTATTCGATACTGGTGCTGATAAGAGCTTTATTTCCGACGAATTTTATCCACTACTTGACACTACACCTATTGCCTTAGATTCTAAGTACACAATAGAATTGGCAAACGGAAAACTTATTGAGGCCGACAGTGTAATACCTAATTGCACTCTGAACTTAGCTAACGAGCTCTTTCCCATTGACTTGATACCTGTCGAAATCGGCAGTTTTGACATCATCGTCGGTATGGATTGGTTGTCCAAGCACCGAGCCGAAATCGTTTGTTTCGAGAAAATTGTACGCATTCCTCTCGTCACCGGTGGAACTTTGAGCATACAAGGGGAGACCGGTGGGACGAAAATAAACATCATTTCTTGCATGAAAACCCGAAAATACTTGAGAAAAGGGTATCAGGCAATCCTCGCACACGTTATGGAGAAAAAGTCGGACGAAAAGCGACTGGAGGATGTGCCTATCGTTCGAGACTTCCCAGAGGTCTTTCCTGACGACTTGCCTGGCCTACCGCCAACTAGACAAGTCGAATTTTCTATTGACCTTGTGCCCGGTGCAGCACCCGTGGCACGAGCCCCTTACCGACTAGCCCCATCCGAACTTCAGGAGTTGTCTACTCAATTACAGGAACTCCTGGACAAGGGATTCATTCGACCAAGTTCCTCACCTTGGGGAGCTCCGGTCCTGTTTGTGAAAAAGAAAGACGGTTCTTTCCGCATGTGCATCGACTACCGTGAACTCAACAAATTAACTGTCAAGAACCGTTACCCACTTCCTCGCATTGATGACCTGTTTGACCAACTTCAGGGGTCGAGTTTTTATTCAAAGATCGATCTACGGTCAGGTTATCATCAACTCCGAGTTCGGGACGAAGACATCCCAAAAACTGCTTTCCGAACTCGTTACGGGCATCATGAATTCCAAGTAATGCCATTCGGCTTAACCAACGCACCGGCAGTATTCATGGATCTTATGAATCGGGTGTGCAAACCTTACCTTGACAAGTTTGTTATCGTCTTCATCGATGACATCCTGATTTACTCGCGCACTGAACAAGAACACGCGCAACACCTGAAAACCATCCTAGAGCTGCTCAAACACGAAGAGTTGTACGCCAAATTCTCTAAGTGTGAGTTCTGGATGAAAACCGTTCAATTCCTTGGACACGTCATTGACAATCAAGGGATTCATGTTGATCCTTCAAAAATCGAGGCTATCAAGGGTTGGCAAGCACCTACTACACCGACTGAGGTACGCCAATTCTTAGGACTCGCCGGATACTACAGGCGATTCATTGAGAACTTTTCGAAAATAGCCCTACCTCTCACTGCACTGACTCAAAAGGAAAAGAAGTTCGATTGGACTGACAAACAGGAGTCAGCTTTTCAGCTACTAAAACAGAAACTCTGCAGTGCACCTATCTTATCTTTACCCGAAGGCAACGATGACTTCGTGGTATACTGTGATGCTTCACACCAAGGTCTTGGTTGCGTGTTGATGCAACGAGACAAGGTCATCGCTTACGCCTCTCGACAACTCAAGGTCCACGAAAAGAATTACACAACTCATGACCTAGAGTTGGGGGCTGTTGTTTTCGCTCTGAAAATCTGGAGACACTACTTATACGGTACCAAGTGTACAATCTTTACTGACCATAAAAGTCTCCAACATATCTTCGATCAAAAGGATCTCAACATGAGGCAACGTCGATGGGTCGAGTTGCTTACTGATTACGACTGCGAGATTCGCTATCATCCAGGTAAGGCGAATGTTGTCGCCGATGCCTTAAGCCGAAAAGAACGAGTGAAACCACTTCGAGTTCGAGCTCTCGGTATGACCATTCACAACGACCTCATCAATCAAACTCTCACTGCTCAACTCGAAGCATTCAAACCAGAAAACTTGATAAACGAGGCCTTGCGGGGCATGGACAAACAACTTGAAACCAAATCTAACGGGGCCAAATACTTCTCAAATCGAATCTGGTTACCAAGTTTTGGGAACCTTCGAGACTTGGTGATGAATGAAGCTCACAAGTCTAAATACTCTATACACCCAGGTGCCGACAAAATGTATCACGGCATCAAGGAAATGTACTGGTGGCCCAACATGAAAGCTGACATTGCAACCTATGTTGGCAAGTGTCTTACTTGTTCTAAAGTTAAAGCTGAACACCAGAAACCTTCCGGTTTGCTACAACAACCTGAAATACCACAATGGAAATGGGAGCAGATCACCATGGATTTCATTACTAAACTCCCTAAAACTTCTAGCGGTTGCGATACCATTTGGGTGATCGTCGACCGACTCACTAAATCTGCTCATTTCCTAGCCATCAAGGAAACTGATAAGATGGAACGTTTGACACGGATCTACCTGAAAGAGATCGTGTCAAGACACGGCGTGCCCATCTCAATCATCTCCGACCGAGACGCTCGGTTTACTTCTCGCTTCTGGCAATCACTGCAGAAATCTCTTGGTACTCGTCTGGATATGAGTACGGCTTACCATCCTCAAACCGATGGCCAGAGCGAACGAACCATACAAACACTGGAAGACATGCTACGGGCCTGCGTAGTTGACTTCGGTAAAAACTGGGAAAATCACTTGCCGTTGTGCGAGTTTTCGTACAACAACAGTTATCACACCAGCATAAAGGCTGCACCCTTCGAGGCACTGTACGGTCGTAAGTGCCGGTCACCCATCTGTTGGACTGAGGTGGGGGATACACAACTCACCGGTCCAGAAATCATACATGAAACAACTGAAAAGATCGTCGGCATACAACATCGACTAAAAGCCGCGCGTGATCGTCAGAAAAGCTATGCTGACGTGAGACGCAAACACCTTGAGTTCCAAGTAGGGGACAAGGTACTTCTCAAGGTGGCACCGTGGAAAGGTGTCATTCGATTCGGAAAACGAGGCAAACTAAATCCTAGATACATCGGACCATTCGAAATTCTTGAAAAGACTGGTCCAGTGGCATATCGCCTGCAACTCCCTGCTGAGCTTAGCAGCGTTCACAACGCATTCCACATTTCTAATCTGAAGAAATGTTTGTCTGATGAGACACTGATTATACCGCTCGACGAAATTCAACTCGATGATAAACTTCATTTTGTCGAGGAACCTATGGAAATAATGGACCGCGAGGTCAAACAACTAAAACAGAGTCGTATTCCCATCGTAAAAATCAGGTGGAATTCTAGACGTGGTCCTGAATTCACTTGGGAACGGGAAGACCAAATGCGACTGAAATACCCACATCTCTTCCCTGACAACGCACCGACCGTGCAATCAAGCTAATTTCGGGACGAAATTCTTTTAACAAGGGGAGAATGTAACAACCGCCAAATTAGGGCTAATATTAGCGCCTAACTCTTTGTTAATACATGTAATTAGTACTGAGTTAGGCTAATTTATGTATCGGATTATATGTTGGTTAATATATATACAACTTTACGATTTGATTAAATCGTACGCGACTTAAATAGAACGAAATTCTATTCGGTTAACACGGACGTTGGTGAACAAATGTTTATAAACTAAGATAACGCAATTATGACCGGAACGCTACTTTATAATAATTGGTAATTATCTCGTATTACTCGATATACACTTACACGATTTAAAAACAAAAGAAATTAAATGTAATTTAAACTATTAAAGATTTAAGGAAATAATTTAAATAAATTATTTAACAAGATTTGTGATTTATAAATATAATTAAACGCGTAAAATAAATATTTAAAGTTTCAATGACGGAGCAAACGAACACCGCGCGGAGCGGGAACACGGGGCGAAAGTGGGGATTTAACCTCCCACTTCCACCCACCTTCTTTCATTTCACTTTCTTTCTTTCTCTCTCTTTCCTTTCCTTTTCTCTCTAATCACTAAACACCACCACCAAAAATCTATCTAAATCAACAAATAAACCTATCAAACGACATCCGATCTTCAAGATTTTTAGAGATTCACGACCACCGCATCCCGATCTACATTCCTATCTTTTCGGATTTTCAATCCGACACTTTGTAAGTTTCCGACAAATCCCGACAACTCTCCGTTTCTACTCATTTTTTTTACGTTTTTATAGTTTATAATGGCTTAATATGTTCATATAAGGGTTGGGTAAAAGATTTGGACCCAACGGAAACCGGAAAACTCGTTTTCGACAAAAATTCCGGCCATCAGACCGCTACGTCGCATTTGACCACCGGCCTCTGCGACGTCGCGGCCTACGTCGCATAAAAACCCCAACGTCGCATTAGCGACGCTGCATCCTACGTCGCATTGATTTGCGAAGGTCGCATCATGCGACGTACATGCCCACGTCGCACCTGACGTCGCACCTGACGTCGCACGCTACGTCGCATCTGACGTCGCACGCTACGTCGCACCCTACGTCGCACCCTACGTCGCACATGACAGAACCTTGAAAACTCGGATTTTACTAAGTGTCGATCTTACACAATTTCCAATACTTATACTATACGACTTAACAAACATCATAGAATATGCTTTTCTATTACAATCACTCTAAATTGCGTTATTAACAATAAAACTTTAATTATAACAAACCACCAACGGGCCGTATATCCTTTGACACGAACGTGAACGAACCAACATTTAACACAACGGGGTATGAACAACTAGCCTAGATGGTCTTGCGAGACATCTACTTACTTAACCTTATGTGTTTAGGCACTAGAAGGTTACGGGTTCGGAGAACCTACGGTTGATACTACTTACTCGTTTATTGACATAAACGTACTTGCAAAGACTCAGGTGAGTCTTACAGCCCCACTTTTACTGTTTTATACTTTGGGGTGAGATACTTAGCAACTGTTTTACGTATGAACACAATGTACTGAACTGAAAACATTACTGATTACAAACAAACGCATGAGTTACTTTTATCCACTGAAAGCCTCCTAATCGTAAGTTGTTAGTTATGGACTTAAGCGCGATTACTAGTAGATGGATCCATCTGGGACTGACAATCCCTGTCTGGGGTGGTAGCGCCACCACGTACTGATTTACACGTAGAAACAGACATATTAGTATTTGTTACATATGAGTGTGCGGATAGCACTCACGGGGGTACGTGATTTATTTCACACTACACGGTTAAGCTTCAACTTATGAGCTCATGGCACTGTACTGATATACTGATTAACTTACTTTGCTTGATAGCAATACGGGTACATACTTGTGGTTCATAACATTTACTTATTACTAAACCTGTGAGATTCACCAACCTTTTTGGTTGACACTTTCTAGCTTTGTATCTCAGGTACACTTACGGAGTAGGTTCACTCCGGGATTGCTAGCTAGAGTCGCATGATTTACAAACTGCATTTAACGAAGATTCTTTGGCATTATCTTTTGTAACTATGATTATGTAATAGAATCTTCCGCTATACGCGCGGACTCTAGGAAACTACATTTTTGTGTACGAAAACCTACGGTTTTCAAACGATCCAAATTATGAAATGTAACTATTTTACAAACGTCTCATTTAGAGGTCGTTTGCTATATATCTTGTGCTTTGTATATTGATTAGTAACACCCAAAGTATGCTTCCGCAAACCGTTAAATTTGGGGGTGTTACAATTAAGAACTTAACATAATCTACATCAAGATTACTAGTTCCTAATTATACACTAATGATTTACAACATAATCATTATCATATATTAATATATATTAATTAGCAATCACATTACTTATTAACAAACAAACAAGAAATGTTGCTACAGCCCTTCAAGCCGCCGGCTTCCTAACCTCACCCGCCGGCTTCACTTCAACAACCGCCGGGTAATTTACCAAATGGGGTAACAGAACTAAAACCCGTTTTAAAGCCTTTACCAACCGCCGGGTCGGGTTTACGCCCGCCGGTTCCTACAAAGCATCACAAACCGCCGGCTTGCCTAAAGAAGCCGCCGGCTTCTTATCAATCACCACTAGCCGCCGGCTTGACCTACGAAGCCGCCGGCTTCTACACAACAAGACCAAGCCGCCGGCTTCATCACGAAGCCGCCGGCTTCCACTGTCGTCCCAGCCCTGTACGAACTGCATAAACCCTAACTCGCGGATTTTATATCAAAATCACCCAAAACACGATTTCAAACAGTTATAAATCACTAGAAACATCATATAATCCGCATATAACACTTATAACATGTTTCTAACATCCAACTCTCTCAAATCATCAATTTACCCAAATTTAAATCAAAATCAAATTCTTAAATACTCAAGAATACTTACTGATTGAAGAATCTAACGATGGTAATCTAATGATTAGGAAGTTTCACGAGAACTACAACTTCCTGATTTGATTTCTGGATTGATTTGGAGGTTTTCAGAGAGTTTCTGTGAGTTTTGGAATAAAAATGAATAACTTTCCTAAATAGGAAAGGATATATATAAGTCGGCCTCACGAACCGCCTTCAATATACGGGTATAATTTAATACCCCATCTCAATCTATTGTCTGGAACCCGAAAACCATTTGCGAGTCCAAACATTTTATTGCACCGTCAACTATATTAATTTACAACAATTAATATTTCACTTATCACATTGGAATATTCGGATCCTATTCCAATTATTTCAACTATTTCAAACAATATTATTTCCAAACACATTTAAATACATATTTAAATCAAGAAATAATACTATACAAATAACTAGGTCCATTTCGAGGATGTTACAACTCTCCCCCCCTTAAAGAGATTTCGTCCCCGAAATCTTACCTTAATCAATCTAACTAATGTGATATAATCACATATATCTTAACATACATTTGTCCTCAATAGCAACTTACAACTATACTTAGACTGTTTGAATTCTTTCCACATGCACATATCCAAATGTACATGCTTCTATCTTTTCCTATGCACACTTACAGGGCATCCAACCAACATCTCATAGGAACCAATCATCTATCTAATTCCTTTATCACCAATCAGATAAAAGTTTAAAGCACTCAATCGCTTTAACCAACAACAATAAGTGAAACCTAACATCACTTACTAGGTCTACACAACCAGAAATTAGCAACATGCTAAAATCTTTAACCTACTCTCACTGTTCATCACTGGTAACAATAAAACAGCAGTAACAATATCACAACAACGGTATTTATTAAACCACAGTATACCTAGCGACACTGAAATATAATTCAGTTCACGATCAACAATCAATCTAATATACAGATCACAATCTTAAATCTCTACCATCAAAGATCTGAAATTCAAATCTAAGTCAACTTTTCATCCAAAAGTTTTATACCTATACTCTTTTGAACAACCTATCATATTCACATATCATTATCACTATCATTGAAATCCTTTACTTAGAAGTAATCCAGATTCATATCACCTTAATAAGCACAGCAGAGGTCACACTCAGTAGGTAAAACTACAATCAACAAGTACTTTGCTCAATCAACAATAGTACCACAATCAAATATTACCTACATTCAACCAACCTCTACTTTGACTTATTTCTGCTTGTAACTCCTTTCATTACAATCTATCAATTGTCAACAACAACAATTTACACAACCAATAATCACAACACTAATGATTATACACTACAGTATACCCATCAATACTTACTATGTATCTCCAAAGTCTAACTAACCATCAAGTTAAAACTTATTTATTACTTAAACTGGTAAGACATCAATAATATTCTCTTAGCAACCAGTTATTTCAATTCAACTTTACAATCTTAAACTACTAATCACAAGCAATTAGAATTTATACAACTTTAACCACCCAATCATTCAACACTAGATCCCGTCAATCTAGCAACTAAGTCAGTCTTAATCCACATATTATGATACTACAGGTCAAGCATCACAATATCACATTATCAAAATGTGCTACTTTACAACACATTTCCAACAAAATCTACATCAAGTTAATCACAATTAACTAACCTCCACATATCTTATGGCATATTTTAATTCATTCTATTAAAACTTATCATGCCATTTATTATCATGTATACCACACATACATACCTACACTATTTTAGATATTCTCTAAAATGGACACATACACAATAATTCCATTTCATTCTATATACTAGGCCATTCAGACTGTTAAAGTCTTTATCAAGCCTTCTCAATACTACTATTCATCACATATCCATACCACAGGACATGGAACAATCAATAACTCTATGTTTCACTTATATACTTATCAACTAGTATATAACTTAAACGTTTCATTCTAAACTTTCAAGAGAAGTTTGGTGAATACAATCATCACCTATCAATCTCAAGGTTTCTCTTACTTTCTAACACTTACAATTATACACATCAGGTTTTCAGCCCCAAATGTCAAGCAATCATTATTCTTAAACTATCAAAATAATGATCATTACACTTAATTTCATACCTGATTTCTTAAAATATGACCAACTATTCAATTCATATTTCCTCAATTATTAACCAAGGTTAAGCTAAACCTTTAGCACAATTCACTTTCAGATATCCTTTCATATCATTTCTTATTTGGATCTAATCCCATTTTATCACTTCATCACTTACTTCATTTGTATAAAATCAACAAATAACTAAAGAATCCATTCAATTCTTTCAATATCTAAGTAACTCACCATGAGGTACCCAATCAACTTATGTCACTATTAATAATAACTTTCAATTATTTCTTATCTTACATTCTTACCTAATCAAAACTATCATCACAAGCCTCATACACTGGTAAGACTGTCTTATCACAATTCAAATTAATGTGATTTAACTTACACCTCTCAACCTATTATAGTTGTCATACATATCATGACTTCACATCTGTATAATTTTCTAACACATATTCAGTTCAAATATCAAATATTACTTAACTGAATATTCAATTGTAGTTAACACTATTTCAATTACTTAATACTAGCTTTAAGTAATAAATCAAGTTTCATAAACTTAGACAATTCATCTATCTCCTTTGGATCTTACACGACCCCTTTCAACATAATGTGACTAATCTAGGAATCCAATCATATTCCTCACAATCATAACATTACAATCTATGTTAGACTATTTCAACACACACAGTTGACTACATGTCAACTTTGATTTCAATCAACCAATCAATAAAATTCTCTAATTGCTTTCTTCAAGTTTGACCCAAACTCAAACCAATCACAAGCAATTAATTTTATACACAACTCTCTATTCATGGTTTGACCTTCAAAGTTAACATGCTATCAATATTAACTCACAACAAACCATTTCATCTTATATGTTCACTTTCAAACATATACTTCAAATTATTACATTCAATAATTTTATCAATCCTTCACAAGAACAAAATCAACCTACCTAAATCTTGACTCCATACAAGCCATTTCATATTGTATGTTTACTTTCAAACATAGACTTCACATTATTACATTCAATAATACTTGTAATTTCTCAAGCAAGACAATATCAACCTATCTCAACTTTGGTTTCATACAAGCCAGATACAACATAGTGATTCATATAAACACTATGTGAATCCACCTACAGGTAATCTATCATTATCAATCACAATTACCTATTTAACAGAATCCAAATTGTCATTTATGTTTATCAACAAAACAATTATCAATGACAAACATTATTTACACTCTCACATTTACATTCTAAATGTTACAGTTCTATCAACCAATTGTTTTCTTATCAAAACAACTATTAAACAACTTAGCATACTATCATGCTCCATTTCCAAAATCACATTACATTTCTTTTATACCAAGTAGCCTCAACAAGTTCATGTGGCACAACATAATATAACAACGGTGATCAGGCGTTGCAAGATTATGTTCTTCACAATCCATTCTCAGGCCACTCTACATTATAATTATCAATGTGATCTACTCTTATCTCATAAATATTAAATACTTTATGATTTCAAATCAATCAACATCTATTTAATAGTTTCTAATAGCTGATACATACTCAAAATCAGCTTACTACTTACATATTCAATCTTACATATGCAAGCTATCTCACATACACACAATGTTCTAATTTTCAACAACTGAATTACTCAGTATATCACTTATCGGAAACCTCAAACACATGATAACTCATCATCATAGTTTCAATACTTAACACTAATCAATGTCCTTATTTACTCCAAAATTCAGGACACATCTTAATTAATTATCATTACTTTGACATATGCTTTCATATCAAGCATCACTGTCACAACAAGCCTACTCAATCATGTTACTATAAAACATTTCATTTATTAGTTCTCAATTGACCAGAAAGATCTATCGCTTCCCAAATCAATTTCACATGTTCATACTCTACGTGTCTCATAAACCTATCCATCCTGGTTTAGATCCAGTGTTTAACTATAGTCAACACATATCATATAGTCACATAAACACATATTTCTTCAAATAGCAGTCATTATCAAATCAAATGACACAACAGTCCTTAACAAGGATTTAGATCACACCTTGTGATCAATCCATTAACATAATACTATCAATTATCTCGTCTCACCAATCAAGATACTCCTTAGGTTCTAACATCAATCTTGCTAAAACCTTAATCAACTCGTTTTCTACTCATTTAATCACATTTCTGCATTTTTCAATTCAATCAGAAATACTAGCAACAATGAGCAACTCATTTAATACCTCTATCTGATATCAACATATAACAATCATAGTTGACTCAAACTGGGGAATCATATCAGTCTGACTCAATTAACTTCTCAACAAAGCTTACTCAACATAACAGAGTAAACAATTCAAGTTAATATAATATAACATAGGCTTATCGAAGATTACCTGACAATCTTAAGCCCACAAGCGTTGAGGAAACATGAAATATTCCAATCAGATACTCATGTTCCTCCGTCTCTGAAATCAAACACAACTTCACAACTTGTTAAAGGTTAGTACATACTCAACTAAACACTTTCTCATGCATCAACTAATCAACTAAACCCACACCCACTGGAATGTTTGACTCAACTCATCAAAGTTTAGGATTGAACATTCTATCAAGTCCAATTAACCCAAACTATTGCTCTGATACCAACTTATAACACCCCTCATTTCATTTCAAACAATTTTTATAATAATGGCGACTCGGAAGCGTATATTTAAAACATACTATCAATGTACTCAAAATGTCAATAAACTTTTTCAAACTTATTACATGACATTTCAACAAACTCGGTGTTATATAATTCAAAACATCTCTTTAGTTATCCAAATAACATCAGAGTAACAGCCTGTCAAACATTCCATCCAGTCCAACAACCTCCTGCCCAATATGTCCCATCTATTTCAACCTGCAGGAAGAACTGTGGTGGGGTTAGCATAAAGCTAAGTGAATGAAACTATAAGCAACAGTACAACCTAGCATAATAATATGTTTACATTAAATAACAATAAACAGAAAATCAATCATTCACTCGACATCCAATCAATGTCAAGCTACACCAATCAAACATTATCAATCGTCATGAGGACCGGTGGCTCCTGAGATACCCTAATACCGGTTTGGTACTCAGGGAACCCTTATCAATCATCTGTATTGGCCTATACAGAATTACCGGTAACCAGTTGTTAATCACACACGACCTAGATCTCCAAACCAACATTTCAAGTTTCAAGATCTCCTGTCGTCTACAATAACAACCAAGTCCAACTGTCAAATCAAGTTGACCTCAGAATCTTACATACTAGCTCAAACAGCCAAGTAAGCAAACCACCTAACTAACATGGCAAGTTATCTCAACATATGCATCATATCAAAGTAATACTATAAATTACTTGTTGTAAATCAAATCATTACAACTAAATCACATTGAGGTTACAGATCCACTCACCGACTACCTCAGGCCTCCACTCAGTAGTCTAATATCACTGAGCCTTCTCCACATCTGAGAATCAACAAATCAAATATAAGTTAGTAATCCATATCAATATACTAAACTTATATTAACCATTTACATTAAGAACTTAACATAATCTACATCAAGATTACTAGTTCCTAATTATACACTAATGATTTACAACATAATCATTATCATATATTAATATATATTAATTAGCAATCACATTACTTATTAACAAACAAACAAGAAATGTTGCTACAGCCCTTCAAGCCGCCGGCTTCCTAACCTCACCCGCCGGCTTCACTTCAACAACCGCCGGGTAATTTACCAAATGGGGTAACAGAACTAAAACCCGTTTTAAAGCCTTTACCAACCGCCGGGTCGGGTTTACGCCCGCCGGTTCCTACAAAGCATCACAAACCGCCGGCTTGCCTAAAGAAGCCGCCGGCTTCTTATCAATCACCACTAGCCGCCGGCTTGACCTACGAAGCCGCCGGCTTCTACACAACAAGACCAAGCCGCCGGCTTCATCACGAAGCCGCCGGCTTCCACTGTCGTCCCAGCCCTGTACGAACTGCATAAACCCTAACTCGCGGATTTTATATCAAAATCACCCAAAACACGATTTCAAACAGTTATAAATCACTAGAAACATCATATAATCCGCATATAACACTTATAACATGTTTCTAACATCCAACTCTCTCAAATCATCAATTTACCCAAATTTAAATCAAAATCAAATTCTTAAATACTCAAGAATACTTACTGATTGAAGAATCTAACGATGGTAATCTAATGATTAGGAAGTTTCACGAGAACTACAACTTCCTGATTTGATTTCTGGATTGATTTGGAGGTTTTCAGAGAGTTTCTGTGAGTTTTGGAATAAAAATGAATAACTTTCCTAAATAGGAAAGGATATATATAAGTCGGCCTCACGAACCGCCTTCAATATACGGGTATAATTTAATACCCCATCTCAATCTATTGTCTGGAACCCGAAAACCATTTGCGAGTCTAAACATTTTATTGCACCGTCAACTATATTAATTTACAACAATTAATATTTCACTTATCACATTGGAATATTCGGATCCTATTCCAATTATTTCAACTATTTCAAACAATATTATTTCCAAACACATTTAAATACATATTTAAATCAAGAAATAATACTATACAAATAACTAGGTCCATTTCGAGGATGTTACAGCGTATTCCTTCGAATACGGCGTATTCCCACCTCTGACCGCACACAAACCTTCGGCTAAAACGATGAACGAGTAAAAGACACGGGTGAATACGGCGGATTCAAATGAATCCGGCGTATTCCAAAGCTTCACACGAACTATCTGATGAACACACACGAATCCGGCGTATTCGATTCAATCCGGCGGATTCCCCCGAACTTGATTGAATACGGCGGATTCACTCGAATCCGGCGTATTCCGATTTTTGACTTAAATCCGGCGGATTCTTTTAAATCCGGCGGATTCCCGTGTCTGGTCAACAACTTGACTTTTAACTTAAAACACAAAACAATTCCGTTAACGACTACAATTGTACAAGACATATACGAGACATGATAAATTGTTGAATGACACTATAAAACGAGACAAACTATGATTACGGACATTGGACTTATTTAATGCGTACGAACAATAATATATATATGCGAGAATATATATATGCAACTATATAAGTATATATGTATATATGCTTACACATTTTGGACGATTCGACAAACAAACATAACTTGGGAAAATATTATTTATTTTCAAACAACAATCATCAACGACATACACAAACTTAAGAAATTGATAATTTCTTCAAACAAACGAACTATTAACGTAAGTAAAATATAGTACTTATAGTTAATACATTATTGTGTATAGGTTGATTACGGTTGGGCTACGCTATCATATCTCGCTAGCATTCACATCCGAGCACCTACAGTGAGTTCACAAACCCCTTTTAAATGTTTTAATGTTTTAAAACCTCGGGGTGGAAAACATAGAAATCGTATGTATATTTACATGCGACAACTGATTTAAATACTAGATGTATTTACTTAAACTATTGATGAAATGTGATTTCATACTGTAATTGATTAAATACTGTATGTATTTGCTGAAATTGTTTATGAAGAGGTACTTCATACTTGAACTGTTTGTGAAAGGGTATTTCACACGACAATTTGAACTGTGTTTTATGAAGGGGTACTTCATACTTGAACTATTTGTGAAAGGGTATTTCACACAACTATTTGAACTATGTTTTATGAAATGTTTTTCATAACTATTTTGGGAATTTAGGCAACGAATCTTGGTACGGATCTAGGCTGGACGATGTAGTGCATAAAAGACCTTATGGCTACAGACTATAACCATTAGCTAGGTGACTCTAGCCACTGAGTATACGGATAGTACTATCGCCGTGACGACCCTCCTACGGATTTGGGAGCGTATACTTAATTGTCCAGCATGGCAAACAACAACAGATTAGGGTTGTGGTTTGGTTATAGGGTTAGATCGGGTTACCTTACTTGACAGGTTTAGCTCACCTTTCAAGGGATCACCGTCTAAATATTCCCACAAAACTATGGTTTAGGAAGTGATTTCCTATGTACACTGATTTGGAAATGTTAATCTTTATCTAGGTTAACCTGTGTTTCCTACTAATGACTGAATTAGGAAATGTTATCTCTTGATTGAAATAACCTGTGTTTCCTATTACAACTACAACTGATTTGGGAAATGTTATTTGTTAATAACTTGTGTTTCCTACTTGATAAACAACACTTATTGGAAATGTTATTCTTAAATGTTTAACTTGTGTTTCCTACATAACGAACAAACTTGTGAATTCACTCAACAATTTTGTTGACGTTTTACTCTATGTTTTTCAGGGAATTAGCAGCGTAAGTAAGATCTGCATGCATTATCAGGACGGACTACCCTGGACTTGTTAGGATGCCACTACTTTTGGGACACTTGGATTTCCTCTGTATAACTGCAATTATTGCAGTCATACCTATGAAATCTACTTTTGATATTATGTATTTTATGAAATACTGATTTCAACTACTACTACTACTGTTATCACTTCTCAAGTGGTAATCATTTGTAAAACTTTAACTAATGGCATCTTAATCTATTTCGTTCTGCGATAATCATATGCTCTGAGTATGTATGTAACTGTTGGTTGTTATTACTGCTCACACCCCCGCCACGTCACTAAGCTTCCGCAAACCACTCTACGTAATTGTAATTACCGTTTGGCGGGGTGTGACAAAATTGAACCATAGCATCAAAATATCTACCAATGGTTTTAACTGGGTCAATTACACAGTCAATATTTAATTTTGCTCCGGCAAAACTAAGTGCTTTTAAAGGTTTATCTAGAGGTATATATTTATCTTGAAAAGAGAAGTGATATTCTGGGTTTCTAGCGTTATTAATAACTCTAGTGGTTGTTCTCTTAGATGTCCCTTCTAGGTATTCATCGGTCCATTCTGGTTGGTTGATGATTGTACTTGCTCCCGAACTTTGAGTATTATTCATTCTCACATTTATTTCCTTATCGGAATTTATATCTATATTTGAAAAGTCAAATACTAGGTTCTCCATTTAGAATTGTTAAATCGATGTCATCCCAGTTTATATTATCTAAGTCAATATTTTGAAAATCTGAAAAATTTGGATTTAAAATATTGGGTAGATGATTATTTCTATCTTCTATAATGTCTAGAGATTTATTAAGAAGGATAGATTCTTTTTCTTTTGGTTCTTTGAAACCTTTAGATTCTGATGTTCTTAGAAGGTAATGTAACTCGTCTTCTAGGGTCCTAAGAAGTCTAGATCTTAACTTTGTCTTAGGCCAAAAAGTAGTTATATTATTTCTAAAGGAATTTACGGCAAGATAAAGATGGAAAGCATCTTTTCTATCGTATTCTTTTGTTTTGTATACCTGAGATTCTTTAACTACTCTCGGGTTTCTCGTTTTTGTCATTTTCCTTTTGTTTTTCTAACAAAGATGGAAGTGTGTGATTCCATAATCTATACTCTAAGGTGTTAGGAAAAAGGTTTTCTGGTTTCTTTAAATCTTTTAATTTTACAAAAGATTTTGATGGTTTTTCATTTATTATCATTTTTCCTTTATCTGATTTTACACTTTTAACTGTATTTTTTAGATCTCTTACATCTAACTTAAGAAGTTGAACTTCTTTGCCTATTTCATGTATCTCAAGAATTGTATTATTTACTAACATTTTGACTTCGTCAACACTATCTAATAAGGTTTTAATCCCTTTGATTAATTCTTCAAAACTCATTAAATTAGGCTTTCTAATCTTGATATATATTATGAAGTGACTCATCATCCCATTCAAAATCATTATCATCGTCATAGTGATTTGAATATGGGTCATAACTGTCTTTAAGTTCTTCATAATATTCTTTTCCCTAATTATATTAACTATCTGGAAAATCATGTGATTAAAAATAATCATTTTTAAAAATTCTTTTAAAGAATTTGTCATTTTATCAAATTTTTAACGTTTTGATATGAAATATATTTCATGGCTCCATGGCTCTGATACCATTTCTAGGGGTGTCCCCATATGTTTTTGTGAAAAGCACAAATTTAAGCGGAATATATACGGGTTTTATATACTCGTATTCTTGATTTTAGGTCATTAATTTCATACCTAAAGTTTTCTCTTAAATTCAGATTATACTGAATGATATCAATTCTATGATTTATAATATGTTGACTAGCAAATGTAGAATACATTAAATCTAGTTGTTTGCAATGATTTTCTATTGCTTGTTGTGTTACCTTATAATTTTCTAAGGTTGTTTCTAAATTTCTTTTAGTTTCGTCTAATAGAAACTTAGTATAGCTATTAGCTTTTCTTAATGGTCCTTTATCCATTCTAAAAATTAGTTTCTAAAAAACTTTTATTTTTGCCAAAAAACTAATAGTGACGGCTTTAGTGACGAATTATTCTCGTTGCTATTACTAGTTAGGACTCCTAATTAGGAGTCCTAACTAGTAATAGCAACGAGAATAATTCGTCACTAAAGCCGTCACTATTAGTTTTTTGGCAAAAATAAAAGTTTTTTAGAAACTAATTTTTAGAATGGATAAAGGACCATTAAGAAAAGCTAATAGCTATACTAAGTTTCTATTAGACGAAACTAAAAGAAATTTAGAAACAACCTTAGAAAATTATAAGGTAACACAACAAGCAATAGAAAATCATTGCAAACAACTAGATTTAATGTATTCTACATTTGCTAGTCAACATATTATAAATCATAGAATTGATATCATTCAGTATAATCTGAATTTAAGAGAAAACTTTAGGTATGAAATTAATGACCTAAAATCAAGAATACGAGTATATAAAACCCGTATATATTCCGCTTAAATTTGTGCTTTTCACAAAAACATATGGGGATACCCCTAGAAATGGTATCAGAGCCATGGAGCAATGAAATATATTTCATATCAAAACGTTAAAAATTTGATAAAATGACAAATTCTTTAAAAGAATTTTTAAAAATGATTATTTTTAATCACATGATTTTCCAAATAGTTAATATAATTAGGGAAAAGAATATTATGAAGAACTTAAAGACAGTTATGACCCATATTCAAATCACTATGACGATGATAATGATTTTGAATGGGATGATGAGTCACTTCATAATATATATCAAGATTAGAAAGCCTAATTTAATGAGTTTTGAAGAATTAATCAAAGGGATTAAAACCTTATTAGATAGTGTTGACGAAGTCAAAATGTTAGTAAATAATACAATTCTTGAGATACATGAAATAGGCAAAGAAGTTCAACTTCTTAAGTTAGATGTAAGAGATCTAAAAAATACAGTTAAAAGTGTAAAATCAGATAAAGGAAAAATGATAATAAATGAAAAACCATCAAAATCTTTTGTAAAATTAAAAGATTTAAAGAAACCAGAAAACCTTTTTCCTAACACCTTAGAGTATAGATTATGGAATCACACACTTCCATCTTTGTTAGAAAAACAAAAGGAAAATGACAAAAACGAGAAACCCGAGAGTAGTTAAAGAATCTCAGGTATACAAAACAAAAGAATACGATAGAAAAGATGCTTTCCATCTTTATCTTGCCGTAAATTCCTTTAGAAATAATATAACTACTTTTTGGCCTAAGACAAAGTTAAGATCTAGACTTCTTAGGACCCTAGAAGACGAGTTACATTACCTTCTAAGAACATCAGAATCTAAAGGTTTCAAAGAACCAAAAGAAAAAGAATCTATCCTTCTTAATAAATCTCTAGACATTATAGAAGATAGAAATAATCATCTACCCAATATTTTAAATCCAAATTTTTCAGATTTTCAAAATATTGACTTAGATAATATAAACTGGGATGACATCGATTTAACAATTCTAAATGGAGAACCTAGTATTTGACTTTTCAAATATAGATATAAATTCCGATAAGGAAATAAATGTGAGAATGAATAATACTCAAAGTTCGGGAGCAAGTACAATCATCAACCAACCAGAATGGACCGATGAATACCTAGAAGGGACATCTAAGAGAACAACCACTAGAGTTATTAATAACGCTAGAAACCCAGAATATCACTTCTCTTTTCAAGATAAATATATACCTCTAGATAAACCTTTAGAAGCACTTAGTTTTGCCGGAGCAAAATTAAATATTGACTGTGTAATTGACCCAGTTAAAACCATTGGTAGATATTTTGATGCTATGGTTCAATTTTTCATATATCATGAAAGAGATAATTGGACAAGTCAGTACAAAACAGATTTACTAATATCCTCTCTAGATGGAAAAACAAGTAATTGGTTTGAAAATTTAGAATCAGGTAACATTGAAATTTTAACTCAAGTTACAAAAAATGCTTTTGAAGAAACAATAGAAAAAGGTGTAGATACTTTTCTAGACTTTATCACAGAAGAATTTCTTGGTCAAAATTGGAGTACAGCTTTAAATGAACAAGAAAAAATAATTGAACGAGAACAGTTAACAAAGTTAAATTCAATTAAGCTTTGTGATATTTGTTTTCTCTCTCAGTATACGTGTCAGTTTGAAGATATCTATTATAAGATATTTAAACCTAACATGCCGACTGAAATTAAGGATTTGTATTTTTACAAACTTCCAACCCCTTGGAATACTTTGATAACAGAGTTTTACCAAAAAATTACAAATAGAGAAATTCTAACAGACTCTTTAGGAGCTAGAATTACTTTTATAAAACAAAAACTCGCACAAGCTTGTTATAACCAAAAGTTGAACAAATCTGGAGCAAAGGGTTTTAGAGCTAGAAAACGACTTTGTTGCGAAACAATTGACTACCCAATAGAATGGGGATGTGAAAAATATAAAAGAAGAAAAAATAAAAAGAAAATGAAGAAACAAAAGAAATATTTAAAAAGAAAGAGATTTTCTAGAAAACCAGGATTTCAGAAAAAACGATTTTTTAAACCAAGACAGGCTAATAAGAATATTAGGAAACCCTGTAAATGTTGGAATTGTCAGGAAGAAGGACATATGGCAAATGAATGTCCTAAAAAGAAATCAAGAAAAATTGCTATAAACAATTTTTTGATAAATGAATTCGAAGAAATTAGTGATCCAGAAACGGATGAAGAAGTCTTTGAATTATATGAGTCAGAATTAGATTCAAACAGTTCTTCTGATAACGAAAGCAGTTCCGAATATTCGGAATGAGTCAAATAATTGAAAATCAAAACACTGAATATAATCAGTATGCTTTTCAAAATGAAGATGAAAATTCTTATGCAGGAACATTGACCTTTAACCAAGATCAATATAAACAAATCAAAGGAGCAAAATTTGATTTAAAACCAGGAGATAGTATTCTTCAGAAATGTTCTCAACTTCTTTCAAGAAAAAAGTATGTTTTACACCATTACATGGAATTAGAAGCAGCCATAAGTATAGAACATACCCGTGGTGAAGCCAAGCTAAATGTTTTTGACAAAAACGTAATTAATAATCTTTTAAGTAAGGTTAATAAAAAAGATAGAGAAAAATATAAATATGTTTACCTCTCAAGAGTACAAATCATGTTTAAATCTTTATTTAAAAAGGGTGTTAATTGTCCTCTTACGATCCATTTGACAGATCAAAGAATGACAAATGTTCAAGATGCTCACTTAGGAAGCATAACAGGAAATTTAGCATATAAAAAGATACTTTTTACTTGCTATCCAAATTACTGCATTGCCTTAAAAGATAGAAATCTAGAAAGATCAATAATGGTAAATTATGTTCTAACTAGAAAAGACATAACTGATGCAGGATCATTCCCTTTCACGGTAGAATATGCTTGTTTGTATAGTATTTGTAATTCTAATACAAACGACCCTTTTGATGATAAACCAATCATTGAAATTCATGAGAAATGCGATGGCATTGCTCAGGCTATTCAACCAACACTAGGTATTTTAACAGAACCCGAAAGTAGTTCTTTAACTTTACCTAGAATGTCAAATTCCTATATACCAGTAGGAAATCAAATTTCATATGATGAAAACTCTAATACTTTAGCACTACAAAAACCCTCTTTTCGTAAAAATATTATTCCTACCTATAGTTACAAATCTTTAGCAGATCAATGTTTTATAACTATTGAGATAACTAATGATTTAGAAACTTTTAAAGGAAAAGCTCTAGTTGACACAGGTGCTTCAATTAATTTGTTTCCAAAAAACAAAATAGGATCTTTACCTAAATATAAAGTCCCACCTGTAGAATATGAAGGAATAATTAAACAAGTTCGTGATTCATGTGATGAAATGGTGTCTGTAAACATTAAGTTTGTAACAAATAATGAACAAACATTAACCCATAAGGTAGAATGTTTGGTAACTTCAAATTTAGATAACCGTGACTACCTAGTAATATTAGGAGGAGCGTTTCTAAAAAGCTTTAGACAATATAAAATTACCGATCAAAAGGTATACGTCCAAAAAGATAATACTTGGTATATGATACCTAGAATATAATATGCCCCAACATACTAAAATCAGTACAACAATCTATATACAAGTGACTTTACTTGTAGAGGATATAACCACTTGTGCTATTATAGACACAGGGTCACAAGCAACACTAGTTAAAGAAGATTTAATTAGTAATTGGAAACAATTGGATCAACCAGTTATAGCCACAGGATTTAATGACTCAAAAACAGTTATTAAAAATATTGCTTACAATGTAGAAATAATCTTAGGATCAAAAATCTTTAAGATTCCTTATGTGTACCCTCAACCATCTATGCATATAGATATTCTGATTGGAAATGATTTTTTACAAACATTTAAATATTATAAACAAACCATTTATAATATTACTGTAAAAACTATTTGCAATCACATAGTTACTGTTGCTAGACTATTCAACCCCTTCAAAGTTACGCTCGAGAAGCATGGTGATAGGGTAATCAAAAAGCAAATTTCGATAAAACCAATTTCGATTTCTAAACTTAGAAAAGAATTCTCCATCAAAAAATTATCTTTGGAAAAAATAAAAGAAAGTTTTAAAGAAACTTACGGAGAAAATCCATTAGAAAAATGGAAAAACGACAAACATTTTGCAGAATTACAAGTAAGATTAGAACTCGATGCAAATGGGATGGAAAAACCTATAAGGGTAAAACCAATTGTCTATTCGGAAGAAGACAAAAAAGAATTTGACAAACAGTTGAAGGAATTACTCGAGTTAAAATTAATTCAACCTTCAAAATCTCAGCATAGTAGTCCTGCCTTTATGGTTAGAAATCATGCCGAAATCACCAGAGGCAAAGCCAGAATGGTAATAAATTATAAAAAGTTAAATCAAAGAACTATATTTGATGGATATTTTCTACCAAATAAAGAAATTTTGATAAATACAGTCCGTGGTAAAAACTTTTACTCAAAATTTGACTGTAAATCAGGATTTTGGCAGATAAAGTTGAGTCCTAAGTCAGTGGAATACACAGCTTTTAGTACTCCACAAGGTCATTATGAATGGCTAGTCATGCCATTTGGTCTTAAAAATGCACCACAAATTTTCCAACGAAGAATGGATAATATTTTTAAAATAAAAGATGTCGTGGTATACATTGACGATATTTTAATTGCGTCTAATACTTTAGAAGAACATGTTAAAACCTTAAATGATTTTAAACAACTTGTTCTAAAACATGGAATAATTCTTTCCGAAAAGAAAGCAACTATTGCAAAAGAATCAATAGAATTTTTGGGATTAATTTTAAATTCTAATGGTATAAAACTTCAGCCACACATTGGCAAAAAGATTTCTGAGTATCCCGATATTTTAGAAGGAAAAACTCAAATTCAAAGTTTTTTAGGACAACTAAATTACGCCGAAGCATTTATCAAAGATTTGGCAATCAAAAAACTTCCACTTTAAAAACTTTTGAGAAAAAATAATCAAAGTGGATGGAATGATTCTCATACCAAAGTTGTAAAAACTTTAAAAGAAGAATGTTGTAACCTACCAGATATGACATTACCATCTGAAAAAGATAATTTGATTTTACAAACATATGCTAGTGAACAAGCATGGGGTGCTGTATTAAAAACCGACCTTGGTCAAATATGCCGTTATACTTCTGGACTTTTTAAACCAGCAGAAGTTAATTATAGTATTAATGAAAAGGAGCTTTTAGCTATTTTAAAAGGAATCAAAAAATTCACTTTATTTCTGTTACCCAAAAAATTTGTGGTTCAAACAGATAATACACAGGTTAAACCATTTATATTCAATGATTTAAAAGGTTTACCGCAAAATAAACGTCTAATTAGATGGCAAACGTTTTTTCAATATTATGACTTTTCAATTGAATATATTAAAGGTCGTGATAATTATCTTGCTGACTATCTTAGCAGGAATCATGTCAACAAGTGACATAATTTTGAAGCTGCAAAGTTTGATAAGTTTACGAGTATCAGCATCTCAGAAAAGAGATATTTTAACTAATCAAATTGATGAGCTTTATGGAACTATCAATATGATAAACACGCAGGTGGATACCATGATGGATTCCTACTTGGAATATACTCATACGATGGAGGAAATTGATAAAATCATCAATGATATCCCCAAAGTTCAATCTCTGTTAAGAGAAAATAAAAAATTGCGTGATCAAATTGGTTACGAATCAACGGAACCTTATAAGGAGGCGTTGGTATACAAAAGCAATTTGGTTGAAAAACCAAAATATGAAAGCTTGGGTTTCATTCCAAAGCAAAACCAGAATTCCATAACTGGTAATAAGGATATTGGTGGTCCTTCCTCATCGGAAAACACCATAAACAAGGAAAAGAGTATTCCTACTGAACCTAGTTCAGAAACTACTCAACCAACAGAAAAATCTGTCAAACTTTTTCAGGACAAAATGGTTAAAATTTCAAAAGAAACACCATTTTTAGAAGAATACAGGATGATACACCAATCAACCTATTCATTTATGGTACAAAATGCCATAGCAACATATGATTCCATTTATCCAAGGATTATATTTCAAGAAAATGCAGATCCAGTGGAAATTGGAAGATACACAAGATTTGGCTACACAGACATTATTCAGCCAAATAAAGGTTTCAAGAATTTTGAAAAAATTGATGATTTTCTTCCAGATACATTAGATGCCCAATTTGGAGAAAGTTATAAATCTATTGAAGTCTCAGTCATCTCAGTCTCACCAGAGCCTGATGCAAGAGAATATTTAATTCTGTTGTTCAAACCCAGGAAAAGGTATTTGGGGAAAAACCTCGTTCCCACAAAAACACGTGTTTAATCACAAATTCTATACATATAGAAGAGCTATCGGAAGAAAGGTGGCGGTCTGTACTTTGTTTCGAGAACATCAAAAGGGTTCTCGAGTATTTGCTACAAGTTCAAACTGGATCGCAATAGCAAGCGGCAAAAATCCTAATGAACGAAGTTTAACCATCGCTCAACAGGCTCAATGGTTAATGTCCGATCAATTCCCAATGAAAGAAGAGGGAGTAAAGCATTATTCCAAATTGATGGAAAAAGAAAAGATTCCTGAAGACATGTGCATGTGAAGGAAAAAGACAGACACTAATTGACGGATCCAAACGTCAAATACTCACGCCAAAATAAAGAAAATAATTGAGATAAGGGGGCCACACCTTATCATCAATAATTAGCGGGAAATTTTATTTCGTGTACAACTTTTATTTCGCGTGTAATTTACATCTTGTGTGTGCCTATAAAAGGCATGGAATGTAATAGAGTATGCATCTGGCACCCAGCCAAGAACATATCTCTTTGTAAAATTAAGGGTGATAATTATGAGTGAGTAGCTCTTTTAAGGGTAGGAGAAGGATTTCAATCCTTCAACTACTTGTGTTTGTAAAATAAAGTTTGTTATCAATAAAACATATTTCGAAGTTTCACTACAGAAAAAGCATCTTATATGTTGTATTATGAGATAATATTATGGTGATAATCCGAACACAGTGAAGTCCTTTAGTTGCTAGATGTCGTGAATGACGGGAGGTCTGTTGACTGTGCAAGGTGGACGAAGGTGACCAGAAGATTACAACCAGAGGTATAATCTTGTACTATAATCTATCTTAATGCTTAAGCGTGGTGGACCTACTTTGTATGTTTTAAAGGTAAAAAATTAAGATTTTATTAAACATAAGCTAGTAATAGGATAATCCATACTCCAAACCCGTTTTAATTCATATAAAAATTTCCATATTACCTACGAAAAATTAAATGCTAGAAAAATACAAAATTGATGTTACATATATTAAATGCTTGTCTGATGAATAATTGATATCACATCAAATTAAATAATTAATAAACACATGATGACAAATCAAATTAAATGCTTGAAAACGAGGCAATCATTAGACCTCATAATTTTTAGCAAAACAATTTGCTAAATTCTACTATTCGGGTTTTCGGGTATCCGAACGGATAGTTTTGCCCACCCCTAGTATTTATGGGCCCAGTTCCATAAGAAAAAACTAGGCCCTCTAAAACCAAAATTTAACTATGCGTTATTAGAAGGTTGTTAGGTAGTACATGAAATATGAAATTCCAAAGATACTTATTTTTTGTGATTGATTGCAAAGTTTTTCGATATGATTAGAAGTTTAATTTTAAGAATATAGGATGCTTGGCAATTAAGTTAAAGAATTTATTTATTTTTTTTGTCAAACGATTTAAAAATTTTTGTTGATAAAGAAAAAACGAAATTCGTGTGTCGTGTATACACAAAAAACTGGTGCAGAGTATAAAGATAAAGAATATATGACTATATGAGTGATGACATAAAAGAGGCTACGGAAATAAGGCCACTACAAGTCCACAAAAATCATGGACTGCGCCGCATTTTATATATAAATCTATATTGGACACTAGAAATGGGCTTAATAACAATCAAAACTTGGACTAGACTATAACAAATTTACATATGTACTTATATTGGACATAAGAAATGGGCCTCTTGCTTCAACTGGGCCATGTGCAATGAATCATGTTGCTCATGCCTAGTGCCGGGCCTATATATATGTATTTCATATAACAATGTGTTTAAGTTTTATGTATCTTAGTAATAAATGTTTTTGAAGCTATGTGATCTTTTATTATTGGAACAATTTGAAATTCCAATTGTCTTCGTAGTACGATTTCAATCACTTGATTTATGATCAAATATTGAAGAATTAATGTGCATGGTTTGTACTTGTAGTTTACACAAAATTGCAACGTCAGTTCATATACTTTACTTTTTGCATCGGTAGGCAGTCCAAAAATGTAAAAGTCATTGTACGTTCGGTCTCTACTTCAACTAAAATGACTAATATACCCTTAATTTTCTATTTTTTAATAATAGGACATTAAGGGTAACTTCGACATTTATTTGGAGGAACCGGGGGCTCAACTAATGTTTTTAAATTTTGATTGCAAAAAGTGAATATAGAACTGACGGTGCAATAGTTTGTAAAACACAAGTACGAATCATGGATATTTAAGACACCATTGACGCTTCAAACTTTTTTAAACAATATTTTATTGACATATACTTGGAGAGTTTGAGTATTATGTTACTTATGTAAGCGTAGATTCTGAGGTAATAAAAAAACACTCTTGGACAGATGATGATTGTCATAGTTTACCAACGATATAGATTTAACGATTATCACGCTGCGACGGGTGGAGTAAAAGTCTAGTCGGGCCATGCGGTTATACACTCCCTCAGCAAAGGGCAGGTTCATTTATAATAAGTTCTAAAGCCAAAGGCATGTATCAAATGTATAAGAGTAGTACGGAGTAGTATATTTGCAATCTTGAGAACACAATCAATCAATGAAACATATCATTAAATCTCTTACAAAAAATGTATTACTAAATCAGAAAACTGACTCAAAAATAGTTCAGTAAGGAATCTAGTCCCTGTTTGTGCTCGTATCCATTTTCTGGAAAAACAAATCATGAAACCAAAAAACTAACAATAGATGGCTCATCGTTCGTGCCTCGAGAAAGATTGACTAATCTTGTTTGTCAAGTGGTTTGAAAGGATTCAATAATCTCAAGACGTCAGGGTTTGACAAGCGTTCAATTGGGAAAACTGTTCGAAGAATTCTGTCGACTTCATCTTCATATCGATCGTAAATGTAGAACACAACAGATGTGAATGGAAGTACTGCAATGATACAACATAGAAAAATATATTAAGAAAGCTAAAATCGAGTTTCAAATCCTGAGGTTGTGTGTCAAAACGATGTATTTAAGGTCTACAATGAAACTTGAAAACCTGATAAAATTATGATTCAAAATTTGGACATACGGTTTTGATAAAGTATTAAGTGTTGAGTGCTGGTCAGATTTCTAAAACATCCTACAAATAGAAGCATTATGTGAACCCAAAAGCAATTCAATATTAACGATTCAGTATAACCTTAATGTAGTAATAACACTGAGACCATAAATACTAGTTATTATCAACATATTAATTTAAAATTAATAATCAGTAATTTATACTTGATTAATTAAACAAGTTAAAAGTCACCCAAATATGCATTCTAAATGTATAGAACCTCCTCTCAATCATTTTAACAATCAGATCTTAATTGTAAAAGATCTCCCGTTTCTAATTATCTTTAACAAAAGACAGAAAAAGTTTTTGCGGAATCAAGTCACTCTACAAATATATATATATTTAGGCAGAAGCTATGTTTGTTTCTGATAAAAATATATATTATCTTGCAAATTTCTAAGGAACTTCTAATTTACTAAGTTAGTCACGCATTTGAACCAAACAGAAGTATAAATTAATTGAGGTTTATTTTGCAAAAAAGTACTACTGTAATTAACAAGGTTTAACCATAATCGCAATGGTTACTAACAAGCAAAGATATAATCTTGCAATAAGACTTCGCCATAAACAAAAAGTTGCAAGAAGTCATAAGATAGGCAAACAGAAACAAAAGATAGGGAGGGTGAGATTATACGAACCTCTAACAAAAAAGTTTGGCAGGGACATTGACCCGATCCAGCTTACAATAAAGAGAGACAGAGCAATCTGTTTATGAACAACGCAACAAATTCAAGACGTTTTAAAGCTGACAGAAAGCAGAGAGAGAACAATGGAACAATCATTGCAATAACGCAATACCATGTAAAGAGTCAAATCAAAAATCAAAGAATGTGTTCAATGAGAGTACCTTTAAGAATAGCATCCAGTCATTCCCACTGGAAATAGATTTCAAACTATCTACTGCAGAATTCCATGAAGAAGCTACTGATAAAGCAGTTCTGCGGGTCATTTCTTCTGAGAACTGAAACTTCGATTCCGGAATTTTCTCAAAAGTATATCCCATTCTGCAACATCACAAGCTACAGTTAGCTTCTTAGAATTGCAATTATCGTGCACTTGCTAAAATCAATTTCTCAACATAGTGCATAGTCTGTGTAACTGTAGGATCGTAACCATGTGGTAGTCTGATTCTGTTTTGGGTAATTATATATCTTCAGGTTAAAACAAAAAGTCCCCCCTTTTTATTTAAGAAACTATCCAACAGGTTTTCAGCTGCCCTGTCAGAAAAAAAGGTCAACATGGTCAAAACTTTTGGATCAGATTACCTTACATTTAGATTTTGAGAGTTGACTACCGTAAATCAGAACTTTGAAACGAATGTTTTTAGTTGTCCAAAAAAATTGGCTACCTTGTTATCCAGTTAGCCACTTAGCCCACCCAAATATGACGCTAATAAAGTTAATAATGCAATGTGATACTTACAAATGATCAGGTAATTTCCCATGAATAAAGAGAAAGATTGACGCCCAGATGAGGACCTTGGAAATTGCAGTAATCATGGTACTTCCAGGTAATACAAAACTGAAATAAAATACAACTAAAGCGAGTATGGCCGTAAGAGTTAGCCTTCTATCTCTCCAAAGAAGCATGTCCGCCACTGCAAAATAATGAATCGTAAAGTTGAGTAAAAGAAACTTAAATATCAACATCACAGACTATGCAGCAGCATAATCTTATAACATCCTTCACAACTAATGTAGATAAAAGAAATTTAATGTGTTGAATAAAGCACTTGAGCAAACTAATAGTATAATATTTTAATCATCCATACCCAATCCGTTTCCAAGATATACAGCAGCTTTAGAAGGCCCTTCCTTTCTAGGCAAAAGCTCAGCTCTAAGATCTGAGTATGATTCAATAGTCCTTTTGAGACCCTCCTGCAGTGACCAAATTCCTTTTGTCAAAGCTTTGTACATCAAAATAGAATGGAAGTATGACTATTTAACATATTCACAGACAAGTGTATGTAAAAAGAAGATCAGTTCGATTAAAAGCTAAGTATCTATTCGTATCAATTAATGCCGTGTATAAAAGCTTCTATTCACAGCTACCAGTTAATCCCTGAGGTAATAATCACAGGATATGGCATTTTTAATTAACCCATTTTCTATGAATAGAATTATTTGGGGTTGAGCTTTATCTCAAAAGGGTCAAATCAACAGATTTAGCTTAAAGGAAAAAGGGTCAAATTTGTCGAACTGGTTGGAAGTCTCTCAAAGTCTATTGTTAAAGAATACAACATTACAACCACCTAAATCATGTTATTCTTCGAATTAAATTATTATTGTAGTAATGCTGTTTTTGTAGTCAAAACTAACGCAGTAACTATGTATAAAAATGAACTAATAGATACAAGCGTCTCAACCCAACCTATTTTGACCCTTACTAAAACTGACCCCTGTCTAGCCCAGACCCGTTTTGACTTGTTTACCCACCCATCTTGCCAACTCCAACTTTTAAAATACAGCTGCATGCCAATCAACCCATCACAGACATGCCTCCAAAACAAATAAGGTTTAGAAATCTCTAATACAGTAAGAGCACTATATGACTATATCCATCAGGTCATCAAGTAATCCAAGAAACATAAAGAGCATCAAAATCATTAATTCAATTATATTCTCGAAATACAAAGATATTCAGGCATATCAAATACACCTTTTAGTAATAGAACTTGAACGGACCTGAAGGGGCACAATAGGTAAATAGCCAAGACGATCATTTGCTTTTGCTGCATTAAATGTTCTGTTGCAAGTCAGAAGTCTGATCCTTGAAGGTGTCAATTGTGGTACCTTCATTCCATATGGAGCCAAGATTTTGTAAATACGCTCCACCATATGTGCAATAGGCATCATGACAGTTGCAGGAATCTTGATTCTTGGCCTGCAAACTACATAAAATCAGAAATAAAAATAATGTGCTACTTATACACTTTATTTCCTACGAGTAGTAAGTTTTTTGATGGATATTAATTGAGATAGTTACTTAAAGATCAAACAATGATATATCTACTGCAACATATAGAATCTATTAGATGAAACATGCTCAATTAGGGACAGACCATGACAACTAAAGCAAGAAAATGATACCTTTCATAGCCAAGACCAACAAGAATAAGTGACATGAACTCCCAAAACTTGATTGGCTCCATATTGGTTATAAAGTAAGCCTGGAAAAAGAAGAAGCCATACATATATAATAGATTCGAATTCTGCTGTATATGGTTGTCAATGTGATAACTAATACAAAACTTTTCACAAACTCAGGGCGTTAAACCTTACTTAAATGTACAATCCAAAAATACCTGCATATACAAGCCATGCATATAAAAATATAGTATTCAACACACCCCATCAAATAACTCACTCTGCAGAGATATGGTATCAACTGAAACATGCAATGCAGGAACGTGATCACGATGAAAGATCCCCCCCCCCCCCCCCCCCCCCCTATTAAAGTAAAAATTAATGCTTATAATTACTAACTAGGCTTCCAATTACGTGTAAAATTTGCATTTACTGCCCAACTAATAGAAACTTTTGTGTTTGCTGCAGATGTTTAATGGGGTTTCCTTTCTAAAAAGTAGTATCCTTCATAAATATTATTAGCAACAGACTACCATTTAAATTTGAATAAGTGAAGTTAGATTTATCAAATATTATGTAGATATTACACAATCCACTTGAAGAGGCAGATTTGATTACCTCGCCTGCAGCTCTTTTTGATGCAGACCCATCTGATGCTAGAGCTCTCTCAGCACACACATGAGCATGTGCAACATTTTCAACATAAGTGAAATCATACATGTTTGTGCCATCTCCAATAATGAACTGTAATCAAAACAAAGTGAGACATTACAATCTAGTTCAATACTTCTGTATGATAGGTTCTCGCTTCAGAATAGTTACAAAATTATGTTCACAGTTCAGTCCGAATGGACACAAAACCAAACCAGTTTTCTCTTATAATGATTCATTTTTCGGACTCAAAATAATGTCTTTTATTGATAACTTTTTCAAACTATAAAGACCTCCTTTAGTATTCGTTTACAGCCCGGTATGGGACCGAACATGCTCTAAGTCGGAACCAGACCAGTACTAAATTAAGACTGATAAAATCATGCATCCGGATAAAAAAATCTTATTATATGAATGTGTCTGTCATGCAGATGATGCTTAAATATATCAGCTAAAAAACTTGCCAGTTCAATTTCACATTAAAACAGTCAGAAGTAATCCGTATACCTTTGATTTCCCGGCCCTTGCTGCAGCAACTAAAGATGGAACAAGCAACTTATCACCAGGACCAAAAATGCTGCTAGGACGGATGCAGCATGTTAAAAGTCCATTGATGCCATTTGCCTTGATAACTAGAGCCTCTCCCTCAGCTTTAGTTTCAGAATATGAATCATTGTGCTGAAACATGAACATACATATTATTGCTTATCTAAAATACTCGATAGATCACTACTTAAGATTGAGTATTTGTAATACACATATTTCATGTAAATATATATGCAAATTTATAATAAACACAATACCTTAGACGGATATGGCAATGATTCTTCCCCATTATATATTCCATGTATCCCATCAAAAACAACACTAGGAGAACTAGTATAGATAAGCCTCTTTACATTGTGTTTAGTACAAGCTTCAATTACATTCTTGGTACCTGAAGTCCATATATTGAAAGCCAAATTGTATAAGCTGGAAAAGGAAAATGTATTGCCAAAGTTTTCAGAGTTAATAATCTCTCATCATCATTTGGACTCAGACATGAATTGAACTCTGCTCATTATCATTCTATTTACCTAGCACATTCACTGAATGATGCAGTTTGTAGTTATTAATGGATGAATCTGGTGCAGCCATATGAAAAACAACTTCAGCCCCTTCACAAGCTGCAAAACAGATATGAACAAAAACTGCCAAGTCAATTTGAGAAGCAATGACCATACATGATCTAGTTTTGCATTAAAACGGCCATCAGTACCCCTTTTTTGCTGCAGAACCCCATTCCCAGAAAATAAGTAACAAAAAGAAAAGGAACAAAAAATAAAAAACAAAATGACATTATGCCCCCTATTTGTCACACATAACCAAGAATCTCCACATATAACATGCCCTCTCACACCATTACAGTAAATAAACACCATATGTAAATACTTTTAGGCCTTTTATATCGCTTCATTAGTTGTCTACATAACAACGCAGTCTCTTCATGTGTTGTTTAATCAAAGAAACAGCCAACAGCTGATATCCTACCATAAGAAAAGACTGATTTTCAGAAACTTATGTTTCAACCCCTCCATTGCACCTGTAAGGATATAATTCAATACACCTATTTATATGCTCAGAGACTGGTCTGTCAAAACTCATACTACTTTGCAATATATAGTCTGTTTATTGTAATTAGGGACTGAGCTACCCATCCTATATTCATCTACCAGACTCTGTCTTACACATACCATATGGTTGCCACTCAAAAGGCTCGTATCTCTAGAAACCAGGACCTAAGGCTTTACAAGTTTTCCTTATCCTTGGTGGCATCTTCACATTTTGAATGCCAAGTAGTCAAGTACAAACCTTCTATTAAGAAAAGAGCAGGCAATTTACCCAACAATCCTTCACTAACTTTAGTAAGCAACAGGTCTTAATCAGTCTCCTTGATTCTCTAACCTCGACAATATTTCCCTAAAAGCGTTAGCATCTCTTTGTTTTTGCATGTGACGTAACTTAAGTCATTTTCTCCATCTCCTGACATTGACCAATTCATATACATCTTCCCCACTTCTTTTCATTTTTCTCTCTTATTCTTGTACATCTTTTCACATGACTTACCACTAGTATTCTTCTTTTTTGCTACTTTATACTTCTATTATCTAGGATCTCTCGTTCATACAACCACACAAGAGTTCGTCTCCTTGACAGCCTCTTGTACTCGCTTCACCACTAAATATTCATTAATAGTAAAGGTTAAACTTGACAGCATACATGTTTAAATACTTTAAGGAACGTAACTATGTAAGATGTATTAATATGAAAAGCTAGCCAGAGCATAAAATCGAACATTTATGATGAAGAACCGGCTATAATATGTTTACATTCTGAAACATTACAGTTTCATATACAATGCAAAGTCTGGATGATAAAAGTTTCAGCAACATATAGTTTCCTATCTTTAATTGCAAACAGAAAAATATGTAAATCAGAAAACAAACTAGTTACCTTTGTTTACTTGAGATTTGTCACGGAGATCCATAGATACATACTGAGCACGGCCTAATCGTAAAGCTTGACCAAGGTTTCCCTTCTCCTCATGTGATTCCAGCTTAATATCAGGTCCCAAATCAGCAATCCGAACAGAATATATTTCATACCGGATAAGCATTTCAACTAAATGACGTGCAGCAAAACCTCTTCCCCCAGTAACCACACACCACCTCTCTTGCGTAGAAGCCATTTCTTAATACTGATTCACCCCTATTATAACGTAACCATTAGAATTGATGCAGATCTAGCACAGGAAATGCCATTAAAACTGACTCATTACAAAATCACAAACCTGACTATTATTTAATAAATAGCTCTATTCTATAACTCTACTAGTCAAATCTCATGCTTCTCGTTTTACATTTTCAAAAGTAATACTTATCATTTATAATTTAGTTGCAAAGCAACACCGTCATTATTCTATCTACGGTTTCGTTGAAGGTATTTGCAGTGTTTAAATACTACAACTCTTAAATAAAGTTCAATTATCTAATTAATGTTCTTCAGCATGAAAAACACATAACTAACAGATCTAATTCACCTAATTCTAGAAGTAAATATCGCATAAACAGAACTCGTGTAAACACTCAGTAACTAGACTTATGATCGCATCATAAATAGCAGATAATGTAACGATCGTTATGAATCTAATAAGTTTTCAATTTGTCGTAATGAAGTCTAATTTCTAGAAAATGTATGTAATATATTCAGTAATGAATTCAATAAAAAACCTAACAGGTCTTCTATTTTGATTTTAGACAAAAAATACACTTTTGTGGTTGTATATGTACAGGTTTATCAACGGACTGAAGAAATAAAACGTCAAGGTTGAATTAGAATGAACATTATTATATAAATTAAAACCTGGTGTACCTGTAACTTGGAGATTCACCGGAATTAGGCAGCCGGAGAATCGCACGACGGTGTAAATGACAGACGTGAAGATATATAAGTTTTTTGTTTTTTATTTAAATCAAAATTTATTTTTATTTGTATATATGTAGACTTGTAGTCCCGATCTGAAAAACTATAGAATATGACGAAACCTACAACTGGCACGTGCTACATCTCTATTAAAAATGTAGACACCGTGTTTTATTTTGGGACCAGACTTTTAGTAGAACCGTATTTGGGCTGGGCTAAGATCGGTCCAAACCTTTTTTTTCTCTTATTTAAAAAAGAAAAAGAAAAAGAAAACTGCAGAACTTGTTAAAAAAACAAATAAGAACTGCGATACAATTTTAACATACACTTCATAATGTTTGGGATGTTTTCACTGTTTACTATTGGTAAATAATGATAAGGCAAAGAAGGGTTGTAGTTATCGCGTCGAAATATGTATAATTATATGTGCTCAAACGGTCAAACCATAACGAACTTAGTGACTAACAATAGGTTGTTAGTTCGGATGGTTGTTTCTGTATAAATAGATAAAATTTTCAATGAGTTATTTATGATCATGTCATGTATTCTGGAGTACATTAGGGGGATCTACAAGAGTGTAGGATTAGCTGTTCTCAAGAAATATGAAAATAGGTAGAAAAAGAAAAATTGTTAAGGATATTAGTTATATTTTTATATTTTTGACCAATCAAAACTATAGAAGCTAGAGAACATAATAATATTCTTTTTTAACCCCTCCATGTTAAATTTCTAGCTCCGCTCCTAAAAGTGAAATATATGACAACAACATGCAAGCTTTACTGATCAAATGAAACACTGTTACATATATGTTTAAAAATAATCAAATTAAATGAATAAATGTTTTACATGATGACATCTTTTATTACAAAGTAAATAATACTCCATGTGAGCAACTAGAAACAAATGCAAACACAAATACACAAAAGGAAAACACTCTGTAACCATATATGCATACATATAAGCAAAAGTAAAAACATGACCAGTGTTCCACAAGTCTAGAGCTACTAATTAGCTCCATTTTGTGTTAATTAGTTTTGCCACCACCACCACTGCTGATCATACTAGTAGCTAGTAAGTCGGTAATCGGCTCTGCAGTCCCACCACTAGTGTCAGCTGCCTGCTCAAGACCAAGTAGGTCTGCATTCGTTTTGCCACCACCACCATGGCTAATCTCTTCAGTACCAATTACAACTTCACCATCAGTAGCGGTACTAATCTCCACTGTCGTCGTCGCTGGGGCCTCTTCAGCCTTGCCACAACATTTAAATGCACCCTGCTCGTAGCAAAAACATTTTAGTCACATGTGGAATTTACAAAATTCTAGGAACTACGTAACAACACCGATCTATATTATACTCCGTAACAAATTAGTTATGTATGTTAAACAAAGTACACGAGTTATTAATGATTTGACTGAGATCGAAGAATTGGAGAGATCAATAGGAAGAGAGACTTACAGTAACAGATGTCCAAGCTTGTTTGAAATAGGTGACTATAACAGCCATTAGATTGTTTGACTAGTAACCGGACTTCAGTATAAGCTAGCATGCACAAACAGGTTATAATGATTGGAAGATTTGTTCTTGTTTTTAAACTACTAAACACATTGTTATTATATCAACGTTTGGTGGCGTTTTCCAACCACACGCATTTTTGTAATAAAATTAAATTACTTACGTACTTGTTATATATATATATATATATATATATATATATACTAGTGTTAAACTCGTGCGATGCACGGCTATGTAATTTTGTTGTCTTATAATATAATTTGAAATATTTAATTATGGATCAAGTTTTAGTAATGTTTCAATTTAGATTAGATTTTGGTGATTAAGATTGTAAAAGAAATATCTCTAAATGATCTATTGCAAATGTTACATATCTTGTTTATGAAACTTCAAATTTTTATTTCATTACTCCGTAAAAAAATAACTACGATACTCAAAGTCCCTACGGACGAGTGTTACTTCTATACATATTCGCGTCACCTCTATGCCATAGACTGAAGCCTTAGCGTATGTTTTGCAATAATTAATTTGATTATTGCGAGTTGGTTTCTTTATTTTAAGGTTTCATTATACTTTGCTTTGAGTTTAACCTTGTTTCATTCACCGCCCCTCTCACGGAGTCGTACGTGGACGTTGTCGCACATACAACTCTATTTTATCTTCTTAAATCATTGGTCTTCTTTATAAAAAGGTTGTTTAAGCAATTTAACATATTGTATTGAACATGTTTCTGGAGCAACAATGAAAGAATTATGAGTTTGCTGAATATGATTTGAATCAATTATTTTGTTGATTGATTTTTGGAATAGTTAATCTGTCAAATAGTATCTTATTGAATATTTTGAGAGCACTTAAATCTTTTTGCAGCAATTTAATAACTTTGTTTGAAGTAATATGATGTGCTTGCTTATGGAATTTATTGGTTGATAAAATATGAGTATATAGTTTTGTTATTTTTAGAGTAGTAAATGCTATAGATATCGAATACTGATATGAAGTGTTGGTTGTTATTGATATTTCAGTAAGTTAAATAATCTAGTTCATAAGTTCTTATTATATTTAAAGTTGTTTTTTCTGCTTACGATTACTAATTTATGCACATTTTTGTGCATAGTGTGAGTATTGTTAAAGAAATATTGATTAAAATAAGTATATAATGATTAAAAACATAGATATGATATGATGGTTAAAAATATAAAGGATGAAAAAAATGCTCTATTTTATTATGTAGAGATATATTTACAGAGATTTAATGCTTTGATAAATATACTTGATGAAAATAATGGTTTAGTCAGAAACTCAATTGATAAATATACTTGATGAAAATAATGGTTTAGTCAAAAACTCAATTCTAGAAGGAATGATGACGTGGTTGTTCCAACAAAAAAGAATGAATGATGACATGGAATATGGGTTAACAATTTATTGACACGTAGAATTAATCTTATGTAACATGTGTTAGAAGTTGGCAATTATATATTGGAATGTACATGATACACATTGATACACATGTAGACTGTAGACATACATATGTTGGTGGAATAGTAAAATGCGCATCCGTGCATTTTCTGTGTGAGCACTCTTTTTGTGTACACATCCACGGGTTTACCTGTCCATGATAGACGGGTATCCATGGTCGCGGGTTTTTTCTCGCCGATTGCCATCCCCGGCTAAAACTCTAACCAATTACCTTATGCTATTTGGGTGAAAACTGCTATCAGCCATTACCTTATACAATGACATTGACACATATTTTTAGTTCAATTGTGATAGGATGTCTCTTTAACCCAAAATTGCATATAAAACGTTTGCATCGGTATAATTGCATGATTGTGTAGTTGTGGTACAAATTTTATAAACTTGGTACAACTACCTTAATTATAAAATCAATTGCAAGATTCAATCTAGAAACTTATGAATCCATCACTGATTTAGGTTGTATATAAAGTTTCCATTAAATAATAATAATTAAATTTACATGCTAAAACCTTGTAGAAGCTAGCATATTTTATGTCAAGTGGCATGTATAGTTAATTTAAAGTATTTTTTTAGTAAATAAACTAATCATATACTTAGATAATGGTAACTAAAGTTGTGGGAGGGTTGTGGGTGTCACTGCACGTCATCACACCGTTGTTTTATCTCACAATTCTTGTAATGGTAATCACCACCACACAAAGTTGTAGAAGAATGAGAACCACTAATTATTTTTATTTAGGTTAAAAAGGAATAAAATAAAATGAAGATGAAAAAGAAAAAAGAAAAACACGGGGCCCACTTTTTCTATCCTCGTTCCATGCTCTCTCCACAATCTCCACCACCGCGTCCTCAGGGTGGGATGCAGCTAACAAATAGTCGTAGGGGTGAGCACAAAAAATCAAAACCAATCTAAAAATAAAAAATAACCGGAAAACCGATCCATATCAATAACCGACGATTTGGTTTTTTGATTTTAGGAAAACCGAAGTATCGGTTCGATTTTGGTTTTTTACAGAAAAACCGACTGAAAAAACCGAACCTAACCACATGTAGAAAAACATATGCTCTATACTTTACACTTTGAATTATATCTTTATAATTTGTATATTGTACAAGTAATATAGACTTTACATTCATATAACTTAAATCGCAATTAGTTGGATCATTTAAAAAGATATTCTAAACATATTGGTATAATACTATGATCTGTTTGAATTAATTTGTTATGCTATAAAAAAACTAGCAAAAGTTAATGGACTTCATTAGCCTAGGCCAAATAAACGTCAAAACATGAAAAACTTAAAAACCAAAAACTGATCCAAAACTGAATTCAAAACCGAAAAAAAAACGAACCATAAAAAATGAACTGTTTCGATTTTAAGTTTTCAAAAACCGAAGTTTATAGTTCAGTTTTCGATTTTATCCAAAAACCGACCCATGCTCACCCCTACAAATAGGATGGTCACAAGCCCCTAGACACCTTGGCCCAGCAAGTGTTAATTTATATGACCTAAATGTAAGGCCCCCAACCTAAAAACTAAATGACCTTCGCTACAATTAAAAGATATCATTTATTCACACTTTTTTTCCACACCTTTTAAAAATGTGTGAAATTATCGTATAAAATTGTTATATCAATAAGTGTGGAAATCACCACAATCTTCACATATATAAGTGTGAGAAAAAAAAGTTTACACTTAAAAGTGTTGGGAAATTACAACTTGTCAACACTTAAAAGTGTAGAAAAAAATTTGTAACACTACCCAATTTATCCACACTTACTTTTGCGTGAGAAAATCATATGTTACAAATTTTTTTCCACACTTTTAAGTGTTGAAAAGTTGTAATTTCTCCACACTTACAAGTGTGAGCTTTTCTTTCATTACATATCAAAGTATATAGAAAATCTAATCTTTTTCAAAAAGTTTTACACACTCTCTACAAAGTGTGGTAAAATGACATTTTGTTTTGTAGTGCTCCAATATGAATCCAAATGAAGAACTTAATAGGAAAATAAAATTAATTAATTAATAATAATAATATATCTGTGTTATCTATGATGTGAAGAATTAACATATCTTTTCTGACATTGATTCAAATATATACAGAACGAATCTACACTCCGTGGCTCCTTTTATTTTACATGTACATAGACATGATTTAATACTTTAGTAGTAAATCTACATATTTTATATTATCTTATAGTATAATATAATATAATATTTACAAACTTAACTTGTGGAAAGTATGTTAACTAAATAGTCTAATGATACACATTTCACTTTATAAAGCTTTAGTGGTTGATTAAGTGTATTGTTATAAATATATCATTATGTTGTTTCTTTATAGTGTTTTCTGAAATATTATTTATACATTTTATTTCATTTGCGTCAAGTCCTTAAACTTATAAAAACTGAATACATTATACTCCGTACTATAAATAAGTAATCAAAACGTGAAGTACTACTCCAAACTTGAATACTTTGAACTCGAAAAAACTCTAACTTAATTAATCTTGTTCATATTTTTCTTGTTCTCTAAAAGTGGCGTTTGATATATTTACAAGGTTTTTGTACATGACCTGTTTGGACCCGATCCGTTTTGACTGGTTATTCAACCATTTATTAATGCTACCTCTACTGCGAGCTACCAAGTACCCCTAAACAAATTTTCTGGATCCACCACTGACCCCACCGTAGCCATGGTGGCGTCGTGTTTGCATAACTTTCCTCACAACTCTTGAGTTGCAATTGGTCTTATAGTTTTGGTTTTGTATTTAATAAGATAAGATGAAAATTTAATCTAGTTGCCTTCTACAGTTACATCGAGGTTTTGTATTACTAAATTTCGATATACGTCATAACTTTATAAAATGAGTTAGTATATGTGGGTGACCCAACTATACCGATTTACTCACATTTTTTAAACGGATAGGTACACACATTGTGTTTTTGTTTGTGTTTATTTAACCTTGTGTTTAAATTACTTTTATTTTATTTTTCCAGAAACGTAAGGTTTGTACAAAAGGTGTATGATAGATAGATATTAATAGCTTTATCAATTAGTTTAGCTTAGTTTCATTAATCCTTCAAGTGTACTTCAATCACTCTGCTGTCTAATTATAATAATACATATTTTAATTTTGCCAAAAAAAAATATAGATATTAATAGCTTAGCTATATATAATAAAAAAGTAATAAAAAAATATAGAACTTGTAGCCTTGTAGGTAACTTGTGGGTTTGATGGAATGGATATATGATTGATGTTTATGTTTATTGTTTTCTTGTAAAGTTATGTTCAAATTTTATGCCCATACAATATCATTTTAAATAGGGTGATAATATTTTCATCACAAATTTTGATAAATTTATTAGAGTGATATATTAATGAATTTTACTGTACACATAAACAATGCATAATTATAATAAATTTATCAAAATTTCTGATGGAAATATCACTACCCTTTAAAAGGTAGTACGCAAAGTGTAATTATATATAAAAAAAACCTAGATTACTGGAACGGAGGAGAAGGTGAACAATGAAAGGCAAGAGCACAAGATTCCTCCATCGGTATCCTCTTTTAATTATCTATAATATCTTATTTTATTTTATCTTATCTTATCTTATCTCATTACTTAATAAGAAGAAGCATATTGCTTCTTTACTTGCCACATAAGCACTTCATGTGTTCTAATATTTGAACACATGATCTTTAACATTGTCATGTGTCCATTAAATTAAAACAAAATTGAAAAATTCTTGATTAATTAATACATGATCATATATTTTTTTATTACCATCTTTTTGTGTTGTGACACATCTCTACATATATTTTTTTAAACACCTTAAAACATGAACTTATATAATACTAATTCCTACAACCTTAACATATCTCATTTATTTTCATGTTTTGATATCATTATGTACTAACTTGAAGTCTTGAACATTAGATGAAACATATATTACTTTAGAATTTAGATTAGCTTTTAAGGCCTTCTAAAGACATATGCTTTCTAAAACTTGACTTGACATGTTAAGAACCCTTAAATTGTGAACATAAGCTAGACATATGTCTTTAGTTCTAAATATTTTGATACTATTAATTACTCATAAACATGTCAATGAAAATATATGATAATTTAATTAGATTAACCTTCATGTGTGATTAGAACCAATAATGTCATGTTTAAACGCAAAATATTATTTACTAATAGTAATTCTTAGGAGCTTACTACATCTTATACATCAACCTAATGATATTGAAATGAACTTGTATATGTGTTTTAAGAATGACACATATGAATAATGAATATATGCATAATAATTAATGATGAACTAACTGTGATATCTTTAATATGTTATATATGCTTACACAAATGGTAAATTTTTTGAGTCAACTTATTTTAGTATTTATTACTTGATTTTTATTGGGGAGAAAATATTGTATTTCCTTTTGCAAAATTCGTATAACTAAAATTATTGTTTATGGTCTCCTTTTCTTTATCTATAGAAATATTTCATATTGTAACCTATAGTAATTCCAATGTACAAGTTGTTATAAAAGGGTAAGAAGAATACATTTCGTGAAGAAAGTGATTAAGGCATACAATTTGTGTTGTCATGTATTTAATCTACTCTATTGCGGAGTATATAGTGTGATGTGAAGTGAGTATTTTCTTAAGTAATCTCTAATATTGATTTGTGCTCAAATTCAAGAAATTGATGTTTTACCTTCCCAATTTTCAATTTTCATTTCTATCACTACATCGATTCTTATTTGCGTTCATCTAGCAACATCTTTCACTGTTAATGTTTGTGCGTAGCACAACCATTTTAGGCTACCTAGTACTATATATATAAAGAAGACCACATGGCTTCATATGATGACACATCACCCTTCTTAAATTTATTTTTTTTTCCAAAACTATAAATACTTTTTTTATTTCTTACTTTTGTTATCAAATGTTTTAAGTTGTACATTTAAGTAATATTTATTTCTTTAATTATTCTTAACAAACCTTGTATGATCCTTTTCATAAATCGTCATGCTAATTTTTTTCACAATTTTACATATTTGTTTTCACTTTCTCAATCTACACTTCTCTTGAAAACACTTTCATTTTATCAGTCTATTACTCCGTATATCTTAGTTATTATATAAAGAAAGCTACATTCTTTCTTTTAATGACACATCATCACACTTTTTTTTTCAGTTATATAAATGAAATTATATTAGCAAATAATAATAATAATAATAATAATAATAATAATAATAATAATAATAATAATAATAAATAATTTATCTCTTATCATTTTTATTACCTTCATATAATCTATACTTTAAACACAATTACATCTTTACATTTGTTATTAAACACTTTTATTTTCCCATTCTCTATTTTTATATATATTTTTTTGTTCAAATTGTGTTTAACCTCTTTTAAAATTTGTCATATGCATGTCTTCTCTATTATAACGTACACATCTTATTTTACATTTCTTATCAATCACTTTCAATTTTTGAAGCAAAGTTCGTTTAACGTCCTTCGAATTTGTGACACCCGTCAAATTAGGACTAGTGATTAGTGCCTAATCATCCGTTAATAAATGTAATTAGTTCTTTGATTAGGCAAATTTATGTATCCTTATATATATATATATATATATATATATATATATATATATATATATATATATATTGTTGAATATATACACATACGCGATTTGGTTAAATCGTGCACGTTTTGTATCGAATGGATTTCGATACGCTTTATACGGACGTTGGTGAACTTTATTTATTAAATAATAAGAAATTATTATTTAAACTCATAAACTCATAAATATTATGTTAATACTATTTAACACGTTATTTATATCGTATAATGTAATACAAACGCGACGAAAACGCGCGAGACGCGCCCGACAAACGAAAAGAAATTCAAAATATATTTTATTAATTTAAAATATATTACTTTATAGAAAATATTGGTTTAAAGTATTGTATACTAAACCGATAACGAAAATGTTTAGTTTAAACGTTACACGATTAAACTTTCGGAAAAAGAACGTGCGAATCGAGATAGACACTTTAACAAAACATTTTTTATAAATGTTTTCCAAGTATTTAATAAATACTTCAATCAAAAATATCGAAATATTATTCGTTATTTAAAACACGTATATAAACGCGTATAACATTAATCAAACGTTTAAACGACCGGGGAAACGAACACCGCACGGAGCACGAATTTAGGGAATAAAATTTGAAGACCACATGGAGGTGGGACCCACTGATTTCCAGCAGGAAATCTGCTACCATACTCTCTCCCTCTTTGCTTCTTTGACTTACTAAACACACCCACACTTCCTCAATTATTCACCAACTCACTCTCCCTCTCTACCATCTCTCTAGACTCATCTCTATCTCTCTATTCTCAGCTGAAAACCAGCCCCAACACCACCACAAAATGTCACTCAAGACTCACAATTGCACTTGGTTGCTTCAAGATAAAACGATCACGAGAACGCAAGCTACATTCCCATCTTTTCGAATTTTTCATACGATCATTGTAAGATTTCCGACACTTCCAAAAACTACTTATAATATGTTTATATACATGTTACCTTGATCATACAACTATAGAATGTCCAAATGCTAAGCCAAAACGCATTTTAAAACTCGAATTTATGTTTTCTGTTTTCCTGTCCAGATTCTGTTCTAACTTCAACGATTTTTATAAAATTCATTTCTTAATGAAAAGTGACGTTTCTTAAGCCTAAAATGTAGTACAAGAAGTAATATTTCTAACAAAAACTGTTTCATAACATTATGACTCTGTTTAGTACCCGAAAATAATTTTCCCCGATGACATATACTTTCTGTCTTCTGGAGACAGAAAGTTGCACCTCCTTCTCGGAGCCATAACTTGAGTTCTAGGTTGAATAAATGCATGAATCATATACTGAAATGTTCATATGGATGTTGTCTACAAAAAGTTCTTCTTTGGCTCATTCTAAAAATACACCAATTATTCCAGAAAATTTGATTTGTGAACAAAGGTTTAAAATTCGGACCAAACTGAACGATGATACTTTGTGAATTTTTTAAAAATATCAAACGAACTATAGAAGTCATGAAAAATTTACAGGAAGTACATTAGATATGTGGGAACGTTGTGTAAAAATTTTGGAACTTAATTCGGAAATTAACTTGGTCAAAACGAGCCACGAAAAACGTTAAAAATCTGTCAAACGAACTAGCAGTCATAACGAGTGTCGCCACTTATAACTAGCAGTCATAACTTATAAATAGCAGTCATAACGAGTGTCGCCGCTTGTAACTAGCAGCCATAACTTATAACTAGCAGTCATAACGAGTGTCGCCAGTTATAACTAGCAGCCATAACTTATAACTAGCAGTCATAACGAGTGTCGCCACTTATAACTAGCAGCCATAACTTATAACTAGCAGCCATAACGAGTGTCACCACTTATAACTAGCAGCCATAACTTATAACTAGAAGTCTTAACTAGTGTAGCTCATCACATAATACTTGAAAATACTTAACCACCAATTATTGGACTGGTGTAACAACTTAATCTTATACGATACAACTCAGTAACACATAAAACATGCTTTGTAAGCATACGATATAACATCATAATAATAACACTTTGAGATTATTATTACAAATCACCACCAACGGACTGTACACGTTTTCAAAACACGAACAAACAAATCAAACCAAATCATTTGGACATTACTATTTGGATAAACAACTAGCATGGACGGTCTTTTGAGACGTCTACATATACTAATAACCTTGCGTGTTTTGAACGCCCGGCATGTTACAGTCTTCGGACATCTCATTTTACTACATCACATTTGCTTCACTGCATATCATCAGACTCAGGTGAGTCTCATAGCCCCTCATTTTAATGTTTTAAACCCAGAGGTGGGAATACGTGCTCAGTTTTATTTACATGTGAACACAAGTACAAAACTCGATATATTGACTGCATGAGTTGTTTTTACTAATCATGAAGCCCTCCACATCATAGTTTGTTAGTATGGATTTAGCGCGACTGTTAGTGTACGGTACCATATGGGATTGCCAATCCCCGTCCGGGGTAGTCGCGCTACCACGACTGCGGTCGAATGGACGCATTATCATTTGTTCACACGTGTGTATGATTAGGCACATGCAGGAGGCAAACTCGATCGGGCACTTGATTGTGATCCTGACACCTCAGTTAAGCTCAAACTATGAGCTCATGGCAGTAATATACATATTTATTTGATTGATTTCAAATCATTATACTAAATCTTGTGGTTCATACATTGTTGTTTCATCTTTACACCTGTGAGCTCACCAGCGTTAGCTGACCCTTTTAGCATGTATTCCCAGGTACTCAACAGCAGTAGGTCTGCTCAGAACAACATAGCTCGAGTCGCATGCAAACATCTAGAGATTTTTCTACATTATTATATTTTTTAAAAGTAGTAATGCCATAGAATCTCTCGGATAGGTTACCGAGCTTTTGTAACTTATTAACTATTGTAAACTTTATTACAATCAATGTATTTTTGTAAACGATGCATGTAGATGTCGTTCATTATATACCTTGTGTGTTTTGATTATTGATTAGTCGCGTCCCGACCCGATTCACTTCCGCAACCCGAATTTGGGGGTGCGACAGATTGGTATCAGAGCCTAAGGTTATAGTGAACTGTGTTGCATTTTGTGGGCCTAGACTATGACCGTTAGACAGTATTTCCTTATTAGGCATGACTAGTTCAGGGATTACATCATATGAGTTTAATTTAACATAGCCTGATCAACTATGTACAATTAAATAAAGATGATGTAAAGTCTGAAATGGTTATGTTGAATAGGGATACACTAGTTGACTCTGACCACGAGAAAAACGGGACTCAAACATGTCTGTGCTAGACACACTAGGCTATTATGTGATATACGTGTATATATACATGGATAGGCCTCACTCACGTACTACTCTCTAGGCTATTATATATACTGTATGTATATATGAATAGGCATCACTCACGTACTACTCTCTAGGCTATTATATATACTGTATGTATATATGAATATGCCTCATCCACGTACTGCTCTCTAGACTACTATATATATTATATATATATATATATATATATATATATATATATATATATATATATATATATATATATATACACGTAGGCCACACACGTTAACCTACTCGCTATTGGAATAGCTAACTCTCCTCTCGTAACACATAAGAAATTTCTCGCCAGTATGCACCGAACAAACGATAAACTTGAACACCGCTGCATCACCTTAAGGTGAACTCAAATAATCACACGAACATCATACTTGGCATGCGAAATCGACATACTTCCAAGGACTAAAATCCTTTCTCTGTCACTTCTATAGAACTCACTCGTGAAAAAGCTGCAAACTTCCGAATGGATGATTACACGTCAGATAGCGACCAAGTCCACGAGGAACAAATTCAGTACACTTATCTCGATTGGGATATCATACCAGAAGGAGAAATCGTATTGGAGGAAAACGAAAATCAAAATTTCGAAATGGTTGGCATCGACATTAAGGAATATGAAAGAGTGCGAGATCAGGCCGAGGAACTAGACGGTCGAAATTGGGCACTTAAGTGTAAGTGCATGTCCTATGAACAGGGGTTGAGAATCTCAAACCGATCTGTCCCCGCGCGAATCAAAGACAAGATCCGTTACTGGAAGGAAGTAGCTACCAACCTAACCCGTAGGACTAAAATGTGGATCAAACGATTGGGCAGGAAGTCAACGGGGGAAACTAGGTATCACCCTACGACCCAACGATACAGGGACATGCTAGAGACACGCTACTATCCACACCACTTGAATCTAGAGTCGGAAGACATGTCTGAAGGGCAGGAAGCCTAACTAAGATTGACCCAACAACCACTAGAACCAAATTTTGATAAACCCATGTAAAGCGGATTGGTAATTACGATGTATTGTACTAGAAACCTCTACTCCGATGGCTATATAGAAATACCATCACATTTTGTATTAGACTCCTTATATTCGTCCGGATGTAACGATTCTCGGCACATTTTGTAAACTCTAACTCTTGTAATCTTTTGAACCCGTACGTAAAATGATTACAATCTATTAGGTTATCATCTATCTATATGTCATGCTTTGACATACTTCCTCAGCATTTATACAATTGCGATAGTCATATCTTTCATACGTCCCATCACACTATTATCAATGGCGTATAAAATCACGTGTGTTATACACAACTAGATGAACTGATGTATCATCACAAACAAAATCCAACGCTAGCTGTATTACAGCTGATGCACCATCCGCTAAGACACGTCGTCGCATTGACATCCACCAATGATAATTGTCAACCACAACCATGATGCATTGGAAATATTTTTCCAACTATTGGATGAAATCCAACAATTTACACCTGAACAATTCGCGATTCTGATCGCTCAGATTTCGACTGAATTAGTATTGCGAGGGGTACTCACAATGACTAAGCCCACAAACTATTCCAACGACAATTCGACCATTTTAATCACTACGGCAAGGGGTACTTGCCACAACAGGACTACTCACTACTCATACTAAACGTTTGTTTATCCCGAAATAGTAACTCATTCACGATTGACTACCTTCAGAACACTATTTGGTCATTGATATGACTACTTTTAATCAAACCTACGATTTGGGCCAACGCAACTCTCTCACATTTGGGAATTCACTACACACTCTATTGCTGTAGAGCAATACATCTATTTCAATCTTATGATTTACTCTTGTACGAAGTTTGAAAATACTTAACTAAATTCTCAGCTCGAGGGTATGACCCAGCCTTTGTTATGGCATCCACTTTTACTTTCACCAGATTATGTTTTCCTATAGCAACAACGCCTAACTAGTAATGGGAAACCAAACATGACGTCGTTCAGACCTTCATACACCACTCTCTTACGTCATTTTCTCCATTTTACCGTTAACAACATCTGATGACTGATTCTCGAAAGACTACACCTTATCCACGACGTCATCCACTTACTTCGGTACCGACCGATCCTAGAAACCGAATACCTGTCGAGATCGGAAGTTTCGACATCATTGTTAGCATGGACTGGTTGTTCAAGCACCGAGCTGAAATCGTCTGTTACGACAAAATCGTCCGTATTCCCCTCGTCACCGGTAGTACTTTAATCATACAAGGGGAGACCGGTGGGGCGAGATTGAATATCATATCGTGTATGAAAACCCGCAAATACCTTAGAAAGGGGTATCAGGGAATCCTCGCACATATCATGGAGAGAAAGTCGGAGGAGAAGCGACTTGAGGATCTGCCCATTGTTCGAGACTTTCCAGAAGTCTTTCCCGAAGAACTTCCTGGTCTACTACCACCGAGACAAGTCGAGTTCTCAATCGATCTTGTGCCCGGAGCAGCACCCGTGGCACGAGCACCATATCGACTAGCCCCATCCGAACTTCAGGAGTTATCCACTCAGTTACAGGAGCTCCTGGACAAAGGATTCATTAGACCAAGTTCCTCACCCTGGGGAGCTCCAGTCCTATTTGTCAAAAAGAAAGACGGTTCTTTCCGCATGTGCATCTATTACAGGGAACTGAACAAGTTAACTGTCAAGAACCGTTATCTACTCCCACGCATCGATGATCTATTCGACCAACTTCAGGGGTCAAGCTTCTATTCCAAGATCGATCTGCGATCTGGATATCATCAATTACGAGTTTGCGATGTTGACATTCCGAAAACTGCTTTCCGAAATCGTTACGAGCATTATGAGTTCCAAGTCATGCCCTTCGGTTTAACAAACACACTGGCTGTATTCATGGACCTTATGAACCGAGTGTGTAAACCATATCTCAACAAGTTTTTCATTTTCTTCATTGATGACATTCTTATATACTCGTGCAACGAACAAGAACATGCGCAACATCTCAAAACTGTCCTAGAACTGCTCAGACACGAGGAGTAATACGCCAAATTCTCCAAGTGTGAGTTCTGGATGCAAACCGTTCAATTCCTTGGACATGTGACTGACAGTCAAGGAATATATGTTGATCCATCAAAAATCGAGGCTACATAAATTGGCAATCGCCAACAACTCCAACCGAAGTACGGCAGTTTTTGGGACTGGCCGGATACTATCGGCGATTCATTGAGAATTTCTCAAAATAGCCCAACCACTCACAACACTGACTCAGAAGGAAAAGAAGTTCGATTGGACTGATAAACAAGAGTCGGCATTCCAGCTGTTGAAACACCAAGTTTGCAGTGCTCCTATTCTATCATTACCCGAAGGCAACAATGACTTCGTGGTATATTGCGATGCTTCACACCAAGGTCTCGGTTGCGTATTGATGCAACGAGACAAGGTCATTGCCTACAGTTCCCGACAACTCAAAGTTCACGAGAAGAACTACACGACTCACGAACTAGTGCTGGGGGCCGTAGTGTTCGCACTCAAAATCTAGAGACACTATCTGTATGGTACTCGAAGTACTATATTCACCGACCACAAAATTCTCCAACATATATTCGATCAGAAGGATCTGAACATGAGGCAACGTCGATGGGTCGAGTTGCTTACAGATTACGATTGTGAAATTAAGTACCATCCAGGCAAAGCGAATGTTGTCGCCGCTGCCTTAAGTCAAAAAGAACACACGAAACCTCTTCGAGTCCGAGCACTCGTCCTGAACATTCACAACGATCTTGTTGCTCAAATCCTCGCTGCTCAACCAAAAGCACTCAAACCCGAAAAAATCATAAACGAAGCCTTGCGAGGCATGGATAAACAATTCGAGACCAAACCTAAAGGTACTCGACAATTCTTTAACCGGATATGGTTACCTAGCTTCGGCAACTTACGAGATTTGGTGATGGATGAAGCTCACAAATCTGGCTATTCTATACATCCTGGATCTGACAAGATGTATCACGGTATCAAAGAACTGTACTGGTGGCCTAACATGAAAGCTGACATAGCCACGTATGTCGGCAAATACTTAACCTGTTCTAAGGTCAAGGCCGAGTATCAGAAACCTTCCGGATTGCTCCAACAACCGGAAATCCCTCAATGGAAATGGGAGCATATCTCCATGGATTTCATCACAAAACTTCCAAAAACATCTAGCGGTTGCGATACCATTTGGGTGATCGTAGATCGGCTCACAAAATCTGCTCATTTCCTCGCAATCAAAGAAACTGAGAAAATGGAACGTCTCACACGAATATATCTGAAAGAGATAATATCAAGACACGGCGTTCCCATCTCAATTATCTCTGATAGAGATAGTCGATTCACATCTCACTTTTGGCAATCATTACAGAAATCATTGGGTACTCGTCTGGATGTGAGTACTTCATATCATCCACAAACCGACGGCCAAAATGAACGTACAATTCAAACACTGGAAGATATACTACGAGCCTGTGTAGTTGATTTCGGTGCAAACTGGGAAAACCATCTACCGTTGTGCGAGTTTTCGTACAACAACAGCTATCACTCCAGCATTAAGGCTGCACCATTCGAGGCACTGTACGGTCGTAAGTGCCGGTCACCTATCTGTTGGGCCGAAGTGGGAGACAGCCAACTCACAAGTCCAGAAATTATTCACGAAACCACCGAGAAAATCTTTGATATTCAAAACCGGCTGAAAGCCGCACATGATCGTCAGAAAAGTTACGCTGACGTGAGACGCAAGCATCTCGAGTTCCAGGTTATGGATCGAGTTCTGCTCAAATTATCACCTTGGAAAGGTGTCATCCGATTCGGCAAACGTGGAAAGTTAAATCCCAGGTACATTGGACCTTTTGAGATCCTTGAGAGGATTGGCCCAGTGGCATATTGATTGCAGATGCCACCCGAGCTCAGCAGCGTGCATCCCACATTTCACATTTTTAATCTTAAGAAATGTCTGTCTAATGAGACACTTATCATTCCTCTCGACAAAATTCGCATTGATGACAAACTTCATTTCGCCGAGGAACCCGCAGAAATCATGGACCGTGAGGTCAAACAACTCAAACAAAGTCGTATTCTCATCGTTAAAGTCCGGTGGAATTCACGGCGTGGTCCGGAATTCACTTGGTAACGGAAAGATCAAATGCGACTCAAGTATCCTCAGTTATTCACATATTCAACCCCAACCAGCACATGAGCTAAATTTCGGGACGAAATTCTCTTAACAAGGGAAAAATGTGACACCCGCCAAATTAGGACTAGTGATTAGTGCCTAATCATCCGTTAATACATGTAATTAGTTCTTTGATTAGGCAAATTTATGTATCCTTATATTTATATATATTGTTGAATATATACACATACGCGATTTGGTTAAATCGTGCACGTTTTGTATCGAATGGATTTCGATACTCTTTATACGGACGTTGGTGAACTTTATTTATTAAATAATAAGAAGAATTATTATTTAAACTCATAAATATTATGTTAATAATATTTAACGCGTTATTTATATCGTATAATGTAATACAAACGCGACGAAAACGCGCGAGACGCGCCCGACAATCGAACAGAAATTCAAAATATATTTTATTAATTTAAAATATATTACTTTATAGAAAATATTGGTTTAAAGTATTGTATATTAAACCGATAACGAAAACGTTTAGTTTAAACGTTACACGATTAAACTTTCGGAAAACGAACGTGCGAATCGAGATCGACACTTTAACAAAACGTTTTTTATAAATGTTTTCCAAGTATTTAATAAATACTTCAATCAAAAATATCGAAATATTATTCGTTATTTAAAACACGTATATAAACGCGTATAACATTAATCAAACGTTTAAACGACCGGGGAAACGAACACCGCACAGAGCACGAATTTAGGGAATAATATTTGAAGACCACATGGGGGTGGGACCCACTGATTTCTAGCAGGAAATCAGCTACCATACTCTCTCCCTCTTTGCTTCTTTGACTTACCAAATACACCCACACTTCCTCAATTATTCACCAACTCACTCTCCCTCTCTACAATCTCTCTAGCCTCATCTCTATCTCTCTATTCTCAGCTGAAAACCAGCCCCAACACCACCACAAAATGCCACTCAAGACTCACAATTGCACTTGGTTGCTTCAAGATAAAACGATCACGAGAACGCAAGCTACATGCCCATCTTTTCGGATTTTTCATACGATCATTGTAAGATTTTCGACACTTCCAAAAACTACTTATAATATGTTTATATACATGTTACCTTACTCATACAACTATAGAATGTCCAAATGCTAAGCCAAAACGCATTTTAAAACTCGAATTTTTGTTTTCTGTTTTCCTGTCCAGATTTTGTTCTAATTTCAACGATTTTTATAAAATTCATTTCTTAATGAAAAGTGACATTTCTTAAGCCTAAAATGTAGAAGTAATCTTTCTAACAAAAATTGTTTCATAACATTCTGACTCCATTTAGTACCCGAAAATAATTTTCCCCCATGACATATATTTTCTGTCTTCTAGAGACAGAAAGTTGCACCTCCTTCTCGGAGCCATAACTTGAGTTCTAGGTTGAATAAATGCATGAATCATATACCAAAATCTTCGTATGGATTTTGTCTACAAAAAGTTCTTCTTTGGCTCGTTCTAAAAATACACCAAATCTTCCAAAAAATTTGATTTGTGAACAAAGGTTTAAAATTCGGACCAAACTGAACGGTGATACTTTGTGAATTTTTAAAAAATATCAAAAACATCCAAAAGTCATGAAAAATTTACAGGAAGTACATTAGATATGTGGGAACGTTGTGTAAAAATTTTGGAACTTAATTCAGAATTAACTTGGTCAAAACGAGCCACGAAAAACGTTAAAAATTTGTCAAACGAACTAGTAGTCATAACGAGTGTCGCCACTTATAACTAGCAGCCATAACTTATAACTAGCAGTCATAACGAGTGTCGCCGCTTATAACTAGCAGCCATAACTTATAACTAGCAGTCATAACAAGTGTCGCCACTTATAACTAGCAGTCATAACTTATTACTAGCAGTCATAACGAGTGTCGCCACTTATAACTAGCAGCCATAACTTATAACTAGCAGTCATAACGAGTGTCCCCACTTATAACTAGCAGCCATAACTTATAACTAGCAGCCATAACGAGTGTCGTCACTTATAACTAGCAGCCATAACTTATAACTAGCAGTCATAACGAGTGTCGCAACTTATAACTAGCAGCCATAACTTATAACTAGCAGCCATAACGAGTGTCGCCACTTATAACTAGCAGCCATAACTTATAACTAGCAGTCATAACGAATGTCACAACTTACACTAGCAGTCTTAACTAGTGTAGCTCATCACATAATACTTGAAAACACTTAACCACCAATTATTGGACTGGTGTAACAACTAAATCTTATACAATACAACTTAGTAACACATAAAACATGCTTTGTAAGCATACGATATAACATCATAATAATAACACTTTGAGATTATTATTACAAATCACCACCAACGGGGCGTACACGTTTTCAAAACACGAACAAACAAATCAAACTAAATCGTTTGGACATTACTAGTTGGATGAACAACTAGCATGGATGGTCTTTTGAGACGTCTACATATACTAATAACCTTGCGCGTTTTGAACGCCCGGCAGGTTACAGTCTTCGGACATCTCATTTTACTACATCACATTTGCTTCACTGCATATCATCAGACTCAGGTGAGTCTCATAGCCCCTCATTTTAATGTATAAAACCTAGGGGTGGGAATACGTGCTCAGTTTTATTTACATGTGAACACAAGTACAAAACTCGATATATTGACTGCATGAGTTGTTTTTACATATCATGAAGCCCTCCACATCATAGTTTGTTAGTATGGATTTAGCGCGAGTGTTAGTGTACGGTACCATATGGGATTGTCAATCCCCGTCCGGGGTAGTCGCGCTACCACGACTGCGGTCGAACGGATGCATTATCATTTTTGTTCACACGTGTGTATGATTAGGCACATGCAGGAGGCAAACTCGATCGGGCACTTGATTGTGATCCTGACACCTCAGTTAAGCTCAAACTATGAGCTCATGGCAGTAATATACATATTTATTTGATCGATTTCAAATCATTATACTAAATCTTGTGGTTCATACATTGTTGTTTCATCTTTACACCTGTGAGCTCACCAGCGTTAGCTGACCCTTTTAGCATGTATTCCCAGGTACTCAACAGCAGTAGGTCTGCTCAGAACAACATAGCTCGAGTCGCTTGCAAACATCAAGAGATTTTCCTGCATTATTATATTTTGTAAAAGTAGTAATGCCATAGAATCTCTCGGATAGGTTACCGAGCTTTTGTAACTTATTGACTATTGTAAACTTTATTACAATTTGTGACACCGTCAAATTAGGATTAGTTTTTATTTCCTAATCATTTAGAAATACATGTAATTAGTTCTATGTATTAGGCTAATTGTATGTATCAATATATATATTGTTGAATATATACCAGTACGCGATTAGATTTAAATCGTGCATTATCAAATCGTTCAAATTCCGATTCATTTATACGGGCGTTGGTGAACACAAGTATTAAGTAATATAGAATTATCATTTAGTACAGCTCATTAATTATTATATATTATTTTGATAATATATAAAATATTTCGTATTGTACAACCCAAAACATTCGCGATAAAAACTTATAAATAATGTATTATTATTGAAAATAATAATTATTATTTATTTGGATTAAAATAAAACACGTTTCGTTTTATTTCATTTTACTCAAACGCGACGAAACCACTCGAATAACAACAAAGATATATTTTTATATCTCATTAAAAGTATTTTTATTAAAATACTTCGATTAAAATATGTACGATATCATTTCTAGAAATTTATCATTTAAAAACATTATACTACTTTACGATCGGGTACGCGAACACAGGGTCTAATACTATCCCTCTTGTATTATTGAGCCGGACAAGATCCACAAATTGTGGATCTTGCCCCGTGACCATAAGCAGACCAAACACACCCTTCACCTTTTCATTTCATCACCATCTCATTTCTGCTCTCTTTCTCTCCTCTCGTCTCAAACTCTACCACCACCACCACCACCAACAATTTAACAATAACAACAACAATAAAGAGCAGCAGCAGCAGCACCATCATCATCATCACCATCTTCATCTTGATCATCCTCATCATCATCTCCATCAACATCATCATCACCATCCGACCTCCATTTTAATTAGTAAGAAATTCTCCATTTTTCTTTAAGTTTTCAAGTTTAAAATACATATATATTGATGCTTGATTGTTCTACAAACTGATTATGTCCCCAAATCGAACCCAAAATGTTGTGATTAATTTGCTGATACGAACAGACCTTGGAAACAGACCTCACCCGAACAGGTATGATATCTCACCCGATCGGGTAACAAAACCAACCCGAACGGGTATACAAACCAACCCGAACGGGTATGCATACTCACCCGAACGGGTATGCATACTCACCCGAACGGGTATGCATACTCACCCGAACGGGTATGCATACTCACCCGAACGGGTATGCATCTTCACCGTGTGTGTTAACTTCAAACGGGCACAATTTTTATTAAGTGATGGAACTAAGATTTTGACACATGATTTTATGTAACACCCCCAAATTTACTGTTTAGCGGAAGCAAGCTTTGGGATGCTACTAATCAAGTAATCAAGCACAAAGGAATACAGTGAACGACTCTATATGAGACGTTCAAAAAGTAATACATTACATAAGTATTCAAAATACATAAGTGTCGAGTTCGCTAGTAAATTCTAGAGATTTTAATACAAAACATCTATTACAAAAGTAATGCAGAAAAATCTCCAATGTCGGTAAATGCATGCGACTCGAGCTAGTAGGCATATCCTGCTGGGCAACCCTACTGTTGCTGTGTACCTGAGAATGCATCACTAAAAGCGTCAACCAAAAGGTTGGTGAATCTCACAGGTTTGTAGTAAATAGTCAGTTTGAACACATCAAGTAGTAAAAGTATCTGTACAGTTCTAACCAAGTAGTAAGTAATGATTTGCACGGATGCAATCGGGTTGATATACATTGCCATGAGCATCATAGTCGAAGCTTAACACATCAGTAAAGTACAATCAAGTACAAGTAATTTGCCCCCGTGAGTGCTAATCCAAAAACACTCATAAGTAACGAGTAAGAAACGCCCGTTTATACAGTACGGTTTGTGGTAGTGCGTACTACCCCGGGCGGGGATTGTCAGTCCCATATGGATCCATATACTAAAACTCGCGCTTATCCTATAATTAACAACTATGATTCATAGGCCTTCAGTGGATTAATCGTAACTCATGCAATTTAGTATATCAGTAAGTCTGTAAGGTCTGTATAGTCTGTACATGTGTTCGAGTAAAAATAAGTAATGCATCTCACCCCTGAGTAAAAACAGTAAAATAGGGGTTGTGAGACTCACCTGAGTCTAGCAGAGTAAAGCAGGAATCAAGTAGCGTGGTTCTCTGAACCAGTAACCTCTAGCGTCCTAAACGCGTAAGGTTAAGTAAGTAAATGGATATCGTTAAGATTATCCATGCTAGTTGTCCACTCAACTAGTTAATGTCCATTAGTCTGTTATTTGTAACTGTTCGTATTTGTAGTCTGTCGTTGTGTATATATGGCCCGTTGGTGACGGTGTGTAATAATAATTTAAGTATTATTATTATGTATTTCATTGTATCGTATACTTGTAAAGTATATTTGTAAGTCTGTTTATGTTACCGCGACGTGAAAGTGTTATTCGAGTGTAAGCTCGTAGTAGTGTGGGTGTAATTCCATTTTAAGTGTGAGTGAAATCTCACATGTAATTTCGGGTGTAATCTCGTGTATGTATGAGTGTAATCTCATAATAAAGTGAGTGTAAGCTCATCCGTAATTATAAGTTGTGTTGTATACTTTCCATAGTAAAGTAGTTTCATATATACTTCCCAAAGAATATGTATATCATGTAAGTGTATTGTCGTATAAGGTATTGTTGTTGTATGTATTCAATACTTAGTGTAAAAAGTATTTTAAACTTTCCGTTTCGTGCGACAATATGTATCCCGACAATGGCATTCACGGACACTGTTCATGCGACAATCGCATTCTCGGACTACTGTTCATACGACAATGGCATTCACGGAATTTTGTTCATGCGACAATAGGTTCACGGAGCACTGTTCATACGACAATAGATTCACGGAGTTTTGTTCATACGACAATAGCATTCACGGAGCATTGTTCATACGACAATAGATTCACGGAGTTTTGTTCATACGACAATAGCATTCACGGAGCACTGTTCATGCGACAATGACGATGGTATTGTCGCAGGTCTGAGGTTTCCGATTTTGTTTAAGTGTTCGTTTTCGTTAACTAGGCCAAACGGGTTCGGTTTGATCCAAAAATTTTAGGGAAGTCTTAATTATGTTAAATAAGCTTTATAAAATAGTCGTTACGTTTTATGGTCGACCCGAAGTGTCGGTTTTTGTGAAAATGTCAAAACAGTCCCTTGGAGTTTCGGTTCCAGATTTTTAACCCGATTCAACCCCCGATTTCAACCATTTCTAGTCCGAATCAAGCCTAACCAAAAATCACACGTATTCTCCTATGTGTCTTGTTGATTTCTGCACTTTATGAAAATATTATAAATTCGTTTACTATTTTAAACAAATATAAACATGAAGAGTGGTCAGATTCGGTTCAAAACAGACCTCTGTCTAAAGATCGAGTTTTCTAGAAAAATTGGTGTATTTTCAAGCTTCGAGCAAAACACGAAAGTTGTAGACAACGAAAATACGAAGATTTTGGCTTTGGTTTCATGCATTTTCGTTGTGTTTTCGATTTTATACGAATTGTTTCGTGAACTAACAGAATCTGTCCCGTTTTTAATATACATACAAACGTGTGATTAAACGCGTTTTATCAAGTTTTATGGACATCTTAGTGTTGAGTAATCATACTAGCATGATAATATAAGTATTACAAACAAAATACAAGAGGGTAAAGGTCTTACAATGGGTGTATGAAGAAACGAAAGAGATAGATGTGATGAGCTCGAAACCGTGATCGTTTTGGTGCTTCTATCTTCGATTTTCCTTCAAGAATAGGGTGGTAGTGCTTGGTGGATCATGGTGGTGTTTGGGTGGCTGTTTTTCCAGCAGCAAAAAGGGAGAAGAAAGAGTGGTAGGGAGAGAGTAGAGTGATGGTTGTTGATTGAGTGAAGCAAATGAATGAAGTAAGGTGAGGGTTTATTTTCTTAAAGTCAAGGAGGCATGGCATGGCCATGCTAGCCATGTGATCCGGTTTTTGGGGTGGCCCACCAAGGTGTGGGTTGCCCCAAATTTTGTTCCCCTAGTTTCGCTCCGTGCGGTGTTCGTTTACCCGTTCGTTTCGTCATTCGTTTAAACGTTAAACGTTTTATGTATTAGTTTTCGTCATTGGTTTAAAAAGCAATATTTTTAATAAAAGTTTTACTCAAATAACATATTTTAAGTTACTAAAATAATATTCGAGTTTTCGTTCGGTCGCCAGTCGCGAATCGTGTATTTATTTAAATCGGGTAACATTTTAAAACGTTTTAAGTATATACGTGTAATCATAATATATTTACTTGAAGTATTTTACCAAAATACTTAGTTTTGAGTTATAAAATTATAACTTTGATTTATTTTGTCGGTTGGGTGCGTTTTGCGCATTTTTATCGCGTTCGGTCACGTTTTAAGCAAAACGTACGCGTCGTTATATTATAACATAATATAAAGTAATTATCGTTGTTATCAAAACATCGCTATATACTACATGAGTTAATTTCATCTAATCAATTTAAAGTCCTCCATCACATAGTTTGTTAATATGAATTAGCGTGAATGTTAGTGTGTAACACCCCCAAATTTAATGATTTGCGGAAGCATACTTGGGTGTTACTAATCAATATACAAAACACAAGATATACAGTAAACGACCTCTAAATGAGACGTTGTAAAACGATTTCATAAAAATAAATGTTTGAAAACTTAATGTTTTCGTATACAAAATGTAGTTTCCTAGAGTCCACGCGTATGGCGGGAGATTCTATTACATAATCAACATGTACAAAAGATAATGCTGAGAATCTCCGTTAATGCAGTTTAGTTGAAATCATGCGACTCTAGCTATGTCCCGAAGTAATCCTACTCCGTCTGTGTACCTGAGAATACATGCTAAAAGGGTCAACACGAATGTTGGTGAATCTCACAGGTTTGTAAGTAATATCAGTTTTGAACACAAGATTTCATCAGTAGTGCCCGCAGGCGTAAATCAAGTATTTGCAAATCCGGCAAATGTAAAGTAAATAAGTTATACCGTTGCCATGAGGCTCATAATCGAAGCTTAACCCGTAAGTAATAGTTTGCTCCCGTGACATGCTCGTAACTGAGCAAGCATAAGTAACGAATAATAGTCGCCCGTTTATACATAACGGTTTGTGGTAGCGCTACTACCCTGGGCGGGGAGGGTCATTTCCCTAATGGATCCATTAACTAGTGTTCGCGCTTAAGTCCATAACTAACGATGTATGATGGAGAGACTTCTGTAAAAGTAAGTACTCATGCAATCCCGTATAGTAAAAGGAGTAGTTTCGTACTTGTGTTCAAGAAAAGTAAGCAATGTATCTCACCCCGTATGTAAAACAGTAAAAGTGGGGCTGTAAGACTCACCTGAGTCGAGTAGTAAGCAGTAGCAAACAGTGAGTAGTGTGTAGGTTCTCCGAACCCGTAACCTTTAAATGCCTAAACATATAAAGTTAAGTAAGTAGATGTCTCGCAAGACCATCTAGGCTAGTTGTCTACACAACTCATTATGTCCAATGTTGTTTCGTTATCGTTTGTTCTTAGAAAACATGGTTGGCCCGTTGGTGACGGTTTGTATTAGTGATTCAAAAGTGTTACTCTTGAAAAATATGTCTCAATTTGTTTATAAAGTCGTGTCGTAATAACGGGGGTCCGGGGCAGCGCCCCTGGGTAGCGGGGTTCCAGGGGTGGCAACCCCTGGCGGGGTCCAAGGGGCTGGCCCCTGGCTGGATCATATTGTTATGGTGAAGAACGCATCTGCACTTGAATTTGGGTGAAATCAAGTGATAAATTTTTGGTCTCGATACTTAGTAAAAATGGTTTGAAACTTTCTGTTTTTAGCGTCACTTATAGCGACACTTAAGGTTTAGGCGACACTTAGGAAGTGTCGCATAGATTTGCGAAATATGAGTTTAGGGCGTCACCTAGGGAAGTGACGCATAAGGTGGCGACACTTAGGCAGTGACGGTAACAAGTGTCGGTTTAAGGTTCTAGGCGTCACTAGAGTAGTGTCGTGCAAGAGTGTCGTATAAAATTAGATTTCGATCGTAGGCGTCACTTAGGCAAATGACGCTAGTAGTGACGGATATGGAAAATGCGTCACTTAGGTAGTGACGGGAAAAGAGGGCTTATGCGACACTTAGTCAGTGTCGCACGAAGTGACGCATATCTGGGTTCATCAATGCGTCACTTACGTCTGATCGACGGATTTTGAGCCAAAAACATGTTTTCGGGTTTCCGTTTGGTCCGATTCTTTTACCCAACCCTTATATGAACATAATAAGCCTATAGAAACCATAAACTAGTGAAAATGCTAAAAATCGAGAGATGTCGGGATTTATCGGAAACTTACAAAATGGCGAATCGAGATTCCGAAAAGATGAAGTTGTAGATCGTGATGCGGTGATTCTTTTGTTCCAAGGGAGTGAGTTGATTGAAGGTCGTTTGATGGTGTGTTTTTGTGATTTAGTGTGAATGGTGGTGGAGGTGGTGTTGGATGAAAAAGAATGAGAGAGAGAGAGAGAGAAAAGATGAGATGATGAGGATGATGAAAATGAGGTTGGGGTGGGGTTTCCCCCCATTTTGGCTGATTTGGGTGGGGTCCACTAGTGTGGGCTTCACCCATTTTTCGTTCTTGCGTTCGCTCTACGCGTGGTGTTCGTTTTCTCGATTATTTAAACGTTAAATTAATATTACGCGCGTTTAAACATACGTTTTAAAATATGAAAAATTATTAGATATCTTTGTTGAAGTGTTTTGTCAAGTACCTTATAAAGTGAGTTATAAATATAATTTAACTTTGTTCTGTTTGTTTGCGCGTTTAATCTTTTAATCACGTAGACGTTATTTGTACGATACGACGTAATTACGAAATATTATCAAAATAATATTTTTAATGTGATAGTGTTATTAAATAATATTATATTATTCAATAAAATTGTTCACCAACGTCCGTATTAATTGAGTCGAATTACCTTCGCTTTTGGAATTTGTACGATTTAATCAAATTGCATAATTGTATATATTCATCAATATATATTGGCGTACATTAATTAGCCTAACACATAACTAATTACATGTATTAACAGAGGATTAGGCACTGATTACTAGTCCTAATTTGGCTGGTGTTACATTCTCCCCCTGTTAAGAGAATTTCGTCCCGAAATTTAAGTCGGAGTCGCGTTCGATGTAGAATCAGTGAATAAGTGAGGATACTTGAGTCGCATTTGGTCCTCCCGTTCCCAAGTGAATTCCGGTCCACGCCGCGAATTCCACCTGACTTTGACGATGGGAATGCGACTTTGTTTTAGTTGTTCGACCTCACGGTCCATGATTTCAGCGGGTTCCTCAACGAAGTGGAGTTTGTTATTGATTCGGATCTCGTCAAGTGGTATGATAAGTGTCTCGTCAAACAGACATTTCTTTAAGTTAGAAATGTGAAAGGTAGGGTGCACGCTGCTGAGTTCAGATGGCAGCTGCAACCGATACGCCACGGGGCCAATTCGTTCGAGGATCTCAAAAGGCCCAATGTACCTGGGATTTAATTTCCCGCGTTTGCCAAATCGGATTACGCCTTTCCAAGGCGATACTTTGAGTAGTACTCGGTCCCCAACCTGGAACTCGAGGGGTTTGCGTCTCACGTCAGCGTAACTTTTCTGACGATCACGTGCGGCTTTGAGTCAGTTTTGGATTTCAACAATTTTCTCGGTGGTTTCGTGTATAAGTTCAGGACCAGTGAGTTGACTATCTCCCACTTCAGTCCAACAGATCGGTGATCAACCCTTACGACCGTACAGTGCCTCAAAAGGTGCAGCTTTGATGCTGGCGTGATAGCTGTTATTGTACGTAAACTCGCACAATGGTAGATGTCTTTCCCAATTTGTACTGAAATCAACTACGCAGGCTCGTAGCATATCTTCCAGTGTCTGAATAGTTCGTTCGCTCTGGCCATCGGTCTGAGGGTGGTACGCGGTATTCATATCGAGACGGGTACCCAGTGATTTTTGGAGTGATTGCCAGAAGCGAGATGTGAAACGAGCATCCCTGTCAGAGATAATCGAGATAGGGACACCATGTTGGCAAATGATTTCTTTGATGTAGGTTTGTGTGAGGCGTTCCATTTTATCGGTTTCTCTGATTGCCAAGAAATGAGCTGATTTGGTGAAACGATCGACGATCACCCAAATGGTATCGCAACCGCTTGACGACTTAGGGAGTTTGGTTATGAAATCCATGGCAATCTGTTCCCATTTCCATTCAGGAATGTAGGGTTGTTGAAGTAAGCCGGAAGGTTTCTGGTATTCGGCTTTGACTTTTGAACAAGTAAGACACTTGCTGACGTACGCGGCGATTTCAGCTTTCATGTTCGGCCACCAATAAAACTCTTTGATCCCGTGATACATTTTATCGGATCCCGGGTTGATAGAATATTTGGACTTGTGGGCTTCATCCATCACCAAGTCCCGCAGGTTCCCAAAACTAGGCAACCAGATTCGGTTAGAGAAACACCTAACTCCGTTAGGTTTGATTTTGAATTGTTTGTCCATGCCTCGTAAGGCCTCGATTTTGACATTATCGGGTTTGAGAGCTTCGAGTTGAGTGGTGAGAATCTGAATATTCAAATCGTTGTGAATGGTCATACTGAGGGCTCGGACTCGAAGTGGTTTTGTACGTTCCTTACGACTGAGGGCATCGGCAACAACATTTGCCTTCCCCGGATGGTATTTGATTTCGCAGTCGTAATCGGTAAGCAACTCGACCCATCGACGTTGCCTCATGTTGAGATCCTTTTGATCGAATATGTGTTGGAGACTTTTGTGGTCGGTGAAGATTGTGCACTTAGTGCCGTAAAGATAATGTCTCCAGATTTTGAGAGCAAACACGACAGCTCCAAGTTTGAGGTCATGAGTAGTGTAATTCTTTTCGTGGATTTTGAGTTGTCGTGAGGCGTAGGCAATGACCTTGTCCCGTTGCATCAACACGCCACCGAGACCTTGATGAGAAGCATCGCAGTATACCACGAAGTCATCGGTGCCTTCGGGTAGTGATAGAATTGGAGCACTGCAAAGCTTTTGTTTCAGAAGTTGGAATGCTGACTCTTGTTTATCAGTCCAATCAAACTTTTTGTCTTTCTGAGTCAGTACCGTGAGTGGCTGAGCTATTTTAGAGAAGTTCTCGATGAATCGCCAATAGTACCCGGTAAGTCCTAGGAACTGTCGTACTTCGGTCGGGGTGGTAGGTGCTTTCCAGCACTTGATAGCTTCGATTTTTGAAGGATCTACATGAATTCCCTGACTATCGATAACGTGTCCAAGAAATTAAACGGTTTTTATCCAGTTGTCACACTTAGAGAATTTGGCGTAAAGCTCCTCGTGTCTAAGTAGTTCTAGGATGGTTCTGAGGTGTTGTGCGTGTTCTTGTTCGTTTCGTGAGTATATGAGGATGTCATCGATGAAGACAGTGACAAACTTGTCAAGATAGGGTTTACACTCCCGATTCATAAGGTCCATGAATACAGCCGGTGCGTTGGTTAGACCAAAGGGCATCACTTGGAATTCGTGGTGCCCGTAACGGGTTCTGAAAGCGGTTTTTGGGATGTCGGCATCACGAACACGCAATTGATGATAACCTGATCGAAGATCAATCTTTGAATAACAGCTTGATCCTTGAAGTTGATCGAACAGATCATCGATTCGAGGAAGTGGGAATCGGTTCTTGACGGTTAGCTTGTTCAACTCTCGGTAGTCAATACACATTTGAAATGAACCGTCTTTCTTTTTGACAAACAAGACCGGAGCTCCCCAAGGTGAAGAACTCGGTCTGATGAATCCTCTATCCAGGAGTTCCTGCAACTGAGTAGACAACTCCTGAAGTTCGGATGGGGCTAGGCGGTACGGTGCTCGGGCCACCGGTGCGGCACCCGACACGAGATCAATCGAGAACTCAACCTGTCTAGGCGGAGGTAGACCAGGTAGTTCTTCCTGAAAGACTTCGGGAAAGTCTCTAACGATTGGCACATCTTCAAGTCGTTTCTCCTCCGACTTTTTCTCCGTAATGTGCGCGAGAATTGCTGGGTAACCTTTTCTCAGAAATTTTCGGGTTTTCAAACAGGAGATTATGTTTAGTCTCGACCCACCGGTCTCCCCTTGTATGATCAAGGTTCTACCGACGGCGAGAGGGATGCAGACGATCTTATCATGACAAACAATTTCGGCCCGATTTTTGGATAACCAGTCCATACCCACGATGACGTCGAAACTTCCTAGTTCAACAGGCATAAGATCGATTGAGAAGATTTCGTCGGCTAGATTTAAAGTGCAATTAGGTATCACACTATCGGTTTCTATGAGTTTACCATTTGCAACTTCTACGGTGTACTTAACGTCTAAGGCCACGGGGGTGATGTCAAGTAGTGGGCAAAACTCATCAGAAATAAAGCTCCTATCAGCACCAGTATCAAATAGAATAGTAGCAGATAAGTTGTTGAGGAAGAACGTACCCGAGACCATATTCGGGTCTTGACGGGCGTCCCGTGAGTTGATCACGAAGGCTCTGCTCCGGGCATTGTTGTTGCGGTTGTTGTTGTTGTTGTTGTTGTTGTTGTTGTTGTTGTTGTTGTTGTTGTTGTTGTTGTTGTTGTTGTTGTTGTTGTTGTTGTTGTTGTTGTTGTTGTTCTTCAGCTTGGGGCAGTTGTTCTTGAATGCCCAGAATTTCCGCACCCAAAGCAAGTCTTTGGTGCATTGGTGTTGGGGGTAGGAATGATGGCTCGGCAATCCTTGGCTAGGTGCCCGAACCGTTTGCAGTTGGTGCAAGGGCAGGAACCGTCGTGGTGACGATTGCATTTGGGACAGTAGGGTTTGTTCCCGACGTACCCTTTCTTTTCAGTAGTCCCCGATGAATAAGCCTTAACAGACTCAGTCTTTTTGTTGGTGATTTGGTTGGATGAGTTTGGGTTTCCTTCCCATTTGCGTTTGTTGTTTGCAGATGGGGTTGATGTTGTGCCACGGCGGACAGAGTTTGCCGTCAGTTCATGGGCCATACGAATGGCGCTCTGGATAGTACCCGGTTTGGATGATGTCACCAGGTCTTGTAGTCTGTCGGGAAGTCCATCAACATATTTCTCGATCCTCTTGTATTCAGGATCGACCATGGATGGGCACAGGAGTGCCAGTTGGTGGAAACGGTTGGTGTACCCGGTGATATCATCACCTTGCATCTTGTGGTTCCAGAATTCCAACTCCAGTTGTTTCAGTTCATCCCTGGGGCAGTACTCACCCCTCAACATCTCTTTCAGCTCCTCCCACGGGAGCTTGTAAGCATTAGCAATACCCACAGTCTTGGCATAGGTGTTCCACCAGGTGAGAGCGGTGTCAGTGAAAGTACTAACGGAGAACTTAACCTTGTCTCCCTCCGCACAGTTGCAGATAAGAAATACAGATTCGACTTTCTCGATCCAGCGTACTAGACCGATAGCTCCCTCAGTACCTGCAAAGTTCAGAGGTTTGCAGTTTTGGAAGTCCTTATACGAGCAGGGTTTGGGTTGTGGTCCATTGTTAGCTGTATCTTCGCTACCAGGAGTTGATGTTCGGGTTGCTAGGGTTTGGGCCACACTACGGGCAATCAGACCCGCAATTTCGGCTTCACTGAGGGTGATTTGCCGGCGAGGAGGCATGATGCTGAACAAGAAAAGAACAAGGAAAAGAAATAAGGTAATTGCATGAAATTTATGATATATCACAAGTGTATATGATGAGATACACGATGACAGTACGTAGTGACAATCACGTTCCATTTAGATAAACAAGTTGGATACAAGGTACGAGTTTTCCCAAAAGATTACAGGACAATAGGAGTACAAAAGTACCGGGAATTGTTACATCCGGTTGAATTACATAGGTCCTAATTAAGTAGTTAACTGGTTACAAGTTACAGACTGATCTAATCTTGATGGAGATTAATCTGCTCCATCAGCGCGACAAGGCGGTCCACGGTTTCTGCTAGTCTGTTGGTGAAACGCCCATATTTCGTTAGATTTTTTTTTTTTTTTTATCGAACACTTGCATATTTCAAATTTATAAATTCATAATGCTTAGGAATATCATTCCATCACATTTGGTCCCATCTAAATACTAAAGTTATATGTTTACAAATTCGACTCCATACAATGATGACACCTTTTATCAAAATCATAATAGTTTGGGCGATTTATACAATGGTAATACAAAACGATAATTCAATAGAATAAGAAACTTGTCTAATAACATTACAAGTTTCTATCCACGCTACCTTCTTGAATCCTTTCATCCAATTGGTTCAACAAAATCAAATACCTACAACATAAAACAACTGATACGAGTAAGCATAAAGCTTAGTGAGTATACAAGCAACTAATTAAATAATTCACAAACAAGATACAATTTATCAATAACTACTTATTTCTTTTAAATAGAAACTATTGAACAACAATAAAGATTAGACAATATTTCGTATGGATCCATGATCCAATAGATACAAGTAAGCATGGCACTAATCCCATATGGGTACCAAGCTTAATAGATACCAAGTAGTGCCAAGCACTTATTTCGTGATATTCATCTATTTCATAATAAGCAATATCTACAATACTAAATCCATACTTTCCACATAATTCTCCTAATCATCTTAATTCACATAATTCTCCTAATACACATAATTCTACAATTTCACATAATCCACATAATTCAATAATCCACATAATACTATACTATTTCTAAGTAACTCAATTACTAACAACAATCAACAACTATGGTCAACAATCAATATTCCTTAAGATACGAAACATGATACAATATAGAAACACACATAAGATACAATTATAAGAAACAAACAATAATAACAACTAGAAGAGACAAACAATATTCCAAATGAATGTATGAACCTCTTGCTCGTAAGCAATCCGGAACATACAATCATTATTCAAATAGTCCTCGTATCACTCACCTTTGCTTTTAGGCGAATGCATGATGCCACATCCAAAATAGCTAAACCACCGTTCTTGATTACTTAGCATATAACCTATCGATACAATAATACATTTAATAACTAAAAATCATCATAATCAATATATCAACATTATCAATCCATCACCCATCTTGGATTGATCATATTACATATAATAGTTCATAATATATCAATTTTTATTTCATGATTTCGTTACTTGCATAATTATTTCAATGAGTACTTGTTATCTTAAATTCAAGATTTCTCATAAACAAATTTCATGGTTATAAAACCATATTAATCATCATGAACTCATATTACTACTTAAATTCATTATTCCATTACTTACACCATAGTAATATAAATGATTTAATCACTTGTATTCGATTTCAATCATCACTAATGATCACCATTATTATTATTCACTTTATCTGCTTAATCTTTTGATTCGATACATCAATATCCTTTAATCATATTTCAATAACCTTTTTAAACACCAATTAAGGTGTATTAACACCAATTCATCATCATCTACACCATACCTATTTTAATCACTAGATACACAATTCAAGTCATCCATTTTTAGGTTGAATTAGTGTTATCAATACCCTTTATAACACTAATTAACATCAATTATGCTCATGTAAGTCCTAATTTCGGATTAAAATAATTAATTCTTCAAAACCCACCAAAACCTCAAGAACACCATTCATGATTCTTCAATTTCAATTCATTTTAACAATACCATAATCACTAATAAGCTTATCTATCCTTAATTCAATGTATTTCATACTTTATTTCGTATTAAAATCGTTAATTCCATAAACCCCCATGAAAATTTATAGAATTCAAGATTCTAGGTTAAAATAATTCAAGAACAAAGATTACCTTGTGTTAGTGATGATTAATCCTTGAAGAATCACGATTCTCTAGCTTCGATTTCATGTTTTTGAATTGATTTCAGTTTAGGGTTTAGGGTTTCACGATTTCTTCCTCTCGTGATATCTCTGGAACTTTTCAAATGAAAAGGATAAATGATATGTACATATGTATATTAGATATACATGTGTTTTAATTTTATTCCCCGTGATTATCATTGTCTGGAACTTTAAAACCGACTCACAGTTATTACTATTTTATTTTACCTAGAGTAAAAATAACTTAAAACATTTACTATTTCTTTATTCACAATATTACTTTTGGATTTTGGGATGTTACAAGTCTCCCCCACTTATTTCATCCGTGTCCTCACGAATGTCTCTTATATAGATTCGTAGTAATACTTTATCTACAGGTGCGGAAGCGTTTATTTTATATACTTCTTATATATTCATGAAATCTCTTTGATTCATATTTCATTTTAGTTCCCGACAACTTAATACGTATATTACATAAATAATCTCTCATTATATGCAGCTAAATTATACATATTTCTTAGATACATAAGCATATATTTCTATCCAAATAGACACAAGATATGTATGCTTAATAATTCTCTTATATATATATACGTTTTATTTCATTAATTTGCACATATTCAGGGTATATTTCAATTAAATCCATAAATCCTAAACACCTAACTGCGCTTTTAATTCTATTTCTCTTACTAGCACAAAGTACAATATGTAATAATATCAATTATTTCATCATAACTAATACATATAGCATACGTCACCCCTTTGAGTAACTTATAATATAGATACATATTTTCAATTCTTTCCACATTCACATTTCAATGAATGTACATACTTCTATTCTTACCCACGCACATGTACTGTGCATATATCCTATTTCATACTGACCACTTTTCTGGGTCATTTGTTATTATTAGTTCTATAGATACTTTGAAACACGTAATCACTTGATACAAGGGAAACACATACTATTTATTTCTTTATAATGATTACATTAGTGGTTATAAAAACCACAATACATATTTCAACAATGAAAATTTTAATTCAATCATAACCAGCCAATAAGCTAGTACTCACATATTACCTTAATTAACATAAGTACTATCAATAATATATTTCGTAGTATCATATTAGCTATGTCAGCAAAGTATGAATACCAAGATTATCATATTTCGTAAACAATTCTGATACAGGATCAGTGCTAACCGCAGTTAACAATGATCAATTATAATTCCTTAACTATATTTCTATATTATGTTATTTCATAATTAAATTCTATTTCTGTTAATCTATTATATGTCACTTACTAAGATTCTCCCCCACTTAAGATTCATCATACTACTTTTAATAACAGAATTCATAATAAGATACTATTATAGGGCAAACACATATTTTATTTCGACTAACATCTATTTCTTCTATAATAGGTACCACATCATGACTATCGTCTAGTGGTTTATTATTTCTATATTTCATACCAAATTCAGATCATATCAATACGGAATTTATTTATAAGGCATGGGCTTACATGCTTCTGCCTTTACTCGAAACAAATTAATACTACTCTTACACTTATTCTCTACAAATTATATCAAGCCTATCTGATATTTGGCAGCCTCAACAATTCCATGTGAATAGCATAATATAATTACGTTGGCCAGACGTCTTTAGATTATGTTATACACACTTCCTTCTTAGGCTACTTTATATCATCCAGCCTTAATATAATTTCCACAAAACACATAATTCAATGATTCACAACTAGCAAAACACTTGCTTGTACTTTTATCACATATATTCAACTTATTTCAATTAATAGATTCCACATAAGCAAGAAATTTCACGTATATATTTCACCTCCCAACCTGCCATTGATGAATGAATTTCATTCATCAATCAATTAAACACATATATTTCTAATTACATAACAACTAATCACATATGATGACATATATTAATCATGTCATTATTTCACATTGTTTATTTCACAATTACACCTATAATCAAATCAAACAACAATGGAGCTTAGGTAGAGATTAAACTCCCAAACAAACCCACAATCCATAAGATACCATTGTGCTTAGCACATATTTCGTATAATTAATATTTCGTAACAAAGAATCTCTACACTAAAACTCAAATTCACAATATACAATGATACTAACAAATACATAATTATATAAAACAATATCAAAATCTGTATATTTCGTAAGCATATCCACAATTTATTTCATCAATTGTTTGATCACAGTCAAAACAAATTCACTAATCATCTATACCTATATTCTCCCTCAGAAACAATTATTTCAATTTAAAATAATACCTAAAGAATACTAATCGGACCTTACAATATCATATCATCTTTCGATGATGGATTACTTATTTCTCATTAATTTAGTTCATATTTCAATTCTATAGATCACTAGGAATGGATCCTGGATACATATCTGATTCAATATACAATTTCTAATAATACATTTAGCCACAGGAATGCTTCCTGAGCTTAAAGAAACAAAAGGCTAATTCGAAACATAAGTCAAAAATCCAAAATAAGGTCCGAAAAACAGTAAAATGCCATTTTCGGACCCTAAATGACCCCAAAGTGCCGAAAACTGACAGGGCTCATGGCAAAGCAATGAGTTTTGACCGTTGGGCCATTTCCGAGTGACCTTGTAAATTTCGTCTTAATCGGACACCGAAATTTTATTACGGAAATTCTACGTCGAACGTTATGTCGAACAGTGCTAAACGGTTGACCAGAAACAAAAGTCAACAAAATTACTATTTACCCGCCGGGTAAACATAGTTCCCGCCGGGTACCCATGTTCAGCCGCCGGTTTCTAGCTTCCAGCCGCCGGGTGATTTAAATTTTCACTAACAGAAATATTTTGCCGCATTTAGATTCTACGAGCCGCCGGTTTTGGTAAACCAGCCGCCGGGTTAACCACCTTACCCGCCGGGTACCAGGCTTACCCGCCGGGTACACCAGCCCAGATCAGACCTGCACAACTTAGTGCAAAAATACGAAATTCAAACGCGCATATTTCTTAAATCGTAAGGAATTAAGGTCTGAAATTTTGCAGGCACGTTTATATGATCAAAATGCAACTTTCCATTTTCACACTTTTTCAAAATTCACATTTTACGAGAAAACGGACGTCTCACCAATTTATGGTCATTTTGGACCAATTTAGCGGACAACTTATATTCCAAACCACTTGGTTTTAGATTCTGGTCTTTTGCCAACATATTCCTACATCCATTTATGACTTAACGCAATGATCGCAACTACCATACTTGAATCATTACTCATTTTGACACCTTGACCCGTTTGGGGGTCCATTTGGACACTTTCACCAAAATTGCTCATAACAATCACATTAACTTTATATTTCAATACAAATTGACTCAATATCCTCATTGAAGACTCATAATCACATAATTGGACCATATTTCACCATTTGATACATTGATAACAATTTCACCCAAAACTATGATCAATCTTCACCTATTTCAATACTTAACCATATTACCACTATATTATATTCCTATTACCCAACTTGACACCCTCATATTCCAGGTTGACTTTTTCAAGTCAAAGATACATTCTTCAATCACTAGACCATTTACTTCTTAACCAACAATTTAACTCCAAATCATACAGTATAAGATACTAGATTTCATTAAACTTTCTATTACTACTTCAACACATATAATTCATCATATTTCACTACAAGGAATCATATCAATTCTATTACTACTCATAATTAGGATAAAAATTCATATAATTCATATAGGTTTAAGCTTAGGCAATCCTATTGTGGATTATCTAATTCTCTTAAACCATCGCTCTGATACCAACTTGAAACGCCCATATTTCGTTAGATTTTTTTTTTTTTTTATAGAACACTTGCATATTTCAAATTTATAAATTCATAATGCTTAGGAATATCATTCCATCACATTTGGTCCCATCTAAATACTAAAGTTATATGTTTACAAATTCGACTCCATACAATGATGACACCTTTTATCAAAATCATAATAGTTTGGGCGATTTATACAATGGTAATACAAAACGATAATTCAATAGAATAAGAAACTTGTCTAATAACATTACAAGTTTCTATCCACGCTACCTTCTTGAATCCTTTCATCCAATTGGTTCAACAAAATCAAATACCTACAACATAAAACAACTGATACGAGTAAGCATAAAGCTTAGTGAGTATACAAGCAACTAATTAAATAATTCACAAACAAGATACAATTTATCAATAACTACTTATTTCTTTTAAATAGAAACTATTGAACAACAATAAAGATTAGACAATATTTCGTATGGATCCATGATCCAATAGATACAAGTAAGCATGGCACTAATCCCATATGGGTACCAAGCTTAATAGATACCAAGTAGTGCCAAGCACTTATTTCGTGATATTCATCTATTTCATAATAAGCAATATCTACAATACTAAATCCATACTTTCCACATAATTCTCCTAATCATCTTAATTCACATAATTCTCCTAATACACATAATTCTACAATTTCACATAATCCACATAATTCAATAATCCACATAATACTATACTATTTCTAAGTAACTCAATTACTAACAACAATCAACAACTATGGTCAACAATCAATATTCCTTAAGATACGAAACATGATACAATATAGAAACACACATAAGATACAATTATAAGAAACAAACAATAATAACAACTAGAAGAGACAAACAATATTCCAAATGAATGTATGAACCTCTTGCTCGTAAGCAATCCGGAACATACAATCATTATTCAAATAGTCCTCGTATCACTCACCTTTGCTTTTAGGCGAATGCATGATGCCACATCCAAAATAGCTAAACCACCGTTCTTGATTACTTAGCATATAACCTATCGATACAATAATACATTTAATAACTAAAAATCATCATAATCAATATATCAACATTATCAATCCATCACCCATCTTGGATTGATCATATTACATATAATAGTTCATAATATATCAATTTTTATTTCATGATTTCGTTACTTGCATAATTATTTCAATGAGTACTTGTTATCTTAAATTCAAGATTTCTCATAAACAAATTTCATGGTTATAAAACCATATTAATCATCATGAACTCATATTACTACTTAAATTCATTATTCCATTACTTACACCATAGTAATATAAATGATTTAATCACTTGTATTCGATTTCAATCATCACTAATGATCACCATTATTATTATTCACTTTATCTGCTTAATCTTTTGATTCGATACATCAATATCCTTTAATCATATTTCAATAACCTTTTTAAACACCAATTAAGGTGTATTAACACCAATTCATCATCATCTACACCATACCTATTTTAATCACTAGATACACAATTCAAGTCATCCATTTTTAGGTTGAATTAGTGTTATCAATACCCTTTATAACACTAATTAACATCAATTATGCTCATGTAAGTCCTAATTTCGGATTAAAATAATTAATTCTTCAAAACCCACCAAAACCTCAAGAACACCATTCATGATTCTTCAATTTCAATTCATTTTAACAATACCATAATCACTAATAAGCTTATCTATCCTTAATTCAATGTATTTCATACTTTATTTCGTATTAAAATCGTTAATTCCATAAACCCCCATGAAAATTTATAGAATTCAAGATTCTAGGTTAAAATAATTCAAGAACAAAGATTACCTTGTGTTAGTGATGATTAATCCTTGAAGAATCACGATTCTCTAGCTTCGATTTCATGTTTTTGAATTGATTTCAGTTTAGGGTTTAGGGTTTCACGATTTCTTCCTCTCGTGATATCTCTGGAACTTTTCAAATGAAAAGGATAAATGATACGTACATATGTATATTAGATATACATGTGTTTTAATTTTATTCCCCGTGATTATCATTGTCTGGAACTTTAAAACCGACTCACAGTTATTACTATTTTATTTTACCTAGAGTAAAAATAACTTAAAACATTTACTATTTCTTTATTCACAATATTACTTTTGGATTTTGGGATGTTACAGTTGGCCTGCCTGGCGTTGTCTTCAACCAAGGCCAGTCGCTGTACTAGTGCTCGAGAGTGCTCCTCAGTCTCCTGTGAACGCTGTTCACATTCCTCTAGTCGTTTCCTTATGAGTTCATCCGCACCTAGTTCAGCGTTCATTGAATCCTGAATTATGCTTACAGAGAGGCTGGTATCTTCTTGTTCTCGCTGGAGTTGTGATATGCGGTCAAGAGCTTGGCGAAGCATGTGGGTCATTAGGTGTTGTTCCCGTTCGAGATTCTCGAGTCTTTGCTCCTGGCGGTGGAGTTGGGTAGTCAACACTGGCACCGTGGGGTGTGCCGAGTTCCGAGAGTTATGAACAGGATAGGGGCTGCTTCGAGGTGGTCTAGTGTTTCTCCTGGCTACTCGTGGGTTTTGCGATCCAGGTGGATGAGAGTGTGACGTATTGGGTGGTGTGTTTGTTATTCCTGTGGCAGAGTGTAAGTAAGACGAGGCTAATATATATGTAAGTATATAATATCCAGCCTAGTGTCTAGCACGTATCAAGCAATGGTCCGGTTCTCTCGTGGTCAGAGTCAACTAACGTATTCCTGTTCAACATAACCATTTCAGATCTCACATCATCTTTCCTTAATTGTACATAGTTGATCAGGCTATGTTAAATTAAAGTCGTATACTGTAATTTCTGAACCAATCCCGTATAGTAAAAGGAGTAGTTTCGTACTTGTGTTCAAGAAAAGTAAGCAATGTATCTCACCCCGTATGTAAAACAGTAAAAGTGGGGCTGTAAGACTCACCTGAGTCGAGTAGTAAGCAGTAGCAAACAGTGAGTAGTGTGTAGGTTCTCCGAACCCGTAACCTTTAAATGCCTAAACATATAAAGTTAAGTAAGTAGATGTCTCGCAAGACCATCTAGGCTAGTTGTCTACACAACTCATTATGTCCAATGTTGTTTCGTTATCGTTTGTTCTTAGAAAACATGGTTGGCCCGTTGGTGACGGTTTGTATTAGTGATTCAAAAGTGTTACTCTTGAAAAATATGTCTCAATTTGTTTATAAAGTCATGTCGTAATAACGGGGGTCCGGGGCAGCGCCCCTGGGTAGCGGGGTTCCAGGGGTGGCAACCCCTGGCGGGGTCCAAGGGGCTGGCCCCTGGCTGGATCATATTGTTATGGTGAAGAACGCATCTGCACTTGAATTTGGGTGAAATCAAGTGATAAATTTTTGGTCTCGATACTTAGTAAAAATGGTTTGAAACTTTCTGTTTTTAGCGTCACTTATAGCGACACTTAAGGTTTAGGCGACACTTAGGAAGTGTCGCATAGATTTGCGAAATATGAGTTTAGGGCGTCACCTAGGGAAGTGACGCATAAGGTGGCGACACTTAGGCAGTGACGGTAACAAGTGTCGGTTTAAGGTTCTAGGCGTCACTAGAGTAGTGTCGTGCAAGAGTGTCGTATAAAATTAGATTTCGATCGTAGGCGTCACTTAGGCAAATGACGCTAGTAGTGACGGATATGGAAAATGCGTCACTTAGGTAGTGACGGGAAAAGAGGGCTTATGCGACACTTAGTCAGTGTCGCACGAAGTGACGCATATCTGGGTTCATCAATGCGTCACTTACGTCTGATCGACAGATTTTGAGCCAAAAACATGTTTTCGGTTTTCCGTTTGGTCCGATTCTTTTACCCAACCCTTATATGAACATAATAAGCCTATAGAAACCATAAACTAGTGAAAATGCTAAAAATCGAGAGATGTCGGGATTTATCGGAAACTTACAAAATGGCGAATCGAGATTCCAAAAAGATGAAGTTGTAGATCGTGATGCGGTGATTCTTTTGTTCCAAGGGAGCGAGTTGATTGAAGGTCGTTTGATGGTGTGTTTTTGTGATTTAGTGTGAATGGTGGTGGAGGTGGTGTTGGATGAAAAAAGAATGAGAGAGAGAGAGAGAGAGAAAAGATGAGATGATTAGGATGATGAAAATGAGGTTGGGTTTCCCCCCATTTTGGCTGATTTGGGTGGGGTCCACTAGTGTGGGCTTCACCCATTTTTCGTTCTTGCGTTCGCTCTACGCATGGTGTTCGTTTTCTCGATTATTTAAACGTTAAATTAATATTACGCGCGTTTAAACATACGTTTTAAAATATGAAAAATTATTAGATATCTTTGTTGAAGTGTTTTGTCAAGTACCTTATAAAGTGAGTTATAAATATAATTTAACTTTGTTCTGTTTGTTTGCGCGTTTAATCTTTTAATCGCGTAGACGTTATTTGTACGATACGACGTAATTATGAAATATTATCAAAATAATATTTTTAATGTAATAGTGTTATTAAATAATATTATATTATTCAATAAAATTGTTCACCAACGTCCGTATTAATTGAGTCGAATTACCTTCGCTTTTGGAATTTGTACGATTTAATCAAATCGCATAATTGTATATATTCATCAATATATATTGGCGTACATTAATTAGCCTAACACATAACTAATTACATGTATTAACAGAGGATCAGGCACTGATTACTAGTCCTAATTTGGCGGGTGTTACATAGTGTATGGTACCATATGGGATTGACAATCCCCGTCCGAGTTAGCAAGCACTAACCTGTCAAACAGATGCATGATCATTTGTTCGGTATGAGTGTTGATTAGGCACTCATAGGGAGGCACCTCGATCAGGTCCTTGAATGTGGATCCTGACCCCCTCAGTTAAGCTCAAACTATGGACTTATGGCTGCATGTACATTCATTATTTGTTTGATAACAAATCATTATATAAATCTTGTGGTTCATCAATATCATTTACTCATATACACCTGTGAGCTCATGTAACACCCTCAAATTTTGGGTTGCGGAAGCGATCGGGTCGGGTGTTACCAAATCAAATATCACAGCATAAGATACATAATGAACGACTCTAAATGAGACGTTTAAAAATAGTTATTACATTTCCAAAATAAAAGTTTAAATAGTTGCGAGATTGTAGTAAATTCCAAATACATAATTTGAAAATACAAAGTAAATGCAGAGTAGTCCCAATGTCTGAAAATATGCGACTCGAGCTAGCCAAATCTTGTAGAAATCCTAATCCTGCTGGGCACCTGAGAACACATGCTAAAACGAGTCAGCTATAAAGCTGGTGAGTTCATAGGATTGTTAATTGAAAACATAAAGTATAAAACCTTTTATGCTTGAAAAGTAGATCAAAATCCACGATTTTGATAAGTATCAAGTTAAAGTTGTAACCCCAATGTGTATCCGTCTAACGAGGTATCTAATACCTAAGTAATAGTGATCTGTACCTAAGTACATAAAGGTCGAGGCATTCCGTCCCTGAATACCTATCAGGTATTAAATGAATCTATCAATGTGAGGCATTACATGCCTAGATACCTATTTGGTATAAGTGAAATAAACCAATGCGAGGCAAAACCTGCCTGAGTATAGTCCAAGTAAATGTATGACCACGTCATATGATGTTGAGTAATAATCGGCATGCCTAACTGGCATGTAGTGTTGCCTCCGGCAACGTAAATTGTAGTCCCGCAGAACTAATATAGTGCATTTATCCAAATGCTGAGCCAACGATCTCGAGTATAAGCTCGCCGATCCGTTGCTGAGTATGAGTAACCGTGCAGTCCCGCAGAACTACGATAGAGTATTTAATCAAATACTGAGCTAACGACCTCGCGTGAAATCTCACCGACCCGTTAGCTGTTGTGGATCACGAGCATAATCCCGCCCATCCGTGAGTGTATCGCTTTATCGCGAATACGTCCTTGTGCCCACTGTAATACCGTGGCATCGTTTTGTGCCCACTTTACCGTGGCATCGTTGTGTGTCCCTTCTGGAACATCATCCGCATTGCCCGCAACCAAAGTATGTAATTGAGCCGGCTGTACAACGACAAGCCCGACTGGTGAAATGTAGAGCTAGCTGTACTACGACAGACCTAGCTAAGTAAATGAGAGCCAGCCGTACTACGACGCGCCTGACTTGAGTAGTTGTGTTTGTATGTATGTATGCCAATATGCATACGTAAATTGTAAGAAGCACCAAGTGCTTGAGGTAGAGTACTAGTATATATATATATATATACATATGTCAAATCCACAAACACAAGTAATAGTGTATCATGCCACACACGAAGTAATATATTGTATCTAAATATGTATGTACAATACTTAGATATAAATTTTAACACATTGAGCCTAGGTATGAACAGTCATCACCTAGTTGGTTTGTATTAGTATAAAGATCCTATACTAACGTTTGTCACTACTGTATACTCCTAGTCTCAGCCTAGCAAGTATATTTGAAGTCCTTGGTTGTTGTTTACTTGGGTACTATTCCAGTTTAGAAGTCCTGGACGGTATGAGCAGTCGTAGTCCCGAAAGGGAAACTAATCCTGTAAAAGTCTAGTCGTTGTCCAGCGTAGGTAGAACTAACAAGTTCTAGTATAAGTGATAGTATTTTCCCGTGACAATATGGTCAATGGATAGTGATAACTTAATCAAGTCATGTAGTGTTAATTGTTTTCCAACAATCTAACAGTGTACGGTTGTAACCTATCTAGGTTAAGTATTGATACTATCTCAAACAGTATGGTGGGTGTAATTCCTAAGTATTACACATTCGTATTACATACAGTAATATAAATAATTGTGAATTATAAAAGTTTATTTATAATTTGAAAACAGTTATTGAGCATGTGTTTCACCCCGAAAACAGTAAAACAGTTGAAATAGTGGGGCTATGAAACTCACATGTGAGTTGTCAGCGATCCTACGATACGTGTGTTGTCCGGATGATAACCTCCTAGTGTCCTAAACACGTGAGGTTCTATGAGTAAGAGACAAATTTGTTTGTCCTAGTGAGTCGTGTAAATATTTATTTGTTGTTCACGTTTGGAAACTGGGTACGGGGGTTCGGTGACAGATTTATAATAATAACCTTAACCATTATTATTATACTTTGATTTATCCATTTTGCGTATTAATCGTATCGTATTTGGTTTGGTTATTGAAAAATGATTTTTAAACACTTAGAATGTTTTTGGCTTCTGTTTTTGGGTTTTTGCGACACTAATTGCGACATAAAAATTCATCATGCGACACAAGGGTTGTGTCGTATAGGAATGCGACACAAGAGCTTAGCGACACAAGGGTTGTGTCGCATAAGCGTTCGATGCTGATTTAACAGCGACATAATGATTGTGTCGCATGGGATTTGCGACATAAGGTACGACACAATGTTGTGTCGCAAAAGGTCCGATATAACGGGGTTCCTACGACACAAAATACGACACAAAAGGTTTTATGCGACACCACCTGCGACACAAGGCTTGTGTCGCAAAGATGAACACCAGCCCAGAAAGTTGCGACTGTCGCGATTTTTCGATCCAAAACCCAAATTAAACGAATTTTTAAGCCGTAAAATCATGTTCTCTTCATTGTTTAGGTTATAACTAAGTTGTATACACAATATTACATCAAAACATTACACCAAAAAGAATAAATCTAAAGATTTAGATATTTTCTTACAAATGCAAATCGAAGCCAAACGGGGAAGAAAACGAGTATGGTGCCTTTGTTAATCTTGTTCCTCTCGTGATGGTGATTCCGAAAATGCAACTTTTGTGGTCGGATTTGTAGTTCCGAAATTTGGTGATGATTTTGGTTGGAGAGAGTTTTAGAGGTGAGTGTGTGTGAAAATGAAATGGAAATGAAAGAATGGGGGTTTGGGGATGGTTTTTATCCATTTCCAGATACTCACTTCGTATACTGTGGTCTACAACCACAGTGCAAAATATCCGTGTTTATTTACTCGATCAAAATGTAAATTTAATATTTCAAATCCTAAATTTTGTTTATGTTATTTGGTAAATATTTTTAATAAAAAAAATATTTCACTTGAACTTTAAAATGTAATTATTTAAAGTTTAAAAGAGGTGCAAAAATTGACTTTTTGACTGGTTGTTACATTCTGCCCCTGTTAAGGAAATTTCATCCCGAAATTTCGTGCGAAGTTGCTAACGCGTGAGGTCGGGGGAGAAGTGTATGTACGAGGAGTTCATCGAGTAGATGGTAGACATACAATGTCTATGTCGAGTTTGAAAGCAGTCAATCCTTGACTGTGTCGTCGTTTGTCATAGTAGTCAGATCACCGACTATTTCGTTTGTTTATGTTGTTATTTAATTCTTGGTTACAAAGTAACCGTTTACGTGGTAGTCCATCCGGGACTAGATAGTGGTCACAAGGTGACCGTTTAGTGAATAGTCCTATCAGGACTAGGCGTTTTGGTGAGCGTTCAGTCGATTAGTCTGCTGAAAGCAAACTTTGGGTTTTACGTGGGCCTAGGTCAACTAGCCCTATGATGCACTCGGCATTAATATTGGGGAGTCAAAGTACATGCATAGCGTTAACTATAATCGAAGGGTTATGTCTTCGGGAAAAGATGTACCTACGTTATTGTCGGAGATTTGTCCGGTTCATCCAGAGCCGATCAGGTGAATTTTGCGTTTCCTTGGGCAATCCTTCTTGTAGTGACCGGGTTCCTTACATTTGAAGCATATCCTTTGAGAGTCGGGATTGGCGGGAACCCAGCAATCCCAGATTTTGTGTCCAAATCGTTGGCATCTTTCACAGGGTAAACCACGTGAGCCATCATGTTAGTACATGTTTAGTGTCTGTCAGTTGGTCTAGCTCGTAGTTTGTAATTAGAAATAGTGTTTCTGACTCCTGCGACGTAGCGCACAACGTCGCAGGTGCGACGTCAGGTTTTGGGCCTGCGACGTAGCAGACGTCGCATGGGCTTGGGCCTGCGACGTAGCGTGCGACGTCGCAGGTGCCAGATTTTGTATAAAAACGTGTTGTGTTTTCTGTTTTAGGGTGGACGACACCCTAAACGCAATTAGTCGAAATCTCTATAATCTGACCGATTATTACTGAATATAATACGTTTCGTTTGATATTCATTGCGTATTGTTATTCGTGTGATTGTTTGATTATTCAATTGTTGTTTCCGCCATCAATTGATTGACTCGGTTCGTGCTAGATCCAAGGTTAGGGACAAACAACTGGTATCAGAGCAGTGAGGCTCGTTTTTGGCGATTCGGATCGAGTTTGGGTTTTAAAAGGACGTGATATTCGTGAGTTTTCGTGTTTATTACGTTTGTTTTGTGTTTTTACAGGTTTTCGATCAGTATTATTGGGATTCTTGAAGGTTTCAGTCGTTCGACATTCGTGGTTTTGGTTTTAGGGTTAAAAATTCGTTTTTAGGGTTTTTGGCCGCTGCTCAGCGCGTTTTGCGACGTACCATAGCGACGTACCATAGCGACGTAAGCTGCGACGTCGCGTGCGACGTAGTGTTTTTGAACTTTAATTAGTTCGTGCGACGTACCGTTGCGACGTACCTCTCTACGTCGCTATTTTGACTTTAATTAGTCTTCTGCGACGCTGCGTTGCGACGTAGCCTGATTCTGCGACGTCCTCTGCGACGTCATCTGCGACGTACCTTTCAACGTCGCACTTTCTGATTCTTAATTGAATCCTTTGCTTTTTGCGACGTACCCATCTACGTCGCATATTCTTTTTGCGACGTACCCATCTACGTCGCATATTCTTTGTGCGACGTACCCGTCTACGTCGCTAAGATCAGAAGTTTGATTTTTTTCGTTTAAGTAATTAAAATGGCAGCAGATAAAGAGGATATTAGAGGACTTAGGGAGATGATTAAACAAAGTAATGACATTGGTTCAAGCAATAAACCTCCACTATTTACAGCTGATATGGATTATGTGTACTGGAGAGACCGAGTTGAGCAATATATTGACTTTCACTGTCCAGAATTATGGGGACCACTACGTGAGCGCTATGTACCTCCATTAGCTGAAGGGGAATACCGTGGTATTCGTCCCGCTAAGACCTATAAAGCCATGTCTCCCGAGGAAAAGAAAGATTTTGATACTGAAAGAAAATCTTTTTCAATGATTAAAATGTGTTTAACGAAGGATGTTCTATGGCTTTTCAGAACTCATGAAACAGCCTTTGATTTGTGGAATGCTATTGAAACTCGTTGTGGAGGGAATGATAAGTACAAGGAAGCAAAGCTCGAACTGATTAAGAAACAGTACGATATCTTTGACATCCTTCCTGATGAAGACACGACTTCTTTATTCACTAGGTACTTACGGTTGGTTGGTGAGTTGTTTGAAGGGGGTTATACTTTTCCTTCAATTGAAGTAAATAAGAAGCTGCTGGATGTGTTGCCGAGTTCTTGGGATATTAAAGTTCAATTTTTAAAGGAAAATGAAGAACTTGCAAACATGTCTTTGGATGTGTTGATAGGGGATCTTCAAGCTCACGCGATGGAGATTAAGAAGAAAGAAACTAGGTCTGGTTCTGCTGTTCAGAATCCTAGTGTGTATGGTGTTAAGATAAACTCTGGAAAGACTTATGGATCAGGAGTTGCCTTCGTATCAAATACAAATGCTTCATCGACTTCTTCTTCTTCTGATGGGATTCATTCTGTTTTCATGACTGGACCTTCTTCAAATCAACAACAGGTTCAAGTCTCACCTGCTATTCAGGAGCAAGCTGCCATCTACACAGCTTTCTTAAGCTCTTACAAGGATTTGGTTACTCAACCGAATCTAACTTTGGAGTTGACTAAGGAGGACTATGCTCAGCTTGATGAAGACGACCTGGAGCAAATGGATTTAACTTGGAATGTGGCAATGATCACCCGCAGAATTCAAAAGTTCTTGCAGAGGACAGGGCGTAAAAGCTTGGAGGGTGATGGAAAGACTGGCTTCGGATTTGACAAGAGTAAGGTCCGTTGTTATAATTGTCAAAATTTGGGTCACTTCGCCAGGGAGTGCGAGAAACCCAAAATGCCAGCTTCGGGATTCACAACACCTTCTACTCCTCCAAAGGCCAAAGAACCGGAAGTTACTAAGAAAGGGATTGCTGATAATGCCCTGATTGCTTTTGAGCCTACAAGTCAAGATTGGACGCCTGTCTCCCAGCATTACCAACAGTGTCTGATGGCTCACATTGTGAATGAGGTACATGATGAACCGTTAAATTGTATTTCATGCATTAAGTTAACTGAATCTCTAAAGGCATATCAGACAGAGACCGCTGAGTTGAGGAAAAAGAATGAAAAACTAACCGACTCAAATAATTTTTTAAAAGCTAATGAGAAACTTTATGAAAAACATCTTGAGGCTCATCGGTTAGATACTCAAAAATATAAGTCTAAAGTTTTTAGTCAAGAAGATGCGATTAAAAGTTATCTGATTGAAATTGAACTTTTAAATAAAGAACTTACAGATTTAAAAGCTGAGTATGAAAATTATAAGAGTAAAATCTTAGGTTCAAATTCCTCAACGGTTGTCTTTAATGAAATTCTTAGCAAGCACGGTACTAAAGGGAAGAAGAATGAGGGATTGGGATACAACTCAGTTCCTCCTCCTACCACTCACTGTCCCCTGCCTGTTAAGGAAGGCTTTGAAGAGATTCCAGTTGACTGGTCCAAGCTTTACGGTTTAAAAGCTATAGATGCTAAAGAGACCAAACATAACAAACCGGCAAAGGAGAAAACCAAGCGGCCAGAGTACCCCTTGCCAAAGTTTGTTAAGTCAGTGCATGAATCTCCTGTTAGTGTTAAGGAGAATGTTGAGGTTAAGAATGAATCTCCAGTTAGTGATAAGGAGAATGTTGAAGTAAAAAATGAATCTCCTGTTAGTGTTGAGGAGATAGTTGAGATTGAGGACATTACGGATCAGGAGTATCCGGAGGTTAAGAAGGTTGCATTTAAACCTGAAATTAAGGTTCAACCAAATAAGGGAAAAGCTAAGGTTTTAAACTCGAAACAACAAACTTTACAGTCACCTGTAAAGATTTTGCAAAGAAAATTAGTAAATGAAAATGTTTCGTATGATAAACCATCAACTTCAACCTCTCAACCAAGACAAACATTTTCTAAGACGTGTACTCAATGTTCATGTTCTAGAAATGTTTCTCCACCTCCTGTGGTAATTCCTCAGCCTCAACCGTTTGTTGAGACTCATTCTTGTTTCTACTGCAAGAAACAAGGACATTTAATCCGTGAATGTCCAAAGCTGTCAAATCAGCGATATGGGAGAGAGATGCCTAGGACATCTGTTTATAAAAACTCTTTTTCTAAATCTCCACCTAGGCGTTACTCAAACTCTCCCAAGCCTGTTTCGAAACCAAGTAATGTTGAGCAAAAATCTTTGCCAATTCAAAAGCCCAACATTACTTCTATTACCGATTCCGAATCTTCAAAAGTTTGGAAACGTAAAGAGTCTGATGTTGACTCTTCAGTCGTCAACAATAACACATCAGATAAAAATTCTAATTTGTTTAAAGATAAAATCCTATCTGAGGTGATTATTGTTGATGACCACGGTCGACCTAAGTCTGTAAAGGCTTGGGTCACCGTTTCTCACTAATCTCCTTTCGTTTGTGTGTTGCAGCAGTCAGAACGTGTTAAAGATAGTGAATGGTATTTGGACAGTGGCTGCTCGCGACATATGACAGGCGATGTATCCTTACTTGTGGATATTAAACCACATGCAGGAGGTTATGTTGCCTTTGCTGGAGATTCTGGGGGAACTATTTCTGGAAGAGGAACGTTAACTAACGGCAATGTTAGTTTCGAAAATGTGAACTACGTGGAACAGCTTACGCACAACTTGCTAAGTGTTTCACAGGTCTGTGATAAGGATTATACAACTGCGTTCACAAAGACAGAGTGTGTGATATTGAAGCCTGGTTATGTCATTCCGGAAGAATGGGTGTTACTAAGAGCACCAAGAAAGGATGACACATACATTTTGAATATGAGAACTGTTGAGACATCGAACGAGTATACGTGTCTCTTGTCTAAGGCTTCTGAAAAGGAATCACTGCTTTGGCACAGACGAATGGGACATATTCATTTCCGAAAAATGAATTTCTTGACCAAAAATGACCTAGTGCTAGGAGTTCCGAAACAGTCATTTGCTTTAACGGATGACTGTATCTCCTGCCAAAAAGGAAAGCTACGTAAGAAGTCCCATAAGTCTAAGCAGGTGAATTCCATAAATGCTCCATTGGAACTACTGCATATGGATCTTTTCGGTCCAGTTTCTACAAAGAGCATTGGTGGTCGGTCTTACTGCTTGGTAGTTACTGATGACTACTCAAGGTTTTCGTGGGTTTATTTTTTGACCACAAAAGGGGAAACTCCTGAGATTCTGGTGTATTTGTTGGACAAGTTGGCAAATCTGTGCAACTTGAAGGTGAAAAGGATAAGAAGCGACAATGGAACTGAGTTCAAGAACTCAACTCTCGAATTGTTTTGTGCTACAAGAGGTATTGAGCATCAATTTAGTGCTCCGAGGACTCCACAACAGAATGGAGTTGCAGAACGGAAGAACAGGACAATAATCGAGACAGCTCGGACTATGTTAGCTGACTCCAAGTTGCCAATCATATTCTGGGCTGAGGCAGTTAATACTGCCTGTTATGTTCTCAACAGAGTACTCACGGTTAAGAAAAGGAACAAAACGTGTTATGAACTTTTTAATAACCGTAAGCCAAATCTACAGTTCCTAGAACCATTTGGGTGTCCATGCCTGATCATGATTACAAAAGATAAGGTCTCTAAGTTTGGTGATAAGGCTGTTGAAGGGATTTTTCTTGGATATTCAGTCAACTCTCCGAACAAAAGAGTCTTTAACAAATCATCGAATCAGATTGAGGAGCATTTTGAAGTGAAATGTTTAAGGTATACGGAACCTCCTCAAGGAACGGGTCCGGATTGGTTTTTCAACTATGGAAACCTCTTCAATTCTTTCAATATTCCGGAAGAAGATGAAACGGAAGAATTGGTTTCTATACTTCATGAGCTTGATCTTAATCAAGATACACCTGTTACTAATAAACCATCCGACCCATCTCCCAATGCAACACCCGCACCTCCACCAACTAATCCTACACCTCCACAACCTACACCTCCACCCACACAACCACAAACAACTACCAAATCACCACCATCAACACCATCTCCTACTCCATCATCTTCGGCTGCTCCTTCTAAAACAGTTTATACCTACACAAAGGAGCTTCCATATGATCCGAATATGCCTCCTTTAGAGGAACCACAAGAAGAAGATGAAATGGAGGAAACAATGGCCTACTCTCACTTATTTTCTACTGAAGATGAAGAACAAGAAGAAGAGATAGCCATTCCTGAGTCTGCTGCTACTCCCGAAACTGAGGGAGATTTGAACAATCTAGGTGTGAATCTTGTGCCAGGTGCCATACCAGAAACTCGTATACATAAGGATCACCCCATTGATAATATCATTGGTGATCCTCATGCATCTGTTCAAACACGACAGCAAGCAAAGCAGACTTCAGCTCAGCAGCTTTTGGGACTTATAGCTCATATTGATTCATGTCATTTGTCTCAAATTGAACCTAAAAAGGTTGATCAAGCCTTAAAGGATCCATCTTGGGTCGAGGCTATGCAGGAGGAACTACAGCAAATAAACAAGATGAATGTGTGGGAAATTGTTCCTCTACCCAAGGGTGCTCACTTGACGGGTACTCGTTGGGTTTTCCGTAACAAAATGGATGATCGTGGGGCTGTTATTCGAAACAAAGCCCGTCTGGTAGTTCAAGGATATAGTCAATTAGAGGGTATTGACTATGATGAAGTTTTCGCTCCTGTTGCTCGTTTGGAATCAATTCGGATTTTTCTAGCTTATGCTTCTTTTAAAGGATTCCGCGTGTATCAACTTGACGTGAAGTGTGCCTTTCTTTATGGAGATGTCGACGCAGTGATTTATGTGTGTCAACCTCCAGGTTTTGAAGACCCAAAGCATCCTAATCATGTTTGCAAACTGAAGAAAGCTTTGTATGGTCTTCATCAATCTCCTCGACTTTGGTATGAGCGACTTGCCAAGTATTTGCCGAAGAATGGTTTTGACAGAGGACAGATTGATAGCACGCTTTTCATCAAAAGGGAAGGAGCGGATTTGTTACTTGTGCAGGTCTATGTGGACGACATTATTTTTGGATCCACTAATGATCAGTTGTGCAAAGATTTTGAAGGACTGATGAAATCTGAGTTTGAAATGAGTGCTATGGGGGAACTCATGTTCTTTCTGGGGCTACAGGTTGAGCAATCTGATAATGGAATATATATCCACCAGTCAAAATATGTCACTGACATGTTAAAGCGATATGAATTGCTCAACTGTAAACACTACGGCACTCCAATTGAAGCAAGACACAATCTTGGACCTAATGAGGACGATGAAGATTGCAAGGAGAAAGACTATCGCTCAATGATAGGCTCTCTCATGTACTTGACTGCCTCAAGACCAGATATAGTGTTTGCCGTTTCTCTCTGCTCACGATTTCAAGCAAATCCGAAGGTGTCTCATATGAAGGCAGTAAAACGCATTTTTGGATATCTCGCTTTTAGGCCATCTCTGGGTCTATGGTATTCAAACGAAAAAAACTTCGAGTTAACTGCCTATTCGGATTCAGATCTTGGTGGCTGCAAGATAGATATGAAGTCAACTACTGGAGGATGTCAGTTCCTTGGATCGCGCTTAGTTTCTTGGCAGTGCAAAAAGCAGACTGCGGTTGCTATTTCCACAGCTGAAGCCGAGTATGTTGCTGCTGCAAGTTGCTGTTCTCAAGTTCTCTGGATTCAGCATCAGCTGCGTGATTACGGGTTCAATCTCTCTATGACACCTATTTATATAGATAATACAGCTGCTATATCTATAACTCACAATCCCGTACAGCACTCTAAGACCAAATATATTGAACTTAGGTTCCACTTTATACGGGATTGCTTTGAGAAACACCTTATAGATGTCGTACATATAGAGACCCTTAAGCAGTGTGCGGACCTTTTCACAAAAGCCTTTTTGCGATCACGTTTTATTGAACTGGTCAATCTGATAGGTTTAAGGTTCTTTCAGTCAAAGAAATGATTTGTGACTTGGATTTTTAAGTTTTTAAATTCAGTTAAAAAAAAAAAAAAAAAAAAAAAAAAAAAAAAAAACATCGCAACAGCCACTCTTTATACTCTTTAGTATTAAAGAAAACGCAAGGTTGCTACATTTTTAAAATAGACGTTGAAGTTGTGTCTGTAAACAACTTGGGATATGATAGTACATCGGATGACATGCACAAAATGGAATTTTAAGGTTTATCTTGGATGTGTCAGTAGGTTTATCTGACACACTTAAACCAGTTTTTATCTAAATTATCTTCATCATACGATGTATTGGTAGGCATGCTACACACCGGTTTGTGAGTGAGTAAGAAGTAATAAAAAAACTTGTCTATTACTTTGTGAAAAATGTTATATGATGTATGACATAAGTCTTAATTGATAAATGGAAGTACTATCATACACTGTCATAATTATGTAAATGTAAAATGGGCATATAGTGTTAATATGGTTATTTGCCTAACTAATGGTGACTATTGTTGTACTCTCGTACAGACCTGAATCCATTAGTTATGCAAATAGTCTCAAACTTGTTATGTTCATACTAAGGGACCCTCTGTTGTACTAAGTACAGATCTGGGGCCACTAGTATCTTCATAGTCAGTTTGATGTATGCCTAAATATAAATATCAAGTGTATATTATGAGAAAACCGAGATAAACTTGGTCTTGTAATCTCTACCTTGTGTGAATATGCAGTGTTTGTTTTACTAAAGTTTATCAGTATATCATATAATAGGTTTCTCAAAATTAATATTCATTCTAACAATAAAGGTTAGCTCACAAATACGGATGTAACATGTTTAGGTGGACAAACAATACCAATAATTGTCTTGAAATACTTTTTATAAAAGATGTTTTAAATGTGCCACGTAAATTTAAAGTGGACAAATATACTGATGATCGAAATAACACTTACTATTCCTAATAAATGCATGTTATTCCGATATGATCCCTAATCAGACAACTCAACTCCGTCACCAAAAATAGAGTGTTAAGTAATTTTCTTTTTACTTTTTGAATATTAAAGAAAATATCAAAAAGATTTTTTTAGTTTAGTTATTTCATTTTATGTTTTCTTTTTATTCTAAGTTATTTTCCCAAGTCACGAGTCATTTGAATTTTATTTGCTAAAATAACGAGTAAACGGTTTGAAAATTTCGAAATTGGATCAAAACTGTTTTCTGCGACGTCCGGCTCTACGTCGCCTGCGACGTCCCAGCCTACGTCGCACATAGGGTAGACTTTAAATAGTATCCACTGCGACGTAACTCGTCACACTATTCACTATTCACGTGCGACGTAGCCTGCGACGTACGAGAGGCGATTTGCGACGTAGCAATTTTCGAGCAATTTTTGTGATTTGTAGCCGTTTTCATTCCGATTCACTTACGTGCTTTTGATCTACTCGTTATTCCGCACACTTAGGTACCGATTTTACCATTTTTCACCGTGTATATTTCGTTTAATTGCTATGTATGTATTACGGGTTAAATGGGTTTCGGTTTTGGGATAAATTAGATGGTATATCGTGTAAAGTACTGGTTATAATTTATGTTTTCGTGATCACCATCGTTAGCCGCACCTTGTAGTGCGATAGATTTTGAAAACCCCTAAATTCGAGGGTTAGGGTTTTCTGGGTTGGAGATGAATGTTCGTCAGTGCGACGTACGCTGCGACGTAGTGCCCTACGTCGCTTTATTTACTTATTATTAATTTCCTACGTCGCCCATCCCTACGTCGCTTTTACTGCGACGTCCGATGCGACGTACCGCTCTACGTCGCTGTTTTAATTAAAGTGATTAAATTCACAATTAATTGCAAAATGCGACGTCCCCCTTGACGTCGCTCGAATTGTATGCGACGTCAGGCCTTACGTCGCTTTTCGATTTATTTTGAATTTTAGCGACGTACAGTTCTACGTCGCTCTGTGTTATGCGACGTACGTTGCTACGTCGCTAGTTCCAGGGATTTTGAAAAGGTTTTTGTTTAAAAAAAATGTAACATTTTTTCTAACCTTTTTCGAGTTGCAATCTGTTTCTGTTTTTGCAGATATGGCTTTGATTTTCGAAGCTCGTCATAATACGGCTGCTTACCTTACTGACACTTCTGATAAAGCTGCACCGTATCGTCAGATGATCGCGTTTTTGAGACGTTCAAGGGTATTTCACGCCATTTCCGACAACACTTTGGCGTTTGGAAATCTGATCAACCCTTTTTGGAGAAACGCAACTGTCGTTACTGAAAACGACGTTAGACGATTGGTCTCTACCGTTCTGGGTACGGAGATCACTATTACAGAACAGAGCATTCGGGAACTTTTACAGCTGAATGATCAACCGGATATGCCTGTCGGTTTTGATCATATTTTTGTTACCGGAGCTATGCAACGGACAGGATATCCCGGGATTCCCTCTGATCAGTATAGAAAAGCGAATCTCACACGCGTCTGGCGTTATTTGATGCATGTGATCATTGTTTGCTTGGGGAATAGGAAAGGTGGAACGGATGGGATGAGCCGAAGTCTGGCTTCTGCTATGTTAGCGTTGGTTTACAACAAGCCGTTCAACTTCTCGGGATTTATCTTCAGGGCTATGGTTGATAATGCGAATGCCGGGGATCAGAAATGGATTTTATATCCAAGATTTGTACAGTTGCACATCAATCGTCATCATCCGGAGCTTCAGGCACAGGGTGATATCGATCATCCGCTCAAGATTTCACCGATGATGAGTCGGATTTTCACTATTTGTGCAGGGTATGAGAAAGGGGTCGAGGCACCAACGGATGTTCCTTTATTCGGTGCTGTCATTGATGAAAATTATGTACCGCCTCCAGATCCTCAGTATATGGATGTTCCAGCACCTCAGCAGCCGCAGCAACAGTTTGTGAACATTCCGGTTCAAGCTGCGGGGGAGAACATTCCTGCTCAAGCTGCGGGGGAGAATGTGGATGCTCTACTGGAAAACATTGAGCAGTTTGGCCACGTTGACTCAGACAATCAAGCTTCTCACGACACGGTCGAGAGTTCTGATTCTGAAGAACCGGCCAATGCAGGTCCTCAGGATGGGGGTCCGACGCCTGAGCATTCTGATGGTACTGTTCCGCATCCCTCTGAGATGGAACGTATCAGGCTTTCAGATTCATTCAGATATCTGCGAATTCAGCGTCGGATCAGACAAGGACGCAAGTATGTGCCTCCACGAGATACGGGAAAACGTACACGCGACGGTGATGATCCTGCTGATGAGACTTATCAACCGAGACGTCGTGTTCGTCGTTCTTCGTCTACACGAGCTCCAGTCAATCCACAGCAGCAGGATACTTTTGAGATTCAACCGACTCCAGCTTTCATGCAAAAGATAATGGAAGATATGCAGCTGATGAAGCAAAAGCTGGAGGCTCAAGACGAGAAGATTGCTGAACAAGCTGCGTTGATCGAGGTCCAATCTAAGGAGCTTGAGGAAACGAAGCTTAGGGTTAATGTTTTGGAAGGCAGGTTACTTGCCTCGGGGGAGTCTGGGTCTGGGATACCCACTTTAGAGTCAAGTGAACCTGCGTCTGTAAATCCCAACCCTGTAATTGAAAATATTAATGAAAATATTTCTCTTTTGGATTATTTCTCTGTTGATGATATTCCAGGGCAACCAAGACCGCTGGCAGTTGATTACTCATTCGCTGACTTATCATTTATTCAAAGAATGGCCAGTGGAGTTGGCTCTGAGGAGGAAACAGAGAATGTGTTTGAGATGAACGAGGATGTCTCGATTGAAGAGGAACAGTTGGATGCAGATGAAACGTATGATGATGCACAATCTGGGGAAGCTTATGATGATGCACCAATTATAGAATCTGATTCAAGTGAAGACGAGAGTCCTGATAAAGCTCAACATGGAGAATCAAGTTCTGCTGCAACTCCAGCTCCAGAGACACAGGCACCGGACTCAGCCGCAAAGAAATTAACTGCTGAAGAAAAGAGAGAGAGAAATAAGAAATGGTGGCCTAAGGGATGAAATCCAGTTCCTATTCCAGTGAAATGTCAAGTGTACCGGGTTAGTCGGAATTATACCGGTGTTATTAAAAGCTGGAAGTGTCAAAGGAATCTGTTTATGATAAAGAGAGAAGATGGAGTTCAGTATTTTAGAATGCGTTTTGATAGATTGAGCACGTTGCCAAAAGGAGAGATTAATCGATTAGCTCAGCTTAAATTGATTAATCCTTTCGAGAATGATTATGCTGAGTTCATTCAGAGAAGTCTACGTCGGGAAGTATTATCGAAGACTTATTCGAAATTGAAGCCGACGTTGGGAACTCGGTATACGTGGAAGAAAAAGATTGATCCAGTCACCAAGAAGCCTTTGGTTAAAGTTCACTATTCGCCGGCTAAATGTTTGACTGAGATACCTCTGGAATCAGTTCCTTATTATTTTCTGAGAAGACTTGTAAAATGGGAACTTGATCCACAGACTGGCGAAGCGGTTATTACTTTCGTTCAAGATTCTGAACCGTGGCCAGAAGTTGGAGGTATATGGAATCTGAGGCAAGCAACGTTTAGGCTGTATGATCCGATGAGTTTGATTAATTTTCATGAAAAAGATTTAAGAAAACTCTATGATAATCGGATTCGGGTTGGTCAGAAGAATGAATTCAACAGACGTTTAGCACAACAGTTTTACAATGTTGTTACTGTTTGCGTAGCTAATGGAATTCATGCCGACGGCCAGTTTCCTGCGGGCTGGGTTTAAAGAAGATTTTTGAAGACCAAGCTGAAGACACGGGGGAGTTTGTTAGTACATGTTTAGTGTCTGTCAGTTGGTCTAGCTCGTAGTTTGTAATTAGAAATAGTGTTTCTGACTCCTGCGACGTAGCGCACAACGTCGCAGGTGCGACGTCAGGTTTTGGGCCTGCGACGTAGCAGACGTCGCATGGGCTTGGGCCTGCGACGTAGCGTGCGACGTCGCAGGTGCCAGATTTTGTATAAAAACGTTTTGTGTTTTCTGTTTTAGGGTGGACGACACCCTAAACGCAATTAGTCGAAATCTCTATAATCTGACCGATTATTACTGAATATAATACGTTTCGTTTGATATTCATTGCGTATTGTTATTCGTGTGATTGTTTGATTATTCAATTGTTGTTTCCGCCATCAATTGATTGACTCGGTTCGTGCTAGATCCAAGGTTAGGGACAAACACATCATGATGACGTTTACAGCCGTGACAAAATGGTTTGTTATCCGCATAGCCTCGTTTTTCGTTGGGTTCTGTAGTGTAGGACCTCAAGGGTTCGGGTTGGTTTGTTGGGTCATGACTAGTGCTGGAATCTCCATTCCATTTCCCTTGATTGTTTTCAGTTGCAGGTGTTCCACGTCGAACCACCCGTGCCATGAGTCTGTTGGCCATGCGAATAGCCTCTTCAATAGTAGCGGGTTTGGAGGCGGTGACCACTCCCTCAATTTGCATCGGAAGTCCACCGATGTACCTTTCGATTCGTTGGCTCTCAGGGTTTACTATGGTTGGGCAAAGGTGAGCTATTTGCTGAAAACGGTTGGTGTATGTCTCGATGTCGTTGTCTTTTACGGTGAGGTGCCAAAGTTCGTCCTCAAGTTTGTGGAGTACCTCGCTGGGGCAATACTTGTTCCTCATGATTCGTTTCAGCTCCTCCCACGGGAGTTTGTGTACGGTATCGATCCCTACAGTTCGGGCGTGGAAATTCCACCAGGTAGAGGCATAATCCTGGAGGGTGTATGTGGCGTACATGACCTTGCAGTCATCGGGACAATTGCAAATGTAGAATATAGATTCCATCTTCTCGAACCATCGGATTAATCCGACAGCCCCTTCAGTTCCGACGAAGTTTGGTGGTTCGCACCTCAGGAAGTCCTTAAAGGTACAAGGTTTTGCTTGGTTCCGAGTAGCTAGAGCCTCAGCTACCCTTTGATCCGTGAACTGGTCACGTTCAGCTTGGGTGAAGGTTTGTCGTTTAGGCGGCATGATTCTTAAATAAGAGTGAAACGACAAAGTGTGAGATCTTTATTCAAAGATTTTGATTATTGTAGTTGTATACGTAAATCGGTATTACACCGTTGCCCACGGATATAAAAGTGATAATGATCCAGAAACCACTTAAGGTGTCCGTATGAAAGTCCTCGGACATTGGAATTTTTAAATGTGTAGTCGTATTAACGACCTAGTTGTGTATTATATGTAGTTCGACCAGAACTATGGTATTGCCGTAGTCTATCAGACTATAATGTAGTACTAAAGTACTATAGATGTAATCCCACTAATTTAGAGTGTATTCATCGAATGAGGCATCACATGCCTGAGTAGTCGTGGTGGGGCACTTCGTGCCCAGTAGGGTAATCGCGTATGCGTATAAGTGTACAAGTGCCTATAGCGAGTGTTCATACGCAAAGTAATTGAGTGAGACACCTCGTGTCCAGTAAAGTAGTCATATATACATATATGGTGTACACGTAACTATACAAGTATACGTGCGTAGTAAAAGTCAGGTGTGGCACCTCGTGCCCAGTTAAGTAAGTGTATATGTATATATAAATTGTACATGTACTATAACAAGTCCACATGCATATTGAGAGTAGCACCTAGTGCTGAAACGCAGTGCCTAAAGCTCCGGAGTGTAGTAACAACGTACTGTAATGCAGTGCTATCAGCACAGTAATTGAAATACCAATGTATTGTGATTGTAGTACCGAAGTACTATGAAATGCAGCACCACGTGCCGTAATGAAGTTCCCGCGGCACCGTAATTGCAGTACCCATGTACTGTGAGTGTAGCACCAATGTGCCAAATGTAGTATAAACATATTGTGTAATTGCAACACCACGTGTTGTGTGTTGTGCCCGAAGCACCATGTGACACCACGTGCCATGAGTTGTTCGACTGTAGCCCTAAGGCCGAATATGCGTTGGAGTTATGTGATTTCCCAAATGTAGCACAAAGGCTAGAATGTAAGTGCCAAGGCACTGAGGTATTGAGTTGATTGATCTAAATGATCAAATTGTGACTTTGATAATTTTTGTGGACTTAGTCATCGCTAATCCAATGGTGACCAGTACGGTCAAAGATGAGAAACTCGTTTGTTTGTTTTAAATTTCGTGGTCGTTTAGCATGTGTGGGTTTTCATTCCCATTGAATACGTTTGTACCTCCTTCCCGAGGTTTAGTGATATAGGTGATATCCTCCTACGCGTACATATGGAGAAAAGTGTCGAGTCGTGATAGCTAGGAAGACGGCGATGTGCTTCTTCGCGAGTAAATGATGGTACAGCGGAATTGAGTTGTATATACCCAGTATATATTTGATACGTAGAAGTAGTATACATGTAAGGCCTATTAATATATACTTACAGTACATATAATAGCCTAGGATGTCTAGCACAAAACAATCAGAGTCAACTAGTGCATTCCTAACTCAGTATAACCCCTTTCAGATCTTACATCATCTTTATTTAATTGTACATAGTTAGCTACGCTATGTTAAATTAAACTCGCATGATGTAATTCCTGAACCAGTCATACCTAATGAGGAATACCGCCTAACGGTCATAGTCTAGGCCCACTAAAATGCAACCTAGTTCACTATAACCTTTGGCTCTGATACCAATCTGTAACACCCTCAAATTTTGGGTTGCGGAAGCGATCGGGTCGGGTGTTACCAAATCAAATATCACAGCATAAGATACATAATGAACGACTCTAAATGAGACGTTTGAAAATAGTTATTACATTTCCAAAATAAAAGTTTAAATAGTTGCGAGATTGTAGTAAATTCCAAATACATAATTTGAAAATACAAAGTAAATGCAGAGTAGTCCCAATGTCTGAAAATATGCGACTCGAGCTAGCCAAATCTTGTAGAAATCCTAATCCTGCTGGGCACCTGAGAACACATGCTAAAACGAGTCAGCTATAAAGCTGGTGAGTTCATAGGATTGTTAATTGAAAACATAAAGTATAAAACCTTTTATGCTTGAAAAGTAGATCAAAATCCACGATTTTGATAAGTATCAAGTTAAAGTTGTAACCCCAATGTGTATCCGTCTAACGAGGTATCTAATACCTAAGTAATAGTGATCTGTACCTAAGTACATAAAGGTCGAGGCATTCCGTCCCTGAATACCTATCAGGTATTAAATGAATCTATCAATGTGAGGCATTACATGCCTAGATACCTATTTGGTATAAGTGAAATAAACCAATGCGAGGCAAAACCTGCCTGAGTATAGTCCAAGTAAATGTATGACCACGTCATATGATGTTGAGTAATAATCGGCATGCCTAACTGGCATGTAGTGTTGCCCCCGGCAACGTAAATTGTAGTCCCGCAGAACTAATATAGTGCATTTATCCAAATGTTGAGCAAACGATCTCGAGTATAAGCTCGCCGATCCGTTGCTGAGTATGAGTAACCGTGCAGTCCCGCAGAACTACGATAGAGTATTTAATCAAATACTGAGCTAACGACCTCGCGTGAAATCTCACCGACCCGTTAGCTGTTGTGGATCACAAGCATAATCCCGCCCATCCGTGAGTGTATCGCTTTACCTCGAATACGTCCTTGTGCCCACTGCAATACCATGGCATCGTTTTGTGCCTACTTTACCGTGGCATCGTTGTGTATCCCTTCTGGAACATCGTCTGCATTGCTCGCAAGCAAAGTATGTAATTGAGCCGGCTGTACAACGACAAGCCCGACTGGTGAAATGTAGAGCTAGCTGTACTACGACAGACCTAGCTAAGTAAATGAGAGCCAGTCGTACTACGACACGCCTGACTTGAGTAGTTGTGTTTGTATGTATGTATGCCAATATGCATACGTAAATTGTAAGAAGCACCAAGTGCTTGAGGTAGAGTACGAGTATATATATATATATATATATATATATATATATATATATATATATATATATATATATATACATATGTCAAATCCACAAACACAAGTAATAGTGTATCATGCCACACACGAAGTAATATATTGTATCTAAATATGTATGTACAATACTTAGATATAAATTTTAACACATTGAGCCTAGGTATGAACAGTCATCACCTAGTTGGTTTGTATTAGTATAAAGATCCCATACTAACGTTTGTCACTACTGTATACTCTTAGTCTCAACCTAGAAAGTATATTTGAAGTCCTTGGTTGTTGTTTACTTGGGTACTATTCCAGTTTAGAAGTCCTGGACGGTATGAGCAGTCGTAGTCCCGAAATGGAAACTAATCCTGTAAAAGTCTAGTCCTTGTCCAGCGTAGGTAGAACTAACAAGTTCTAGTATAAGTGATAGTATTTTCCCGTGACAATATGGTCAATGGATAGGGATAACTTAATCAAGTCATGTAGTGGTAATTGTTTTCCAACAATCTAACAGTGTACGGTTGTAACCTATCTAGGTTAAGTATTGATACTATCTCAAACAGTATGGTGGGTGTAATTCCTAAGTATTACACATTCGTATTACATACAGTAATATAAATAATTGTGAATTATAAAAGTTTATTTATAATTCGAAAACAGTTATTGAGCATGTGTTTCACCTCGAAAACAGTAAAACAGTTGAAATAGTGGGGCTATGAAACTCACCTGTGAGTTGTCAGCGATCCTACGATACGTGTGTTGTCCGGATGATAACCTCCTAGTGTCCTAAACACGTGAGGTTCTATGAGTAAGAGACAAATTTGTTTGTCCCAGTGAGTCGTGTAAATATTTATTTGTTGTTCACGTTTGGAAACTGGGTACGGGGGTTCGGTGACAGATTTATAATAATAACCTTAACCATTATTATTATACTTTGATTTATCCATTTTGCGTATTAATCGTATCGTATTTGGTTTGGTTATTGAAAAATGATTTTTAAACACTTAGAATGTTTTTGGCTTCTGTTTTTGGGTTTTTGCGACACTAATTGCGATATAAAAATTCGTCATGCGACACAAGGGTTGTATCGTATAGGAATGCGACACAAGAGCTTAGCGACACAAGGGTTGTGTCGCATAAGCGTTCGATGCTGATTTAACAGCGACATAAGGATTGTGTCGCATGGGATTTGCGACATAAGGTACGACACAATGTTGTGTCGCAAAAGGTCCGATATAACGGGGTTCCTACGACACAAAATACGACACAAAAGGTTTTATGCGACACCACTTGCGACACAAGGCTTGTGTCGCAAAGATGAACACCAGCCCAGAAAGTTGCGACTGTCACGATTTTCCGATCCAAAACCCAAACCAAACGCATTTTTAAGCCGTAAAATCATGTTCTCTTCATTGTTTAGGTTATAACTAAGTTGTGTACACAATATTACATCAAAACATTACAACAAAATGAATAAATCTAAAGATTTAGATATTTTCTTACAAATGCAAATCGAAGCCAAACGGGGAAGAAAACGAGTATGGTACCTTTGTTAATCTTGTTCCTCTCGTGATGGTGATTCCGAAAATGCAACTTTTGTGGTCGGATTTGTAGTTCCGAAATTTGGTGATGATTTTGGTTGGAGAGAGTTTTAGAGGTGAGTGTGTGTGAAAATGAAATGGAAATGAAAGAATAGGGTTTGGGGATGGTTTTTATCCATTTCCAGATACTCACTTCGTATACTGTGGTCTACAACCACAGTGCAAAATACCCGTTTTTATTTACTCGATCAAAATGTAAATTTAATATTTCAAATCCTAAATTTTGTTTATGTTATTTGGTAAATATTTTTAATAAAAAAAAATATTTCACTTGAACTTTAAAATGTAATTATTTAAAGTTTAAAAGAGGTGCGAAAATTGACTTTTTGACCCGTTGTTACAGCTCACCAGCTTTTTAGCTGACCTTTTAGCATGTTATCTCAGGTACTCAGCAGTAGGTTGGACTGCCCATCAAGATACTTTAGCTCGAGTCGCATGCAATCATTAAACATCAAGAGATTTCCTTGCATATCTATATTTTGCATAATTGGAAATGTACTAGAATCTCTCAGGGCAATCATGTGAACTCAATATAATGTAAACAGGTTGTAAACTCTTATGTTATATCAATGTATTTTGTAAACGACGCATATAGAGTCGTTCATTATATATCGTATGTGCTTGATTATTGATTAGTCGCGCCCCGACCCGATTCGCTTTCGCAACCCGAATTAGGGGGTGTGACACAATCAATGTAATTTTGTAAACGATGCATGTAGATGTCATTCATTATATACCTTGTGTGTTTTGATTATTGATTAGTCGCGCCCCGACCCGATTCGCTTCCGCAACCCGAATTTGGGGGTGCGACAGAATTTTTCTTTAAGAATATCAATATTAAACACTTGAAACATTTTACATATATATCCTTTTATATAAGTCAACCATAAGGATTTCACATATTATATAATTGTGATAACATCATTGACAGTAACGGAGGCGAACAAACGAAAATCGTTTCTAAGATGTACCTAATAGCTAAATTGGTCATCTGAAATGATCGATTATTAATAACATGAGAAGACATTGTTATCATTTGATTTATATGTGTTCTAAGATTTTCACTAAATCTTATATTTAGTTTTCTTTCCTGTCAATTTAAGAGTCAAGTGCTACCAAATGCAATTATGTAAATGTTGATTTTTTTTATGCCGTGCTAGACAATAGTAAAGAAGAAGAAATAAACGTCTTTTTTCGTTCCAATTAAGCACTAATGTTAAAGACAATATACATATAAAACTTTAAAAAAAATCAACATTAACATGTGTAAGTGTGGGTCGTACATCGGACGACCTCTTAATTTACTAGTAATGATATAAATGTTGGTATATATGTACACGACTTAAGCATGTCCGGAAATTAATGAGCCTATGGGGGGCGCGCACTTAATCATTTAGACACGATTAATTAATTAATAATGTATTAATTATTATACACATTTAATATAAACTAAACTTGAGGGACTTAAATGTTAAGTGAGTGAAACTTGTATTGGGTTTTGAATTGGGTTGCGTTTTATATGGGCCGATTTTTAGGTATCCATATACAACTCAATAACCTAATTAAAACCTATAAATACAAAGCCTAAGTTAGGGTTATTGGTATCCTAATACAATACCTTAACAATTAATAAAAACTCTCACCTTTTTTTCCTTTTGGTGAGCCGTCGACCACCAACAAAACCAAAGGGTTTTGTTTTGTTTTGTCTTTTATTAAAGCAAGAAGGAAAAGCAAAGGCAAGGTTTTTGGTTTATTAAGTGTAGTTCGACTAGCATCGTTATCGTGTCGTGAAGGTGGTGTGCGTGCAACCCTAGAGGGTTTTACCATTTGTGAAACCTATTCGTTTTACTAAACGATTATTTGGAACTAGCTAAAAGGTACACGTTTTCTATCTTAACTAATTATAAATACGTGTTTATTCGCTTCTGCAATTGTGTGACAATTTGTTATAGTTATTTGCTATATTCTAACAGTGGTATCAGAGCCACACGTATGATTGTAATTAGTTAGATTTGTTAAACATAAAATTTGATAGGGGTGTTATTGTTGGTTCGACTAACACAAAAAGAAAAATTTGGTTTTGTTTTTGTTTTTGTTTTTGTTTTTGTGTTTAGTCGATGGACATAACAAAGAAAAGAAAGAAAAAAAAATTTTGGTTGATGGGGATAAGTTAGCCGACACACAAAAATAGTGTTTTTTGTTTGGATCCAACTTGGATCAAGCTGTCAAAAGGGGAGAAACAAAGAAAAAATAAAATTGGGGTTGTGGTTTCCTACGAAAAGCAGAAGGAAATTTTTTTTGTGTTTTTTTTTTTTTTTTTTTTTTTGGTTTTGGTGGCATCTAGTTGACTCGGCTAACATGATCAAAGGAATTTTTTATTTTTATTTTTTAATAATTAGTTAAACTTTAAAGAAAGTGTTAAACTTTTAATATACCATAACAAATTTTATGTTTAACAAGAATAATAACGTGTTTAATGTAAATTGCTTTGTTATTAGTGTACCTATTAATTAGCTAGATAAAGGGTATCCATAAAATTCATGCATAATTTATCATGGATATCACTTTGATATATTGATATGCTAGTTATAATTAATTGTTAATAGAGATGGCATGCTTAAAAATAGATTAGTGTAATTATGTGTTACTTGTTTAAAATTGTTTAATTGACAAGTTGTTCCAAGTTTGCCATGCTTTAGGGTTCCACCCACCGAAAGTTGCATGAAAATTAATTGTTAATTGTTTAATAGTTTTAGTAGTTTAAATTACACATACTAAAATATAGTGGCTATAGGATCAATGCCCCTTAAGCTAGTCCATTAGTTTAGTTTAAATATTTGCCAATTGTTGACTTGTGACGCAAAAATTGTTTTTTGAAAATAAAATTAAACTTGACTAAATGACTATGAAATATGATTTAGAGTTTGTAATATTGCATATTTATGACACATATGGGTTGGGCTCATAAACCATAATTTGTTCCCATGTCATAAAATATCTAATTGATTACAAATTCATTTAATAAAATTAGTATCTTTCATCGCTAAAGAAACACCGGCTCACCCATTTGAATAAACTATAAGAGAGCTATAAGCTTGGAGGCTCTGTCTCCTTAAAGAAAGTGGTTTATTAAATCAGCCTTGTGCTAGCCTTACTTCTGCGGTTCTTTGTGCGTTCAAATGGAGCTACCCAGTTCTTTATGTTGATGTAAGATAAAATATTTTTTTTATTAAAACAAATGATATGAATATGGTGCATGCGTATTCATACATATTTGATAACACATCAAATTGCGTTACCCTAAAACTTAAGTCATTGCCATCCAATCGTAAGAACACTTGCAGTTGCTTTTTACTCTGCGTGAGACGTAGGTAAATTGCAATCCCAAGGTAAATTACCACTCATCGTGAGACGGTGGTGGACTATTTATAGTTTTTAATTGGACGACTTAAAACGAGTTAAGCGGTGAGATCCTTAAGCCCGTGGCAAAAGATGGGATGAAACATGTTTACAAATTCACTTATGGTTGCTTCATAAGTATTATTTGTAAGTCCCATAATTCTAGGAATTGCACTTGTAATGCAATTATTGATCGTCACTTTTCTTTTGAGTATCATTATTGCTAGCAGATCAACTGATGTGATGGTGGTATGTCAAATAGGATCCTAGCCTTAAGAAAATTAATTGTTTATGTGAATATATAAACATAAGGGTATTTAATTTTCTTTAAGGATGTATTATCGAAAATACTAAATTTGAACTTTAATCTAGTTGTAGATGGTAAATCCTGTACCGAACTTGAATTATTCGGCTTTCAGGCAAATGCTATAATCTTTCTGGAAGGAATTCTAATGATTGGTTTTGTCAACTAAGGATTGTCCTTCGTGTTGAAAACAAAACTGAGGTCATTGAACAGTCAATGAGACCTGTTCTTAATACTACTACTGGTCCTGTTGAGGAATTAGCAGCATGAAATGCTCTTTATGATCGTCATAATGAAGTTGTTTGTTTGATGCTCGGCAGCATGCCTCCCAAACTTCAAAATCAATTTAAAAATCATATTCCACTTGATTTGATTACAGAGCAGAAATCGATTACTCCACAAATCCTTGTGATTAAGAGTGGAAAGATCCAGAAAGATAAGAAACCGCAAACTAGGGGAAAAGCTAAGGGAAAGCAAGGTGCTTTTGTCCCTAAACCTAAGAAAACCCCTTCAGCAAAGAAAGAGCATCCGGCTAAGGATGAGGCGTGTCACCACTGCAAGAGGTGGGTCACTGGAAGAGGAATTGTCCAGCCTATCTTGCTGAGTTGATGAATAAGAAGAAGAAGCTAGCCGGCTCGACCGGACCTTCAAGTATCTTCACGATAGAATTATATTCTTTCTCTAAATCAAATTCTTGGGTATATGACACTTGTTGTGGTACTCACATCTGTAATACCCTATAATGAATTAGAGGAAAGAAGAAACTGAAACATGGGGCACTCTACTTGTACAATGGTGTACGTGAAGCAGTAATGCCATTGAAAGTTTTGACTTAATTTTGCCTTCGGGTTTAGTTATTGTATTAGACAATTGTCATTATGCACCTGCTATTACTAGAGGTGTTGTTTCAGTTTCACTTTTGAAAGATAACGGATTTATAAATGTTTTCAATGATTATGGTATTTCAATTTCTTAAAATGATGTTCATTATTTTAATACTATTCCTTGTGATGGTATTTTTGAAATTGAGATGCCTGATCATGTTTCAAAAGTTAATTCTATGTATTCTGTTAGCAATATATGAGCCAAATATAATTTGGACTCTACCTATCTTTGGCACTATCGTCTTGTAAACATTGCAAGAAACGTATTGAAAAGACTTCAAAGTGAAGGGATTTTAAAATCAAATGATGATGGGTCTTTTGATAAATGCGTATCTTGTGTTTGTGGCAAGATGACAAGGAAACCCTTTCCGCATCAAACGCAAAGGGGTGAAGATCTACTTGGAATTATACATACTGATGTTTGTGGTCCATTTAGACATGTGTCAGGACAAGGTGCTAGCTACTTCATCACTTTTACTGATGATTTCAGTTGTTATGGTTGTGTTTACTTGCTAAACATAAACATGAAGACTTAGAAACATTTAAAGTGTTTGAGAGTGAAGTAGCAAATCAACTCGGTAAGACCATCAAGATCCTTCGTTCGAATCGAGGTGGTGAATGCTTAAGCCAAGAGTTTAAGGATTATCTAAAAGCGTGTGGATTGTCCAACAGCTTACTCCTCCATATACACCACAACATAATAGGGTGTCGGAGAGGAGGAATCGAACCTTGCTAGTCATGGTAAAATCGATGATGAACCTTATAACTCTCCCATTATTATTTTGAGATTATGCTCTTAAATCTGCTGTATTAATTTTGAATATGGTTCCAACCACGAAGGTGGATAAGACACCACATGAATTGTGGCATGGGAAAGTCCCTAATTTATCTTATTTAAAGATCTGGGGATGTGAGGCGCTTGTGAAGCGGGATATGCCTGACATACTCGAGCAAAGATCTATTAAGTGCATCTTTGTAGGATACCCAAAGGAAACAATGGGTTACTACTTCTACAATCCTTCTGAAAATACTGTTAAAGTTGCTAGATATGCCGAGTTCTTTGAAAAGAATCTCATAGCTCAAGAAAACAGTGGGAGGGACTTAGAACTTGATGAGAATCAAGAGGAAGATGCATCACCTTCTATAAACACTAGCGAACATCAACTTGGGGGGGGAAAGTATTCAAAGTGTTGAACCTCAAGTCGATGTTGTTCCAATTCGTAGGTCCGCAAGGACAATATGTGCTTCCAAAAAGTTGTGTCTAAATGTAGAAACTGAGGAACACATGTTAGAGGATCTTAATGAACCTCCTAATTTCAAAGCTGCATTATTAGATCAGAATCTGAAAAATGGCTTGAAGCTACGAATGTGGATGAGAATGTACACACTTATAGCTCGTCTTGTAGCGAAGGGTTATACTCAAATCTACGGAGTTGACTATGTTGAAACCTTCTCTCATGTAGTGGACATTAGGGCTATTAGGATTCTCTTAGCTATAGCAACGTACTATAAACTATGAGATTTGGCAACTGGATGTCAAGAGGTTTGATGAGAAAATCAAAAGGTTTGTATTTACTCAAAATCCTACTAAGCCATGTGTATATCAAAAAGCTAGTGGGAGTAATGTTATTTCCTTGTCTTATATATTGATGACATATTGATCATAGGAAATCACATTCCAAAGTTACAAGATGTAAAATCCTACCTTGGAAAGTGTTTTGTTATGAAAGACTTGGAAGAAGCAACATTTATTCTTGGAATCAAGATCTATAGAGATAGAACTAAGCGGTTAATTAAACTAAGTCAAAGTACTTATATTGATAAGATCTTAAACAAAATTTAAGATGAAGAATTCTAAACGTGGAAATGTACCAATGTTAGAAAGACTTGACTTAAATAGCAAATAATGTGTTTCTACACCTGTTAAGGTGGAGCATATGCAAAGGGTTCCTTATGCTTCGGTTGTGGGATCTATTATGTATGTGGTTAGATGCACTAGACCTGATGTGGCGTTCGCGCAGAACATAGCCAGCCGTTTTCAACAGAATCCAGGTGAGGGTCACTGGACTGCTGTGAAAAATATTCTCAAGTACCTGAGAGCTACTAGAGATATGTTCCTTGTTTATGGTGGAAATCCTGAAGCTGAGCTCAAAGTGACTGGTTACAGTGATGCTGGATTTCAGCCCGATATAGATGATATGAAATCTCAAACAGGATACGTCTTCATCTTTGATGGAGACGTAGTGAAAAGGATTCCTTATGAAGCAATCCACAACTGCCATATCTGCAACTGAATCAGAGTACATAGCACCTTCGGAAGCTGAAATGGAAGCTGTCTGGATTACAAAATTTATTTCTGGGCTTGACGTGTACCCACAAATAAAAACCCGATAGAGTTATACTGCAATAAATCATAAGCAATTTTAATTGCTGATGAACCTGGAGTTCAGAATGGGGCCAGACATTTTCCTAGAAGATATCACTATATTCGAGAGCAGATCGAAATAGGTGACATCAAATCTACTCAAAGGTCACACAGATAATAATCTAGCTGATCCGTTTACGAAAGCTTTACCTAAGGGAAAGCTTAGTCAACATGTCAAGGGCATAGGACTTCGTATGGTTAGTTATCTCATGTAAATCTGTGTTTTAGTATTTGGATAAAGGATGTTAAACAATTATTATCCAATAAATGAATTAAAGTACTTGGTATGTTTGTTTTCATTTGATAATTAATTGTATCCTATGTTTGCATGTTTAAATCCTTGAATAATTTATTATTATTCTAAACTATCTAATGTCGATTGACTATATGGGAATATAGTCGAACTAAGACATATCTGAGTGATTGGTTAGAAAGGGTCTCACTAAACTCACATGATATTCATACAGATGCATATCGGATTCCCCAAATTATCGAATTATTACTTTATGGATCGTCGTCATTAAGGAATATTCGAAAATGATTATTTACTGAATCCTTAGACTTGAGATGCAAGTAGGTTAAGTGTGTATGGATTGCATCTTCTTGATATAGTTCTAACTATTCGTAAATGGTAGTTACACAGGACTATTTTCAGAAGTGTAGTGAAATGCATGACTGACACGTGCAGTCAATACAGAATTTGTTCCTTCAATACGTTATTGAAGAATGATACTTCTAGGCCACTCATTAGGTATTAATCAGATGTGTGTATGGCCATACCAAAATGAAATCTAGATGTGTCTCGATTCATTTTGTAATCTTGATTAATTACATGAAATGAGAAATAGAACAGTTAAATCATGAAATGACATTGATCCATACTCATGATTAACATTAGTATCTGAAACAAAGAGATTGTAAATGATGAAATCATTATCTGAGACTTTATGAAACGAAACTCAGAAATTTCTGGGAACATTGAAGTGTTGCTAGACGCTAACCAATGTTATTGCTTAAGACATGTCCAAGTGGGAGCTGTTGGTATATATGTACACGACTTAAGCATGTCCGGAAATTAATGAACCTATGGGGGGCGCGCACTTAATCATTTAGACACGATTAATTAATTAATAATGTATTAATTATTATACACATTTAATATAAACTAAACTTGAGGGACTTAAATGTTAAGTGAGTGAAACTTGTATTGGGTTTTGAATTGGGTTGCGTTTTATATGGGCCGATTTTTAGGTATCCATATACAACTCAATAACCTAATTAAAACCTATAAATACAAAGCCTAAGTTAGGGTTATTGGTATCCTAATACAATACCCTAACAATTAATAAAAACTCTCACCTTTTTTTCCTTTTGGTGAGCCGTCGACCACCAACAAAACCAAAGGGTTTTGTTTTGTTTTGTCTTTTATTAAAGCAAGAAGGAAAAGCAAAGGCAAGGTTTTTGGTTTATTAAGTGTAGTTCGACTAGCATCGTTATCGTGTCGTGAAGGTGGTGTGCGTGCAACCCTAGAGGGTTTTACCATTTGTGAAACCTATTCGTTTTACTAAACGATTATTTGGAACTAGCTAAAAGGTACACGTTTTCTATCTTAACTAATTATAAATACGTGTTTATTCGCTTCCGCAATTGTGTGACAATTTGTTATAGTTATTTGCTATATTCTAACAATAAAGAAAGATAGAGATAGTTGAAGTTGTATGAACAATAAAATTTGGAAGCTTTCAAATTGTTGGCACTTTAATTGAGTTTTTTCTAATAAAGCTTTGATTCATCTTTTTTCCTTTCGAAAGATATATATATATGGTTGGGTTCTTATGAGAAAACAATATACAAAAGTCTGAAAATATTTTACATATTATTAGCAGATGACCAGCGCTATGCGGCGGAAACGATTTTTGAAATCGATCATTATGATTAATCATTTCATAGTTGATGCAAATAATATGTCATAGATCAAGTAAATAATAATAATATTAAATATGGTGTGATATTTATGAAGTAGCCTGATCATAAAAGTTAGAATTCGTTTATTGAAACATAATTTATTTTTGTTTTGTCTTTATTTTATTGTCATTTCTTCATTTTTTTATAAATACTTATTTTTTCCATGCTTTTTAAAATGTGTAAGAATAGAAAATGCTTGTTGATTTGTGTAATTGGTTAAAAAAAGATTGTTTCCAAAATGAAAAATATTAAATGTGTGAAATGTTGACTCTTCCAAAAATACATACTATTGACTTTTCAAGGGTATAATTGGTATTTCCGATATTACAAATACTAACTTTTAAGCAAATAACTTTAATCAATTATTACGATTACGATTAGACTATTCCGATAAAAGCATTCATAAAAATCCAGCTAAAATAAACACACGGACCGGAAGGAGAAAGAGTAGGGAGGGCCGGAGGGGACAAAAATGCTTCCAAACAATTACGAGAATGTTTGCCTTTGACCAAATTTATGGAGTATAAATGAATACTTGATTCTTAAATGAGCAATTGATTTTGTATCGTAGATTTTTATTCTGGTAATTTTTCTAACATTCTAAGGTCATAATATGTGTAATAATTTATCTATAAGTCTCTTCAAACGTGTTTGTTGATCTTTTCCATGTATCATATTTTTAGGCCACTCCTATCGGTGGTCGTCACTTTCTGTCGGTTGAAAGTGACGAAACCGACCCCAATGTTACCACATCGTCTGTCTTGATCGTCGGTTAATTCCGTCGCCAAACCGACGTGTGTGGTTTTTTTATTTTTGTTTTTTCTTTTTTGTTTGTGTGTATATATTAAAGGTAAATTGGTAAATGTGGGTCCCAGAAATATAAAGTGACGGAGTAGGGATGAGAGTGGTCCGTCAGTTTCAGTCAGTTTGAGGAAAAAGCTGATGTGGCGCTGACGTGGCTCCGTCAGTTTCATTCAGTTTCAGTCACTGATGGGAGTGGTCTTATAGCTAAAATAGTTAGTAAGAGAATTTGTGAGTAGAATAATAGAGTAGTGTTCAAATGAGTACATCAATTTTGAGTGAGAATAGGGGAATCAATTTCAACCACTCATTTTCATCAAATACCCATTTCCCCACATTTTTGTAACTCAAATATCTCATAAACGGTAAGTCGAAAAATCATGAAAATCGCACCATAAAATTCAGCGTTTTCTCCTCTTCGATTTGCCGTCTTTCAATACATACTTTTGACAAAACAAAATTCATTTTTTGATGGGATTTACAAATTAGTAACACATGTGTTAGTGATTGATTGTACATTTGATTTGTAGTTAGGGTTAGGGCTAGGGTTTAGGATTTAGGGTTAGGGTTTAGCAGGGTTTAGGGTTTAGTATGATTTAGGGTTTAGAGTTTTGTAAAGCGTTTAGGGTTTGGGGTTTAGGGGTTAGGGTTTAGGGTTTGGGGTTTCGCCCCCTAAACGCAACACTTTAACACACGTGTTAGTAAATGTGAAACCCACCAAAAAAAATGAAAAAAAAAACTCGTCGAAAGTATGCTTTGAGGGACGGCAAATCGAAGAGGATAAAATGCTGAATTTAATGGTGCAATTTTCATAATTTTTCGGTTTGTCGTTTGTGAGATAATTGATGTTGGGGGTAAATGAGTTTTGTACATTTGGAACATTCTCTTTGTACACATGGCACAATATCATTGGTTCCCTCATTCTCACATAAATTCCTATTCTCATTTGAACCTCACCCTAGAATAATATATTACCCCTCTTTATAAATTTGTATAGCCTTAGCTTTTGAATTGCATATATATGCATTAATGTCAATAATACCCCGCTCGGTTATGAAACAACGCATGTATTAAAGCTCGATAACCAGTAAATCAGATTGGCACACACGTACAATCGGCTGTTCATAATCTGGGACATACGTGACTCAATTAACGGCTATGACTCTAAGCGTGGTAGTGCTTGAACACGCAACTTTGTGTTATTTGTGACAAAGATATCTGCCACCCGTTATCAACTAAGTTACACACCATTGAAACAACCTTCGACTAGCTAAATATAATAGAGCTATGCATGTGGTTTTGTTCATATAAAACATGTAGTAATTTATATTGTAATAAAAAATATATTAGTTGATGAATTAGAATTACATGCCCACAACATTAATGTACTTTGTGCTTTTCAGTGTACGTGTGTTCTTCTGGGAAAAAAATAAAAAAGTATATCACAAACTAAATTAGTGAATGTTGCCTAAATTGACAATTGAAAAAAGTTACATTTATGAGATTTAACAAAAATTAGATTTATCTGAAGTGAAAGTTATTTATAAGAGAAAACTACTGGAATAGACGGTCAATGCACCTCTTTTTATTAAATAAACCATGTCAAACATTTTTTTTTTCAAAATAGATCAAAAAATAGCCTAAATGTTAATTCTTTTAGGCGATTTTTAATTTAGTCGGTAAATGCTCGTCACTTGTCTCAAATAAATTGCCGGTCAACCTAAAATCCCAGTCAACGAGGTTTTCACCTACCATCATTTTTCGCCACATTTACAAAAAAAATCACCTAAATGTTAATTCCCTTTGGCGATTAAGCGATTTTTTTGAAGTTTCGAGTTTTGTACCAAGACTTCTTTTGGGCGAAAATTTTGAACTTTAATCACTTTTTGCTTTTAAAAATCACCTAGCCGCCTATAAGAATTTACATTTAGGTGATTTTCCTAAATCATGTGGCGAAAATTGGTTGTAGATGAAAATTTTGAGACAAGTGGCGTGAATTTATTGACTAAAAGGAAAATCGCCTAATCGCCTAACTGTTTTTTACATTAAGGCGAATTTTGAGTCTATTTTTGAAAGCTATTACTAACACGGTTTATCTATTATCTGTTACTACATATAAAGCATCTTAACCTTCTATTTTAGCAAATTTTAAGAACAAATATAAGACTCAACAATGTAAATATCCATATTTTTTGAAATTGTATTATGATAACTATTTTATAAAATAACAATTAACTCACTTAATTTCTCTATAACTAAACATAATGTTTCCAACACTATAATGGTCATATTTCATCATCAAAGCTAGCTAATCTATCAGAAAATAAGAAAAACGACGTAACACTATCACGGATCAATATAATTTACGATTTTGTTTTACGCTACATTGCGCGGATTGTTTTGCTAGTTTAATAAAAATGTAAGCATTTACTGTCTAGTTTCGTAATTTTTTTAATTTTATATATATTTGCTTCCTTAAACATTGAAATGTTTATTCTTTTAAAGTCACTTTCTCATCCGTGAAGTTTTCGTAATAAGTAACATGAGCAAAGCTGGTCCAAACCCAATCATCCTTGAAAGAGCGAATATTTGACCAAGCTTTTAATTTTCATATTTTTAATTAATAACAATAAAGAGAAATTAAAACCTACCCATTTTTTTTTTTTTTTTTCGAAAAACAAAATAATATATTGATTAGGAGATAAAAGAAAATCCCCAAATTGTTAGATACATTTGAGAGACTAGTAGGGTGCGGTACCGAATTTATAAAATGATACTCCGTATTATTTTATGATGACGATAATAGTAGTTAGCTTGTCAAACCGAGAACGCATATGAACGATAAAAGTGGAATAAATTCTGTAAAAAATTGTGTTGATTGTGATTTGTTTTTTTTTTTGTATCCTTGAAATTGTGATTTGTTTTATTTTTAGTATCTTGGGAAAGTTGTGCTAGCTATAGTAATTAATTAAATAGATAATTGTGTTGGAGGGCAGTTTTAAAACTTTGATTATTTTTAAGAATTCCAAAATTCAATAGAAGAGATGTTTTATAAGTAGTTATAGATTACATCACGAACTATATTCGGGGATTTTTTCCTGAAATCTTTCAGGTTTTTTTCATCCATTTTAGTTCCCTCTCAGTTCAGATCTAGACATAGGGAGTATAAGTTTAGTGGTGTTTTATGGATGGTGTATGTACTTTTGTACATTGGTTCTCTACTAGTGTCTTGCTAGTAGTTATTTATATATATTATTCTGCCTTTCAAAAATAACATCACGAACTATTGAACAACTACATCTTAAAACCTACCCATGCTTTTGAGTTTCGATTGACACTTAATTTTTACCTAAAACCTTTGACAATAAAATAATAAATGACATAACGTAGCAATAATATCTGACCATAAACAATGTTTACCTTTTTTGTACACAAACAAATAATTTTTCATTTGAATGTATAATGAAAAGCAAAACACTACGTGAGTAAGATTCAGATAGAATGATTATGGGGCAGTTCATGGAAAATATTGTTATAGTCTGTGTCTTTTGGATTCAAGATTATGGTTTGATTTTTGCTGCATGTCCATGAGTGATGCATTATGGGTGTTTAAAATGTAATTAATTAAGTATTATTGATGTAACTTTCTAAATTTAGAGGTTGTTTGAACTAGCTTACAGTATTTTCGAGACTTATAGCCTAATTTGATTAATATCTTGAAATGTACTTAACTTTGACCCGATCTTAATTGTGTGTATCAAACTATTTTTTTTTTTATTGTGTGTATGTATCTTTCAAAAAGTGATTATGAACGCATTTTTTGACTGGTTATACCCTTAGCCGGTAACCTGTTGACCAAATTCAAGATCGTTGTATACATGGCATAAACACGTCAGATCAATAAGTTTATGTGGTTAATGATTTAACTCAAAGAAAGTCGTATCCTGACATGTTCGATTAACAGCAACTCTCTACTCAAAATCCCATTAACTTTATCTACAAATCAAATGAAATACAATCCTAAAACTAATAGTTTAACACTAAAGAATCCATATTCAAGCATCTTATACCGCTCTAGTACTAAAAATCTCACAACTTGAATCTGAAACTAAGAACATTACTGTTCAAATCTCAAGCAAAATATGATAAAACTTGGGGGACAAACACATGAATCAATAAACAAACCAAGCTTGAACTTAATGTGGTTCAATTAATAAAACAAGAACCATCAATTATAGAAGCTGCTGTCATTCAAGATCTCCGACGTGTTGCAAGTCGTTGATGGTGGGGTGTTGTGACGGAGCGAATTGTAGGTCAAGCGGCTGTCAAGCAACACGTTGACGGTGAGGCGGCGCCAGAGACCCGCAACTCCAGTGTTTATGATCCATTCTTTACCGGCCGGAATCATCGATTTGAACTTCTGGCGATTCTTCGTCGGATCTGATCGGAAGAAAAAGTAATGACTGGTTGGTGGCTGTGTTTAAATTGGTTTAATATGATGCTAATAGAATTGTGTGTTTTTATTTAGATTTGTTGGTTAGAAATTTTAGATTCTGCATACATGTTAAAGGGAATGATTTCACTGAGGGAAAAATAAAGTGAAAAAGGAATGATTTGTTGGTTAGGGATTTTAGTTGTCGGTTTCTTTGATTAGAGATGAAGAAAGAATAAAGGGGGAAAAATGATAAAAAAGGAAATGTTTTTTTCTTCTTCTGGATATGACGTGGCCTTACATGTGGCTGGTGACTAGGCATACAAATTGATAACCGGATACACGTAGGATGAGAGGAGGTAAACTGCATCAAATATGAGTTTTAACAAGTTACATTAACACAATAGAAAAAAATTTAGTTGAATACACACAATTAAGATCAAGTCAAAGTTAGGTGCATTTCCAGATACTAAACCCTTTTTATTATAGGATGGCGATACATTCAATATCAAATTTGATAAATCCACCATTATTATGCATTAACAAATTTGTACTGTACAATATGTTAATGCATAATAATGGTGGATTATCAAGTCAAAGTTACGTGCATTTTCAGATACTAAACCCTTTTTATTATAGGATGGTGATACATTCAATATCAAATTAGATAAATCCACCATTATTATGCATTAACAAATTTGTACTGTACAATATGTTAATGCATAATAATGGTGGATTAATCAAAGGGTTAATAATGGTTTAATACCCAAACTTTCAACTTTTTTTCGTTTTAACACCTCAACTTTTTTTTAACGTTTTAACACTCCAACTTATAGTTTGACCAAAATTTAATACCCAAACTTTCAAATTTTTTTCGTTTTAACACCTCAACTTCTTTTTTAACGTTTTAACACTCCAACTTATAGTTTGACCACAATTTAATCCATTTAGTTTGTTTGTCCGTTTAAAATTACACTTCTGGATTTTTTTTGATACGTACATATATATGATTTAAATGCTTATAAATTAATTGTAACGTGTCATCACAATTAATTTTATAATGTTTTATTTTGATAGCGATATATTTTTATAATGTCTTCGTGTATAATATTTGTAGTTATATGAAAAGGTATTTATAATGAATGTATGTTGCTAAAAAATGATAAATGGGTATTAAACGATAAATGGGTATTTCTAGTCAATTATTTCAACATTACCTATTCAGCAGGTTACCGGTTATAAATACACTGATTAAAATCTGACCAGGAAATAAGTTAGAATTATAACAATAATAAACTATAATTAACAGGATAATAACATTCGAGATCCCGAGGTTAGCTAATCTTAGTATTCTTTGAAGGATTAATAGAATACATATTAAATAGACAACACATACGAAGAATTTCTAGTGTATTCAAATCGAATATTGATTATTTCAAACTAAAGAGTTAACAAAAAAAATTCAGAAGTGTAATTTTAAACGGACAAACAAACTAAATGGATTAAATTGTGGTCAAACTATAAGTTGGAGTGCTAAAACGTTAAAAAAGAAGTTGAGGTGTTAAAACGAAAAAAATTTGAAAGTTTGGGTATTAAGTTTTGGTCAAACTATAAGTTGGAGTGTTAAAACGTTAAAAAAAAAAGTTGAGGTGTTAAAACAAAAAAAATTTGATGTTGGAAATATGATTTGCCTTTATTGTAAGCTTGGGTAAACTTTTTTTTTTTTATGAAATCTTTTGTGAAAGTTATTTATACTTGAAAAGTATAAGTAGAACCGGCAATTTATGTTGAGAATGTTGATAAAGGGTAAATATGATTAGCTCCTTATTCCATTTTTAGTTGTTCCGGGTATTTGGGTCACCCAAGTACCTTTTATGATAAATAATACCTATGGCAGGATTTGAACTCATGACCTCTAGGAAGTCATGGGTTACCCCTATCACTAGGCTATTTAGTCATTGGTTAAAAAAAAAATCTTTTTATTTACGTTTGTTATAACCCAAACCCATTAAAACGCGTAACCATTTAAACTCAATTACCCGAACGGCCCTACGTCCGTTTTCCCATCTCTACTTTTAAGAACACAGACTTGACTTTTTATACTGTCTTTCATAGTTGCCACTTGCCAGTATATATTGCTAGTATAGAATTAATTATACTTTCAAGAAAATCATAAAACTTACTCCATATTAAAATTGGGACAACTCATTAAACTGTATTTAAGGTGAACAATGAATGTGGATGGAACTTCAAAAATAAATAAACACGTGTACCTACGGGTCAGCTAATTAAAAATACTGTAGCTCAAGAACCTCGGGCAGGCCGGGCAGACAGCTCTCAAAAACTACGGCACACGCCCAAAAAGACACTACACACACATATTTGCATCTGCATTGCACACAACTGTGTAGAGTGAAGGGTCTGGGTGGGTAGGGTAGAACAAGTTGAAAACTTTTCTACAAAAGACACCAAAAAGATAATACCCAAAAGAAAATTTTCAACCTTTTCGTTGTTTTTCATCTTCTTTTTTTGTATGAGATCCAAATTGTTGTTTCAGAACCTGATGTTGTTTTTACAGCAAAAAATGATGGAGATTTGAGGAAATTTAGGATTTTTTGGCTTTAGGGTTTTTTTGGGGAACAATTTGTATTTTTTGTTGTTTATGTAATGTTGCATATAAATGTGTTCCATTTTGATTCTTGAGATGAATTTTGAAGTTTTATAAGTTTCATATGTAAATTCTGAACATGGGGAAAGAATGTGAGATGTGGTTTGTGGTATGGTTGATGATGGTGGTTCTGGTGATTCATGTTAAGCTTGTTTCTGCAAATGTGGAAGGTGAGATTTAGATATCTATTAGTTCATAATTTAATTTAATACAATTAATTAATAATTGTATACCCCCTATAAATATAAGGGTTTTGTGAAGTTATAGAATTGATTAATGTGTCTTTGAAATTGGGTATTGTTAGGCTGCTAAATTTAGTAGTAATAGAAGTATGGAACACATAGATACAAGAATTTTATCCATGTGGTATGATTTATTGATTAATACTGTTGGATTGTCTATTTCACAATTGTATGAACTTTTATCTTTTATGGAAATGTAATGGTTGGATATTGTTAGTTGGCCCAAATTTTGCTTCAAATGGTTGAATTGGTAGCAAATATCTAATTCTATTTTTAGTACCATCTGATGATGATAACATAATCACGTAATACTTAGACTATAATGAATCAAATGATAATAATGGTCCCTGCTTTAGTTTTGTAAGCACTATAATAATGAATATATATATCACTGTCACACTTTACATAATTTTCAAAATATATTCCGCTTATGTTGTAATGCCGTACGTGGTGTGCTACCGGTGTTACATTAGACGATTAGGTGTTTGATTTTACAGATAGTTATGTAATGTTTACCCTTATCTCACTGATAATCTACAGGTGATGCTTTACATAGCTTGAGGACCAACTTAGAGGATCCTAATAGTGTGCTCCAGAGTTGGGATCCAACTCTTGTTAACCCATGCACATGGTTCCATGTTACCTGCAATAATGATAATAGTGTTATACGAGTGTAAGTCCATTTCATTAATATCGTCTTGTAAAAATATAAACCATATTACTTGAATTTTTTAGCCTAATTTATCCATGGCATCTATTTTCTTTCAGCGATTTAGGAAATGCGGCTCTTTCTGGTACTTTAGTCCCTCAGCTTGGTCTTTTGAAGAATTTGCAGTACTTGTAAGTCACGTTTGAAAATGTTGATTCAAAGGGTTACTTAAAAATAGTTGCTTTCGTGACTAATATTATATTATTGTCTTTATTTATGAACGTTACATGTTCATGACTTAAGAAATTAGTGGATGATGTCTCTTGAAATTGTTATATGCAGAGAACTTTACAGCAATAACTTAAGTGGCCCGATCCCGAGTGACCTTGGAAACCTGACAAATTTAGTGAGTTTAGATTTGTATCTCAACAGTTTCTCTGGCCCGATTCCAGTCACGTTGGGCAAGCTCTCAAAGTTACGGTTCCTGTATGTATACTTGTTCACCTTTTAGATTTATATCTCAACAATTTCTTTAGCATGGACAGTGTCTTCATATATTTATCAGCTTATTAAATTATTTTTTGAAAATACTTCCTCCCCCTTGTTAAAATTGCTATGATTGATTATACAACCTAGGTTTAGCCGTTTAAGGAAGTGTGCGACTATTTTATAAATGTCTAAAGTCTAAACTACCTTCAGTCATGAGTAGGTATATCTATTTTTTATCCTAAGTTAAAGGGAAATTAGTGATTGTAACCTGAAATAGTTAACAACCTTGTGCAAATGGATCTCGGTTTTCATGTAGGGGGAGAGATTTTTTTCATGCCACTGTTTATTTCATTTCCATTGGTATAATTTAAAAGATTTTACAGTGATCTTAGCCCATGTTAATTATTTTGGCTATTTTCTGTATGGATAGGCGGCTCAACAATAACAGCTTGGATGGTACAATTCCAATGTCGTTGACTAATATTACATCTTTGCAAGTGCTGTGAGTCTCTCTCTCTCTCTCTCTCTCTCTCTCTCTCTCTCTCTCTCTCTCTCTCTCTCTCTCTCTCTCCACACACACACGCACACATACATGGAGATCCAGAAAATCTAACAGTGACAATCTGCAAAATAAATTTTAGGGTGCTACAGAAATTTCTGACAGAATTACTTCTTACTGACCTTTTAGGGATCTATCAAACAATCGTCTCTCGGGACCAGTTCCAGATAGTGGCTCATTCTCACTTTTCACACCAATCAGGTTTGATAAATAGCTTGTTTAAGCTTCATCAATCTCAGGTCCCACTTTAAAGAATTAACCACTAATGTAATTCCCGATTCTCAGTTTTGCTAATAACCTGGGTCTTTGTGGCCCGATTACTGGACGCCCTTGTCCTGGATCTCCTCCGTTTTCTCCACCTCCACCATTTGTGCAACCGCCCCCCATTGCGGCACCAGGTGATTGGCTCAGATATATATGGTTAATATTCTATCTTCATACAAAAGTGAGTTGTTTCCTGTTAATGTAAGTACTGAAGATATTTTCATTATGTTTCAGAAGTTAAAAGTGCGACTGGAGCAATAGCAGGGGGAGTTGCTGTTGGGGCTGCATTGTTGTTTGCCGCCCCCGCCATTGCATTTGCATGGTGGCGACGCCGAAAACCTCAAGAATTTTTCTTCGACGTGCCTGGTTAGTAGTTTGGTTTGCATGTGTAGATGTGGTAAGATGAGCGGCCCGAGTTGGGTAACAAGTTAGAGTAAACAAAAGGGTAGACTTTTTCTACACGTTTGCCCTCAGCCTTGTCTGATTGACCCGAGACTCTGTCTTTCCAAAATTTTATTTTGTTATATATAAATCAATTTGTCAGAAGATGTAAAAATCATATCATCTCAACAACAGTCTATTTATTAAATAAGTTAGATGGTTTTTTACATTAAGAAGACACCGTGTGCAACTTTTGACCCATTTGACCCACTTCATGTACGTATTCGATCATACTTGTTTCCCCTAAGCGATGAAATGTTACCGAAATTGACCCACTGCCTAACCAAGTGGGTTGAATGCCACCTATATTTGTCTGCATTTGATTAAGCTAATGTTTTCACCTTCTAGTCGTGATGTAAAACATTCCTATTTGCAGCTGAAGAAGACCCCGAAGTCCATTTGGGACAACTTAAAAGATTTTCCTTAAGAGAATTACAAGTTGCAACCGATAGTTTTAGCAATAAAAATATATTGGGTAGAGGTGGATTTGGTAAAGTCTACAAAGGACGATTAGCTGACGGCTTGCTGGTGGCAGTAAAACGTTTAAAGGAAGAACGAACACCCGGTGGGGAGCTTCAGTTTCAAACGGAAGTCGAGATGATTAGCATGGCTGTTCATCGCAATCTCCTTCGTTTAAGGGGGTTTTGTATGACACCAACAGAAAGATTACTTGTTTACCCCTACATGGCCAATGGAAGCGTTGCATCCTGTTTGAGAGGTAAGACTGTTGTCATATATCGTATATTATTTATTATTATTGTTTTGTGTATCCCTTACATTGTTTGTGTATATATAGAGCGACCACCAAACGAGCCGCCATTGGATTGGCCTACTCGTAAGCGAATTGCTTTAGGGTCAGCTAGAGGACTTTCATATTTGCATGATCATTGTGATCCAAAGATCATTCATCGTGATGTTAAAGCTGCTAATATTTTGTTGGATGAGGAGTTTGAGGCTGTCGTTGGAGATTTTGGTTTGGCTAAACTAATGGACTACAAAGATACGCATGTCACAACTGCTGTACGTGGTACGATCGGGCATATCGCTCCTGAATATCTCTCAACCGGAAAATCATCAGAAAAAACCGATGTTTTCGGGTACGGGATCATGCTTTTGGAACTCATTACTGGACAAAGGGCATTTGACCTTGCTCGACTTGCTAACGATGATGATGTTATGTTACTTGATTGGGTATGCGTTTCTTAACTTATAAATGGCGTAAAGTAGGCATTATGAAAGTCATTATGTGGTAATTTTACATTTATCATACTAATAAGGATTTTATTAATTTATTTTTTACAATATTTTGTCCTTCAGGTGAAAGGACTTCTAAAAGAGAAGAAATTAGAGATGCTAGTAGACCCTGATTTAGAAACGAATTATGTAGCAACGGAGGTGGAGCAGCTAATTCAGGTGGCTTTGCTATGTACACAAGGCTCCCCGATGGACCGCCCAAAGATGTCGGATGTTGTTAGAATGTTAGAAGGTGACGGGTTGGCAGAAAGATGGGACGAGTGGCAGAGAGGGGAGGTTCTCCGCCATGAACTTGACCTTCAACCACTTCCTAACTCTGATTGGATTCTTGACTCGACTGATAACCTCCATGCAGTAGAATTATCCGGTCCCAGGTGATGAAGATTAAAAAGAAAAGATCTTTGTATAAAAGGGTTCTTGTAATTTTTCTTCTATTTAGCATATGTAACTAGAATTTGGTTCTACCTTCAATCTTAATGTCATTATGATTTAGTTTGTGCATATGGGTTTGGAAGTTGCTTACAACTTTTGAGAAAAGAACTACTGACCAGTTTGCAATCAATATCAGCACAGAATACATGCATCATCGTTACTCAAATTACCACATAATTCTATCATAAGTCAATACATCGTAGTTACTCAAATTTTATCATAAATCGCTAGTGCGCCCTTTAAAACATGGATCGTTCGCTGATTCACCTGTCTAAAAATGTACTTTTTGGCACATTCTTGTCCTGATTATTGTAATGACCTTTTGTTTTCTTTCCAGATTGACTTGAACAACAATACTAATATTTCACTTTAACAGTCAACAACCTTAGTAATATTTGCTGTGATGGTTGGATGTATATCCCTGTTTCGTTTAATTAATTCTGGTCTAACATAGTTTTATCAAAACAATACACAACACAAATAAAACAAATTCCAAGAAAAGAAATTTAAAAGCAAGAAATAATCTCACTACTGTTTGAGTTCCTGTTCTACAACAATTCCAAAATTTTGGAATGCATCTCCTTATATCCTACAATAATGTCTAGCTTTCTAAAAGTCAACTGCTCATCGATAAAGACGTATAAACGCCAACAAGAGTGTAGCAACTCAATTATACGAATGTCAAAAGGCAAAAATAAGAAACTCCCAACATGTTCTTTGGGCGAATAAAGGTCCCCTTTACCCTTCAAGAAACAAAATTGTGCCTGCTGTTTGAACATACCTAAAACATAAATCAAGAAACTTTCTTGATGTTAAACATATCCATGTAGATTTCACACAAACCAGGGATGTCATTCTCAAAACTCCGCAGGAACTCAAGAAACTTCAGCTCAGACCAAGATACAATAGTAATAAGATTAGGTTTCTCATTCACTAACGTCTTCTCTTTCAAGATACTCAACATCTTGTTCCTCGGTATGACCCTTTTCTTCAAACTAAATGTAAAGAACGTGTTGCAACTTATCAAATACGAAGGCGTGTACCCAAGATCCTTCATGTAATACTCCAACTTTTCAACAAGATTACCATCAGATTTATTCAAACAATACGGTTGATTCCTAAACAACAACGCAATATCCGAATCAGACCAACCAAAACTCCTAAAGATTTGCATCTTTTTCTCTACATCAGCATCAGTACAATATAAAGCCACACTAACAGCATGTATAAAACTAGGTAAATCACGCGAAATCCCCAATTTTTCTTCAACATAAGTCATCCTACTTTCAAGTAGCTTTGGGCTCACCATAAGCTTTTCGGGGTTACTTATCATAAACTTAACAATCCTCTCATTTAATAAACCAAAATTTTGTAAAGCTGAAAGATTCGTTGACAACCTTTTCATTGAATAATTTGTAAAACATAACCATCTTGATCTGTTAATAGCTTTAATCACATTTTCATCACTACCCAGTATTTTTCTAAGAAGATCAAGACCCGGCATGATCCGGGTATGTAAACCAAAGCCAAACATCTCCGGGTTTCTCTTAATTAAGCTGACAAGATCCGACCCGGATAATCCGAGTTCATGAAAAACCCTAATTTTGGGTTCTAAGGTTTTGTTGGCTTTGCAAGTTAGGATTTTTGGAACACAAGATACAATTTCTTTGATCTGGGTAAGGTTTAATCCATATTCTTTAAACAGATTAAGGACTAAATCGGAATTTATGGTGGATTTGAGATGGGTTAGGTTACCTTTTGAGGAGAGTGAAACGGCGTCTTGTTTGGTGAATCGAAGGGAATCGATTAAGTAGTCGACCATCAAATTGGTGGAGTTACGGTCGCCGGAGGTTGAATGAACGGGAGAGAGTGTTGAGTACCGAAAAGCATGATGCCGGAATTGGAGAAAGCCGCCGTAGAAGCGATACATGATACGTTGAATGAACTATGGCCGGGTTTCGAGTCACAAATTATTTGATCTATACTCCCTCCAGTCCTAAATTTATTTTTAACAACTAAAAAAACACTCAATTTAACAAAACATATTAGGGAGTAGAATGCTATATTTTACCCTTTTATCTTTATTCCACATTTTCATAATATATTTTACTATTACTACGACACTTTTATCCTTATGAAAGTGGCAAAATTAGTGGGTCGGGTCGGGTTGGGTCATGAGTTTAAATGGGTTTGGATTTAAACGCGTCTGGTCTAGCCGTCAGGATGAGTCATTTAGAAGGACGTGTTAAACAGATCCGAGTCAAATGAGTCTCGAGTCGTATTGACCAGTCAGATTTCCACCAAACTCTTTTTTTTATTGAGTGAAAAGCGAAAAGAAAAAGGAATGAGGCGTTAAAAAAAATTATCCGCTAGACCCGTTGATTAATTGTAATACACTTGGAGGTTTATCATATACCAATTTAGATAATCTAAAAAAATAGAGAGACCTAACCAAATCCATCATTTCATAAATATTATCCAACTTAAACTATAAATAACCAATGGGGGTCTAAATTGTCAACTATACTTTTTACCCACATTTCTATGATATGCATACAAAGTAGGGGTAAACAAGAAGCTTAGTTAATTATACTCTCTTACTTTTTAAAATGAACGATTAATTTAAAACACGAAAAATAAAAGGATGAACTATAAATTATAGAGAGATGGAGTATTAAAGACTTCATATTTTCAATGTGCAAATGCATTATATCATGGCATAATAAGAATTTTATTTTATATCAAAAAGTATTACTACCTCAAAGCTCAAAAGTAAAATTAGTAAATTACATTCCAAATGGATGACATATAAGAGGGACGAGGAATGCAATTAACTCGAAAGGTTGTGTTTGTTTCGTGAAATTTAATGAAATTTGATGGAATTAAAATATCAATTTTTATTCTACAAATATGTTTTGTTCTCAAAGAATTGAGTTGTAATTCATCAAATTCCCTCATTCAAAGGAATTAACATTCCATGAAATGGGAAAAGGGAATACTAAGCAATGCAATAGCATTCCCTAGTAATGCATTTGTTACTGATGAAACTTGATTCATACAATTAATCATTATGAGTAAGGTGACAAATTGGGTCGAATCAAGTTGAGGGGTCTAAAGTACCCAACTTGAATCCGACATGATTTGATAAACGGGTTGGCGGGTTGAAAGTACCCACCCCATACACGATCATTAATACGGGTTGGTGGATTAATTCCACGTCAAACGGGTCAAATTAATGGGTTACCTTTTGTGACACCCTCAAATTTCGGTTTGCGGAAGCTGTCGGGTCGGGTGTCACTAAATCAAATATCACCGCATAAGATGCATAATGAACGACTCTAAATGAGACGTTTGAAAATAATTATACATTTCCCAAAATAGAACGTTTACAACGTTATGAGTTTAATAATAATTTCCAAATACATAATTTGAAAATACTAAAGTAGATACAGAGTTGTCCCAATTGTTGAAAATATGCGACTCGAACTAATAAGATCTTGTAGCGATCCTAATCCTGCTGGGCAACCTGAGAACACATGCTAAAACAGGTCAGCTATAAAGCTGGTGAGTTCATAGGATGGTTAGTTGAAAACATAGAGTAATAAAACAATTTATGTTTTGTAAAGTTGTTTCCAAAATCAGTGATTTTTGATATGTAATACGTTGAAGTTTGTAACGCCAATGTGTAAAGGTCTAATCTAGGTATTTCATACCTAACTAGTTTGAATTGTAAGTCTACCATTGAAATTGTTTGTCTAACTTAATGTTCAATTACCCCGATATGGTTGGTTGCATTGTTACAAGTTACTTAGACTTATTTGTCTTAAATTGATACAAGTTACAACGACTTGTTTGTTTGAAAATGCTACAAGTACAACGACTTGTCTGATTGAAAATGATACAAGTACAACGACTTGTCTGATTGAAAATGATACAAGTACAACGACTTGTCTGCTTGAAAATGATACAAGTACAACGACTTGTCTGATTGAAAATGATACAAGTACAACGACTTGTCTGATTGAAGTTGTGCCCACTGCAATACCGTGGCATCGTTTTGTACCCACTTTACCGTGGTATCGTTTTGTGCCCGCTGCAATACCGCGGCATCGTTTCTGAAGTGCTCGAGAGCATAGTTGAAATGTAGAGCTAGTAGTACTACGACATACTAGTTATTGCAAATAAGTGTCGACCGTACAACGACGCGTCCGACTTGAATGATTGTGTTTGCATGATTGTATGTATACTAATATACATAAATATTATTGAAGTTAGCACCAAGTGCTCATGATAATATATAAACATGTAGATATATATATATATATATATAGATACATATATTTGTCAAATGAGCAAACGTAAGTAACAATCGTGACACGCATGAAAATAATTGATTGTATCTAAATACGTATAAGCAAATATTTAGATATTAAGTAATACGTTGGTCCTAGGTATGAATACTCATCACCTAGTTGAATTGTATTAGTATAAAGGATCTATACTAACATATGATGCTATCGTGTACTTCTAGCCTAAAGCCTAGCAAGTATATTTGGGTTCTGAATTGTATTGGCAATATTAGTTCCTAAAAGAGAAACTGATCCTGTAAATGTATGTATGTCGTCTAGTGTAGGTAGAACTAACCAGTTCTAATGTATTTGATAATATTGTCCCGCGACAATATGGCCAATGAATAGTAATAACTATATCCAGTTATACCTAAGTAATTGTTTTCCAACAATCTGATAGTGTACGATTGTGACCTATCTAGGTTAGGTCTTGATATTGTTCCAAAACAATGTGTTGGGTGTAATTCCTAAGTATCACACATTTGTATTACATACAGTAATAAGATTGATTGTGAATTATAAAAGATTATTAATATAATTCGAAAACAGTTGTTGTGCATGTGTTTCACCCCAAAAACAGTAAAACAGTTGAAAGAGTGGGGCTATGAAACTCACCTGTGAATTGTTAGCGATACGATGATACGCGCGTCGTCCAAATGGTAACCTTCTAGTGTCCTAAACACGTGAGGTTATATAAGTATGAGACAAATCAGTTTGTCTAAGCGAGTTGTTCATGTGTGCATTTGTTGCTGAAGTCTGGGAATGGTGTACGGGGGTCCGGGGGCAGCGCCCCTGGTAGCGGGGTCCAAGGGGCGGCAGCCCCTGGCGGGGTCCAAGGGGCAGAGCCCCTGGCTGGGGTCGAGCTGCCAGGTCAGCTTGGAAAATTTTTATTTCTACTACTTTACTTTAAAGAAAACGTGTTCGGAATCCAAATTCGGGTAAAATCGAGTGGTAAAATTTGGTTGTCAATACTTAGTGAAAAACATAGGTTTTTAAGGTTCTGCGACGTCAGATGCGACGTCAGATGCGACGTCAGCTGCGACGTAGGGTCGTGCGTCGCTATGTGCGACGTCGCAATTTAATGCGACGTTGTGCGTTACGTCGCAATGTGCGACGTTTAAGATTTACTGCGACGTAGGGTGTTACGTCGCATCATGCGACGTTGAGATGTTTTTTTTTTTTGCGACGTTGGCTGCGACGTCGGCTGCGACGTCGCAGCACTGTTTTTGGTCTCTGCGACGTAGCGATCTGATCGCCGGAGTTTGAGCCGAAAACGAGTTTTCCGGCCTCCGTTGAGTCTGATTCTTTTACCCAACCCGTAACTAAGTATTTTAAGCTTATCTAAACCGCAAACAAGCAAAATAACAAGGTTTTCAGAGATTTCGAGAATTGTCGGAAACTTACAAATCCGCGCGAGGAGAATCCGAAAAGATAGGATTGTAGATCGTTGCGTGGTGATCGTTTTTCCCTAAAGGAGCTTTGAGATTGGAGGTCGTTTGACGGTGGTTTTTGGCGGATTATGGTGGTGGTGGTGGTAGGTTGTAGAGAGAGAGATGAGAGAAAAGGTAGGTGAAAAAGAAGAAGAAAATGAAGAAATGAGGTGGGAGTTTGGGTTTTTGTTAAAACTCAGATCCCTAACTCGTGTACTGTGGTCTCCAACCACAGTACAAAATGTCCGTGATTTCGTACCCGTTTAAAATGTAGATTTATTATTTAAATCCATAATTTTGTTTATATCATTTTGTAAATATTTTTAATAAAATATTTCACTTGAACTATAAAATGTCATTATTCAAAGTTTAAAATCGGCGCGAAATTTGACTTTTTGACCGGGTGTTACACCTTTCGATAACAGTTTGACCCGTTAAACCGAACCTTGACCCGATACCAACCCAAAAAACTAAACCGGTTGGCGGGTTTCGAGTAAATATCTGTTGGTGGGCTGGTTTCGCGTCAAACGGGTCAAATGTACTGGCGACTAGCGGGTTGACCCGTTAACCCGAACCTTGACCCGAGCTCAACTCAAAAAATTAAACAGGTTGATGGGTTTCGAGTTAATATCGGTTGGTGGGATGAATTCGCGTCAAACGGGTCAACTTCCATAGGTTACTTTTGGGTCAGCGAGTTGACCCATTAACCTAAACCTGGACCCGAGTCCGACCCAAAAAGTTAAATGGGTTAGCGGGTATCGGGTTTGCGAGTAGATGAGTTGAGATAATTATATAAACGTTATATGTAGACATAACGATAGGTAATGATATCCATTACCCCCAATTTGGTGGGGAATGGATGATTACCCACTAATGGGTAATGAAGCATTCCATTATAGGATACCAAGCAACATTATTCATTACTTTTTCCATTCTCCACCCCCTTGCGAGTAGATGAGTTGAGATAAATATATAAACGTTATATGTCGACATAACGATAGGTAATGATATCCATTACCCCCAATTTGGTGGGGAATGGATGATTACCCACTAATGGGTAATGAAGCTTTCCATTATAGGATACCAAGCAACATTATTCATTACTTTTCCCATTCTCCACCCCCTAATACCATCAACCAAACACCCCCTCAATTTGATTGATGAATTCCAATTTAATCAAAATATTCTCCAAACTAAACGCAACGTAAGAGTATGTTCAACATCAGGTTTTTACAAAGCTATTGTTGGTATGCCTTAACTACTAAGAGTATTTCGTGTAGCAAAAAGGAGATTAAAAAGTAGTCAAAATGGTGTAAGAGGTTTTTGAAGAATAGTTTTTGCTTAAAGGTACAAAATAAACAAAGTTTATATTTCTCAAGTATTTCACACACTCACTATTTTAAATGTAAAAAGTTATTGTTGGGCATGCTCTAATAACATATGTTAAGCTCGTCAAGGACAAATGAATTACCGACGATGTAACATTAATATCCTTGACCACTTGACGACATCTCTGACGACCACCACCAACAACTATACATCTGTACATGCAAACTATTGCCGGTTTTAGGATGCATTAAAGATGCAGTATTGCTTGTATTTGCATGTTGCAAACAAACATGATCTTCGAAAGGCAATCAATACTACTGAAATCGTAGACAAGCTACATGAGTGCTAACGCTCATGATGTGTGCGATTCTAAGTATTTCAGTATTTAGGCTAGAGTTGAAAGTACATTTGTGAGTAGCTGAAGCTCAACCCGACTTATATAAAGTCAAACTCGAGTTTATAGGTATCACAATTCTCCCATACACTAGCCTATTATTTACAAAGTCCATTTTCCTTAATTTACTATGCTGAGAGGTTAAAAAGCAGAGTCGGAGTGTGATATATATGGAAGGGCAACTCAACTCCAATTGTACAGCTACAAAGAAGACAAAACAAGGGGAAGAATGATTGCAACTCAAGTATATAAGGTTTTATACGAATTTGAGATGGTACAAGTAATAAAAGAGTTAACTTCAAATATGTAAGATTAACATAGAATATGTACGTTTATTGTAGAATATGTAAAGATTGACGTCTACTTCAAATATATAACCATATCATAGTCAATTCTTTCCTTCGACCATGGCCAAAGTGAAAAACGGAATTTGTCCTCGCTTGTCAAGGAATTAGTCATTTATTGGCGCAATTTCTTCGGGGGAGTATTTAGTTCATGTTATTTACTCTGAAAAATGTGACTGAATTTTAGACACTTGGGCACAATACAAAAAGGTGTAGCTCTAATTCCGCAAGACATGGCTCCGAGCAGTGTCCTCTTGAAGGTGCTTTAGGATGGCCCGTTTAGTTCTTTATTCGTGTTAGGTCACTTGTAATGCGAAGTCAATAAAAAAAACATACTTGACTTGGCATTGTATGAATTCAACTTGCCCATCACAACATGTAAAATGAAAATGCAAAGCTTTGAATAATATACGGGTACCAAATGCTTCATAAATCAACTATTGCAGCTATGTACATCAACAACAGCTACTAAAGTTCTACACTGCAATCAAATTGGCAATACCAAGTCTTTCTATTTTTATTGTCAGATATTTCCCATTCTCAATCTACACTCAAAGCCCGACTCTAGCCACTTGAAGAAGACTGCTAATTACGCTAAATGTTAGTACTTTTTTTGACATAAGACCTATGGGGCTTGTACAGCTAAATCATCCGCCTTTCTAATTCCTGATGCTATTTATGTAAGTTTCACATAATCTTGGTAGATGATCCTCAAAGCTCTTCAAAAAACGAAGAAATTTTTTCTCGGAATAAGTAATAATTGAACCAAGAGATAATCTGCCATGTACGAGCTCCCTTTCTTTCAACATACAAAAAATCTTGTTCCTCGGTTTTATCCGTTTCTCTAAACTTAATGTCCAAAAAGCTGTGGAACATATCAAATACGAAGGAGTATAATTAAGAACCTTCATGAAATACTTCAACTTTTCACTTATGTGAGATTCAGTAAAATGTAAACAGTTTGGTTGAGCCCTAAGCAAAGCAGCTATTTCAGAATCAGACCAACCAAAACTCGTAAAAACTTGCATCTTCTTCTTGACTTGTGAATCAGTCTGATAATAAACCACATTCACAGCATATATAAAAATCCCCAAATTACGTGAAATAGCCAATTTCTCTTCAACGTAACCCAAACGATTTTTGAGTATTTTCGGGTTTACCATAAGGTTGTCAGGGTAAGTTAACACAAACTTCATAATTCTCTCATTGGATAACCCAAAATTTTGCAACATTGATACATTTGTTATCAGTCTTCTCATGTTATGATCCGAAAACGTAAACCATCTTGATCTTTTAATAGCTTTAATCACATTTTCATCACTGCCCACTAATTTCCTAACAATATCAAGAAGGGGCACGATCCGGGTATGTAAACCATACCAAAAGATCTGCGGGTTTTTCTTAATAAGACGGACAAGATCCGACCCGGATAACCCAAGTTCCTTAAAAACCCTAACTTTGGGTTCTAGGGTTTTGGTTGGTCTGCAAGTTAGGATTTTGGGAGCATGAGAAACGATTTGCTTGATCTGGGAAATGTTTAATCCGTAATTCTTGAAGATAGTAACAACTAAATCGGAATTAACGGTGGATTTGAGGTTACCTTTTGAGGAGAGAACGATGGCGTCTTGTTTGGGGAAATGGAGGGAATGAGTGAGGTAATCAACGATGGAATTCTGGACGCCGGAGTTTCGAGGAAAAGTGGAGTAGCGAACAAAACAACTCCCGGAATCGAAAGAAGCTGGAGATCCGCAACATGATACGGAGAATGAAGGCTCTGACGTCAGAAGAATTGTTTGATTATTTGAAATTCAGTATCTATGCTCGGATGTCAAAATAATATGGCACATTTAAAATGTACAATTTACTATTTTATAGGATAGGATATCCTATTATAAGTGTCTACTCTGATATTTAATCAATTAAAAAAATTTAGTGGGTAGATTTAATATTTGATTGGTGAAAATTGTAGTGAGTAGAGAATCCTAAAACTACGTGCAAAGTCAAAGTGGACATTTTAAATAGGACGGAGGTAGTCGTAATTAAATAATAACTATTTGAGAAAATTATCTCAATAGACCGTTAACGCGTAGGTTCTCAGTAAATGTACCGTGTCAGATTTTTTTTTCGAATCTAGACCGAAAAATCGCCTAAATGCATTTTACTTTAGGCGAGTTGACGATTTTCTTATTAGCCAATAGATGCTCGCCACGTGTTCCAATTTAGTCGCCGGTCAAAGCTATATCGCCGGTCAACAGAAAATTCACCAACCAAAAAAACTCGCCACGAGTAACCAAAAAGTCACCTAAATGCAATTACCTTTAGGCGAGTTTTTTGAAATACAGGGATTTGTACCAAGACTCCTTTTGGGTCACAATTTTGAGTTTAGTGTTTGTTTTTCCTTCTTCCCTCCTCCAAAATTCCGACAGATGAGGGTATTTTTTTTTTTTAAAGCAAAATTCATTGTTAGCCTAGGTATTGGTAACTCATTTCGATTTTTGTTTGATTTTTCGTTTATAATTGTAGATTTCGATTCATGGTTAGCCTTGGTTGAGTGGTATTTTTAGTGGTGCGTAAGGAGTCTTGGCACGAATCCCTAATTTTCAAAAAAGTTGCCTAAGTCGCCTAAAGGTAATTGCATTTAGGCGACTTTTCGGTTACACGTGGCAAGTTTTTGTGATTGGCGAATTTTCTGTTGACTGGCGATATAGCTTTGACCAGTGACTAAATTGGGATACGTGGCGAGCATCTAATGGCTATGAGGAAAATCGCCAACTTGCCTAGCCTTAATTCCATTTAGGCGATTTTCCGGTCTAGTTTTGAAAAAAATGTCTGTCACGCTATATTTAGTGATAAGGCTCGCTTTGACCATATGTTGAGGTAATTTTCTCTAACTATTTTATGCGTTTTACAACTATCCGAAACCGTCAACACAGTTAAATAGTGAACATTAACCAACTAAGTTGGTTTTTTAACCGCTATTTACCAACTACCCGTGAATTTTCAGTTGTTATCATAGCCCTAAGGGTTACGTATAGCAAAATCCGTATAAACATAAAGACTATGGTTTGTTTTGAATACGGAGAATATATATAGATCCATATCTTTTGATACTTTAAGGTATAAAACCATATCACAATCTATTTCTTTCAATTGACCTCGACCAAAGTGAATGATGCAATTTGTCATCGTTTTTGAAATAATCGTTAATCAGCACAATTTCTTCATGGCAACGGGATATTTAGTTCATATATTTAGTCTGAAAATGTGACTGCATTTTAATAATTTAAGCCTGAAATCAGAAAGTGTATCTATTTCGTTTAGGGGTGAGCAGTAAAACCGAAAAAATCGAATCGTAACCGAATAACCGAACGAAAGAACCGTCGATAAAACCGAACCGTTAATAACCAAATCGTGAATAACTGACATATTTCGATTCGATTCGTATTATACGTAAAGATCGAACCGATAATAACCGAACCGTTATTTTTTCCATTAAAAAAATATTTATATTTATTTAGTATTTTATATTCAATATTGTTTATATATTATTATATAGTAATAACAATAACTAATAAATTAGTCAAATTTCTTTATTATATATACATACTAGAATATAACCCGCGGACTCACGGGAATAATACATGTTTCATATATTTTACTGACAATCCTTTCCGTGACTGATTGTACAACTTTTGAAACAGAAGCATTGCCTTCCTTATTGGCATCCTTTAATTTTAAAAGTTCAAGATGGGCACTTAATCTTGCTTTGGCACAATAACCCGCAATCCCTTTGTCTCCATTGCTGGAAGCTAAGTTTATAGACGTTCTACCTGATGGACATGTTGGAGAAGGATTAGTCGATCAATGCTCTAGCTGCAGCACCTTTTGAGATAAGGAAAGCCACTGTACACTGTAGGCAAAACAATATTAAGCAAGATCGATGAATGTGAATGGTAATGGGTCAAATGTGTTGAAGTCGCACAAAATATGTTTGTCGTGCATGTAATATCCTAATCCTAAATAGTTATATTCAAGGATTCAGATTAAAATCATATATGGCACATTAACTATTTATTCTAATATTACATTGCCAAAAATAGTGTTTGCAGGTGAACATGCCTGACCCATACGATGAATTACATGTTTCAATGCCAACCCATTTGACCGTTACCCAACTTGTTTGATGAGACCGTCTCTACATATAGGCATGCTTGTATATCAAGATTATTAATAAACAGGAACTGATATGCAAAGTCACAACTTTGTTTATTGTCTCGAATGCAAATATTTATTTGACTTCGACAAACTCTTTAACTTTGAACAATCGAGAAATTAATCTAGAAGTAGCAATTTCAACCCACTAACCTATAAATGGTTCATTGCGTAATAGGTTTTATCTCCAACGGGTCATATGGGTTAAGCTAAAGCATTTAAGTAAATTAGGAAACATGTCAAAGGGGTCAACAGGTTGAATGTCATCTAGAAAGTGTTACCGGGAGTTTTTCAATTAAAAGAAGTGTGCGGGCTGGCCCACCTAACTCAGTAATACCTACCCCAAATCCCCAATACACAAAGGTATCAATCAAGCAACTTAATGTACGTTGCACCTATTGTTTATTCAATTAGAAACCCCACTGGGCTGTTCCAATAACACCAAACCATCTCAACCACATTTGTATCTAACCTGATAAGATAAATCGATAAATCGATAAATCAGTCTCTGTTTTACAATAATCCTTGTATCCACACCATCAGCAACCATGCATCTTCATAGTTTGGATGTTTGTAATTGAATATTTAAAATATATATATCAACAAAATGGATTTAGTTAAAAGTATGCCTTTTAAACCGTTGGAGGATCAAGAACTTTGCTATACGTTTTAAGCTATTAGTACTCTGGCATATCATCAAAAATGTGGTGCGCACTATGCACAAGCCAAACCCTCTAGCAGCATTTAAATTGGCCACCTGTAGTCCACCATCAAATGAAAATAGTGTAATAATTGTGATAGCAACATTAATATCAAAGGAATGGTATACGTGATTTAAATTAAAAAAGACTCGAGAGGAGCATTTAAAACCAGTCCTGTAATAACTTATAAAACGTAATATGGCCCGCCAACAGGTCAGAATTATAGAGTAGTAAATTATACTCCATGATCATAACCTAGACCTGGATGTACCAATAATGCTGTCAAAATGAACTGATAGCTTACAAATTAATAATGGCACCTGCCATCATACAAATATTAACTAAAGCATTAAATAAGATAAAGCTATAAGTCGATGACACAGTTGTTGGATTGCATTCAACATAATCATACTTCTTAAACCTTAATAGCTAAAGAAACAGAACCGATAAACGCTAATACTAATCATCCATGGGTTGCCCTATAAATTGAAGGCTACACAAAGACCAATCAATCAAAGTAATTAACAATTAAAAAGGTTAGTCATAGTAAATAAAGAGTACTAATAACCCGGATTTTTCCTTAGAATTGATACTTGTGTAATCCACTTCTTCTCTGTTTTAAGATTACTTATCAAAAAGCTTAGATTATCCATGTCTTGTTGTGTATCTAGGCAATGCTAGTTCACCATAACACTTCCAAATTGAAAATTTTAAAAGTAATAAACCTAAATGATATCAACAATTTCAATCGACCTTGTAAACTACCCTTTCCAGTCAGCATGTACAAATTCAAACCAAATACGTCAAACCTAATTTTGTATCATAATCGTAGTTCACATTAACTAAAGTAACGGTGGTAGTAGAGGATGGAATCTAACCTGCAAAGGACTATTCATCAATCGACCTTGTAGTAGCATCTACTACAATCGCCAACTCGCCTAGCCTTAATTCCATTTAGGCGGTTTTCCGGTCTAGTTTTGAAAAAAATGTCTGACACGCTACATTCAGTGATAAGGCTCGCTTTGACCGTCTGTTGAGGTAATTTTCTCTAACTGTTTTATGCGTTTTACAACTACCCGAAACCGTCAACCAATTACAGTTAAATAGTGAACATTAACCAACTAAGTTGGTTTTTTAACCGCTATTTACCAACTACCCGTGAATTTTCAGTTGTTATCATAGCCCTAAGGGCTACGTATAGCAAAATCCGTATAAAAATAAAGACTATGGTTTGTTTTGAATACGGAGAATATATACAGATCCATATCTTTTGATACTTTAAGGTATAAAACCATATCACAATCTATTTGTTTCAATTGACCTCGACCAAAGTGAATGATGCAATTTGTCATCGTTTTTGAAATAATCGTTAATCAGCACAATTTCTTCATGGCAACGGGATATTTAGTTCATATATTTAGTCTGAAAATGTGACTGCATTTTAGAAATTTAAGCCTTAAATCAAAAAGTGTATCTATTTCGTTTAGGGGTGAGCAGTAAAACCGAAAAAATCGAATCGTAACCGAATAACCGAAATAACCGAACGAAAAAAACTGAACCGTCGATAAAACCGAACCGTTAATAACCAAATCGTGAATAACTGACATATTTCGATTCGATTCGGATTATACGTAAAGATCGAACCGATAATAACCGAACCGTTATTTTTTCCATTAATTAAAATATTTATATTTATTTAGTATTTTATATTCAATATTGTTTATATATTATTATATAGTAATAACAATAACTAATAAATTAGTCAAATTTCTTTATTATATATACATATACTAGTAAACACTTGTGGCTGTGCGATGCACAGCCCAGCCCCCGTCCAACTATATTAATATTGAAATTTTCAGTGTCATGCGTAAATTATCTTCAAAATTGTTCGGACGTAAAGTTATCCGAAAAAAGATAAAATGTTACTAAAATAATCAAATACTCGTAATAAGTTACTCGCATCATATATATGTAAAACCGTTAAAGAGAATAAGAATTTGGGATCATGTTAATTTGATTATAAGCGATAAAAACATCTTAAATTAAATTAAATGCAATATAAATTATAAAAGGGATGAGTATGCATGTAAGCAAATTAAACGTTTAGCGAATAATTCCGAAAACCTTAGGATATTTTTATTTATTTATAAAATTTGTTCATGTGTCATAATTTAGCATCACATTTGAGTGAATTTCGAATAAATGAATTTATCAAAAAGCCCATTATCAATAGTGAAATTAAACCAAAATTATAGACTTGTAGCAATTAGTACACACAAAAAGATTGTTGAAAAACTATTTCACAAATAAAAGATTATTATAGACTTGTACCAATTAGTACATGCAAAAGATTATTGAAAAACTATTACACATATTAAAGATTATTTATATTTATTATCAAATTCTAAGATGATGTTGTTTTTATAAAGTTCCAAATTATCTTGAAAATAAATAGTTTTCTTTTTTGGTTTGAAATGATGTTCTTAAGGTTAATATATATTATTACTATAATGAATGTTCAAGATGTGAAAAAGATTAATAATAAAATAATTTTTTATGTTGAGATTAAGTTGTATATTAGTTAATAATGATAATATTGTTAAGGTTAAGATGATATAAAAAGAAAAATAATAAATTATTAAAAAGCTATTAATTAATTATTAATTAATATTATTATAAGAAAAAATAGTTACACATGGCACATTAGGATATTATTATCTCAAGATTATGGTTTGCCTTGTATAATAAGTAAAGATTATGAAACATAATATGAAGATTATCAAATGTTAAGGTATTTTTATTGTAAACACATTATATATAGACATATATATCATGTTCCAAGTAGTCGAATTTTTTTTTTTTTTTTCAAACCAAGGATTAAGTAGATCTTGAATTTGATTTGTTAAAAAGAATATTAAACTTGTTTGTCTTCTATTTAGAGTGTTAATGTCATGTTTATAATTCTTAAGTTAAAAATACAAATTAAGATACAATAAAATATATATTAAAAATATATAAAATGATTTGAGTGAAGATAATTATTTTTTATTGATGACACATGTCATTGTTTAAGTTGAACATGTGTCTTAATTATAGAAGAATTGGTCTTCTTTATATAAGAACTAAGACTAAGATAAGATAAGATATACATTATTTAATAGTTATATAAAATATAAAATTAGTACATTATTATTTATATAATACTCCATTAATCAATTTTAGTGTTCTAGTCTAATCCATACTTCCTACTTAACTAAACTAAAACTCCAATCATAACTGCATTTGTGACACCCGACAAAATTAGGACTAGTTATTAGTTCCTAATCATTTTGTAATACATGTAATTAGTGCTATGTATTAGGCTAATTGTGTGTATCAATATGTATATTGATTAATATATATATCAGTGCGCGATTAAATTTAATCGTGCATTTTCAAATCGGCCAAATTCCGATTCATTTATACGGCGTTGGTAAAAACAAGTATTAATTTAATATAGTATTATTATTTTATTACACTCAATATTTATTATAAATTATTTTGATAATGTATAAAGTATTCGTATCGCACTAATCAAACGTTCCTAACAAACTATATAAATAATGTATTATTATTGAAAATAATAATTATTATTTACATTGGACAAAAAAAATAACATATTCGTTTTATTCAAATCGTACTCAACGCGACGAAACCATTCGAACTATATCTGTCTCACAAACTTAAACTAAAGATATATTTTTATATCTCAAAAATAGTATTTTTATAAAATACTTTGATTTAAAACATGTTCGAAAATACATTTGAATTTTTTTTTTTTTGAAAATATTATACTAATTCACGATCGGGTACACGAACACGGACCAAAAATACAAATGATTAGAGACAAGATCCACAAAAAGTGGATCTTGCCTGGTGAATTATTATACAAAACGCACCCTTCCATTTTCATTTCATTTCATTTCATCATCATTATCTATCACTCTCGCTCTCTCCCTCTCGGCCTCACTCTGGAGCAACAGCAGAAGCAACACAGCAGTAGCAGCAACAAGTGCATCATCATCATCACCATCGTCATCATCTTCTCCATCATCACCTTTGGATTACCATCACCACCTCCATTCACGGCTCCATTTTATTTCGTAAGGATCACACCCCTTTTCTTTGAATTTTCATGTTTAAAACATATATATTATCATGCTTTTGTGTTCCATGAACCTATTATGTTCGAAAACTAGGATTAGAACATGTTTTTGCGGATTGATTCACGAACAGACCTGGAAAACAACCTCACCCGAACGGGTATGAGAGCCCACCCGAACGGGTATGACTATCCACCCGAACGGGTATACAAATCCAACCCGAACGGGTATGATCCTTCACCCGAACGGGTATGCATATTCACCCGAACGGGTATGCATCTTCACCGTGTGTGTTAACTTCAAACGGGCACAATTTTTAGTAAGTGTTTAAACTAAAATTTTGTCACCTAATTTTACTCCGAATTCAAATTTCGAATGCGTTTTTATTAAAGCAATATACATAGAAATAAAATTTTTTCGAGCTGATCTGGCATCTCGACCCCAGCCAAGGCCAGCCCCTTGGACCCCGCCAGGGGTTGCCACCCCTGGGACCCCGCTAACCAAAGGCGCTGCCCCCGGACCCCCGTACATAATTTCATACATTATGAAAGTACGATACGCTTTTATACAAACTTCATTTTTGAAACAAACATATAATATTATCGAAATCCTCAATCAATCACCAACGAGCCGTATACATTTTCACAACTTCAAACATAAACATTAACCAAATTATTTGGACATAACTAGTTAAGGGAACAACTAGCATAGATGGTCTGTTGAGACATCTAATCATCTAAACCTTGCGCGTTTAATACGCCCAACAAGTTTCCTCATCTAATCATTAAAACCTTGCGCGTTTAATACGCCCCGCAGGTTTCAGTCGTTGAAGACGACATCATTTTCCTTGTGTACAATCATTAGTGCTTGATAACATCTCATTAGGCTCAGGTGAATCTCATAGCCCCTATTTTACTATTGAGTAAATTCCATAAATGGTCCCTGTGGTTTACATTGATTTACGAAAATAGTCCCTGTACTCTTTTTTCAACGTTTTTAGTCCAATAACTTTGGATATGCTCGCAAATGGTCCTTAAGGGACCATTTGCGAGCAAATCTAAAGTTAGACGAATGGACCATTTGCGAGCAAAAATCCGAAGTTAAGGGATCATCTGCGAGCAAATCCAAAATTATTGGACCGAAAACGTTGAAAAAAAAGTAAAGGGACTATTTTCGTAAATTAATGTAAACCACAGGGACCATTTATGAAATTTACTCTTTACTATTTTTACTCTATGGGTGAGAATACATGCCTGTTTTGTTTTACATGTGAACGCAAGTATCAAATATCGCTATATTCTGTATGAGTTATTCATCTAATCATCATAAGTCCTCAATAGCATAGTTTGGTAATACTTTGTAGCGTGAATGTTAGTGTATGGTACCATATGGGACTGACAATCCCCGTCCGGGTCAGCAAGCACTGACTGGTCAAACGGACGCATTATCATTTGTTCATACGTGTGTTGATTAGGCACACGCATAGAGGCACCCTCGCTCAGGCACTTAATTGTGATCCTGACACCTTAATTAAGTTCAAACTATGTGCTCATGGCAGTTATATACATCATTTATCATTTACTATTTTGTTTAATTACAAATTATCATACTTAAATCTTGCGGTTCATACAGTACACTTTATCATTAAACCTGTGAGCTCACCAGCTTTTAGCTGACCATTTTAGCGTGTATTCTCAGATTCACAACAGCAGTAGGTCTGCTCACTCAGGATGCCCATTAGCTCGAGTCGTATACAGCCATCAGGATATTCCCCTGCATTTCTATATTTTTGTATAATTTAGTTATGCCATAGAATCTCTATCATTTGGCTCAAGAGCTTTTGTAAACTATATTATAACAGTGTAAAACTTTTATAATATCAATGTATTTTGTAAAACGACGCATATAGAGTCGTTCATTGTATACCTTGTGTGCTTGATTATTGATTAGTCGCGCTCCGACCCGAATCGCTTCCGGATCATAATTTGGGGGTGCGACAGCATTGTTATAATTAAGTTGCATTCCAACTCCAGACGCCCCCACTGTGCTAGGGGATTTGCCCGGAGTCATCCTTGTGGAGTGGACAATGACCGGTGCCAAAGGCACACGGGACCAGGGTGTTCCCGCCAATTTACACCTTTTGCGGATAATTAAGTTGCATTGTTATAATTAAGCTGTAAACATGCTAAAATTAAACAAACTAATTACACAACAATAATAAAAAAATTAAAATTGTTAAAAGTTTTATGTTGATCAAAGTTTAGAATTCGAAAAATAATCGAAAATAACCGAATCGAAACCTAACGATTTTGATTTTTGAAAAACCGAAATATTCGATTCGATTTTGCCATAAATCGAACCCTGAACACCCCTAATTTCGTTCATTCGACCTTGACCAAAGTGAATAATGCAATTTGTCATAGTTTTTCAAGGAAATAATCATAATCAGCATAATTTCTTCACGGGAATGGGACATTTAGTTCATGTTCTTTACTTTGAAGATGTGACTGCACTTTTTAGACATTTAGGCTCGAAACCTAAAAGTGTAGCTCCTACTCTGGAAAACATGGCCCCGAGTAGAAGCCTCTTGAAAGTGCCTTGGGGTAGTCCATTTGGCTCTTTATTCGTGTTAGTGTTAGGTCTTTTATAATGCAAGGTTAACTGCAGAAATCAGAGCTGACTTCTCATTGTATAAATTCAGCTTGTGAAATGGAGGTGTATAGCTTTGAATGATCTATGGGCACCAAACCTTCATATATTAATAACTAGTGCAGGTATCTATTAATCTATCTCAATTACAGAAAATAAAATTAAATTCATAAACAAATTGACCATCAAAATCACACAAACAGTTCAGTTTGTCAAACTCTTATTCGCAGATTCTCAAGCCTCTACCTAGTTTTACATAAGGCAAAATTATTAGTGGTGTTAACGGCACCTAAACTTCGATACTAATAGGCTAAAAGAAGGGGAAAAATGAGTAACTTTATATAATTAAGCTGTTCAAAGTTCAAACCACTGTTGTCACAAGCGAAGTAATCAGTAATTTTATTGGCTATTTCCAAACTTATTATCATCTTGTCTATAGCAAGTCAATTTGACTTGCCAGAATATATGCATTTTGAGAAATATAGAGCTTTTATGAATGATCTACTTCTACAAAAAAAAAAAAAAAAAAAAAAAAAAAAGCACACAAGATTTGTAACTTACAAGGATCCCTTATATATGATGAACGCAAAATTCTGATACTTCTTGAGAAGCATGATAACATAATGATCGAAAAGTTATTATGATCAACAGCTTCAGTAGCCTAACACTATCATTGGCTTTCAGAAACAAAAGGGTTGGATCTTACCTACTAACATAATTTCATACAAGTTAGGAATCTCGTCCTCAAATAATCTTGACATCTCAATCGTAATTAAATCTCAATCGTAATTATCACAAAAATTAACGGCTTGCAACTATTGCAATATCTTCCATACTTCATTCCTAGGCTCCGTCAGTTTCTGAAACTCGAGGAGAATTGGCTCAGGCAAATGACTAATAAGTAACCCAAAACATACATTGTATCTTCTGATAACCCAAAACAGAAAGGGTCCCACCTAAACGACAACAAAAAGTTGGTATGCATTAGCTATTTATTCGGGTGCCACATTCTAGATGCTATTCAAGTAAGTTTCACATAAATTTGGGACGTCACTCTCAAATTTCTTCAAGAAACCAAGAAACTTGGACTCGGAATATTTCACAATCGTAGCAAAAGACGGTGCGTCTTTCAACAGCTCTTTCTCTTTCAAGATTTTGAAAACTTCATTCCTTGGTTTCATTCGTTTCTCTAAACTCAACGTCCAAAATGACGTACAACCCATCAAATAAAAAGGGCTATAATCTAGTTCCTTCATGAAAAAGTTCAATTTATCAACAATGTAAGCTTCTGATCTGTCCAAACAGTAAGGTTGAGACTTAACCAACGTACTTATTTGTTCATCGGACCAACCAAAACTCCTAAAAACTCGTATAATATTCTCGATTTCCTCATTGCTACGATACATAACAGCAAAAAATCCATGAATAAATATCGGTAAATGACGTGAGATACCTAGTTTCTCTTCAACATACTGCAGCTTACTTTCAACTAACTCAGGTGCCAGCTTCATTCGCTGTGGATCTCTAATAAGACTCTTGTATATCATGTCATCAGATATACCATACTTTTTCAACAAACTGATATTTTTCGACATTCGTGTAACCGTACTATGTGCTACCAATATCCATTTAGATCTGTTGATCAATTCAACAACTTTTTTATCACAACCTCCTAATAATGTTCTATAATAATCAACAGTGGGTATGATTTGAGTATGTAATCCTTTCCAAAAGATATAACGATTACGCTTAACGAGTGTCACTAAATCATGACCTGGTAACCCTAATTCTTGAAAAAACCTCAATTTGGGCGCTAGGGTTTTAGTGGCTTTGCAAGTTAGGATTTTTGGAGCATAAGCGATGATTTCTTTGATTTGGGTATTGTTTAAACCATAATCTTTCAAGAGATTAACAACTAAATCAAAATTAGCAGTTGATTTGAGATGATAAGTTGGTACCTCGGAAGAAACTGCAACGGCGTCGTTTACTGGAAATCCAAGTGAATTGATTAGGTAATTATTCACAGTGGAATTTGTTATCGATGATGATGATGATGATGTGATGTTTGGTGAAGATGAATAATTATTTGAACGTTGAAAATGAGGTTTTACGATTGTTCGTAAGAATTTGAACATCGTAAAGTTGTGACATACAAGTTGGGCAAAGGCTGAATTGTGTTTGGGTCAAATTTGTTTCCCTATTATTGGACAAAAGGTTGGGCAAAGTTGTGCCATACAAGTTGGACGAGGTTGTATCCCACCCATTATATTTTCGATCAACGATTTAGATTCAGCCGTATTAATTTTACTGCATTTTACTTGAGATACGGTGCATCTTATTTCATGTTTACAATGTTGTGAATTTAGACCGTTTATCGAAAAAATTGTGAGCCGTTTTTAATTTTAAAATATTTCAATCTAACAAGTTTTTTAGATCGACATTACCGCAAATGATCGTATTTTATCTTTTGCAATGTCATGATCAGGTCTTCGATTTATAGGGCCTAAATGGTATATACACACATATATAATTGGATGAAGATTTCAATTTTTAATTGAGAAATAGATGAAAATATGTTTGTTGATGATGACGTAAAAGATTGAGTTAGTTTACATAATGTTAACCATGTACTATACTCTAGCGTTTTATTATGGGGCCTCATTGTTATGATTAACGTTTTCTTTTACCAGGTCCTCCAAAAAGGGGAATTACGAAGACACCCCCAAATTACAGGGATATCCCCTGGCCCACCTTCCGTCCCCGTACAGTCTTTTTTCAGTCCAGTTTTATTTATGATCGGTCCAGTTCAGTACTGAATAAGGTTCAGTTTTAGATTAAACAGGGGTAGGAATTAGCAAAAGAAGACGGTATACCTAGAAAATAAAAATAAAAAGAGTATGATGTGATTAATTAGATGGGTGAGGGGGGTAAGAAATGGGAAAAAGTACAAAAAGGGGTAGCTTTATTAGGAGTCTAGGACCAAAAAAATTGAGAAATGCCCTAGTAATGATTGCAACATCCAAATAAAATGAACGACCGTAGGTGTTATAACATAAATCAGGTATATGATTATTATTAGTATTATTATTTCAAACGATCTATTATTATTTTTATGAAGTTATGACTGATCATATATCAAAAGTTTTCTTTTTATATCAATCCAGGCATCCAGCTAAAAGCAATAAAATGTTACATTATCATTTGGTAAAATTTTTACATGTATTGCAATGAAAAAAATTGACCCAACACAAGGAACTTCTGATGGTCTAAAATGTTACATTATCATTTGGTAGTTTTAAGTTGTTAGACTATTTATCGTTAATAGTTGGGTCTAAAATTGAGTGACTGTTTGATGCCATATACAATTATTTTACGAACATTACTTACAATTTTTTTCTTAAACGCTGGAATTGGAGCTATTATGTGTGCGACGACACTGCATCACAGCAGACTACTACGTATAGTAAGACTAGACTAAGAGCATTAACAATGAAGAAAAACCTTTTTAAGAAACTATCACTACAATGTAAATAAACATTTTAAAACACAAATAACACCAGAAGTTACCCCAAAGAAGCAAAGAGGGTTTACAATGAAAGTTTAATTAGCACAAAGCTCTAGCACCAAACTTTTAGAAATCTTCAGAAAAAGATGGGAGTATGAAACTATATCTTTTATTTTTCCATAAAAAGTCATCAGAAAAAGGCCATTTGAGATGCTATAAGGCCTAAGGCTGACACCCATTTCAAAATAGCCGATTAACTGGGAAATAAACAGCAATAAACTTCTTTCAAAATTTCATAAAGAGCTCATATGAGGGGCGAAATTAGTATAACCATCAAATTTTTGAATTTCATACTAACTTGTTCAAACTCTTCCTCACAAACAAAATCATTCCAGAAAAGAAAAACAGCTTTGAAGAATGCAATGTTGTTGCATTTAGTCCAAGGTTTGCCGAACCACAACCTTTTGGCCTATTTGCAAGAACAATCATTCAAAATACAGCTAAATCCCATGATAAACATATTCATATCGTTAACTAGTTGCATTACTTACATGGCTCAAATACTTGAAGTCTCTTAACAATGTACAATGTAAAATGTACGAGTGTCATCTTGCAAAGGGTAAGTCTCATGCACCAATGCACAAGTCTTTTCACAGTGTACCAACTTGTTTCTGTCTCCTAAAATTGTAAACCACCTCCTTTCTCACCACATACAAGTAAACAGGTTAGATGCATTTTGAGACACAACAAGCTACTATTATTGTCAATACTCAATAGCATAATCCCAAATAGAAGAATCAAAACTAACAAATAGGACACCTAAACAAAAATGTGGTTCTTTGATTATTCTTTAGAAGCATGAAAACATTATGTTATAAACTATCTCAACCGTTACAATTTAGTTGATCAAATGCCAAAACCCCCCAAAACTAACACGCTAACTTCAATACAAAACAATCGGTTCAAATTTTACCTCAGGCTACTAAGATAGGTTTCATACAAATCAGGAATCTCATTCTCAAAACGACGCAAAAAATCTTGAAATCTCAACTCTGGATATGTAACGACAGTAATAAGTGAGTGTCTACCAAGTAACATCTTTTCTTTTAAGATCTTCACCACTTCATTCCTAGGTTTCACTCGTTTCTCCAAACTCAATGAGAAAAGGCTTGGGCAAGTAGCCAAGTAACTCGGAGTATACCCAAGCTCATTCACAAAGAAACTTAATTTATCACGAATTGTATCCTCAGATAACGCGAAACAGTAAGGCTGGTTCTTAAACAACAACGTTAATTCCGTATCAGAAAACCCATAACTCTTGTAAACCTCCATCTTCTTCTCCATTAAAGAAATACTACTCGAACAAATCGCATGAAAACACCGAAAAAACACACTGGAATCACGTGATATCCCTACCTTACTCTCTATCCAATTCAATTTACTCGTTAGCCAACTTGGTGGCTGCGTAAAATGCATAGCATTCCTATGAACAAATTTCCCAATCTGCTCATCTGAAAACCCATAACTTTCTAACATAGCTATATTCGCGGTAAACATCTTTAACGCAACAGATGTTGAAAAAAGCCATCTTGATCTGTTAATAGTTTCCACCACTTTTTCATTACTTCCTAACAAAGCCTTAAGGTAATCAATAGTGGGTATGATTCTAGAATGTAAACCCAATTCGAATAAACTTGGGTTTCTTTTTAGAAGACTAATTAGATCCGACCCAGATAACCCAACTTCAAGAAAAACCCTAAGTTTGGGTTCTAGGGTTTCATTTGCTCTGTATAATAAAACTTTAGGAACCCAAGAGACTAAATCTTTAATCTGGGCATCATTAAAATCGTACTTTCTGAGAATCCCAACAACTGAATCGAAATTTCGAGTGCTTTTTAAACGACGTACCTTTGAACATGAAGAAATTGCTGAATCTTTAGTGAATCCGAGAGTGTCGACTAGGTAATCTACGAATAGGGCTCTTTTAGCAGATGAAGATTCATCAATTGCAGCTTCTGTTGTTGAATAATAAAGAATTTGAGATTTGAAGTTATAATAGTTTGATAATAGCCGTCGCTGGATATGGTTACGGAGGTACAACATCTTAGCTACCAGCATTACAGATTATACAAACTTACAAAGCCACAAAAATTAAAAGATTTTAAATCGAATTACTGAATTAGTATATGTTTCACTTGCACCCCTTGTGGTTTTACATTTGATGAATATTGTAGAAAGTGTTAAATGATAGGTGTTATGTACTTATGTTATCAACGTTGAAGCCAAATGAGTTGATTGATATGAACAAGGTATTATTTGCCCACGCTTCGTGATGGGTTAAAACTTTATTTAGATTATTATGCTTGATTTATACTCTGTATTACTCAATTTCATTTCCATATTTGTAAGTTTATATAACCAACTTTTTTTAAGGAACAATAATCCATAGTCTTAGTCACACCAATATATATATAATAACAAAAATTAAAGTTAAATAGAAAATATACAACATGATTAGGATATTGATTGATCAAAATTATATATATTTTAGAGAAATATGTTATTCAATTTTTTTTTATGTCTATGAAGTTTATAACATTAGGGTATAATTAATTTCCATTATGTAAATTTATTGAAATTATTATGGATATATATCTTGGTTGTCATATACATGGTTTGTCGTGTATATGTCCTTGATCTCTCATGTTTAGCGTTAGATTAAGGCTGATGTGGTTTTCCCACAATCCATTGTAATTGTAACGCCAATTTGTTGGTATATAAATTTGACGGGGCAACCCCCTTTACCCGTAAGTAAATTTATTAGTTATTAGTCGTTGTTTCATTATTTTTAATGAGTTATCAACATTAATTTAAGAAAAATGTATCTTAATTTCAAATCAATTAATATGTCATTGGTTCTAGTATCTATAGAGATGTGATATTTGCCTTTTGATTTCTTTTTAATAATTTCAACCTTCATTGCAATACTGTATAGAAATGATTCCAAAATTGCACGAGATCGATTTTGGTAAGTTAATGTTTAACTATTATATTTACTCTCTTGAAAGATTTAATATAATACTTACGATAGTATTTCAATCTTTTAAAACATAAAACTTTAGTATCATTTTATAGAAAACACGTGGCAAATGAAAAATTTAACCTAACAATAATAATAATAGAATAATTATGTGCAAACAAAAATAGTCTATAAATTATTATAATATAGAAATTTAGTATTATGTATCATTTTGGTACAAAAATATATGTGGTTTAATTAGAAGTTTAGTACTCCGTATCATTTTGTTACAAAATATGTAGTTTAATTAGTGTAATATCTAAAATAATACTAATGAACATCAACTAAAAATGAGTATAATAGTAGTAGAGAGTGAAGAGACTAAGATTTAAACCTGGATGTCTAAGTACAAAATATGATTAACTCTATCACTTGAGCTAAACTTATTTTACTTATATCAAAATAGAAGTTTTTATATTAGCTTTCAAACCTAGTTATACAAAATTTAAACAACTTACTATTCATGGTTGTTTGCTAATTGATATTAGGTAATAATTAAATTAAATAAATACATACTCAACTTTTTAAAATCATAATAAAACAAAGAAATTACTATTTATAAGTAGGTTTAAATTAAAGTAAATAAATAAATACTTAACTTAAAGAAGTTACTATTCATAAGCAGGGTGTAATTAATAATTAAATTAAATAAATACATACCCAACTTTTTAAAATCATAATAAAACAAAGAAATTACTATTTATAAGTAGGTTTAAATTAAAGTAAATAAATATATACTTAACTTTTTATTAATTATAATAAGACAAAGAAGTTACTATTCATAAGTAGGGTGTAATTGATATTAGGAGGAAATATATATATATATATATATATATATATATATATATATATATATATATATATATATATATATATATATAGGTTAAAATAAGAAGGCTAATTTTCGTGAGAACGTAGGAAATCATTCAAAATCACTTTTTAACTATCCGAAACACATTATTCTTCAAAACTTTTTCAATGATTACTATTAAAATAACTTTTGGAAGCTATGATATAAATATAAATAAAAAATATTAACTTCTTTTTTCGAACTTTTTTTACAGTCGTTACTGTTTTGATTATTTAAGATAATCACAAAATATAATATGATAATCACATGTGATTATTCTCTAATATAATGTGATTATCATGTGTTCGAGATAATCACAAGATATGACATAATAATCACATATTATTCGCGTGATTATCAAGTTATAAAATGTGATTATTGTGAATAAAAAATTTAATAAAAAATAACTAAAAAAATAAAAAACGTTGAAAATTTTTTTATTTGAAAAATAGATTCTAAAAGTTATTTGAAAAAGAAGCTACGAAGAAAATTTTGTAAAATAACGTGTTTTAGATAGTTAAAAAGTGATTTTAAAGTGTTTCTCACGTTCTCACGAAAATTAGCCTTCTCATTTGAACCTGTGAATATATATATATATATATATATATATATATATATATATATATATATATATATGATTATGCTATCTGATATTTGAGTAAATTATCATCATTATAATATAGAAAACTTAATATGACCTACAATGACAAGTTGTTCTTATGATATTTTTCAGTAGAATATAATATTTTTTCATTTAAGTTACGAAGGTAAAGCGTTGCGTTATACTTAAAACACTTTGGGATCATCATTTCAAACCCTTTGCGGCTTATGAAGTATGACATAATCAAATTAGTCACAAGGGCTTTTGGTATGGCAGTGTAATTGGAGTTCGAAGGTAAATTCCTGTGGATATCTGAAAATTCGAGTCCAAATGAGTTAATGGGAGAAATTTAATTTGAAAAGAGTTACACGAAAATTAATTAACTCACAAATGCTTCACTCATCATTGCATATGCATAAACCAAGTCTTAAAATGGCTTTATTGATCATTATAGCTTCATCATGTCTATCCTTCTCCCTTCTTGTTGCTTGATTTGTATTTCAAATTCATTTCATGACTTCAAACATATAATAGGCCGTTGTCTTCATTAAAGTTTTCAATAAAGTCAATAAATTTGTCCTATAACAAATTAAATTTGATTAATGTTAGATACTAATAGGGTGAATCACATTAGCGTAAGGACTTGTCTAGTTGTAGAAAACTCCACCACTTTTATAAAAATTATTTTCACAAAAATTAAGAAAGTTGAAAAATACGCTTAAATTGCATATTTTCTAGTAAAGTTATCTAAGAAAAGAGAAACGTCATTTCCTAGAAAAACATAAAAAATAAAGAAATTTTTTTCGTAATTAAATGCATCCCGAATGTTCTAGTTTATGATATAACTTTAGAAAACTAAAATCCGTATTTCTCTACACTTTTCCTTTATAACAAGAATCACTCTATACTATTTATTGTTTTCATCACCACACATAAAAATAACTCTTCAAATTTATAGCATTTAAATGCATTTTTTTAACATAACACTTTTCTAGAGATAAAAAATCTTATACAATTTTTTAAAATATTAGAGATGAAATATTGTGAAAATAATTTCACATATAAACTCACATTTAGTGTAACATCCACTTTAGAGGCCTAGTGGTAGTATGGTAATTTTCTGACTGTAAATAATTGTTTATGGAGTTAGGAAATTAAATTGTTTATTGTGTTAAGTTTATTGTGAATAATTAGTCAAAAAGTCAAATGACTTATTGTGACTAGTAAATTATTGATTGTTTTAACTTTATAGAGTTGAAGGTAAAATAACAATTGTTGGAATCGTAAATGGTTTTTAGGTTCCAGACAATAGGTTTAGAAGGGGACTAAATTTAAATGGTATACAGAGTCGGTTTGGGTGAGAACCGACTTATGCTTTCTTATTTCTTTAACTTTCCTAAAATGGAAATCTCATTCTATTGTATCAAAACAAAACACGGGAAACCTAAAACCTAAAAATCCTAAACAAAGTTTGAAACCAAATTGTGAGCAGTGATTTTGATTCACTAGCATCAGTTCTTCATCATCATCACCATCTTGTTATCTTAATTTGTAAGTTTACTACTTGTTCATATCAATTTATAAAATTGATTGAAATTTGATGGGTAATGATAAGTGTATGGAATTGAAGTTGAATTTGGTGATTATTAGGCATTAGAAACTTTGTTGAATCAATGTGATACCTAAGTTTGATGTTAATTGGGGTCTTGGTTCGAGTTGAGCCTGTTACAGACCTGCAGATCGTTGGTACAGGGCGAGGATCCGACGGATCCAAACCCTATCTGGCGGATCCTAGTGTTTTGGTTTAGGATCCGGCGGATCATTTTGTATCCGGCGGATCCTTTTGTATCCGGCGGATCCATTATGTATCCGGCGGATCCAATGTAGATCCGGCGGATCCAAGTCAGAACTTTGTTTGTAAATTCCGCGAATAAATGACAAAATTTATTAATTCGGATTAGGTTGAAATTCGCATGGTCACTCGAAAACTGTCCAATGATCAAAGCTCTATCTAAGAGTCTAGGCGGTTTTTGGCCATTCGGGGCTGTCTTGGGGCCGAAATTGACATTTTTCAGTTTTTAAACCTTGTTTCGGAACTTTGTGATTTCATTCTGAATTGAACTTTTGTTTTATTGGACCTCAGGGAATACCTGCTTGGATAAATATGCTTTGATAATGAATTGGAACTAGATAAATGAGTAAATAATTATATAAGTGGAATTGTTATAACTTGACTAAAGTTGATAGTTGCAAAGTGCTTATAACTGATAATTACAACTTGGTAATTGTTTGTCATTCCGATATTATATATTGAAATATGTTATACGATTATGGAATGAGTTACTAATTCATTATTTAATTGTGTTCTCAGATATGGAGAAGGCTCAGTAATATTAGACTTCTGAGCTTGCGGCTGAGGTAATGGTGAGTGGATCTGTAACCCTCAGTGTGATTTAGTTGTAACAATTTTGGTTACAACGGGTAAACATAGTTTACTGCTTTGATATACTGTTTAGTATGCTATGATGTAATTGTTGTGGATAGACTGTTTAGTCTGCTATGATGCCATGATGATTATGGCTTATGTGATTGTCTGATACATGGCCTTGGGCACTATGAATGAGGTCAGTATGATGCTGGGCTTATTTGCTATTGTTGACGATGGAGGGTTCCTTGCACATATCGTTCATAGGAACCTTAGTTTGATGAGAATAGCATTAAGTTATCGGTTATTCACTGTATTGGCATGCAGTGAATCTGAAGGGTTCCTGCCCACCGTGGCATGAGATTCGTATCAGGAACCGCCGATCCTCATTGAGATTATGTGATGATGAGCCTGTTGTGGTAAACAGGAGATTATGTGTTTACGATGCTTTGCTGTAAACATATTTGTTATTCTAAGTTGGATTGTTGATTATTTATTCACTCACTTAGCTTTATGCTAATCCCACCACCCCACTTCTTGCAGGTTATAGTTTGATACAATGGGCGGGCAAGAAGCATTTGATTTGGATGGAATGTTTGACGATTGGATGTTTACTCTGATATCTGATTTAAATAAATCAGTGTTGTTTTTGGAATTACATAACACCTAAACTGATAAACTATGATTTGAAATAGATTGATTAGATGTGTATGTTATATAATGTAAATTATAAATGTTTGATTAGATTTGAGCTTCCGGTATATTATGTTAAAAAAAATATGGTACTAAAATGATGGGGTGTTATAAGATGGTATCAGAGCATATGTTTGGGTGAATTGGACATTAGTAAGGTGTTCAATCCCAAATCTGAAATTGAGTTAAGTCAAACATTTCAGGGTGTGAGATTTGGTTATTGTATGGGAATTAGTGAATGTGTTATGTGCTAACACTTAATAACTTGTGAGATGTTGTTTGAGATACAGAGATGGCAGGATGTGAGTACTGAATAGCACTCTCAGCAATATTGTTGATTGAAGAGAATCAGGTAATCCACGATAAACTTTTCTGGATTTAAATTAAATTGAATTGCTTATTTTGCTATGATGATTAGTAGTAAAGTTAATTTGAGTCAGACTGATATGATTCCCCAAGTTATGAGTCATTGATGAGTGTTACATGTTGATGTAAAGATAGAAATATTAAATGATACGTTTAGTGTCATGAGTAGTTTTGAATGAACTATAAATTGCAGACTATGTGTTTAATTGAGTAGATAAAGTGTTGACTAAGGATTAACAGTGATATTATTTGAACTTAAAGGTGTTTACAATATTGATATAAAGTGTGAAATTGGTAACATGATTACGGTATGTTGAATGCAAGGTGTGATTATATATCCTTGTTAATGAATTATGTGGTATTTGACTAGAGAATAATTGTTCCTTCGTAAGAATATGTGAATATGTGATTAGAGAATATGTTTTGACTACGGTCAAACAGAGGACAGGAAACATACGTTGATATGTTTATGAAATATGTAGATAGTAATGTTGTTTATTGATTGAGGATGAAGTAGTCTTCCTGGTCAATTGTAAAAAAGTAAATGATATGTAATTGCTAAATTAATGACATGACATTATATGTTATTAATATGTGACTAGTTGTTATGTGATGAGAGGCAAGTAGAAATGCCAAATGATGATATTAATCAGGTACTCGGGATTACTTGATTATGTAGAGTTAATGGTTTTGAATAAATCAACCATATGAGGTTGTTTTAGCCAGTAAGTTAATTATTATTAAACACGTGCTTGAAATTGCATGTAATGTTAATAAAGTACTTGGTAATTGATACTGTACTTTGTACTGATTATCGATGTCTAAGTATATGTATATGACATAGTACATGATGTTATGATGGTATTAGTACTGGATAAAGTATCATACGATGAAAATATGATAGTAAATTTAAAATGTGATTAGAATTTCAGATAATCAGGATAATGACTTATGTCAGTTGTTGAATTGAAATTCTAATGGAATAGATACATACTAAAAGATATTACATGAATAGGTGAAATGACTTGATGTGGTAAGTTAAGCTTAAAATATGCACCTATTGTTAATAAGAAGTATTAATTATGTTCAGATTGCTTTTGAAACATGGAGTTATGTATATGTGTTTAAGTGAAAAGAAATCACATTGATGATTAATGATATGAAGTAGCCTGAGAAGGAAGTGTGAAGAACATAATCGAGCAACGCCTGATCACCGTTGTTACATTATGCTCTGTCACATGAACTTGTTGAGGTTACCAAATATCAAGGAGATTTAATGTGCTTGAGGAAATTGAATATGAAATTGGGTTAAATTATTTAACTATTATCTCTATGGGAGAGAAGTCAATTAGTGGAATTATGATATTTAATGATTATAAAGGAGCAAGTGTGTATAATACTTGCTATTGTTAGAAGTTATGATGATAAGTATATATATATATATATATATATATATATAGTGGGAGGATCCAGGGGGAAGCACTTTTTTGGGGGGGGGGGGGGGGGGGAAGTGTAATATTCATTACGATGCATCTTAACTTCGTTAATACATTTGTCAAAAATTCAAAAGTGAAAATTAATAAATGTTAATCAGAATAGATGTTATGAATGTTAAGCTTCCATGATAAAGTCTTTTTGTAGGCTATAACATCAATTGATGAATTTTATATCCTAAATTGTTAATAGTTGTCGTGGTGAATGTTAACTTAACTTTCATCACGATGAATGTTAAAATAAAAGTAATGTTACTTTTTAACATTCATCGTGATGAATGTTAAGTTAATATTCACCACGATGAATATTAACGTTTTATTAAATAATTATTCATAAACTAATGTTATGAATTAAAATTGACTTTCATATGTTAATATATTCTTTATAGCATCGATTTTGATTACTATATATGAGTAAAATTAATTCTATCTTTGATATCTTTGATATTTGTGTGAGTAAAATTAATTCCTCATTCTCTCAAAAAATTGCTTCCCTCTTGATCTCTCCCCTATATATATATATATATATAACAAGTTGATTTTGCTAAGTAAGTAGTTGTTTAACTAATAGGGTGGATTACCCATTTATGGGTCATATAGTGTCCATATAGTGTCCAAACAGATCACTATTGCATATATGGCTTGTAATAAGCCAAGATTAAGGTTTACTGATTCGGTCATTGTAAAGAAATTGTTAGCTTTGTTAAATGCATTGATTAGAAGTTTATGTTTGAGGTTAAACCTAAAACATGAAGTGATTTATAACGGGATAAGGTTAAGAGGTGTTGGTTCCATTTTGGGATAAATGGGTCAATTGTAATACTGTGACGTGTCAACTGTGAAAGTCAAATTATTAATAAAGAGTCTCGTGTGTGTGTGTGTAGGAAAGGTATGAAATCATTTAATTATGATTGGTATTGTGTCGGGTCAAATTTGTAGAAAAGTGGTTAGGGGTTATTGTTGATTGGTTAGTTGAATATGAAGTTGATAAATAGTTGATGTCGTGTAAACGGGGCTTTAGTTTTAAAAATGGAAATTACCTAACTTACTACACACAACACAGGCAAGAATACCTGATCATATATAGTATAGTTTAGTAAGTCCGAGTCGAATACAGGGAACGGATGTCAGTATCAATAAATTGGAAATTGCTACAATTAATTAAAACAGTAAAAAATGGGGACGTTTTAGTTCCGATCGAACAAATGAGTAACAATTATAAGAGAAATGATTTATTAAATAAAACTTAATTATTAAAATGAAGAAATAATAAAATAACTTAATTTAAAATAAAAGATTAAATTCAAATGGTAAAAGAAGTACAATTGCTTAGACTAGTTTCCTCAGAATCCGATTATCACTTTATTGAATTACTAATGTATGAACTTCATTGTGACATGAAAAATGTATCAACCATCTTTGCAGGATTAATTGATTAAGCACAATTCAGAAAGATATAAAGTTGTTTTCAACCCGCTAACAGTTCAATTTAACGTTATCCACCAAATTGCATTATAAATTATAACTACACCGTTTGTATGATTTATCCTTATAACTTGAATCAACAAAGTCTATAACTATTACTAGTTATCACATTCATTGCCAATTCTTAACAATAATTGATCCTAGCCTATCAAACTCAATCTATTTAGTGATAATCATCAATTAAAACCAACAATCATCAATAATGATCAATCAATAGAGAACTCAATCATAAATCAATGGATCATCACGCTAGGTTATTATCAAGATTCAACAATTAAACATGGATCTTCGGATAAACATATAAACATTCATAAAATTCAATATTAACTAGCAATTCAACAATCAAATCATCATCCGAGTATTATCATCTAAGCAATTGTATGAAAAACTTAGCCACTCATATTATCACTAGAAATTCAGAATCTGAAACATCTCAATACTCATAATCAAATGAAAGAAAGAAATGTATTCGAACCGAAATATCGAAATAACGATTGAATGAATGAAAGCCCTTGAATCTTCTTGCTCTTTTTTCCTTCAAAAGCTCCAGAAAATGGTTTTATATATGAAGAAATCGACTGGAGAAAAGAATGTGAAGTGATAGCCTCAAAATGAGAGCAAAATGAAGTATTTAGGGTTTCTGCCGAATCAATCCATACGCCGTATGGAATTCCATACGCCGTATGGATTGAAAAGCCCATGGGTCTGACCCGCGTATTCTGGCGGCCCGGCTCACTTCATCCATACGCCGTATGGATCATAATTTCCAACTTTTTCCACCAGCGACCACCATCTTCAATCTTTCTTATTTTTAACTTCTTTTCTTCAATTCTCGCACGTTTTCAGTTTCTTTTCCGATTCAAGCTCCAGAAAATTCCTAAATGCAAATATGAACGAAATGAGTATCGAATTCAAATAAAATGCATAAGAAATTAATCAAACTAAGGGGTAATTCGTACTATAAAATAGCACATTTTGGCGTTCATCAAACATCCTCCACTTGAATCCTACTTGTCCTCAAGTAGACTAGTGACTCAAAAATTCAAAACTTTAAATATGAACGGCAAACAATGCATAAAAGGACTTACAAACTACACAGCATTCGACAAACTAAATTTTTATCTTAAAATCGATTCTACCTTGAAACTCAGCAATCAAGAAACTTTACATGGGAAGCCATTCTAACATATTTATTATTACACATAAAAGATAGATCACTTAGATTACCGATATTGTTATCCACTTAAACAATCTAAATTTCAGAAATTGAGCTCATCTTATTATTATTCTAGCAGGCCTTACCCCTGATTTTCTATGGCAAAATACTCTCATAAAAATAACGTGTCACAATTGTCCAACTAATGAACATCCAAATAAATCAATCATTTTTCAAACCAAGACATTGGTGACAGGTCTGTACCTTAGTACAACAGAGCGACATAACTTGGCTTTGGTTTTTCAATTTATGAGTCTTTTGTACTCATTTATTTTTATCTATTTTAATATCAAATATATTGACGGAAACCAGGTCTGTACTTTCGTACAACAGAGGAGACAGCACCCAGTATATTCCCAAATGATGATTATTAGGATCCCAAAGTTATGGATTATAACACGCTATCATACAAGAATTAAGACTAAGGTCATACCTTGCTAAAAGATCCTCATAGGATAAATCCCTACTTAATTCATTACATTTCTTTCTAGCTCAATAACCTTCATATAGATTGCCTATCGATACATCATAAGATGAACTATCTAATAATTTAAAAATTAAATTTATTTCATTCTTTGCATTCCCAAAATGTGTTACAAGATTGCTAAACTTTACATAGAAAACAATTTTAAAACAAAAATTTGGGTTGAAAAATGACTAACACGTAGAATGCCTCTTAACTTCAATATTTTTCAATAGCTACCATTCATAACTTAAGGACAATTAGACTTATTTTCCCCCATCCCCCACTTAGAAACATGCAATGTCCTCATTGCAAAAGAAAATAAAAATTAAGGGAATAGAAAAGAAGTGAAACAGAAAACTCCCCTGATTTGAAGGCAAATTTGCTTGAAGGACTTCATTCAGAAATAAAATACAACAGCACACTTTCGAAGGCATCACGGTTTCATTTAGCGTATGCAACAAGCCTTTAAACCCCTCAGTATCCTGAGTGGACGAGTTGTAGTCTCGTGAGGGTTTCCAGAGAACACACCCACAAAGTTCAAACCTGCAAACAAAAACAATAAAACAAAATACAAATTAACAAAATAACGGGTTGTCTCCCGAAAGCGCTTTTGTTTATCACGTCGGTAAGCTCGACATCTTGCTTCACCACTTAATTCAAATCCATCTCCAAATCACGCTTGGAGTCCCTTATATCACCATAGTACTTCTTCACTCTACTTCCATTAACCTTGAAAGTTTTTCCAGAATATCCTTGCAAATCAACAGCTCCAAACGGATAAACCTTGTCAACAACAAATGGGCCAGTCCAGCGTGTCTTTAACTTTCCTGGAAACAAATGTAATCTAGAACTATATAACAGAACTTGATCACCTTTCTCGAATGTATGGTTCGACTTAAGACGAGCATCATGCCATTTCTTAGTTCACTCCTTAAACAATCTCGAATTGTCATAAGCATTTATTCTTAATTCATCCAACTCATTTAACTGTTCCATTCTTTCCTTTCCAGCTAACTTTTCATCAAGATTGCACTTCTGTAAAGCCCAATATGCTTTATGCTCTAACTCAAAAGGCAAATGACAAGCTTTTCCATAAACAAGGCGATAAAGCGTTGTTCCAACTGACGACTTAAATGCTGTTCGTGCCGCCCATAATGCATCATCCAACTTGTATGACCAATTCTTAGGGTTTCCTTCAACTGAACGTTCTAAAATACGCTTCAACCCTCTATTAGTCACTTCCACTTGACCACTCGTCTGTGGATGATAAGCAGTTGAAAACTTATGTCTAACTCCGTACTTTCGCAGCACTTTTTCTAATTGCAGATTTGTGAAATGTGTCCCTCGATCACTAATTAAAGCTTTTGGTGCTCCAAAGCGCGAAAATAATTGTTTAAGAAAATTTACCACAACGCGAGCATCATTCGTGGGTAATGCCTTTGCTTCGGCCCACTTAGAAACATAATCCACAGCCACAATGATGTATTTGTTTCCATTGCTAGGTGGAAACGGGCCCATAAAGTCTATCCCCCAGACATCAAAAATCTCGCTTACCATAATTGGATTTTGCAACATTTCATCCTTCTTTGAGATTCTCCCAGTACGTTGGCAGGCATCGCATTCTTTCACATACTTGAATGCATCCTTATAAACTGTTGGCCAATAAAAACCTGCCTCAAACACTTTCCTTGCAGTGTAGTTTGGACCATGATGCCCTCCAGCCGGACCATCATGACAGTGCTCTAAGATAATATCAAATTCCTCTCCAGCTACACATCGTCGGACAATTCCATCGGCATACTGTCTGAACAGATATGGGTCTTCCCAGAAGTAATACCGTAAAGATGAGAAAAACCTCTTTCTTTGGTTGAAGTCCAACCCGGATGGAAGAGTCTTTGTAACTAAAAAGTTTGTAATATCAGCGAACCATAACAATTCTTTCATAATTGCTTTCAACAAGCTTTCATCAGGAAACTTATCTCGAATTTCCGTTTCATACAACTTATCTAATTCTGGATTTTCCAGTCTTGACAGATGATCTGCAGCCAGATTTTCTGCTCCCTTCTTATCACGAATCTCAATGTAAAACTCCTGCAATAACAAAATCCATCGCAACAACCTTGGTTTTGCATCTTGTTTTCCAAACAAGTATCTTAATGCAGAGTGATCGGTAAAAACAACAGTTTTTGACAGGACCAGGTAAGAGCGAAACTTATCAAACGCAAAAACAACAGCAAGCAATTCTTTTTCAGTCGTGGTGTAATTCTCCTGTGCACTTGTCAAAGTCTTGCTTGCGTAGTAAATAGGTTGAAACTTCTTATCAACCCTCTGACCTAAAACTGCTCCTACAACGTAATCACTGGCATCACACATCAATTCAAATGGGAGATCCCAATTCGGACTTATCATAATTGGTGCGGATACCAATTTCTCCTTTAAAATCTTGAACGCATTTTGGCACTCTTTTGAAAACTCGAATTTAGCTTCCTTTTCCAACAACTTGTTCATAGGACGTGCTATCTTTGAAAAATCCTTGATGAATCTTCTATAGAACCCATCATGTCCTAAGAAACTTCGTATTCCTTTAACATTTGTTGGATGGGGTAGCTTTGCTATGGCCTCAATCTTTGCTTGATCAACTTCACTACCAGCTCTTGGAAATTGCTACAACTAATTAAAACAGTAAAAAATGGAGACGTTTTAGTTCCGATCGAACAAATGAGTAACAATTATAAGAGAAATGATTTATTAAATAAAACTTAATTATTAAAATGAAGAAATAACAAAATAACTTAATTTAAAATAAAAGATTAAATTCAAATGGTAAAAGAAGTACAATTGCTTAGACTAGTTTCCTCAGAATCCGATTATCACTTTATTGAATTACTAATGTATGAACTTCATTGTGACATGACAAATGTATCAACCATCTTTGCAGGATTAATTGATTAAACACAATTCAGAAAGATATAAAGTTGTTTTCAACCCGCTAACAGTTCAATTTAACGTTATCCACCAAATTGCATTATAAATTATAACTACACCGTTTGTATGATTTATCCTTATAACTTGAATCAACAAAGTCTATAACTATTACTAGTTATCACATTCATTGCCAATTCTTAACAATAATTGATCCTAGCCTATCAAACTCAATCTATTTAGTGATAATCATCAATTAAAACCAACAATCATCAATAATGATCAATCAATAGAGAACTCAATCATAAATCAATGGATCATCACGCTAGGTTATCATCAAGATTCAACAATTAAACATGGATCTTCGGATAAACATATAAACATTCATAAAATTCAATATTAACTAGCAATTCAACAATCAAATCATCATCCGAGTATTATCATCTAAGCAATTGTATGAAAAACTTAGCCACTCATATTATCACAGAAAATCAGAATCTGAAACATCTCAATATTCATAATCAAATGAAAGAAAGAAATGTATTCGAACCGAAATATCGAAATAACGATTGAATGAATGAAAGCCCTTGAATCTTCTTGCTCTTTTTTCTTCAAAAGCTCCAGAAAATGGTTTTATATATGAAGAAATCGACTGGAGAAAAGAATGTGAAGTGATAGCCTCAAAATGAGAGCAAAATGAAGTATTTAGGGTTTCTGCCGAATCAATCCATACGTCGTATGGAATTCCATACGCCGTATGGATTGAAAAGCCCATGGGTCTGACCCGCGTATTCTGGCGGCCCGGCTCACTTCATCCATACGCCGTATGGAATCCATACGCCGTATGGATCATAATTTCCAACTTTTTCCACCAGCGACCACCATCTTCAATCTTTCTTATTTTTAACTTCTTTTCTTCAATTCTCGCACGTTTTCAGTTTCTTTTCCGATTCAAGCTCCAGAAAATTCCTAAATGCAAATATGAACGAAATGAGTATCGAATTCAAATAAAATGCATAAGAAATTAATCAAACTAAGGGGTAATTAGTACTATAAAATAGCACATTTTGGCGTTCATCAATAGTCAACAGTTTTGAAATTGTCAAATATGACCGAAATCTAGTAGTAAATTTTTTGAAATGGGATTAAATTCCAAACAAGTTAAATAGTGTCGAAAATAGTCATTTATGACTCAAATGAGTTAAATGAAATGTCAAAGGTTATAGAACCTTGGTTAATTGCTTTAAGCATGTTTTAGTATGGTAAAGGATTGAACTCATAAGCAAGCAGGTTGTGATATGAGTTGTCAACTGAAAGTGTTTAATAAGGGGGGAACCTTTATTATGGAATAATGAAGGTGTCTGTGTATTGTCATGTCTTAAAAATTATCGAGTCAAATGTTATGTATGTGCAAAGTTTATATTTAAACTGCTTTGGGCTGGCATGTATAAGTATGTAATCACGAAGCAATTTGTATAGAATCGCCACGCGATTTTATTTGGATAGTGACGCGATTGTGGGATAATCGCAACACGTTTTGATATTTATCAGAATATTGATTTCAGTCTTCGCATAGATTGGTTCAAATCTTGTATATCTATTTAAATTTAAATTGAATTACGCACGAAATTGTGCAAGTCTCATTGTTAAATCAACGATTAAAGAGATATGGTTTGTAAAAGGGGTAATAACATGAGTTTTAAGGGGGAGAGAACCGAAATATCATAAAAGGACAATTATGATATAATGAGATATAGAGAGTTTAACTTGTGATTGTTTTCCTATACCTGTTGATATGAATATGTGTTTATTAGTTTATGATGTTAAAGGCTTAGGAAAGGCTTTAATAGCCCGAATAGCCTGTTGTAGAAAATTAATGTAAAATGTTACCGATAAGAAAAATGAAATACTATGAAAGTAATAAATTGAAAAATATGGAAAGGATGATTATGTTTCCATTATGATAGAGATATGTGAAATTATGTATATTGTTATATACTTGATGACAAGCTGAAATGATAAATTGCAATTAGAAAGAGTTGAAATGTAGAATAAGTGAAAGTAGAGGTCAATTTAATTGATTAATATGATGTTGATACTGTTGAATATGTGCTTGTGAATAGCACATTATGAGGTTATAGTACTTGTGCTGACTTAGCAAAGTACTAATTGATGTAAACTTAGCCATATTCAATATAATTTGTTGCTAAGTAGTGGAATGGTTATAATTTTACCTATAAAGTTTGACCTCTACCTTGCTTGTTAATATGTGGTTAAGGTTTTATATAACCGAAAGGTGTTTGAAATTATGAATTTGATTTAGTGGTAACTGGTTGTAAAAGTAAAATTTTAATATTTTACCAGTTAAAGTGATATGTGAATACTAGTTTGGTTGCTAGTTATGATCTGAATTTGAAATTCATTGATGATATGTGCATTGTGGTTTTATAACCACTAATATTGTTGTTATTAAAAGATATAAAGTGATTATATTGGTTCTAAAGATTCTAGCCTGTCGCTAGTTTCTGGTTGTAAGAGTATGATAAATGATTATATGTCACTTATTTAAGTGATTATCTATTTTAAAGCGTTTATATGGTAGATTATAAACGATTCAGGTAAATGGTCATTATATGAATAAAGATAGGGTTTATGCACAGTATATGTGTGTGGGAAAAGATAGAAGCATGTACATTTGGATATGTGAATGTGGAAAGAATTAAAAATATGTAATTATTGATATAAGTTGCTCAAAGGGAGCAATGTACGCTAATCTATTAGATTGAAAAGTAATCAAGTTTCGCAATATGCCAAATTCTATGATATTATGGGAGGTTATTACGTGATTACGTTACACAAGATTAATTCAGTGTGATTAGATTTCAAGGACGAAATCTTTTTAAGGGGGAGAGATTTGTAACATCCACTTTAGAGGCTTAGTGGTAGTATGGTAATTTCCTGACTGTAAATAATTGTTTATGGAGTTAGGAAATTAAATTGTTTATTGTGTTAAGTTTATTGTGAATAATTAGTCAAAAAGTCAAATGACTTATTGTGACTAGTAAATTATTGATTGTTTTAACTTTATAGAGTTGAAGGTAAAATAACAATTGTTGGAATCGTAAATGGTTTTTAGGTTCCAGACAATAGGTTTAGAAGGTGACTAAATTTAAATGGTATACAGAGTCGGTTTGGGTGAGAACCGACTTATGCTTTCTTATTTCTTTAACTTTCCTAAAATGGAAATCTCATTCTATTGTATCAAAACAAAACACGGGAAACCTAAAACCTAAAAATCCTAAACAAAGTTTGAAACCAAATTGTGAGCAGTGATTTTGATTCACTAGCATCAGTTCTTCATCATCATCACCATCTTGTTATCTTAATTTGTAAATTTACTACTTGTTCATATCAATTTATAAAATTGATTGATTTTGATTGAAATTTGATGGGTAATGATAAGTGTATGGAATTGAAGTTGAATTTGGTGATTATTAGGCATTAGAAACTTTGTTGAATCAATGTGATACCTAAGTTTGATGTTAATTGGGGTTTTGGTTCGAGTTGAGCCTGTTACAGACCTGCAGATCGCTGGTACAGGGCGAGGATCCGGCGGATCCAAACCCTATCCGGCGGATCCTAGTGTTTTTGGTTTAGGATCCGGCGAATCCTTTTGTATCCGGCGGATCCAATGTAGATCCGGCGGATCCAAATCAGAACTTTGTTTGTAAATTCCGCGAATAAGTGACAAAATTTATTAATTCGGATTAGGTTGAAATTCGCATGGTCACTCGAAAACGGCCCAATGATCAAATCTCTATTCAAAGAGTCTAGGCGGCTTTTTGCCATTCGGGGCTGTCTTGGGGCCTAAATTGGCATTTTTCAGTTTTTAAACCTTGTTTCGGAACTTTGTGATTTCATTCTGAATTGGACTTTTGTTTTATTGGACCTCAGGGAATACCTGCTTGGATAAATATGCTTTGATAATGAATTGGAACTAGATAAATGAGTAAATAATTATATAAGTGGAATTGTTATAACTTGACTAAAGTTGATAGTTGCAAAGTGCTTATAACTGATAATTACAACTTGGTAATTGTTTGTCATTCCGATATTATATATTGAAATATGTTATACGATTATGGAATGAGTTACTAATTCATTATTTAATTGTGTTCTCAGATATGGAGAAGGCTCAGTAATATTAGACTTCTGAGCTTGCGGCTGAGGTAATGGTGAGTGGATCTGTAACCCTCAGTGTGATTTAGTTGTAACAATTTTGGTTAAAACGGGGTAAACGTAGTTTACTGCTTTGATATACTGTTTAGTATGCTATGATGTTATTGTTGTGGATAGACTGTTTAGTCTGCTATGATGCCATGATGATTATGGCTTATGTGATTGTCTGATACATGGCCTTGGGCACTATGAATGAGGTCAGTATGATGCTGGGCTTATTTGCTATTGTTGACGATGGAGGGTTCCTTACACATATTGTTCATAGGAACCTTAGTTGGATGAGAATAGCATTAAGTTATCGGTTATTCACTGTATTGGCATGCAGTGAATCTGAAGGGTTCCTGCCCACCGTGGCATGAGATTCGTATCAGGAATCGTCGATCCTCATTGAGATTATGTGATGATGAGCCTGTTGTGGTAAACAGGGGATTATGTGTTTACGATGCTTTGCTGTAAACAGATTTGTTATGCTAAGTTGGACTGTTGATTATTTATTCACTCACTTAGCTTTATGTTAATCCCACCACCCCACTTCTTGCGGGTTATGGTTTGATACAATGGGCGAGCAAGAAGCGTTTGATTTGGATGGAATGTTTGACGACTGGATGTTTACTCTGATATCTGATTTAAATAAATCAGTGTTGTTTTTGGAATTACATAACACCCAAACTGATAAACTATTATTTGAAATAGATTGATTAGATGTGTATGTTATATAATGTAAATTATAAATGTTTGATTAGATTTGAGCTTCCGGTATGTTATGTTAAAAAAAAATATGGTACTAAAATGATGGGGTGTTATATTTAGCATCCTTTATACTTTAGCGCTTTATAGCCTACGCTAGAAAAATGTGTTAAACGAGTTTTTTCTACCCGTGCGTTGCAGCGGTCTGTAAAAGTATGTAATATCGTATAAGTAAATTATAGGCGTATATGACTTTCCGCATATGAAGAATTAAAAATTTTAACTTTTTATGGACATATTTTAAGAGTTCTAGCTTAAAGATATATGAATGTGATAGTTATAATATGCATAATTTGTTAACTATGTTGGATTCAAATTCGTTACTTTTACGAACAACATGTTATCATTGCACAACATTAATATTTTGTTTAACATACTACTTAAACCATACATTTTCGTTTCACTTTACATTTAAGTTTAGTAATTTTGTTCATAAAGATCCACTATCGAAGAATGTTACATATATTTAGGTAAAATCCACAATTATATGTAGAATTATTATAATTGTTGACAATTCTATTAAATACTTTTTTGATGACTAAATTAAGTATATCTCACTTTATATATATATATATATGGGTAAGGATCCCATGAGAACCAGATGTTGGTGAGAACTCTGAGAACCATACTCCTCCTGTTTCACCAAGTCCAAATACCCAGATCTTTTAATACAAAATTACTTTTATATAAATACAATTTATATCAAACAAATTATATTACCATATTCAGTTTTTCATTCTCTCACATTTGATGTTGTCCAAACCTTAGTTTAACGGGGAAAAAAAATCAGATGCAGAAAAAGATGCATTCGATAAATTAGATGCATATGTTGATTTTAACTACAAATATAAAGAATGTGGAGATAATCAAATGCAATTTGATATTAGCTGATAAACTAAGTTGATTAGAGACAATATGATACATTATTGATTGAATGCATCTAATTTTATATGTTGCATATGATGTTGCATTTGTAATTGCATCTATAAAATTTTACTGATAAAAAGAAAAGAAGATGACAATCAGATACTATATTTGACACAATTGTAATACACAAGCAGCTAAATCTCTAATTTAAAAAATGTGTAGCAAAAATCTGATTTGGATTTACCATATGAAATGTAATGATTCGATAACAAAAGGAAATAAAGAAAAAAATTAATTAAGCTTTCAATCATAGCCCAACATGTTTGACCAATTCAATCTAATAATTTAAAAAAAAGTGGAGATCACATGACGACGGCTACTTGCTTCTGGAATTCATTACCTCTCTAAATTTGCTTTTGTCTCTGTATCCATTTTCATGCTCATAAGGACATATAAACGCCTTGATTGCTCAACTGGTTACCTCAGTCATCGATAAAAAATCTTATTACCAACGTGAAGTTTTAAATCGAAAATTCTGAAGCGCATGGAGACGATAATAGTGCCCGATGTTGTTTGTGAAGTCGGCTAGAGACATCAGGGAACACATCGATAATAGGCGGCGAGTGGTGGTGATTGTGCAGAACAGAGAGGACGATTGTGCAGAACGGAGATCATGGTGGTGAAAGGAACGGTTGGTTTGTGAAATTAGAAGTAGGTTTGAGGGATTGTATTGGATCTGGGCCTTTATAAAATTGATAAAACCCATTACCCACTTAGTTCTCACGGTTCTTATTTACTTTCTAGTTCTCACCAGATCCTTGAACTATATATATATATATATATATATATATATATATATATATATAAATCTACAATTTCAAATAATCTAATTGTTGATTGATGTTTCTATCAAGTAGTATTTGATCACTAAAATTATCTCTCACTTTAAAGTTTATATTGATTGGCTTAACATATAAACTTCTATGTAGAAATAAAATATTTTTTGATTTTTCTATTAAATATTTGTTTGATTACTAAATTGATTATCTTTCACTTTAAAATTTAAATTGATTTACTTAAATATTTTTGGGTATATAATACATATATGGTACATAAAGAGGTAGTCCATGGATGATATAGATTACATATTATTTTGGACACATATGTACATAAAGAGGCGGTCCATGGATGATATAGATTCAATATAATTTCAGACGATATAAATTCAATATTATTTTTATTTATTGAATTGAATGAGTTATTATAGTGTACAAATGAATATGAATAGGTTATGAATACTTATTATCACTCTGGTGATTATACGTGCTAATAATTTCAGAAGGATCCTTATGAGTTATGAGTTATGACTAGTACCGGCAAATTTAGCTCATGCACTAAATTCTGGGCTATTTTGGACTTTTTTAAGTGTTTGATGGGTAATATTGGGTTTTCAAAATTTTCTGAATGGACTATAATGGACTTGACAAACCAACACATAGGGTCCATATGGACAGTGAAAAGAAAAAAAACGGATATAATTGGGCATTCTCTTTATTCAGAAACCTTTAACGTCTGTTCCCTAAATCTCTTCTCACAGACCATCATCACTGCCGTACTCCACCATATTCCGTCGTCCTCCGCCATAATCCGTCATCCTCCGCTATATTCCATTGTACTCAGCCGTCCGCTTTCGTCTCCGGTTCAGATTCTGACATAAACGTAGGTTTGAACTTTAAATTTTTTTAAATAAAAAGTACCAGATAATATATAATTCAATAAATCAAATCCTATTAAATGTTTAACAAAGTTAAAATTTTCCGTTGTTTCATTTTTTGTTTATTATTTCTTGATTTCAATAAGTTAGATATTATCTACAGTGAACCAATTTCATATGTATTCCAATATGAAAGATCTAATTAATTGATTTCATTGTTGTGTTTAGTTTGTAACTAGTTTTATATCCGGACATTGTCCGGTTAATCGGCTGCAATAGAACATGTAATCAAATATTTCAAACATACCACATAAAGGAGGATATTTAGCTCATCAATATAACACCAATTGTCAAGTTAAGGGGATGTTTACTTTTTTTCCTATTAAGTGCTGTTTACATGTGATGTCTGTCTGGATAAATATGTCTGTTTATAACAAGTGTTGTTTATGTAAATGTAATTTTTGTTTTGACCAAAATGATGAACTTAAATGATATAAAGTTTGAATAAAAAATGACGTGTTCAAATTCTACTAGAGAAAAAATGTTGAAAAAAATGTATATTTATCATTAAGAGCCTCTTTTTGGTAAGGGCTTCATTTTCCTCCCTATTTCAGAAACAGACATTCCTTTCAGATTAAGTGAAAAAGAAACAGTAATTTATTTTTCTGAATTAAGAAGTGTCTGGAAACAGACCATTAAGTGGAAAGTAAACAGGCCCGTTGACTATCAAACAAATTAAAATTAAATTAAAAGCAATACACCACATACACGAACACCAACCAGACACGTGTAATTTAAGTAATCTATCACATAGGCAAAAATCAAACATAACACGTATACATTAGCCTGCTAAGTACGAGTAGTTCTTTTAAGTTTATAGATCCAACCATAAAGCAAAAAAAGAAGAAGTACAAACACAAAATACAACACCAAGAGTTTTACATCAAAAAAATATTAAAGAGCATCCCCAAGTATTACTCTAGGTATCAAATAATCAGCATCCAATCTTTATGAATGGAAATTCATCTTGCATATGGCAAATCTCCTTTTTGAAATACTAAAGAAGATATATGGCTAAAAAATATAAATTAAAACTAAAACTAAAACATAAAAAGAAAGAAAACCACTACTACAAAAATGCACAATGACAGTGGTGAAAAGCCCATTCACGGCGGTGACTCGCCCGCCATCTATGCGAGCGATGTTTAAAACGGAAATACCTTTACCGGCGGTGAAAACACCGCCATTTATTGTAACACCCATTCCTCGGGTCTGGTAGTATTTTAATATTTTTTGACGGTGCACTATTAGTTAATGTGTCAGAAAATAGGTGCGTTGTGTTAATTTAAAATAAATGAGAAAAGAGTCAAATAATTTATTGTGACTAGTAAATTATTAGTTGTTATAAATTAACATAGTTGACGGTAAAATAAAATAGTTTTTCCTCGCGAATGGTTTTTCAGTTCCAGACAATAGATTTAAAAGGGGACAAAACTAGTACACGTATTATCTAAAATATGTGTAAATACGTATGTGAATTCACAAATACTCCCAAAGGTCGATTGTGTACGAGAAAAAAATCATAAACCCTAATTAAGCTCTAAATCATCATGTTTCTTCAAGTTCTTGGGAAATTAAAAGTATTCTTCCTCCTGGTTGTGTCTGGACGAACTGGAAAACCCACAGGGATGATTGATAAATTACAAAACAAGTCTTGAAGTGAAATTGAGCTTATGAAACATTGATTCAAGCTTCCATAACGTGATTTGATTATTCCATCATCATCATAAACACTTTGTAAGTGTTAATTCTTGATTTTCATATAAACCTAGAAATGGGTTTTTGAGTATTTGATGAAATTAGCTTGATTAACATGAAATTGAAGGTTGTAATGCTTGTATAATTGTTATTTGATGCTTATATGAGGATTATAAACTAAGCTATAACTAAGAAATGAAGAAAATTATATATGATCATTAAGGGTTTAATTGATTATTATGAATTATGATTTATAATCTTAATCTAATGAAGTGTAGTTGATAATTGTTGTTAATGATCATATTAGGGTTGATTCATGATGATGATTAATTGTGTTCAAGCTAAAATGTGTAAAGTTGATTATGATGATTATGAAGTGTTTGATGAATTATTAATGTTAGAGGTTAATAATCTTGGTAATGATTTAACCATGTTGATTAATGATAATTAAAGTTGGTTAAAATGATGATGTAATACTACGATCATAATTTGATGAGTGATGATGAACTAATGATGTTAAAAGTGATTATTCATACTTTTGGAATGAATTATGTGAAATTACTATAAGTAATAACTTGGTTGATGTGTAGTTGAAAAGTGGTTATCATGATATCTAATCATGATTAGGTGATAATTCAAGAAGTATGAATTTGGTATTGATAATTGGAATTGTTGGTGTAAATCTATTGGATTGACGTTATATAGATTTTGAGACAAGTGACTGACTTGTGTTATTCTGTTGTATTCTCAGATATGAAGAAGACTCAGTGATATTAGACTACTGAGTGGACGACTGAGGTATTCGGTGAGTGGATATTTAATACTCAATGTGATTTAGTTGTAACAGGTTTGGTTACAATGGGTAAAACGTATTATTACTGCTTTTGGTTGCCATGATGATTTTAGTTTAATAGTAATAATACTGTTGATAGACTGTTTAGTCTGATATGTTGACCTGATTGAGTATGTGAATATGTGATCACTTGATATATTTGGCCTTCGGGCATCAGTTGTTGTTGAGTGTTTCAACGGGTGGTTTTAAAATTTATAATTGCTGGGGTCTAAGTGTGACTTACTAGTACTGAACCAAAAGGTTAGTAGGCGGTAAGTTGGACCTAGAGTCATTCTTAAAGAGAAACTGAATTGAAACGAAGGTGATCCAATCAATCTTTCTTTTCTAGTAAATGTTTTAAAAGAGTGCGTTGGGGGTTTTGGTTCAGTTAATTAAGTAAACTAAATAAAGCGGATAAAATGTAATAAAATGTCAGATAATGCAAAGTAGTATTTGTTGTGAGTTCGTTAGTTAATAATTATGGGATGATGACTCTTACGGGAAAACGAGTAACTAAATTGGGTTGCTTATGAGATTCATTAACTTATGGTATAACCAATAGATTCCTTATTAGTCGGTTATCAACTAATATGTCACGAGGAACTAAGGTATCATGATTCTGACCAGACAGACAATGCTCAACTCTCCACACTCTCCTGTGAGGGAGTCAGTGGCCCATATTATTGAACGTATTCGCTCGTGGGTGAAGGAATAGAGTAGCAAGTCCATAACATGTCTAGCCGTTCTTAATACCACAATGATTATGAATCCATTAAACAACTAACTTAGAACTTGTGTCCGGACTTATTTAATCAATTTCTATCCATGAAACTTAAGCGTGATAAACGAGGGAAAGCATTTAGGTTTCTTGCGTACCGTACTTTAGGTTTCATGGGTTTAATAAAAAGTATCGGTTTAAGTTGGATTTTAAACTTGCCTTTCTCAATACAATTAACAAATCCCTAGGTTTTCGTAAATGGTCATTTAGCCTATAGCCTACCTAATCTAATCTAATCTAAAGTAAAACAACTAATTAAAATGCTGACGGCTTTTTACGTAAAGTCAAACCCAGACCATGTCGGAAAATACTATGGTAGCTCACAACGTATTGAATTGTTTACCAATGTTTCCGTTGTGAGTTTAATTGCTTCGCGATGTTTACATGATAAGTACATTGTGATTGGAAGTGTACAATACTCATGGCAAGTCCACATAATCACATTGCATTTTATAATGCTTGCATGACGTTACAATTAAAAAACATAGCTTTTACACAGATAACTATTGACCGAGTATTGAGGTTCGCGACTCCTCTTTACAAGGTTACAATCACGTTTGTTAATCGAAAGGTGAATATAAGTTTTAGGTTTAAAATCACAAGATAAGTCCGTTCACCAAGTTTCCAATTTTATAACATCGATCAATAATACAACTACCTTCGGTCGTTACTGTCTTCCATATATTTGTACTATGCTCAAAAGCATTTCCAATACTATACCGAGTAATCAGTCGAATAGGGGCCATCATATTATCTCACGACGTATTCAAAGTCATCCCACAATTATATATACTAACTACATCACAACAAATACAATAGTAATCTACTCGCTAATCATGGTAATAACGATCGCAAACATAATTAAAGCAAACATGTTTAATTAAGATAGATAAGGATAGAGATAACCGAGATTAATATGCAAGAAGGAATAGATTTGAATTAATGAGCGTAACTCCAAGCGTACACCAAAGATTACAACAACGTTCCTAGCTTTCTTTCTACTCTAAACAAAATGCTAACTAATCTAATGCTAAATTTAAAGTAAGAAAGTAGAATGAGAAAGTAAGAAAGTTATATGGCTAGTGCATATGGGACATTTTGAAATGAAGCCTAAAGCCTCCTATTTATAGGTGAGCTTTGGCTCACATTAGCATCTTGAGGTGCATGTTAGCAAAAGGTAGCCAAAAGGGTGCACCGGGTACCGTACAACATGAAAAGTAGGCGCACCGGGTACCGTACAACACGAAAAGTAGGCGCACCAGGTACCAAAAGTTACCAAAAACGGAAACCGAGGCGGGTACAGGCCAGCCGGCGGCGGTGGGGGTCCAGCCGGCGGCGGTGGGCCCACCCCCGGCCCGTTGCGTCGTTTGTTGCTTCGTTTCTTGATTCGTGCGTGTTTTCTTCGTTATACGTCCGTTTGAGTTGATTCTTTTTTTGTTGGATTCGTAATTCAAAAACGAAGATTTTGACATAAGATAGGCCCTGTGATGAGGTCCATAGCTCCAGATATTGTGTACGGATCATTTGGATCTTCCGGCGGGCGCGAAATCTTCATTTTTTACCCGTTTCAGTTGATTCTTCTTCTGTTGGATTCAAATTTTAAAAACGAACATCTTGGAAATATTGGATGTTGATGGAGGTCACTTTAGTCTTGAAATCTCGTTTTGATGCCTTGAATCTTCAAACGTGTGTGGAATCTTCGTTTTTCATCCGTTTTGCTTGATTTTTATCGTGCAACCTCGTTTTGACCATCTTGGCATAATGTTACTGATTTGTGCTATATTTGAATTAAAATGTCAAGAATCGTTCCAGAATGAGAGAGATATCGGTATTAAAAACATGACTTTTTACGCGATATCAAGTATCCCACACTTAGAACTTTGCTTGTCCTCAAGCAAACTAACGTTCAACATGGTTAAAGATAAGCAGATAATGAAATTATTTTAAGACGGGAACTTTTTACTAAGGGGGTTTCGGAAAAATAAAGATATTTGATATTTTAGAAAGCAAGGTTGTAATCTTTAGGAGCATGCTTTTGATCATTGATCGTTGATACATGACTAGGCGATCCTCTCAAGGTGGTCACTCCAATCACTCAAAGTGTTTAGGGTTTCCTATTCTAGCATATCAATCACTCAGAACACCAGTCATGCATCGTTTATCGTCATAGGCTTGATCGAGAATCAAATCGTTACTTTTCTGGGTGTGCGTGAAGTCGATCTAGCCACAATCATTCTAGGGGAGTGATGTAGGGTTTTGGAGTGAGGTGTTGGTGATGTGAGAGGGGGTTTTGTTGGGTTTTATTTCTTTTTGTGAAGTTGGAAAGCTGAAGTTTTTGACTTTTTGGGACGATTGACGCCCTTTTTCTTTTGGTTATTGGAAGGAGTCTTTTCTCCACTTTCTTTCTTTCGAGTTTTCTTTGGGATTTTTGACTTCGTATCCTTGTAGCTTTTCTTCTTTCATCTTTGGAAGTTTTATGAAGTTTGAGGGATGATTTTGAGTAGGTACGGGATGACGTGTTTATTTTGGGGTGTATAGAAGGGTTCAAGAATGATGTGATTCGATCTCCTTTTTACTCACTAGTTTGGCTTCGAAATGCATTACAGGAGCAAGTTCTGATTCTAAACGCATACATCGGCACACTCAAGAATCGGAAAAGTATAGCATTAAAAGTGAATGCTTTTCATATGGCTCAAGATACCTCACGAATCGAAAGTTGGTTTGTTGTGTGCTTAGTCATGCGATGCTCTTTATGGGATTGTCAAACTTGTTTTTCAAAAGAACTTATATTTTATTTTTCTTTCTTCCCCAAAGTAAATCATTCTTTAAAATTTTTCATTTTCTACATATTTTTAACTTAGTTTTGAAAAATTTTGTTTACTTTTATGGGAAAGCAAGGTCTTATAAAGAGCAACGATTTAGAATCAAGTATATACCAATATCCAATTAACAGTAGTGCAACTACTGCTATCCCACACTTAAAGGAACATCGTCCTCGATGTTATACTAAGCTCTGAATGGGGTAAAATCCCACACTTAGGGTTTTAAACATCCAAGATTCATTCTTTCAGTGTGTGTGTTGGGTTTGAATCCCACACTTAGTGATAAGCATAATGGATATGGCATATTTAAAATGAATGAAAGAGATGGCATAGAAGTACTCCCCGGTAGTTGCAGTATTCTTTTGGTTGCATCTGCCGGTCTTTGTCTTCTTCGGTGCTTCTTTGATCAAGTCTTTTTGTGATTGGTCTCGTGAGTGTGAACACGTCGGATATACTATTCTTTGGTTGTTGATGCTTCCTTGCAGGCTGGAGCATTCTTTGTATGATCCGAGTGTGAAAGATAGTCGGAGATTTCATCACTTCTTGGAAAGTAATATTGCAGAAATGTAAAAACAAACACGGGTTGCCTCCCGAGAAGCGCTCTTTTAAAGTCGAGAGCTCGACTTAGTCCTTTTCTTCTTCAGATGATGCTTGATGCATCATTAGTGGTGGCGTGGTCACTGTGGTTCCTTGGTAGAGAGTATCGTGGTGGATAGTACTGTAGGAATTGCTCTATCATGTCAGCAATGAGAGTTGGTGGGTTGGTGGATAGCATTTTGAAGCTTTTGAAGTGATCAATGGCGAGTCGGTCGAGAATTGCCATTCCATAGCAGATATATCGAACTGCCCTTGTGACTGGTCCGTTAGGGTCAATTCGAGTGCAGGTGTAAGTTCGAACTATTTCACGCTGTGGGTGGTTTCTTCCTATCGAGGCAATTAAAGCCAAGAATTCGGTTTTTACTTCTTCAAAATCATTAGCCCCAGGGTCTCCTCCTAAAGATCTAGTTGCTTGGCACACTTGTCTGATTAGTTGATGTTGCTCGCGGTTGAAGGGAAAATCCGAGTCGGTGAAGATGCAAATTAACTTGCTGAATATCTCGCGATATCCATTTCGGTAGACGTCGAGTTCTACGTCTTCTTCTTGGTACATTTCGCGCAGTCGGGTAGTCACATAAGTGGCTAAATTGATTTGGGACATGTGCGGGATGAATCTCGGTACCTCACGAGTTTCCTCTTCATAGGCTGGCTCGTTCAGCTCATCAATTATAAGTTCAATGTGGTGCCCAATGGTGGATTGAATGACGATCCTGTAGTTCTCTGATGCTATGAGGTGCTCTCCAGTTTCGATGAGATCTAGAAGAGTTCTAAGATCTCCCACCATTCTGATGTCGGCATAACTTCTTGGGTTCCCTGTGGCTCTTTCCAGATTGGTTCTCATTGATGCAAGAATAGCTTTTTGAATTGATGAGTACGGAAAAGCTGACCCGGCTAAGGCACAATATACTTTTTGGTATATTCGCCTTTGGTTTCCGTAGAATTCGATTTCTCCCATTGGGTAGTTGGGTCTTTCTCGCTGTCGAGCTTCTCTGGTGAGTTGTTCTTGAAGCAGGTCAGAGAATGCTCGAATGTTTCTCCGAAGAGTGCTAGGCTCTGGTTCTCCATAATTGGCGAGGTATGAATCGTAGTCTCGTATGATTGCCCTTATCATGTGTCTCTGTGCGGTGTTGTAGTCGTTAGTTGACTTTTTGATAGATTCTACGATGATTCGGACATCGTTGTATTCGTCAATCATCTCGATCATGTCTTGATGAGTATCTATCAGAGGAATTTCTAGTCTCTCTGTTGTGACGGCAGGGGAATTTGGTGGAGCAAGAGGAGGTTGTGGAATAGAGCGTTCGTCGAGAGTGATGTTGACGTAATCGTCATCACATTCACTGTTGCAGTCTGAGTCCTTATCACGTGAATCTGGAAATTGGTGGAGTTCTTCGTCTGAGGGTGCGTTGTTGAAGGGTCGAGAACTATCTATTTCGATGGTTCGGACTTCGGTTGTTATGTCATGGAGGTTCTCCTCGGCAAAGCTTCCTGGTTGACGTGCCTTATATGCTGAAATCCTTTGTAGCAATTTAGCATACTGGTCTGGGTGTGGTGATGATCGGAGTCCTTCTTCAAAGATTTCTATGTCTCGGAGTCGGGTTCTGGTGAAGGGTTTTGATGGATCGAGATAGGAATTTTGGATGTTTCCCATTCTTTTAAGATGAGAGGATCTGAGCTCTTGGCGGATGACTCCGTAATCAACTGATTCTTCTGATGAAGAGCAGTCATCACAGTTTTGTATCCTTTTAACTTCGGCCATTTGTGGCGAATCAGTGCGATCTTCATCTTCTTCCATTTCTTCCTCTTCCTCTTCTTCTTCAGGATCAGATTCAATTTCTTCATCTGCTTCCTCGTATTCTTCCTCTTCTGGGTCGTATTCGGTGTCAGAAATGAGAACTGATGATCAGGTGAATTGCGGTTCCTCCTCTGGTTCTGATTCATCATCGGAACAGACTTTTCCTGTGGATATAGCACAACATTCTTCCTCTTCTGGGGTGCATTCCGGTTGGTCGATCTTGTAAGTGATGGTTTCACCATGCGATCGTAAAACAATCGTGTGGTTATACACATCAATCACTGCTCTAGCTGTATTCATGAATGGTCTTCCAAGGATAATTGGGATGTTTATGTCCTCGTGGATATCCATTACCACGAAATCCGTTGGAAAGAAAAATTTGTCAACTTGAACAAGGACATTCTCAGCTATTCCTTTGGGGTATCTAACAGATTGGTCGGTTAGCTGGACGGTCATCTTAGTGGGTTTCAAGTTTTCGAGTTCTAGCCTTTTAAACAGGGAGTAGGGCATAAGGTTAATGCTGGCTCCTAAGTCGGCTAAAGCGCTCATATTTCCGGAATTGTAGATAGAACAAGGGAGTGTAAATCTACCAGTATCTCCTAATTTTTTGGGAAGGCTATTTTTAAGTAGGGCTGAGGTTTCAGAACTAAGGGGAATGTTGTTCACTTCAGGCAATTTATCTTTGGTGGATAGCAATTTTCTAATATACTTATTACGACCAGGAACTCTAGACATGGTATCAAGGAATTTTCCATCTAACTTAAAGGATGATAGTTTCTTGGGTTGAACTTTAAGTCTAGCGGGGTAAGGAATTCTAACCTCTTTGTTCACGGTTTGAGTGGTTTCCACAGCTGGTATCTTGACCTTTGGTTCTTCCTTTACTGGAACAGCAGCAGGTGGAGTAGTGGCTGCTTCCTTGGGTGTCGTAAGTTGCTTTGCTTCCTCAATGTGCGGATTTTGAACCGTGTTGCTGGGCAAACTTCCTCGGGGTCTATTCTCAAGACGTTGTGCCAATTGTCCAATTTGAGCTTCCAAATTCTTTAGCACAGCCAATTGATTTCTCATGAAGAGGTCGGCTTGATCTTGTCTAGCGGACGTCTTTTGGTTAAGCAGGTGTTGACCTTGCATGAATTGGGTGAAGGCGTCGTCTGAACTTGAAGCTGGGGCATTTGTCTTGGTGGTTTGTTCAGTGGTTTGGTTTGTGTCGGAAGTGGGTGCAGGAAGTGCAAGGGGTTGATTATAAGAAAGTTGTGACTGTTGTTGGTAAGGTGGATATCTAGGTGGGTATCGGGGTTGGTATGGTTATTGGTTGTTTCTCGGCGGAAAGGGAGGTCCTCTAGGTTGGTTGTTGTTCTGGTTGAAACCGGGTGGTCGAGCTGGAAACTGAGCATAGTAGACGGTGCCATCTGCTTCTTCATATTCAACTTGGTATTCTCCAGATGGTTGCGGGTTGGTGCAGTGTTGACAGACTTGCACTTGGTGTACTTGGTGCTGTTGCTTCTTAAGTTCTCCAAACTGTTTGACGAGCGAGTCCATTTTCTCTGTCAGTGCCTTAATTGCTTCGACTGGAATCGGGTTTGCAGCAGCGATAGGTTTGGAAGATGTTGAGTGATCTACAGAATTCCAATCGTGGTGGTGCATAGTCATGTTTTCGATAAGGTTCCATCCTTCTTCGTCGGTCTTTGCCATGAAGCTTCCTTGTGCAGCAGCATCGAGGGTAGTTCGGTGGTCAGGATCTAAACCATTGTAGAAGGTGCACAATTGTGCAGACTTATCGAGTCGGTGATTAGGGCATTTATTCAAGGCTCCTTTGAATCGTTCCCATGCGGTATATAATGACTCATCGAAAGCTTGTCGAAAGTTCATGATGTCATTTCGGAGTTTGGTTTGTTTAGAAGGAGGAAAGTACTTGGTTAGAAATTTTGTCGCCATCGCAGTCCATGAAGGGATAGAGCCAGTCTCTAGACCTTCAAACCATGTTTGCGCATGATGGGTGAGCGAATAAGGGAAAAGGAATAAACGGATTATATCTTGGCCAATTCCGTTTTGCTTGTAGGAATTTGAGAGAGAGATGAACTTGTCGAGGTGAGAGTTTGGGTCATCACTGGGCAATCCATGGAATTGACAGTGGTTTTGGATTAGTTGGATGATGTGGTGTTTATACTCGAAAGATTGACCAGGGGTTTCACGGTAGAGAATTGGTCCTCCTCTTCCTTCGATAGAGGGTTTACTGTTGTCAGCGAGAGTGATGCGTTCAGCCATTGCTTGCTTAAGTGCAGATTGCTTCTTTTCTCGTCGAATAGTGCGTATTATAAGTTCTGGGTCGGGAAAGTTAAACAGTGGTGCAGATCTAGGGGAACAGGTCATAAACTAAAAGAAAAGACAATAAAGAAAATAAACAATAAAGGAAATGTTTTTTTTTTTTTTTAGAAGGTTTTATCCTAAGGGTTTACTAGAATTGGGATTGATTGGGCCTCTGGATCGGACATCTAGTCTCCCCGGCAGCGGCGCCAAAAACTTGTTGAGTGTTTCAACGGGTGGTTTTAAAATTTATAATTGCTGGGGTCTAAGTGTGACTTACTAGTACTGAACCAAAAGGTTAGTAGGCGGTAAGTTGGACCTAGAGTCGTTCTTAAAGAGAAACTGAATTGAAACGGAGGTGATCCAATCAATCTTTCTTTTCTAGTAAATGTTTTAAAAGAGTGCGTTGGGGGGTTTTGGTTCAGTTAATTAAGTAAACTAAATAAAGCGGATAAAATGTAATAAAATGTCAGATAATGCAAAGTAGTATTTGTTGTGAGTTCGTTAGTTAATAATTATGGGATGATGACTCTTACGGGAAAACGAGTAACTAAATTGGGTTGCTTATGAGATTCATTAACTTATGGTATAACCAATAGATTCCTTATTAGTCGGTTATCAACTAATATGTCACGAGGAACTAAGGTATCATGATTCTGACCAGACAGACAATGCTCAACTCTCCACACTCTCCTGTGAGGGAGTCAGTGGCCCATATTATTGAACGTATTCGCTCGTGGGTGAAGGAATAGAGTAGCAAGTCCATAACATGTCTAGCCGTTCTTAATACCACAATGATTATGAATCCATTAAACAACTAACTTAGAACTTGTGTCCGGACTTATTTAATCAATTTCTATCCATGAAACTTAAGCGTGATAAACGAGGGAAAGCATTTAGGTTTCTTGCGTACCGTACTTTAGGTTTCATGGGTTTAATAAAAAGTATCGGTTTAAGTTGGATTTTAAACTTGCCTTTCTCAATACAATTAACAAATCCCTAGGTTTTCGTAAATGGTCATTTAGCCTATAGCCTACCTAATCTAATCTAATCTAAAGTAAAACAACTAATTAAAATGCTGACGGCTTTTTACGTAAAGTCAAACCCAGACCATGTCGGAAAATACTATGGTAGCTCACAACGTATTGAATTGTTTAACAATGTTTCCGTTGTGAGTTTAATTGCTTCGCGATGTTTACATGATAAGTACATTGTGATTGGAAGTGTACAATACTCATGGCAAGTCCACATAATCACATTGCATTTTATAATGCTTGCATGACGTTACAATTAAAAAACATAGCTTTTACACAGATAACTATTGACCGAGTATTGAGGTTCGTGACTCCTCTTTACAAGGTTACAATCACGTTTGTTAATCGAAAGGCGAATATAAGTTTTAGGTTTAAAATCACAAGATAAGTCCGTTCACCAAGTTTCCAATTTTATAACGTCGATCAATAATACAACTACCTTCGGTCGTTACTGGCTTCCATATATTTGTACTATGCTCAAAAGCATTTCCAATACTATACCGAGTAATCAGTCGAATAGGGGCCGTCATATTATCTCACGACGTATTCAAAGTCATCCCACAATTATATATACTAACTACATCACAACAAATACAATAGTAATCTACTCGCTAATCATGGTAATAACGATCGCAAACATAATTAAAGCAAACATGTTTAATTAAGATAGATAAGGATAGAGATAACCGAGATTAATATGCGAGAAGGAATAGACTTGAATTAATGAGCGTAAATCCAAGTGTACACCAAAGATTACAACAACGTTCCTAGCTTTCTTTCTACTCTAAACAAAATGCTAAACTAATCTAATGCTAAATTTAAAGTAAGAAAGTAGAATGAGAAAGTAAGAAAGTTATATGGATAGTGCATATGGGACATTTTGAAATGAAGCCTAAAGCCTCCTATTTATAGGTGAGCTTTGGCTCACATTAGCATCTTGAGGTGCATGTTAGGAAAAGGTAGCCAAAAGGGTGCACCGGGTACCGTACAACATGAAAAGTAGGTGCACCGGGTACCGTACAACACGAAAAGTAGGCGCACCAGGTACCAAAAGTTACCAAAAATGGAAACCGAGGCGGGTACAGGCCAGCCGGCGGCGGTGGGGGTCCAGCCGGCGGCGGTGGGCCCACCCCCGACCCGTTGCGTCGTTTGTTGCTTCGTTTCTTGATTCGTGCGTGTTTTCTTCGTTATACGTCCGTTTGAGTTGATTCTTTTTTTGTTGGATTCGTAATTCAAAAACGAAGATTTTGACATAAGATAGGCCCTGTGATGAGGTCCCTAGCTCTAGATATTGCATACAGATCATTTGGATCTTCCGGCGGGCGCGAAATCTTCATTTTTTACCCGTTTCAGTTGATTCTTCTTCTGTTGGATTCGTATTTTAAAAACGAACATCTTGGAAATATTGGATGTTGATGGAGGGCACTTTAGTCTTGAAATCTCGTTTTGATGCCTTGAATCTTCAAACGTGTGTGGAATCTTCGTTTTTCATCCGTTTTGCTTGATTTTTATCGTGCAACCTCGTTTTGACCATCTTGGTATAATGTTACTGATTTGTGCTATATTTGAATTAAAATGCCAAGAATCGTTTCAGAATGAGAGAGATATCGGTAGTAAAAACATGACTTTTTACGCGATATCAGTTGTTAATGAGGTCAACGAGTTGATTTGGTTGGTTGGACTGGTTGGTTATTATGTGAATTACACAGGGTCTTACTTCATTTGTTGTGTGTATAGAACCTGTGTTTGAGTATAATGACCACTAGCTATCGGTCTCGTCCATATGGCCATACGGATATAGTTGAGTAAGTGTTCTTTGAGAGCCACCGCGGCAGTAGGGTTTCTCAAGAGCCACCGATCCTCATTATTAAATTGTGAGATTGTTGAACTGTTGACTAGTTGAATAGTTGACCAGTTGAATTGTTGTATTGTGTATTATGCGTTTACGGTTATTTGGTGTAAACAAAGTTGTTGTTGCTAAGTTAGACTGTTGATTACTTGTCTACTCACTTAGCGTTATGCTAATCCCCCACATTAACACTTCTTGCATATAACACCCCTCATCTATATAAAGATATTATATTATGTTTCACGGAAGCGTATACTTAAAACACATATTTCATTAAAACATAGCATTGAAATTTTCACAAACATTATACAACCTGTTTAACTACTAATCCAAACACAGTTAGTTTATTTGCAAACCGGTGTATTATATTTTACAAAACATTCTTTATAACAAACTGGATCAGAGTTGCAAGTTTCAAACATTCCCAGCATCAAAACATCCCTTCCTACCTACCCACATAATTAACATAACCTGCAGGAAGTAAATTGAGGGATTAGCACGAAGCTAAGTGAATGAATAATCACTACAATTCAATTTAGCTATCAATTTGTTCACAATCAATAATGCAACAAATATCGTCAAGAGGAACGGTGGTTCCTAGAGACCCTGTTCTGGGTGGCCCCATCAGAACACTTAAACCAATTGTTGGCCAAAACAGTGAGTAACCGCTAACTTATTGCTAATCTTCATCAACACATGTATACAACCCTGTGTTGACCAACAATAGCAAACAAGTCCAACCAACAATCTAGTTGACCTCTGTATTTTACATTCCAGCTCAAATGTTAATCAAACAACCAATCCAATGGCATATCAACTAAATTATACATACTATCAATAGTAATCCTATAATTACTGATTGAAATCAAACTATCATAACCAATCAAACTGTGAGTTTCAAATCCACTCACCTGATTCGTCTCAGTCAACTTACTCAGCTGTCTTATCTCGCTGAGCCCTTTGGTGATCTGAGAATACAATTCAAATATAAGTTAGCAACATATTTTTATAACATCTAACTTATATGAATATATAATTTAAGAATAATTAATAATTTCAAAACAATAATACATTTCAATTATGTTCTATTCTTCTTAAATACACATGAACATTCATATTATAATTAATATATTAACCCTTGAATGTTTATTAAGCTTGGAGACCAAACAGGAAATGGAAAGGGGAACCACAGGCTTTCCTTTGCCTGTCTCAACGGAATTTTAAACCCAAGAAAATTTTCACCTAAATACAAACATGCTCCTTCCAAACATCATATTCAATTATAAATTGATATGGTAAGCTTTATAAACCAACTAATATTACTCATCTATATGTAACACATAATTACCACTTTGAATATTCAATTCCTATTCATAATCAATAATTCGTAAATTTAATCTAACTCATGAATTTGTACATAATCAATCAATGAATTGAAGCTCTTAGGTTACTACTATATTGATTGAATCATAATCACTTTTTATAGCAAGTAATAACATCAATTTCAACATGTAATAATAATACTTAATTTCAATATAATAAATTCATAATTGAATAAAACAAGTACTTACAATTGAAAAGAGAATATACAAAATGATGGTTAAAAGAAGAGGCAAGGGTAACTAAATCCAACTCAATTTCTTCACAGTGGAGGTTTTAGTAGTCAACGTGCAAAAGAAGAAAATTTCCTATTTGGGAAAGTGAAAGTACAAACGAGTAGGTTCCACAATAGTCGACCTTATATTTGTAAAACTTAAGTTTCCACTGTAAATCTATTGTCTGGAACCTAAAATCATTTCACAATTCAATATTATTATTTTCCAAATAACTATATTAGTTTAACAAAATAAGTTATTTATCTAACACAATAACTTACTTAACTTTTTAACTAATATTATCAACTACCAAATAATATCAAATTTATCCTAACACAATAAATAATATTTAAAGTTTAGGAAAATACCGGACCCATAGAGAGGATGTTACAAATCTACCCTCCTTAAGAAGATTTCGTCCCCAAAATCTCCTCACGATCAAACAAACTAGGGTATCTAGCCCTCATACTCTCTTCGGTCTCCCAAGTCAGATTCGAACCCAAACTATGCTTCCATTTAACCAACACCATAGGTATTTGTTTCTTTCTCAGTTTAGTCACTTTACGGTTTAAAATTTCAACTGGTTCCTCAACTAATTTCTGACTTTGATCTACTTTCAAATCTTTTAAAGGAAGAATCTGAGACTGGTCTTCAACGTTACATTTTCTCAAATAACAAATGTTAAACGTATCATGAATACCAGCAAGTTCTGGAGGAAGATCCAATGTAACTGACTGATCATTAACAATCTGACGAATTCTAAACGGTCCAATGTATCGAGGAGTCAACTTTCCACGCTTTCCAAAACGAATTACTCCCTTCCAAGGTGAAACTTTAAGATAAACAAGTTCACCTTCCACAAAAGTAACTGGTCTACGTTTAGGATCAGCATATTGTTTCTGTCTATCACGAGCAGCTTTTAACTTTTCACGAGCAACTGCCACTTTATCAGCTGTCATCTGAACAATATCTGGACCTGCAAACTGTTTCTCCCCAGCTTCTAACCAACAAGTTGGAGTTCTACAACGGCGACCATAAAGCATTTCATATGGAGGCATGCAAATACTAGAATGATAAGAGTTATTATAAGCAAATTCAACCAATGGCAAATGAGAATCCCAAGAACCACCATATTCCAGAATACAAGCTCTGAACATATCCTCCAATGTTTGAATCGTACGTTCTGACTGACCATGTGTTTGAGGATGATAGGCTATACTGAGATTCACATGTGTACCCAATTCATGCTGCAAACTTTGCCAAAAATGAGATACAAACCTCGGATCTCTATCAGATACAATCGATAATGGAATACCATGTCGCGAGACAATCTCATTAACATACAACTGTGCAAGCTTACTCAAAGATGCAGTTTCACTGGTAGCTAGAAAATGTGCACTTTTAGTCAATCGATCCACAATGACCCAAACCATATCATTTCCTCGGGCAGTTCGAGGCAACTTGGTAACAAAATCCATAGTCAAATGTTCCCACTTCCATTCTGGAATCTCAAGCTGTTTCAACGACCCATATGGCTTCTGATGTTCAGCTTTAACTTGAGAACAAATATGACAAGAACTAACAAACCTTGCTACGTCCATTTTCATTGTAGGCCACCAATATAAAGGTTTCAAGTCATTATACATCTTTGTACTTCCTGGATGAACTGATAATCTGGATTTATGGGCTTCATTCAGAATAACATCCCGAAGACCACCAAACAAAGGAATCCAAACACGAGATTGAAAGGTTTTTAATCCTCTCGAATCATCTATTAACAATTCCTTTCGATTCAACATAATTTCAGATTTCAAATTATGATCTAACAAAGCCTCCAATTGTGCAGCTTTTATCTGACCAACCAAATCAGAAGAAACTTCTAAACGCATAAAGTAAACTCGATCAGAAGTTACCTTGCGACTTAAAGCATCAGCAACCACATTGGCTTTCCCTGGATGGTATTTGTAACAACCGGCAAATTAGGACTAGAATTAGTGCCTAATTCTTTGTAAATACATGTAATTAGTTCTGTGTTAGACTAATTTATGTATCGGATTATATATTGGTGAATATATACAACTTTGCGATTTGGCTTAAATCGTACGCAACTTAAATAGAATGAAATTCTATTCGGTTAATACGGACGTTGGTGAACAAAGGTTTATAAACTAAAATAACGCAACTATGACCGAAATACTATTTTATAACAATTAGTAACTGCCTCGTATTACACGATTAAAACTTACACGATTTAATAACAAAAGTAATTAAATTTAATTTAAGCTATTAAAGATTTAAGGAAATAATTTAAGTAAATTATTTAAACAAGATTTGTGAATTTATAAATATAATTAAACGCGTAAAATAAATATTTAACGCCTAAACGACGGAGAAAACGAACACCGCGCGGAGCGCGAGGGGAGACCGAAAATGGGAGGTTAAAACCTCCCACTTCTTTTCTTTTCTTCCCACTTTCCATTTTCCTTCTCTCTCTCTTCTTTTCTTTCTCTCTAATCACCAACCACACCACCACCCAAAATACTCCCAAAATCACTAATTACTACCACTAAACGAGCTTGGATCACACCTCTCCTTTGGAAGAAAACGTTCACCATCACACGATCTACATTCCTATCTTTCCGGAATTTCATTTCGACACTTTGTAAGTTTCCGACAAATCCCGACATCTCTCGTTTTTGATCATTTTTACTAGTTTATGGTTTAAATAGGCTTAATATGTTCATATGAGGGTTGGGTAAAAGAATCAGACCAAACGGAAACCCGAAAACATGTTTTTGGCTCGAAATCCGTCGAGCAGACGCTAGTGTCGCATAGATGAACCCAGATATGCGACACTTCGTGCGACACTTGCTGAGTGTCGCATAAGACTTATACCGACACTTCATTAGTGACGCAGAACCTTTACCGACACTACAATTACGACACTTCAGTAGTGACGCCTATAATCGAACTGACACTTATACCGACACTAGCTTAGTGACGCCCTCAGCCTAATACCGACACTTTTTATACGACACTGCTTGAGTGCCGCTATTGTTACGGAACCCGTCACTTCTTAAGTGACGCATACTATGATTCACGACACTTCGTTAGTGACGCATGATCTGGCTACCCGACACTTCACCCGACACTGTCTCAGTGTCGCATGACCGACCTAAGTGACGCATATAAGTGTCGCATAAAACAGCAGCTTTCCAACTCTATTTTTACACTAAGTGTCGAACTTATACAACTTCAAATACTTATACCATACGACTTAACAAACATAATAAAACATACTTTTCTATTACAATTACTCTAAATTGCGTTATGAATGATAAACTTTAATTATAACAAATCACCAACGGGCCGTATATTTTGATACAAATGTGAACGAACCGACATTTAAACACAACGGGTTGTATGAACAACTAGCCTAGATGGTCTTGCGAGACATCTACTTACTTAACCTTACGTGTTATGCACTAGGAGGTTACGGGTTCGGAGAACCTACTTTCTTTACTACTACCTGCTATTTACCACTACTCGATTCAGGTGAGTCTTACAGCCCCACTTTTACTGTTTTATACTTTGGGGTGAGATACTTAGCAACTGTTTTACGTATGAACACAATGTACTGAACTGAAAACGTTACTGTATACAAACAAACGCATGAGTTACTTTTATCCACTGAAAGCCTCCTAATCGTAAGTTGTTAGTTATGGACTTAAGCGCGATTACTAGTAGATGGATCCATTTGGGACTGACAATCCCTGTCTGGGGTGGTAGCGCCACCACGTACTGATTTACACGTAGAAACAGACATATAAGTATTTGTTAAATATGAGTGTGCGGATAGCACTCACGGGGGTACGTGATATATTCACACTACACGGTTAAGCTTCAACTTATGAGCTCATGGCACTGTACTGATTTACTGATTTACTTGCTTTGCTTGATAGCAATATGGGTACATACTTGTGGTTCATAACACCTACTTAATTCTAACCTGTAAGATTCACCAACCTTTTTGGTTGACACTTTTTAGCTTTGTATCTCAGGTACATTTACGGAGTAGGATCACTCCAGGATTACTAGCTAGAGTCGCATGATTTCCAAACTGCATTTAACGGAGATTCTTAGCATTATCTTTTGTATATTATGATTATGTAATAGAATCTCCCGCTATACGCGTGGACTCTAGGAAACTACATTTTTGTATACGAAAACCTACGGTTTTCAAACGATTATTATTTATGAAAACATTTCGAAACGTCTCATTTAGAGGTCGTTTACTATTAATCTTGCGCTTTGTTTATTGATTAGTAACACCCAATGTATGCTTCCGCAACTCGTTAAATTTGAGGGTGTTACAGATTGGTATCAGAGCCTAAGGTTATAGTGAACTAGGTTGCATTTAGTGAGCCTAGACTATGACCATTAGGCAGTATTCCTTATTAGGTGTAACTGGTTCAGTGATTACATCATACGCGTTTAATTTAACATAGCCTGATCAACTATGTACAATTAAGCAAAGATGGTGTAAGACCTGAACGTAGTTATGTCTGAACAGGGTACAATAGAAGACTCTGATCTCGAGAGAACCGAGACTTAAACATATTTATGCTAGACACTCAATAGGCTATATTATATAGGAACTATATGAATATAGGCCTCAATCTTACTAACGCTTTGTCTCAGAAATGGCAAATATCCCATCCAATTCATCTCGTTCTCAATCCGGGTCGCAGAACCCAAGGGTAGCAAGGAGGAACAACAGGTTGCCCCGAGCTGGCCCGTACTCCACTCACTCCACCTTGCCGGCCTTAGCCGCTAGGGTGAACCAACACGAGCAACGACTTCGCACCATGGATGTCGTGTTGCAAGAAACCAACGAAAACTGGCGAATTACATCTCTTGAACGCATCGAACAAGTCACCGAGGATCACGAAACCACCGTTAATAATGTGGACGTTCTTTTCAACAAAGTGGTGGAGATAAGCGTGGAAACCGCTCTTTTGAAACACGGACTTGATGAGTGTGAACAACGCTCACGGGAAATGGAAGAATATACCCGTGGATTGGTACAGCGACTAGCATTAGCTGAAGACAATGCTCGACAAGCCAGCAGACTTGCAAATACTGTGGATCGTCTCATCAAAATGATGGAGCAGATTAACCTACGTTAAGACTAGTGTAGTGTTTGTTTTGTAAACTATCCTGTAATCTAGTAACTATCTAAGCACTACTCTATGTTTCAGTCGGATGTAATAATTCCCGACACCTTTTGTAATACATCCGCAGGATGTAACCTTTGAACTCGTATCATCTATCAAATATTCCTTGCTGTTTCGACTCATATTAATTGCCATAATCCTTTTTCATATTGATGTTATGTATTACCATCTTTAAACATGTACATCTGAAATAAATGCAATTTTCTTACAAAATCTCATGTATCTTCATTTCTTTTATTGAAGAATCATGCCGCCAAAGTCAAGACCTTACACTGATGCTCAGATCACGTCACTCATAACCCAGGCTGTTACTGAAGCCTTGGCTCGGAATACTCCACCAAACTCCACAAGAAACAGCGATACCGCTGAAACCTCTGCTGCTAAACCTTGTTCATACAAGGATTTTCAAAACTGCAAACCCTTGAGCTTCAAGGGGACCGAAGGAGCCATCGGACTTATCAGATGGTTCGAAAAGATGGAATCCGTTTTCCGCATCAGCAAATGTGCGGAGGACGACAAAGTCAAATTCTCCACCTGCACCCTCGAAGATGGTGCCCTCTCGTGGTGGAATTCCTATACCCAGTCCGTGGGGATTGACGCCGCTTACCTACTCCCTTGGGAGGATCTAAAGAAAATGCTCACGGATGAGTATTGCCCGTCCGAACAACTTCACAAGCTGGACGAAGAGTTCTGGAACTTAAAAGTGCAAGGAACTGATATCGTTGGATACACCACCAGATTCCAACAACTCACCGTCCTTCGCCCAGCTATGGCAGGTACTGAACCTGAAAAGATTAAGAAGTACATCCGCGGCCTCCCGGAACCCGTCCGGGGAAATGTCGCCTCATCAAACCAAACCACCCTTCACGGTGCCATTCGGTTGGCCCATGAACTTTTAGCCATGAACGAGGACCCAGAACCACCCACTCCATCCTCCAACAGCAATAAAAGAAAATGGTCCGACAACCACAACAACCACCAAACCAAGAAACCTGAGACCATTAAAGCCTACACCTCCAGTTCTGATGACAAGGGAGCGTACAAGGGAACCAAGCCCTATTGCTCAAAGTGCCAACGACACCACCATGGTTCGTGTCCCTGTAGCAAGTGTAAGAGATTTGGACACTTGGCTAAGGATTGTAGATCAAACACCACTGACACCAACACCTCTGCACCAAAGACTTGTTATGGGTGCAACGGCACGGGGCATTTCAAGAAAGACTGCCCGAAGCTGAACAACAACAACAACAAGAACAACAACAATGCTCGAGGAAGAGCTTTTGTGCTGAAATCTGGGGAAGCCCGTCAAGACCCGAATGTGGTCACGGGTACGTTTCTTCTCAACAACTTGACTGCATCTGTATTATTTGATACTGGTGCTGATAAGAGCTTTATTTCTGATGAGTTTTATCCACTACTTGACACCACACCTATTGCCTTAGATTCTAAGTACACTGTAGAATTGGCAAACGTAAAACTTATTGAGGCCGACAGTGTGATACCTAATTGCACTTTGAACCTAGCTAACGAGCTCTTTTCCATTGACTTGATACCTATCGAAATCGGCAGCTTTGACATCATCGTCGGTATGGATTGGTTGTCCAAGCACCGAGCCGAAATCGTTTGTTTTGAGAAAATTGTACGCATTCCTCTCGTCACCGGTGGAACTTTGAGCATACAAGGGGAGGCCGGTGGGACGAGAATAAATATCATTTCTTGCATGAAAACCCAAAAATACTTGAGAAAAGGGTACCAGGCAATCCTCGCACACGTTATGGAGAAAAAGTCGGTGGAGAAGCGACTTGAGGATGTGCCTATTGTTCGAGACTTCCCAGAAGTCTTTCCTGAAGACTTGCCTGGCCTACCGCCAACTAGACAAGTCGAATTCTCTATTGATCTTGTGCCCGGCGCAGCACCCGTGGCACGAGCCCCTTACCGACTAGCCCCATCCGAACTTCAGGAGTTGTCTACTCAGTTACAGGAACTCCTGGACAAGGGATTTATTCGACCAAGTTCCTCACCTTGGGGAGCTCCGGTCTTGTTTGTGAAAAAGAAAGACGGTTCTTTCCGCATGTGCATCGACTACCGTGAACTCAACAAATTAACTGTCAAGAACCGTTACCCACTTCCTCGCATCGATGACCTGTTCGACCAACTTCAGGGGTCGAGTTTCTACTCAAAGATCGATCTACGGTCAGGTTATCACCAACTCCGAGTTCGTGACGATGACATCCCAAAAACTGCTTTCCGAACTCGTTACGGGCATTATGAATTCCAAGTGATGCCATTCGGCTTAACCAACGCACCGGCTGTATTCATGGACCTTATGAATCGGGTGTGCAAACCTTACCTTGACAAGTTTGTTATCGTCTTTATCGATGACATCTTGATTTACTCGCGCACTGAACAAGAACATGCGCAACACCTGAAAACCGTCCTAGAGCTGCTCAAACACGAAGAGTTATACGCCAAATTCTCTAAGTGTGAGTTCTGGATGCAAACCGTTCAATTCCTTGGACACGTCATTGACAATCAAGGGATTCATGTCGATCCTTCAAAAATCGAGGCTATCAAGTGCTGGCAAGCACCTACAACACCAACCGAGGTACGCCAATTCTTAGGACTCGCCGGATACTACAGGCGGTTCATTGAGAATTTTTCGAAAATAGCCCTACCTCTCACTGCACTGACTCAAAAAGAAAGGAAGTTCGATTGGACTGACAAACAGGAGTCAGCTTTTCAGCTACTAAAACAGAAACTCTGCAGCGCACCCATCTTATCTTTACCCGAAGGCAACGATGACTTCGTGGTATACTGTGATGCTTCACACCAAGGTCTTGGTTGTGTGTTGATGCAACGAGACAAAGTCATCGCTTACGCCTCTCGACAACTCAAGGTCCACGAAAAGAATTACACAACTCATGACCTAGAGTTGGGGGCTGTTGTATTCGCTCTAAAAATCTGGAGACACTACTTATACGGTACCAAGTGTACAATCTTTACTGACCATAAAAGTCTCCAACATATCTTCGATCAAAAGGATCTCAATATGAGGCAACGTCGATGGGTCGAGTTGCTCACTGATTACGATTGCCAAATTCGCTATCATCCAGGCAAGGCGAATGTTGCCTTAAGCCGAAAAGAACGAGTGAAACCACTTCGAGTTCGAGCTCTCGGTATGACCATTCACAACGACCTCATCAATCAAACTCTCACCGCTCAACTCGAAGCACTCAAACCAGAAAACTTGATAAACGAGGCCTTGCGGGGCATGGACAAACAATTTGAAACCAAACCTAACGGGGCCAAATACTTCTCGAATCGAATCTGGTTACCAAGTTTTGGGAACCTGCGAGACTTGGTGATGGATGAAGCTCACAAGTCTAAATACTCTATACACCCCGGTGCCGACAAAATGTATCACGGCATCAAGGAAATGTACTGGTGGCCCAACATGAAAGCTGACATTGCAACCTATGTTGGCAAGTGTCTTACTTGTTCTAAAGTTAAAGCTGAACACCAGAAACCTTCCGGTTTGCTACAACAACCCGAAATACCACAATGGAAATGGGAGCAGATCACCATGGATTTCATTACTAAACTCCCGAAAACACCTAACGGTTGCGATACCATTTGGGTGATCGTTGACCGACTCACTAAATCTGCTCATTTCCTAGCCATCAAGGAAACTGATAAGATGGAACGTTTGACACGGATCTACCTGAAAGAAATCGTGTCAAGACACGGCGTGCCCATCTCAATCATCTCCGACCGAGATACTCGATTTACTTCTCGCTTCTGGCAGTCACTGCAAAAATCTCTTGGTACTCGTCTGGATATGAGTACGGCTTACCATCCTCAAACCGATGGCCAGAGCGAACGAACCATACAAACACTGGAAGACATGCTACGAGCCTGCGTAGTTGACTTCGGTAAAAACTGGGAAAATCACTTACCATTGTGCGAGTTCTCGTACAACAACAGTTATCACACCAGCATAAAGGCTGCACCCTTCGAGGCACTGTACGGTCGTAAGTGCCGGTCACCTATCTGTTGGACTGAGGTGAGGGATACACAACTCACCGGTCCAGAAATCATACATGAAACAACTGAAAAGATCGTCGGCATACAAAACCGACTAAAAGCCGCGCGTGATCGTCAGAAAAGTTATGCTGACGTCAGACGCAAACACCTTGAGTTCCAAGTAGGGGACAAGGTACTTCTCAAGGTGGCACCGTGGAAAGGTGTCATTCGATTCAGAAAACGAGGCAAACTAAATCCTAGATACATCGGACCATTCGAAATCCTTGAAAAGATTGGTCCAGTGGCATACCGTCTGCAACTTCCTGCTGAGCTTAGCAGCGTTCACAACACATTCCACATTTCTAATCTAAAGAAATGTCTGTCTGACGAGACACTGATTATACCGCTCGACGAAATTCAGATCGATGATAAACTTCATTTTGTCGAGGAACCTATGGAAATCCTGGACCGCGAAGTCAAACAACTAAAACAGAGTCGTATTCCCATCGTAAAAGTCAGGTGGAATTGTAGACGTGGTCCTGAATTCACCTGGGAACGGGAAGACCAAATGCGACAGAAATACCCACATCTCTTCCCAGACAACGCACCGCCCGTGCAATCGAGCTAATTTCGGGACGAAATTCTTTTAACAAGGGGAGAATGTAACAACCGGCAAATTAGGACTAGAATTAGTGCCTAATTCTTTGTAAATACATGTAATTAGTTCTGTGTTAGACTAATTTATGTATCGGATTATATATTGGTGAATATATACAACTTTGCGATTTGGCTTAAATCGTACGCAACTTAAATAGAATGAAATTCTATTCGGTTAATACGGACGTTGGTGAACAAAGGTTTATAAACTAAAATAACGCAACTATGACCGAAATACTATTTTATAACAATTAGTAACTGCCTCGTATTACACGATTAAAACTTACACGATTTAATAACAAAAGTAATTAAATTTAATTTAAGCTATTAAAGATTTAAGGAAATAATTTAAGTAAATTATTTAAACAAGATTTGTGAATTTATAAATATAATTAAACGCGTAAAATAAATATTTAACGCCTAAACGACGGAGAAAACGAACACCGCGCGGAGCGCGAGGGGAGACCGAAAATGGGAGGTTAAAACCTCCCACTTCTTTTCTTTTCTTCCCACTTTCCATTTTCCTTCTCTCTCTCTTCTTTTCTTTCTCTCTAATCACCAACCACACCACCACCCAAAATACTCCCAAAATCACTAATTACTACCACTAAACGAGCTTGGATCACACCTCTCCTTTGGAAGAAAACGTTCACCATCACACGATCTACATTCCTATCTTTCCGGAATTTCATTTCGACACTTTGTAAGTTTCCGACAAATCCCGACATCTCTCGTTTTTGATCATTTTTACTAGTTTATGGTTTAAATAGGCTTAATATGTTCATATGAGGGTTGGGTAAAAGAATCAGACCAAACGGAAACCCGAAAACATGTTTTTGGCTCGAAATCCGTCGAGCAGACGCTAGTGTCGCATAGATGAACCCAGATATGCGACACTTCGTGCGACACTTGCTGAGTGTCGCATAAGACTTATACCGACACTTCATTAGTGACGCAGAACCTTTACCGACACTACAATTACGACACTTCAGTAGTGACGCCTATAATCGAACTGACACTTATACCGACACTAGCTTAGTGACGCCCTCAGCCTAATACCGACACTTTTTATACGACACTGCTTGAGTGCCGCTATTGTTACGGAACCCGTCACTTCTTAAGTGACGCATACTATGATTCACGACACTTCGTTAGTGACGCATGATCTGGCTACCCGACACTTCACCCGACACTGTCTCAGTGTCGCATGACCGACCTAAGTGACGCATATAAGTGTCGCATAAAACAGCAGCTTTCCAACTCTATTTTTACACTAAGTGTCGAACTTATACAACTTCAAATACTTATACCATACGACTTAACAAACATAATAAAACATACTTTTCTATTACAATTACTCTAAATTGCGTTATGAATGATAAACTTTAATTATAACAGATCACCAACGGGCCGTATATTTTGATACAAACGTGAACGAACCGACATTTAAACACAACGGGTTGTATGAACAACTAGCCTAGATGGTCTTGCGAGACATCTACTTACTTAACCTTACGTGTTATGCACTAGGAGGTTACGGGTTCGGAGAACCTACTTGCTTTACTACTACCTGCTATTTACCACTACTCGATTCAGGTGAGTCTTACAGCCCCACTTTTACTGTTTTATACTTTGGGGTGAGATACTTAGCAACTGTTTTACGTATGAACACAATGTACTGAACTGAAAACGTTACTGTATACAAACAAACGCATGAGTTACTTTTATCCACTGAAAGCCTCCTAATCGTAAGTTGTTAGTTATGGACTTAAGCGCGATTACTAGTAGATGGATCCATTTGGGACTGACAATCCCTGTCTGGGGTGGTAGCGCCACCACGTACTGATTTACACGTAGAAACAGACATATAAGTATTTGTTACATATGAGTGTGCGGATAGCACTCACGGGGGTACGTGATATATTCACACTACACGGTTAAGCTTCAACTTATGAGCTCATGGCACTGTACTGATTTACTGATTTACTTGCTTTGCTTGATAGCAATATGGGTACATACTTGTGGTTCATAACACCTACTTAATTCTAACCTGTAAGATTCACCAACCTTTTTGGTTGACACTTTTTAGCTTTGTATCTCAGGTACACTTACGGAGTAGGATCACTCCAGGATTACTAGCTAGAGTCGCATGATTTCCAAACTGCATTTAACGGAGATTCTTAGCATTATCTTTTGTATATTATGATTATGTAACAGAATCTCCCGCTATACGCGTGGACTCTAGGAAACTACATTTTTGTATACGAAAACCTACGGTTTTCAAACGATTATTATTTATGAAAACATTTCGAAACGTCTCATTTAGAGGTCGTTTACTATTAATCTTGCGCTTTGTTTATTGATTAGTAACACCCAATGTATGCTTCCGCAACTCGTTAAATTTGAGGGTGTTACAGTATTTAATTTCACAATCATAATCTTTGATTAACTCTAACCATCGCCTCTGACACATATTCAACTCTTTATGTGAAAACATATACTGAAGACTCTTGTGATCTGTACAAATAACACATTTGGTACCATACAAGTAATGCCTCCAGATTTTCAAAGCAAATACAACAGCTGCAAGCTCTAAATCATGGGTAGGAAAATTTCTTTCATGAGGTTTGAGCTGACGAGAAGCATAAGCAATAACACGGTCTCGCTGCATCAAAATATAACCCAAACCAGCAATCGATGCATCACAGTAAACAACAAAATCATCGGACCCATCTGGCAATGCTAACACAGGAGCCTGACATAACAACTGTTTCAAAATCTGAAAAGTTGTTTCCTGTTGTTCAGTCCAAACAAAATTTTCATCCTTACGGGTCAATTTGGTCAATGAACAGGCAATTTTAGAAAAGTCCTTTATGAACTTCCGGTAATAACCCGCCAAACCAAGAAAACTCTTTATTTCTGAAGCAGACTTTGGAGCTTTCCAATTCATTGCAGCTTCAATTTTTGAAGGATCAACTTTAACACCATCATTACAAATAATATGGCCCAAAAATTGCACTTCCTGAATCCAGAATTCACATTTAGAAAACTTTGCATACAATTGTTCTCTTTTCAAGGTTTCCAACACTAACCTCAAATGCATTTCATGTTCTGATTCGGATTTAGAATATACGAGAATATCATCGATAAATACAATCACAAATTTATCAAGAAAAGGTCGACATACACGGTTCATCAAATCCATAAAAACTGCTGGAGCATTAGTCAAACCAAAAGGCATAACCAGGAATTCAAAATGACCATACCTGGTTCGAAAAGCAGTTTTTGGAATATCCTGTTCACGAACACGAACTTGATGATAACCTGACCTTAAATCAATTTTAGTATAAAACGAAGATCCCTGCAATTGATCAAACAAATCATCTATTCGAGGCAGTGGATATTTATTCTTTACCGTTCGTTTATTCAATTCCCTATAATCAATGCACATTCGAAAAGACCCATCCTTCTTTTTCACTAACAAAACTGGTGCACCCCAAGGAGAAGAACTAGGTCTAATGAACCCTTTATCCAACAACTCCTGTATCTGATTCATCATTTCACGTATCTCAGACGGAGCTAATCTATAGGGAGCTTTGGCTACAGGTGACGAACCAGGAACAAGATCAATCTGATATTCTACTTCCCTAACCGGTGGTAAACTAGGTAATTCATCAGGGAACACTTCCGGATATTCAGAAACAACCGGGACATCAGAAAGAGATTTCTTCTCTACTTTAGTATCAATCACATAAGCTAGGTACGACTCACAACCTTTGGACAATGACTTCCTAGCTTTCATCATGCTAATCAAAGGTATACCCCCACTATCCCTTTCTCCTCGAGCCACAACATATGACTCATCAGAAATTGGGATTCTAATCAGCTTATTGTGGCAATCTATACTTGCTTTACACTGACTTAACCAATCCATACCGATAATTACATCAAAACTAGCAATCGGCATCAACAAAAATGAAATTGGGAAAGTCTAACCATATATCCTAATGCTAGCTCCAATTACCGAGGTGGTAACAGGAACTGATTTGCCACTAGCTATTTCTACTTCAACAGGGTTTGTAATCACAGTAGGCATCATTTTCAACTTATCACAGAAACACACAGATACAAAAGAACAATTTGCACCTGAATCAAACAAAACACGTGCTGGTACAGAGTTTATAAGAAAAGTACCAGTGATAACGTCATCTGTGTGAACAGCTTCATCCACTGTCATTTGAAAAGCCCTACTAACTGCAGATGGCGGATTCTTCCGCTTCTGACCGGAAGATGACGAACTAACAACCGACCCAGAACCCTGTCTCTTTGCCTCAGAACACTGATTTGCACGATGACCTTACTTATGCCAATTCCAACACACATAAGTAGGAAAAACACAATCTTTGGCTTCATGACCAATCACACCACATTTCACACATCTAGTAGTTTGCACAGTACACGGCCCAAAATGTCTAGCTCTACATTTAATACACCAATTGGGACGATCAGAAGCACCACCACGACTTTCTTGTTTCTTACCCTGTTGATTTCCTTGCCACCGCTGCTTACCTTTACTAGAATATTCACTCCTAGATTTCTGAGAAACCATTTCTTTACTTGGTGCCTCTTGAGGTCTCAAATCACTGTCAACTGACCGAGCTAACATAAAAGCTTGGGAAAGAGAGCCCGCTAATCTCACTGAAGTTCGATAATGATTAGGTAAAGTACCAACAAATTGCTCGATTCTGGTTCTCTCATCAGGAACCCACTGCTGAACAAACCTAAGTTTCTCTGAAAACTGATTAATCAAATCATCCATTGACATTTTATCAGTTAATTGCAAAATCATAAACTCCTTTCTAATCCGAGCTATATCAAAATTTGAACAATACTTCTTACAAACTTCATTATGAAAATCAGGCCATCGGATAGATGCTTTCTGAAAAGGAGATAACACAGAAGTAATCGAATCCCACCAATTCATAGCTGGTCCTTTTAAAAGTTGAGTTGCATAAGGAACCTTTAATTCTTCCTCACATTGGCAAACTTCAAATTTCTTTTCAATATCCCTCAACCAATCTAGAGTTACGGAAGGATTTGTACTACCAGAATACACAGATGGATTACTGCTCATAAAGGTTTTAAAAGAACACACCTTTTGCTTTGGCGGTGAAATCGTACTAAACACAGGATGAGATGATTCAGCCTCTTTTTGTTGTTTGTACATTCTGAGTGCTTGATTTTCCTCTTCAAAATGAAGTAGATATTCATCTCTTTCTAATTCATCTCTAGCATCGAAAGAAGTTCCAGCATGCTCAGCCCGATTATCATGAATCTCAACAGTAACTTCCGGCCTTGATACATTATTAGGGTTAACAGGTGGTTGCTCGTTATCCGCCATATCTGTAAACACAACAACAGCTCACAAATCGTTAATCGTTAGCACTTATCCTACTAACCGATTCACATTCAGTACATAATCTCATTCCCAAGAATATTTGATACAACACAACAAAGTTTAGGATTGAACATACTATCATATTCAATTCACCCAAACTATTGCTCTGATACCAACTTATAACACCCCTCATCTATATAAAGATATTATATTATGTTTCACTGAAGCGTATACTTAAAACACATATTTCATTAAAACATAGCATTGAAATTTTCACAAACATTATACAACCTGTTTAACTACTAATCCAAACACAGTTAGTTTATTTACAAACCGGGGTATTATATTTTACAAAACATTCTTTATAACAAACTGGATCAGAGTTGCAAGTTTCAAACATTCCCAGCATCAAAACATCCCTTCCTGCCTACCCACATAATTAACATAACCTGCAGGAAGTAAATTGAGGGATTAGCACGAAGCTAAGTGAATGAATAATCACTACAATTCAATTTAGCTATCAATTTGTTCACAATCAATAATGCAACAAATATCGTCAAGAGGAACGGTGGTTCCTAGAGACCCTGTTCTGGGTGGCCCCATCAGAACACTTAAACTAACTGTTGGCCAAAACAGTGAGTAACCGCTAACTTATTGCTAATCTTCATCAACACATGTACACAACCCTGTGTTGACCAACAATAGAAAACAAGTCCAACCAACAATCTAGTTGACCTCTGTATTTTACATTCCAGCTCAAATGTTAATCAAACAACCAATCCAATGGCATATCAACTAAATTATACATACTATCAATAGTAATCCTATAATTACTGATTGAAATCAAACTGTCATAACCAATCAAACTGTGAGTTTCAAATTCACTCACCTGATTCGTCTCAGTCAACTTACTCAGCTGTCTTATCTCGCTGAGCCCTTTGGTGATCTGAGAATACAATTCAAATATAAGTTAGCAACATATTTTTATAACATCTAACTTATATGAATATATAATTTAAGAATAATTAATAATTTCAAAACAATAATACATTCTCAATTATGTTCTATTCTTCTTAAATACACATGAACATTCATATTATAATTAATATATTAACCCTTGAATGTTTATTAAGCTTGGAGACCAAACAGGAAATGGAAAGGGGAACCACAGGCTTTCCTTTGCCTGTCCCAACGGAATTTTAAACCCAAGAAAACTTTCATCTAAATACAAACATGCTCCTTCCAAACATCATATTCAATTATAAATTGATATGGTAAGCTTTATAAACCAACTAATATTACTCATCTATATGTAACACATAATTACCACTTTGAATATTCAATTCATATTCATAATCAATAATTCGTAAATTTAATCTAACTCATGAATTTGTACATAATCAATCAATGAATTGAAGCTCTTAGGTTACTACTATATTGATTGAATCATAATCACTTTTTATAGCAAGTAATAACATCAATTTCAACATGTAATAATAATACTTAATTTCAATATAATAAATTCATAATTGAATAAAACAAGTACTTACAATTGAAAAGAGAATATACAAAATGATGGTTAAAAGAAGAGGCAAGGGTAACTAAATCCAACTCAATTTCTTCACAGTGGAGGTTTTAGTAGTCAACGTGCAAAGGAAGAAAATTTCCTATTTGGGAAAGTGAAAGTACAAACGAGTAGGTTCCACAATAGCCGACCTTATATTTGTTAAACTTAAGTTTCCACTGTAAATCTATTGTCTGGAACCTAAAATCATTTCACAATTCAATATTATTATTTTTCAAATAACTATATTAGTTTAACAAAATAAGTTATTTATCTAACACAATAACTTACTTAACTTTTTAACTAATATTATCAACTACCAAATAATATCAAATTTATCCTAACACAATAAATAATATTTAAAGTTTAGGAAAATACCGGACCCATAGAGAGGATGTTACATTGCAGGTTATGGATAGTATTTGTGTGGGCAAGAAGTCGGAAGGGAAGGAATGTTTGACAACGAGGCGTGACTCTGATATTGATTTGTATAAATCATTATTATATCTTGTTTTTCATATAACACCCATGCTGATAATTTATGATTTAAAAAGGTTGAATTTTATATGTCGATTTGATGATGTAAATTATTAATGTCTATTTGGACTTACGCTTCCGATTTATTATATTTAAATGGTGGTAAAATGAGGGGTGTTATATTTATTACCATACAACAGGGCGGTTATAAATAATTAAGGGCGGTGTATTATCTATGCTTCACACGTGTTTAGTTGTCTTTTTAGGGCGGGGTAGTTATCTACCTTTAAAGCGGTGTATTTTTTGTTTGTTCGGGCAACCATTTTATATTATTTTAACGGCGGTTAATTTTGTTTATGCTATGGCGGTGAATTTCTTATGATTGGCGCCAAAAATGGATTATTTTATGTTTTATAAGGCGGTTTTTCTTTTTTACTTTTATTACTGCTTCAGAGAATCTTCAGTAATTTATTACAGCGGTTCTTCGGAACTGCCTATTACATTTAGTTCTCTTTTTATATTAATAATATCTAAGGCGGTATATTAAGAACCGCCGTCTAATTTATATATAAAAATATTTAATAAATTAAAATAACAGGCGGTTATTATAACGTCAACATAAGGCGGTCTTGTAAATTCAGAATTTCCGGTATTTTGCAGTATCCAATTAGCAACCATGCATGCATGCATAATGACCGATATTATTTAAAAATTAATATGAATAGGAGCAAATTTCCAATGTCAATACATCAAATCAAGAATATTCAATAATTCAATTACAGAACGTATAACAATATGAGTTTTAGTTTATACCATTGACATCATCAAGGTATAAGTTAGCAAAAGTCATTCCGCTGTAAAATACCATCTGGTCCAAATCTTGCTCTGTATAAGCCTCTAAGTTTCTCCAAATATACAAACAAGTTAAATTAAGTTGGCAGACATAAAATGAGAATAAGATTTAATTTTTACTAAGACTTACATTATTTGGGAAGTTTGATTGCATGTTCATCAACATTTGAGACATAGCTTTTGAGAGTCCCGTAATTCACTATTGTTTAGTGAATTGGAATCGCAAAGTGTAAAGTTTAATTGTAGAAGAGGGGGGGGGGGGGGGTTGAATACAATTTAAAACTATCTCTGATTTTAGCTAAATTGATTGATGAGTTTTAAATTGTTTAACAGAAACATAGTATAAACAATAGTAACAGAGTATAACAGATATACGGATATGACAATATCAAAGTAATGAAGTAATGATAGCTAAAATGATGAATTATATTGATCATACAATTCACAAGTGTTGAATGCGGAATGGATTAACCAAAGTTAATCCAATTCAAACACTTAGCTAATCTATTACAAATGAGATAAACAGCAGTGGACAAACACGCTGACTGTTCACTCGCTGGATCGTTAAATCGTGCTTAGACTAACTACTCACTGACATACAAGTGATTAACACGATTTAAACGACTAGCCTCTACAGTACGAAACACTGAACTATTTATACTACAAGAGTTCCTAAAATATCGCCTATAAAATAGGATCTTGGAATGACACGTGTTGCTGCTTGATTGGCTTGATCTCTGATGAACCAACATTCTGCGGGTCCCAATTCTGTTACCGCAAATATCTCGTTACCTTAAAACCAATCATTCGCTGCCACGTAATCTTTCGGACATACTTCAAGTTGGAACACTCTTGCTGATGTATAGATAAGTACAGTACTTTTTGTACTTGATGATTGAGAGGCTTTATTGAATAGTCCCTGAAGATGCAGTAATCCTCCTCAATCACTGCGAGCTAACATGCTCTTGTAGAATGACTTGAACTAGAGATCTTCAGTGACTAGCTTTTATTCTGGCAGTGACTTTTGCCTTTATTGATATGAAGAAGTAAAGCTCTCGCTGATGTTGATCAGCGACACACAAAGTTGAACTTTAATCTTCCTCAGCATATCAATTCCTTGAGAGTAGAATGAATGACGATCAGCGAAACCAATCTTCAGCAATGGCAGCTTTGATACAATCCATTTCTTCATCGAGTAGTGAACAGTTGAGTTGGTCAGCGACCAGCGACTCATCATGGTCAGCGACCAGTGACTCAACAACTTTCATCACATAGTATCCACATTCCCAACCATGACGTTGTTGGGGACAATTCACCATATTAAACGTCCAATTCCCGAGGCCAAGACTAAAGAATTACAATATTTAAGTTAACAAAATTTTAAAGCGGAAAGTTTAAGAAATGTACTTACTAAGATTCTTACTCTGTCACCCGAGTAGTGAACGCATACATGTCCGGCCTCTTGGGGGGCACCCACGGATCTTCTGATACCAACAAGGAATCTAATATCTACCCGGTGAAGGTGACACTGTCAAGAATATAAAGAACCTAATGTTCACTACACAAAAGATCAATTATTTATTAGTAGTATAGTAGTAGTATAAAGAACTTGTAACAAAATTCATAAATCAGATAAAAAAACAAACAAACATATATTTACCAATGAAAATACGGAGCAACGAAGAACTGTTTGGCACTGTGTTATTCGAACTGCGTCAGGAGGTGATTACTAATAGTGTGGTGGTGATTTGGATTTTCGGCAGAGAGTGATTGAATTATTCCTGGATGTAGGAACGTACATCGATTTGGAGGTGACTATTTCTCGCGAGTCGACCACAAGTTCCTAAATCAAAATTATAATTAAGTAATGGTACGGTATTAAATAAGTAAATAATTTATAAAGACATTATTTAAAAAGCATTAACGCACTTACAACGCCCACCAAGAAAAAATGGTGACATCAAGCCACTCGTTTGTCAACCAAGTTAGCACTCTATCGTATTCAATCCATTCCTCGATCTCAACTTGACCATACATACCACGTGGCGGCACAAGATGAATCGGATCATTATGTTTGAAGTAGTTGGTGAATCGTTCACCTAACTCTCGAATTCTCTCCGGTCTTTTCTTTAACTTCGCTTACAGATTAAGAATCTTTTTGGCCCTTTCAGCATCCTGTTTAGATTGGAGCTGGACGTACCGAAAATGGTGACGGTAGAGATACACACAAAGCATTAGATTATTAGTGACATTTTCAAAATAAATTACTTATGTTGAATTACGGATACTAGTAGAAGCATGAGGAGACATGCAGTCGAGTAAAATACACATCAATGAATGAGTAAAAAATTACAAATGAATATAAGAACTCATAACCGATTACTGGATCCTTAGGTGATGAGGTACGGCGACGACTAGATGCATGTGGCGAAATAACGTGGGCAAGCTACATTTAAAGAGAACGATTAGACGGGAGATATTAGCTATAAAATGTATATCCGTAATAATTAAATTAAAAGAATGGAAACCTTAATCGCTTTGCGTGGCCATTGAATAATCACGTTTCTTGCTTCGTTTAGACATCTGATTCCAGAGGTGGATATAGGAATTGGGATAGGCAATAAGTCACAACCGTCGTCAATGGTGTCTACTTGTACAAACAGATGATCGGGCACTAGCCCGTCCTTCAGTGATGGAAATGTCATCCCTCTCGCCCATCTATCATTATAATCACCGTATGGCTTCATAAGTTGACATGATACGGACTCCTACGTATAAAGCATATAACATTAAGGGATTAGGATATACATGACTACATACACACACACACACACACACACACACACACAAAGGTGTACAAAGTAAGTCGTACATTGTCGTCATCAAACCCATTAACCGATTCACACGAATAGGTGATGTTTAAGCAACCGCTCTGTACGTTAGCCAACTCTGCTAGCACGACCTCTAACTTGCGTTGGTGTTAAGCTAATTTAGTTTCTTGTTGTTCATTAATGGCTTGTTGCTCTTCCAATAGACGTTGTTGATCACCAACCACTTTCTCCTTGAAGGAATCAAAATCTTCAATCGTAACCGTTTGCTTCCTTGTATCTCTCTTATATCCAAGGGCTCTTTTGATCCCGACAACACTGGAGACTGCCCGAGTCCGCCCACCGTGCTCTTTTCCTTTCAACTTTTCTAGGGGTTTGTGCCCCGACAGATAATAAGTGCCATCCTCGATCATTGCTAGCTCGTGTCTCCGCTGTCAAAGACAAAAACATTATGTTGTTTAAACATTTCTAAATGTATTTTTTTAAAAAACTTACCAAATCCTCTGATTGTTTTTTCAGAAACGCTGTAAACTCTCGTACTCCCCTTGCCTTTTTATCTTTTACTCTCGCCAAAATATACAAAACCGATCGTTCAGATTGCAAATCCTTCAAAAAAGGGTATTTTTCATGAATGTTGACTTTATCTGCAGGATACCACTCCATCAATCCAGCATACCCCGATCGTCCAACTCGGGCGGGATCAGTATTCTTGGCTGCACTTTCCTTGGCTTTAGCACTTTTTATCTTGTGGCAATAATCAACGTTAGTAACTTTAGTTGTAATAATCAAATTTAAAAACGAGACATAACAAATTAAAGTGTTGTAGAATATGTTTGTTTACAAACCCTGAATTCCTGAGTGGTCCTTGTGGCAACGAATCTTGGCCAATGCTCTTTTGATAAAAACAGATACATTTGGAATGGCGAGCAATCTTGTGCAATAAACTTGGTGGTAAGCTCGCACTTAAAGCCCCTCCATAGTTTTTTGACCTTATTCATCATTGTTCGTTTAGCCAGGTCGTCTCTAATGTTCCAATGAAATTTTGTACGATCCCATAGAAGATCCAACATTGCAGGAGTAAATTTTGTTTCGTCTCCCTCATCCACTTCCTTGGTATTCCATTGAAAATGATAAGAAATACATACTTTAACCTCTTGCCCAAACCAAGAACTAAAATCCTCACGGTTTGGTCCATAAGGCTCACCTTGTGGTGTGAAGTCAATGCGACGGTTTGGATCGTAAGTGTAGTCATTCCCCTTTGCCGGCCCTCGTTTACCTCTTCGAGACATGTTTATAAATATTAACCTACAAAAACATCAGAAAGCTATATTAACCTAGCTTATCTCTGCCAACATTGGCAAACCAACATAAGGATGAAACCAGCAATTAATTATTCCCAAAACCAGCATAATCAGCCTATCCTTTACTTTCTTCACTGATTTCATGGAGAATCAAAACCCTAACCCCGTTGATTCCACTAACAAACCACCAGATCCACCAGATCCATCTGGATCTGAGAAGTTTCAAACTCCCGTATCAACTTTTTCTGAGCCACCTCCGATGCCGCTTTTGTCTCCGGCTGAACGTCGTATGAAACTCAGAAGTTCAATTAGGAATTCTGTTGATGAGAATAATGATGTTGAGGTTAAAATTTCTTCTGGAAAAATGATGAAATCAAAAAAACGCAGTAAGTGGGTTCGACTTGTGAAGAACAAAGGTATGTCTGATTCTAAAGCTAAACTGATTTGTGATTCTATAGTTTCTTCTGAATCTAAACCAGATGAGGTTGAATCTACCTTATTATCACAACCTAATTCATCTACAAATGTAAAAGATGTAATTGATTTTCCTGATACCCCTCTTAAGACTGTCCTGATTGATTCAACTGTGAAATCTTTGAATTTTGAATCTGTTGTTCATTCTGTTGCTAAAATAATTAAGCAAGATGCTATCAATAAAAATGAGGTTCAATTGGGAAATTCTAATGGTTGCAATGATGAAGCTGTTGTTTCGAGTTTTGTTTTTGAATGTAAGGGTGTAGATTGTGAAGGTGGTAAAGCTGTGAGTGATGAAGAAATGAGGAATAGTAAGTTTGAGTATGTTGTTAGTATTGGGAATGAAGTCTGTGATGCTTGTTTAAATGATAAATCAGATATTGATGGCTATGATCATGATATGGATTCTAAGTGTGATGATACAATTGTTCGAAATGAGCAGGAAATGTTGAAAGTGCATGAAGTAGTTATGCAGTGTTCGGGTAATATTGGGGGTCAAACACAATCTGTGTTGGATAAGAATAACAATAATGGGTCTAAAGTAAATGTTTGGTCTAATGTTAAGGTTTCCTTTGCTGATTTGTTGAAAAAAGCTAATGAAGAGGAAGAGGTAAAAATGGAGTATATACCCCCTACTATTCTGCCTAATGGTAAAAAAACGGGTGCAATTTAGTGTTGAGGATGTGAAAAGAGGTGGAAGGCATTTTAGCTTGCAATTATATGGTTATTTTATAGGGACATCCATGGACTACCAAACTGTTAATTTCAATCTTAGAAGGATGTGGAGAGGCTATGATTTGAGAGAAGTTACTAAAACAGCAGCTGGATTTTATTTGTGTAGTTTTAAGAGTGAGCAAGGAATGAGAGCTGTGCTTGAGAATGGTCCATGGTTGGTTGAGAATGTTCCATTTATACTTAACCAGTGGGAACCAGGTGTATGGCTTGAAAATTTTGAACCACATAAGGTGCCAATTTGGGTTTGCATTCATAACATTCCAGTTGAACTTTGGAATGGTAAAAGTATTGGCAAACTTGTAAGTAGTATTGGGAGACCTATTCTTATGGATAAGGTTACTATGGAAAGATGTATTCAAAAGAGTGGTAGGCTTGGATATGCTAGAGTTTTAGTTGAAGCAATGGCTGAAGAGGATTTACCAACTTCAGTTGAGTTTGAGTATCCCCCTATTGGTAATTTTTCTGCAAAGATTGGTATGTTAGAAGTAAGTTATCAATGGAAGCCGCCACTTTGTACCTTTTGTAAAGTGTTTGGGCATACTTTAAAGTTGTGTAAAAATAGACCACAAATAGAAGAAGAGAAGGCTGCTCAAGTTTTGAATGAAGCACTTAAGGTGAATGGAATTCAACAAGAGAAACAGGGGATTAATAAAGCAGATGATGATGGTTTTCAAATAGTGGGCAACAATAATAAAGTTGTTAAAAGGCTGAATTTGCATCGGAAGAATAGTTTTGGATATGGGAATAGTGGTGGTCAACCAAAATCTCAGAATCAAGTTAAAGGAAATATACCTAACAAGAATAGTGTCTTTAGTAGAATAAGAATGGGAAATCAGAAAGATCAAGTTCCTATGGATATAAGGTGCATGCAGTCAAAAGGACAGATTAATTCTAGCATACCAACAACAAGTTCTGCCCAGATTAAGCAACATAGTTTGAAAAGTGATCCTGTATATAAAATTGTGAGGGATAACAGGGGAAAGAAAGTGAATGTTATAAGTGGGAAAGATGTCAGAGATAATTTTGATCCAGTATTAAAGCCAAATGATATAACAATGTCAAATCAATATGGTGTCTTGACTGAAGAGAATGGTATGGGTGATGATATGGTGGATTCTAATTCTGATGATGATTGGGAAACTGAGACAGGAATGTATACATTTCAAAAGAGAGCTGTTATAGCTTTTTTGGAATTAAAGAAGTACCCATCAAGGAATGAGAGGAAAGACTGGACTGCTGCTCAAATGGATTTTTGGGTGGCAAAGTGTCCAGAATATGACTTGGATCCAAAGTTTGATAATGAAGATGTATAAGCTGGATATGAATCTTAATATTGTGAGTGGTATTTATGTTATTAATATTGCTTGTGGATTGTGTCCTGGGTTTGCAGGTTATGATTTTATAGCTAATTCTACTGGTAGTGCAAGATATGGGAATGCAGCTGTTATTGTGCTAGTGGTTAATACTGCTGTTAGTGCAAGATTTTGTGAACGTGGTATTTATTCTATTTTATGGGCTGGTATTGTTTTGGAAAAGAAAACCAAGTGGAATGGGCCATGACGCTACAGGAAGAAGAAGATATCAGAAAAATGAAGCTGTGTTTTGGAATTTTGATAGTGATTTTTTGTTTGCAGAGTTGAACATTAGAAATGCTATAATTGTAAATTGGATCGATATGGTAGGTTATACATTCAACTCTGCTAGTGTTATTTTGATGCTTGGTTTTTGTATACGAGTTTGGGTGGTACACTAAAAACCACCCCTAGAGGAATGCCTCTAGTTTTTTGTACATAATTTTCTTATTTACTTTTAATGTATTTTGCCGGGGTTCTATCCCCTTTACCCAAAAAAAAAAAAAAAAAAAAAAAAAAAACCCAGCATAATCAAGTAAATAAAGAATAATTCATACCTTTAAATAAGTAAAACCGGAATAATACAATCTCATATGTTAAACGAAATCCCCCGCTAGAATTGAGCAAACGAGTGCCTTACTATCGCCAATTTGAGATACACCAGTGAAGGTGGGAGTGGGAAATGCTGAGAGGGAGTTGTTTAAACTTTAAACTTCATTTAAAAGTTGCTAAAAATCCAAATATGTCGGTTATCGGTAAGGACGCGCTTATTGGTTTCAGCAATCACCGGTTTTACAGAGTTGACCACCGCCCACAAAAATTCGGTGAAAAAATTTGGCGCTTGTTGGCGGGATTCAAAAAAGTTAAAAAAAATTCACTCTAAAATCTAAATTCATGTTAAAATCTAAATTCATGTTGAAGTACATATATCCAACAATAACATCTATCCGGGTTGGTACAAGGTTTCAAACCATATTGCAATAACATACAGTAAATTAGTGTTGAAGTACATATACGATTAAGTAGCGAATTAATTAAATTTACTTGAACAATACTAAAACAAGTACACAAAACATACAAATCAAACATTTCTTGAAAAAAAAACACTAGCCTTGTTTTTCTTCAACTCCAACTGCAGTAAGACAAGTAAATCTTTCATATTGGATTTGTACACCGCGAATTCGGTATCTAGTTTCTCTAAATTCTCTCTGTGTTTCATGATTTCCCTAAAAGCATCCTTTTGATCTCAATTTAAAACCGAGTACAATTCAAACAAGTTGAACTTGTACCATTCATTTGTAAGCTCCTCATCGACAAAGTAATAAGCTTGACACCCTTTCCTTGCAGACTACATCACAAAGCCAGCACAAATGTTACCATATATATATATATATATATATAACCGATTAACATATTTCACACATAAAACAACAAATGTACCATAGAATTTGGGCAATTCAAAAAACGTCTGTACGGGTTGGTACATGTCCAGGAGGTGTGTTTCTTCAACAAAAGTGGTGGATTACATAAGCAATGAGTTGGCAGGTCACCCTAGAACCTCGAATGGAAAGAAGCCGATGAAGTAGACATTTTTTAAAGAGATGCAATAAAACTCTCCTTAATAAATCAATTGTTATATTAAGGCGGTCCTTTTTTAAACCGCCTCAATGAAACATATACAGTAAAATTTTGCATAGATATAAGAAAAAATTAATATTGATAATGCAGAAACATAATAATAATAATAATAATAATAATAAAAATATCATTACGATAGAACCTTTACGATAAAACCTACTCACAAAAACACAAATTTATAATAAAAAATCAACATATATTTCGTTGTCATTCATATTTTTTAAGAACCTCTCAATCGCTTGTTCACACTTTTCCTTCTCACTTATATAAAACCTACGATTATTGTTAAGCTCTTCCAAGAATTCGGCCTCATCGGGAGTGCGTTCTTGAACACTTATAAGTGCTCTAATCTCTCTATCTATTTTAGAAGGTACATTATTATAACTATCAACTTGACTCGTTAGCCTTTCAATAACATCTTTTTCAACCTTCTTAAACTTTTCAACCTTTTTACGAATTCGCCGTTTTTGTTCGTTACCTGTAAAACCCGTGTTCAAATGAACATTTGTCATGCTCTCAGCATCAGACATTTCTTGCATGTGTATTTCAAAAGGAAAATGGAAACTATATTTCGTATTTTAGTATGTGGCATGTGATCCCAAATGTGGGTTACATATATATAGAGATTTTGACACTGTAACTAACTAATAAATGTACCAAAAATATCTAGTAACACACCGGCCAGTCAACTACATGACTCCATATATTATTTACTCCGTATTTAATTTCCGTATATTAATTACTTGGAATATAAGGCGGTTTTTATTATAACCGCCTAAAAATCCTTCGTCAGTAATTAACATAAATAAAGTAGTACATTTTAAAAGGAAACACAATCTTAATTTGTTACATTATTATTACACTTTTTATTCAAGAGAAAAACAAAATACTATTACAACACCCATTCTTATTTCATATAAGCTTCGTTCTGTTCCATATGCGATGTGAACCGAATAATGGTTTCTTCACAGTTTTGCTTCTCCACTGTATAAAATGTGAGATTTTGATTGATACTTTGTTGACGTTTAGTTACACTTGTTCTTGTGCCCGTATTTTCAATAGGAGTAGACATATAATTTGAAGGGTAGAGAAAGAAAATAGAGGTTGTAATAGTTTATCTTTAATATATAAATTCTTTATATAGGAATCCGAGGGTTGGTGTACATTAATTGATGATAATTGGGATACATTAATGATACGTGGATATATATAACCAGTGATATATATATCGGCAAAAAAAACCAAAAAAAAGGAGGGAACATGATATCATTAAACAATACTACGTGATCCGATCCTCATTTAGCCTGCAAATGAAAACATATATTTAATTAATATATATATATATATATATATATATATATATATATATATATATATATATATATATATATATATATATATATATATATATATATTATATGTTGTTATGATAAAATGCAAATCATATTTTTATTAGTATTTAATCAATGAATTGAAGACCAAATGAACCTTGGGTACGTCAAGCCATACTCCTTCGTCTTCACAGTTGACTCGTGCGTATGTAGTGCTAGATGTTACAACAATATCATTTTCTAGCGGACTAATACCGACAGAGAACGGTGGTTGCTCGTTAAAACTGGTCGTATTCTTCTTCATCGACAACATTATCAACTCCAAGTATACGTCGTTTACCTTGAAATACAACGTGATATCTTGATTGACTTGGGTCTTGTACATAGAATGCTTGGGTGGCTAGTTTTGCTAGAACGAATGGTTCATTTCTATAGCCATTAGTTTGGAGATCGACAAGAGTGAAGCCGTCGGGATCAACCTTAACACCTCGTTCGGTAACCCATCTACACATAAAAACTGGCATAGTAATAGAATTGTCATAAACCAACTCCCAAATTTCTTGTATGACACCATAATATGATGCCTTAGCAATTCACGCCCTTGTTTCATGATTCGACGTGGTTTCAACAACCTTGCTTAATGCTATAAGTGTGACTCCACTGTTTTGACTTGCACTTTTCCCATCACATGTTTCCGTGTGAAGCGTATAACCATTAATGTTGTATACTTGATACGACCTCACAGAATGGTTTGGGCCCTCCCCTAAAGATTGCACATCCAAGTCAACATCTTGTCTACCGTAATTTGCGATCGTCTTTGTTTTCAACAAATTTGCAAACTCTTTGTTGTGTTTGGTGTTGTACCACCTTTCGTCTCTCCCCACGTGAGTTGCACGCAATTCTTCCATGTGCTCTTCAATGTACGGACTTACACATGTCATATGTTTTAGGACTTCAAAATGTGCAAGCCATAGAAGGTCATGACTTGGGGAGATAAGTTTCATCCCGCTGGCTGCATGCCCAGGAAGTCGACCTTTGTGTCGAGATATCGGAATTCCAACCTTTTTGACATCATCCAAGTAGTCATTACAAAAACCTATAACCTCCTCCGCACAATATCCTTCGATAGTATCTTCTGGTTTATTTTTGTTCCTTACATACCCCTTTAGGATTCCCATATATCTCTCGAAAGGGTACATGTAACGTAAGAATACAGGCCCCACAACTTTAATTTCTCCTATAATATGTGTCACCAAGTGTACCATGATATCAAAAAATGAAGGAGGAAAATACATTTCAAGTTCACATAGCGTATGATTAATATCGCTTTGCATCCCCGGTAAATCTAACAGATTAAGTACCTTGGAGTGGATCGAGTTAAAGAATAAACAAAGTTTTGTGATGGTGTGTCGGATGTGGACAGGCAACAATCCTCGGATAGCGATAGGAATAATATGCGTCACTAAAATATGACAATCGTGCGACTTCATACTGTTTAATTTGTAGTCTTTCAATGACACCAACCTTTTAACATTCGCTGAATAGCTTGTTGGAACCTTGATATCATGTAAGCAATTACAAAATTGTTTTTTTTCTTCTCTCGAAAATGTATAACATGCCGGTGGTAGAAATGTACGTTCATGGCCGTTTTGCTGACGAAGCTTGGGATGAAGCTCGGGCCGAATATTCATTTCCTCCATGTCTAGGCGTACTTTATGACCATCTTTTGATTTCCCATGAATGTTCATCAACAAACCAAGAAAGCTGTCACAAACTTTTTTTCTCGATATGCATAACATCCAATCAATGTCGCACCTCTAAATCCTTCCAATAAGGTAAATCCCAAAAAATGGACATTTTTTTCCAAGATCCCTTTTCGAGCGGTATTGTCTTTCCAAACATGGTGCTTACTTTTTTAGCTTGTGCGAATGCATCATTTCCGTCAAACCGTGTCCGCGTAGTTCCCAACTCGATTGTCCCATCAAACTTGTCCCCCTGTTGACGATACTCGTGATCCATTGGAATTAATCTTCGATGACCCATAAACAGTTTTTCTGCAATTTTCTAACCATCTTGAAGATGTCTGATCTTCACAAACAGGGCACGCGAGTTTTCCTTTCGTACAGTATCCAGACAAATTCCCGAATGCCGGAAAATCATTTATGGTACAATAAATCATGGCTCTCAATTGAAATCTCCCTTTCTTATATGCATCGTACACTTGAACGCCCTCCACCCAAAGAGTTTTCATATCCTCGATTAAAGGAGCCAAATAAACATCAATGTCGTTACCGGGTTGTTTTGTTCCTTGAATTAATAATGCCATCATGATGTATTTACGTTTCATGCATAACCACGGTGGAAGGTTGTAGATGCATAGAAGAACTGGCCAAGTACTATATTTACTGCTCATGTTTCCGAACGGATTGATACCATCAGAACTAAGACCAAATCGTAGGTTTCTCATATCCACCGCAAATTTTGGGTGAAGATTGTCAAAATTTCTCCATTGTGATGAATCAGCTACATGTCTTAACATTCCGTCTTTTTTACGGAGCTCAGCATGCCAACGCAACAATTCAGCCTCTTTCGGATTCGAAAATAGTCGTTTAAGCCTTGGTATGATAGGCAAATACCACAATAATTTGGCAGGTGGACCGTTTTTAGACACATCATTATCAAGATCCTCATCCATTTCTTTTGTACGCTTATACCGAGACGTGCCACAAACAACACATTCATGCAAATCTTTGTAATCATTCCTGTACAATATACAATCATTTGGACATGAGGGTATTCTTTGCACTTCTAATCCCATTGGACACATAAATTTCTTGGCTTGGTATAAGGAACGAGGTAACTCATTATTTTCAAGAAGCATGTCATGCAAAAGGATTAATAAGCTTGTGAAACTAGTGTCACTCCAACCATTGTTTGCTTTTATGTTCATCAATTTCATTACAACAGAAAGTTTGGAATACTTCACACAACCGTCATATAATGGTTTTTCCGATTCATTAAAAACCCGTTCTAGTTCAACTCATTCAGTATCATCAACGTCAGTCTCCATATCATGAAACATATCGCTAACATTGTCATTGTTGTTATTATCACATGAATCATTGATCGTTTCATCATTATTATTATCATTTAATGTAGAAAATGATGACGTGTTATAATCAACTTGCATTTCACCATGTTTAAACCAACTAGAATACATTTGAACAAACCCACGACTAATCAAGTGTGACTCAATGGTATTAATATTCACAAATCTCTTAGAATTTCTACAATCCGCACAAGGACACAAAATATCTCCATCTCCTTTGCTGACATGATCATATTCTGCAAATCATAAAAATTCTTTCACGCCTGTCACATATTTCGGTGTAGAACGCCCTGAGTTGTACATCCATGAATGGTCCATCTGAAAATGATTAACATAACGTACAATCACAACAATGAATTATATGCATGCATGAATGAGTACTACAACATGATATTTGGTCACGGGTGGCCAATCCTAACCCACTTTTTGAACAATATATCTCATATATGTATATGTTTTAACGAATTGATGTTATAAGAAAATTTCGGCAGCACTTCCCCATTACTCCCCAAAATATGCTATAAACGCATACTTAAAGGAGTAAGAGGAAGTGTCCACCGAATTTTTTTATAATGTCAATCCGTTAAAACGTATACACATCCTAAATGAGAAAAAAATATTCAAAAAGCAGTCCCAAATGGGGACTATCCGAATTTAATCTCTAATAGATTAAACTCGAACGAGTATACAAACTAATGGCATGTGACCTACTATTAATATTACGTAGTAATATTAATAACTACGTAATATTAATAACAATATGTATATGCTTCACATATATGCATGTTAATTTACAGTTTTATATATACAACAAAAAAAAAAAAAAAAACTAACCTATATATACAGCTCATTTCGTAGAAATCGAGATGGTTTATATTGTTGTAACATGCAAACTTCCAATGAATGCTTTCGTTGATTTAATTTTGGTTTGTGAGATTTGTTACCGAGGTTGTTGATCTAAAAATGGTACTGTAATAATAAACGAAATGAAGTAGTATATATATTACCGTTGATTAAGATATTTTTTGAATCACAAAAAGGCGGTTTTGTAAAACACCGCCTAAAATAAAATTGAAGGCTGGTTAAAAAAGGCATTTAGCCAACATATAAAGGTGGTGATGTAAAAAACCGCCATTATGTATATTTATTATCGTATTTATTGTTAGCCGCTTTAAATTATAATATTTTGGTTATAAATAGAACACGAAACCCTGTTTATTTTCTATTCAAGAAACCCCAATAAACTGTTGAGGCACCCATAACTTTTTTCATCATCTTGAAGCCTGCAGGTTTCACAAACCTCAAGCACCATATAAGAAACAAAGTAAAGAACCATAACCTTTAAACTAACAAAACTGAATCTGCAAATACAAAAATTACTTTTAGAGATTTACACCTTTTTTGGGAAGCAATAGACTTAAATTACCAAGGAAAACAGACTGAATCCATAGCCCAAAGGCCACAACGAACAACACACACAATAAGCAGCAACAAAAACAAAACATCCAGACCATAAGCCTTGTTCAGTTGTTCCATTCACAATATTTTATTTTAGAAGCAAGAATCTTTATTCTTACCATCATTTTGTTGGCTACAACTTTTTCCTCCTTCGTCCGCCACTTTGACTCCATCCTGCCCGACTTTCAGGTCCATCCGTCATCATAACTTTATAACTTATTCCAATACAAAGGAGATGATTTATTACATAATTATAAGACATGTGGAAGAGATACCAACTTGAGTAACATGTAAAATTGTTGGAGAGACATGGAGCGGAATACCCAACACTCAATCATCCGAATTTCATCGATAGAAATGTTAGCAATAACATTTGTGATGACGATTAAAAAAGAAGCCTACAATTATAATATATATATTTTAGCATAAATTCAAAAATTGTGTATACACTAAAAATTTAGTTTAAAAAAATTGACTACTTACTTGATCCATTGTTGATCTAGGGCTACTCGATATAGGGCACCATAGGAGTGATGAGTGAGGCGTGAGAACAAAAAAAGGATGTCGAATGGAATTTACTTAATACTAATATGCTCCCTCTAAAAGCGGAAGAGGAAGGTCGTGGGTGACGGTTGGTAGATGCCCAGAAACTAACAATGTTTAAGATAGAACGGTGGAGATTGAAAGTTAATGAGATCTAATGGTCGACAATGAAAGTCAAAGTAAAAACTGCAGGTCAACTCACCGGCAGCCATATATATGGGCAATACGAAGTGGGAATTAGTATTTATTTATTTATTTTTATTACTGTTAAATTTTTTTCTTGATTTCGGGTAAGTGGGTGGGTTACTTCGAGTTTAAGTAGTCTAAGTAATTGTTATATGGAATTGGCAATTGGTCATATGGGACCTATGAGTTTTTAATTTTATTCAAGTGATCCAGGTTGTATAGTTTAGTGTTTTTTTTTTTTTTAAATTAATTTTTGCAAATTTGCCCGTTTAGATCCGAGCCCGTTTAGGCCCACGTCCATTTAGACCCGAGCCCGTTTACACCCGCGTCCGTTTAGATCCAAACCTGTTTAAACCCAAACCCATTTTTACCCGGTAGCCCAAACCCACCCGCCCGCCCATTTTGCGTATGACCTTATTTCATGTACAAAAGTGAAAAGTATGTGTGATCCACATACTCGGATCATTTTGACTAGTTCTAATAAGTGAAAGGACTAAACATGCCATGTTTCAAATTCTGCTTTAGGAATAAAATACCAAACGCTGTTTCCCTTTCTCTTTCGCCGCCGACCGCCACCGCCACCGCAGCCGCCACATCTCTTGATTTCGACTTCAGCAACAACTTTATAAGGTTTCTACCATCGTTTTAATCGAACAGAATCAGCTTGTTATATCCTCAATACTGAACAAGGTACCAAGGATTTTTGATACTTTCAAACTATATTTTTTGGATGGTATTTATTTTAATTATTATTATCACTCTTAATATGAACTGAATTGCTTATATTTATATCATAGACAAAAACCATGGTTATTGTTGATAGTAGAGCCGGCAAAATGAGTCATCAAGCAAATTCTGGGCAATTTTGAGCTTTTAAATTTTTTTAATGGGTGATTATGGACCTTATTCATATTGAGTATGGGCTATGATGGACTGGAGTGGTAAACATCGTTGGGCTCATATGGACATTTTAAAAAAATGAATGGGTAAATTGGGTACTTGCGTTCTTTATCTCAAAACCGTAAATACCCTCGCTTCTCCGGCCACCTTCCTCCTCCGTCGCCGTCCTCCATCTTGTCGCCGTTTCTTTATCTCCTCTGTTCGTATTTTATTTCGTAAGTAAACATAAAAATACATGATTACATATACCTACCTAGAGTTACTCTCTACCCTTTGATTATTTATTCCTTTCTATCGAGCTTCAATTTCGCTTCCTATTGATTGTTCTTATGTTTTTTCTTTCTGTTTGAGCTTCCTATTTATGCCCATAGTATGAACTGTATTTTAGCACAGAATTTTGTGCAATTTTTGTAAGTCAAAGAATTGATTAATTCGGGATTTTTCTATTAGATTTATTTGCAAACTAATCAATTTGTGCAACAATGTTTAATTTTAATTTGTGGTATAAAGAAGTTGAATTCGTGCAGTGTCCCAACCCAAACCACAACATCTTGATGACTGTATAAGTGTATATATTTAGTACTGTATGTGATAACTAGTTAATTACCGTCTACCGACTACATATTATTGATCGTATAAGTTTGGTTTTCTTTGATTTTTTTTTTCAAAATTTGCCCGTTCGGACCCGAGCCCGTTTAGACCCGTGCCCGTTTAGACCCGCGCCCGCTTAGACCCGCACCCGTTTAGACCCGAGCCCATTTAAACCCGAATCCGTTTGGACCCGGCTGCCCGAACCCGTCCACCCGTCCGAATTTATTTAGTTTTCTATTTTGATTCTTGAGACTAAAGTTTTACTCCCCTTTAGTTTGTTGTTTAGATAGTTTATGTTATGTTAAGCTATTTCTTGGTGCTGTTTTGAACTTAAAGTACTGTTTAACCCTGTTGTTGATATTAAGGAGGGATCATGAGTACTTCTGTAAACGATGGCGAAGACCACGGTGAGATTTTTCTCGATGAGGATGATATCGTCGAGGAAATTAATGTAGACGAAGAAGGTAGCTTTATTTTCAGTTCTTGAATTCATAGGTTTGCATACAACGTATCTTTTACGTCCACATATTATTTAAAACTTGTTTCTGTTGTTGCTTCAGATCTTCCTGATGCAGACGATGATGCGGATTCTGATCCTGAAACTTTTGGTTTGTTAAGACTAATGAATATTCAATTTTTTTATGATTTATAATTTTCTTGTTATTTCTATTAGTTTGTTTTAATTGCTTCGTCTGTTGATTTCAGATGAAGCTGATGATTCATTGCACATATTCACCGGTCATACTGGTAAAGTATCATTCTAGCCAAATGTTTGATATGTGTTATTATTATAATAATTACAAGTTAATGTGTCTAACCTTATCATCTGTTTGTTGGTTATAGGTGAAGTATACACGGTTGCTTGCAGCCCAACTGATGCTACATTGGTGGCAACTGGGGCAGGGGACGATAAGGGTTTTTTATGGAAGATTAATCAAGGAGATTGGGCTTTTGAATTACAAGGTATGCAAACTATATAAAGTAGTAGCCAATTGTTTTTTTGATCATTCGAAGACATCATGCTGAAAATGTATATTGTTTATTACAGGTCATAAAGATTCCGTATCATGTGTAGCCTTCAGTTCTGATGGTCAATTGGTTGCATCTGGAGGTTTTGATGGGGTCATTCAAGTGTGGGACATATCTTCAGGAAACCTTAAATGTACTCTTGATGGACCTGGAGCCGGCATTGAGGTAAAAAACAAAAAAGTTTGTCATGTTTCTCATTTTCTTCTTACTTCTTAAAATGTATAATGCGAACTTTTCTCCTGTGAATATTCATTCAGTGGGTTAAATGGCATCCGCGAGGACACCTTGTTCTAGCTGGTTCAGAGGATTCTACTGTTTGGATGTGGAATGCTGACAAGAATGCATATCTTAATACGTTCTCAGGTCATGCTAGTACTGTCACTTGTGGGGATTTTACTCCTGATGGTATCGTCTTGTTCTCTCCAGATCATGTTTTTCTTGAGTTAAGTATTTCAAAAGTCTTATTCTCTGTGTTTATTTAGGTAAGACAATTTGTACTGGTTCTGACGATGCAAGTTTGAGGATATGGAACCCAAGAACTGGGGAGAACATTCATGCTGTTAAGGGTATGTATTTTGTAATAATTTGTGTGCATAAGCTTAACAAAATAAAGTTAATTTTTTTTTGTTGGACATTAGATGACAGAAAGATATTAATTGTAGTGAATTGATTATTGTTTTAAGGTCATTATTATCACTCAGAAGGGCTGACATGTTTGACGATAACTGCTGATTCATCTCTAGTTCTGACCGGCTCAAAAGACGGTTCTGTTCACGTTGTAAATATCGCAACTGGGAAGGTTTGAATAAGTGCATCCTGTTCTTTTTCGCCTCTTACAATAATGCGGTCATTTTTATTCTGGATTACAATGCAACTCTTTCTGCAGTCAGCCTTTTCAAATATTTAATTATGTTTCCTTACAATACAGGTTGTCACATCTTTAACTTCACATACTGATTCAATCGAATGTATCGGGCTCTCAGCTAGGTACTATTCATTTGTTGTTAGTATTATCAAACTTCAACGGGTCAAACAGATGGAATAGAATAGTCAGCCTTAAAGGAGATGGAGGCAATGGATTGACAGGGTCAAACATGTTGAAACTCAAAAGTTATTCGAAGTATATTTAGAATGCATAAAATCGTCTAAATCTTTCTACTCAAAAACTGAGATTATTATACAAATACTTTAGCTTCTGCAATAATATTTATTTCTAGTATTTAGACAGAAGTGTTTGAGATCAACCCATAGTAAATGGCCGCTTTGACCCATCACCCAACCAGCGCGACTTGTCACCTGTAAACTATGTGGAGGAAGCAAAAATGAAAATCTTTTCACTAAATATTGTAACTAATTAAGATGCCTAACATCACACTCTTGGGCTTAATTTCTTTGGTAGCGCTCCTTGGGCAGCAACAGGAAGCATGGATCAGAAACTTATTATCTGGGATCTACAACACTCTTTGGCGCGTTGCACATGTGAACACGAGGTACATCTGCTAAATTTCATTTTCTGAAACGCAAGCTGGATTATGCATTTGTCACCCGTTGACATTGCAATTCTTTTGTTATATTATTAGGAAGGCGTGACATGCCTGTCATGGCTAGGTGCCTCTCGATTCGTGGCTACAGGATGTGTGGATGGCAAAGTGAGGATATGGGATAGTCTTTCTGGAGACTGTGTCAAGACTTTCACAGGACACACGGATGCCATCCAGTCTCTAGCCATATCATCTGATGGGCTCCATCTAGTGTCTGTCTCCCTTGACGGAACTGCTCGAGTCTTTGAGATCAATGAATTTCGTTAGAGGCTGATTAACAAAACGATAATTGCAATAACTTAGAGTGTGCCGTCATCTTTGTAAGAGACTTATACATATCTAGACAGTATGAAATAGTTGAATCATTTCCGCGTTTCGAGTTTATAATCATTTTTGAGCTTGTAATATTGTTATTCACTTCTTTTATATCAAAGGGTTTTTGGCCTAAGGGTATCTAAGTTATTCATCAATTTAGATGTTGTGAGTTCATGACTCGTTGGATGCATGTATAAATATGCGTGGTAGTTGTAGGCTTGGCTTTTTTTTATAAAAATTATTCAGTTCTTAGATAGTTTTTTATTTGTTTATAAGTTTCTGGTTCTTGTTTAGTCATATGACAAATTGTAAAGAAAAGGTTAGAACCATAAAATCAATGGCAGGCATTTAAGACCAAAGATTTGAAATGTGTCAGTCACGTGAACTTTTTCCTGCAAGGTAGAGAGAACTCAATGCCATACCAGTGTACATTAAGCATTAAATGTTGTACACTTTCCCATTTCTCAATTTACCAACCAATGGCTTAAGCATCCTTTTATCTTGGAAATAAGTTTTAGGATGCGGTGATACTATATTTACAGCATTCTTACGAGATCACTGAAATTCATAAAGTGGGATATTCATAAAGTGGAGGAGTGGGGATATTGAGTATACGTTGTTATCAATTTTTTTTTTAATTCAAAGTGTGTGGGAAAAATAAAAATAAAAAAAATTAATAGCGTCTGGCGCCGGATGCCGCTTCAGAACGCCGTAACAGAGTGAGAGAACGCCGTCAGACAGTGTTCTCGACCGAAAACGGCGACAAAAACCCCTCACTACGTTCCATATGCTCTTACGGCTTACCCCTTGGACATTGATTTATATGTCGTTTGAACCATTTGAATTTATAACTTTATTTTCTCTTTTGCGCTTCTAGTTTTGTGATAAAATGATAACGTGGCTGTTTGAAAGTCACCCCCCATAATCTGTGGCTTGGCTAGTTAATTTCTTTTTTCTTTTGCTCAAAGCTAAAATGTTGTAGTAGCCTTCATAGACTATGAAAGTATAATTGTGGAAATTACACCACGAGTATTAGATATACAAATATGACAACACACTTTCGGCATAGTGATCAAAGATTAGCTTCACACAACTCTTGGATTTCGCTACGATAGTAGGCTATGAGTTTATATACACAATTTGTATGTCACCATTTTGAAGGATTGCCTTAATAACATGAATGTTTGACAATAATTCTAACATCAATCAATGCTACCTTCCATGTATTATTTAGACTTTATAAAATCTGTCATCCTTTGGTTCAGTTTATGTTGGGAGTACTCACAGTAACATGTGAAAGCTTCAATTACATAAGGTATGGCCAAGAATCATGTGAAGTGCATCAATTATCTACACCAAACATTAAATTCAAGAATCCAAATCTCATTTCTTATGTATAAATCTGTAGCTTCATTCATTCCCAAACTACTCCTTTCAAACCTTTGACTTCTTTTAGCTTCCATTTTTTTGACCATTTTCGACTTCTCTCTCTAATCGCAATATATACACACATCTTTCTTTCTTGAATTTTCCTTTAAGAAAACGAAGCGTTTAGAGAATGAAGCACAACCATTCACTTAGATTCCACACTTGGTTTCTTGCCATTACGGTGTTCTTGATACTTAACCATGGCGAAAGTCTTCATCCTCATCATTGTAAGGCCAAAATTATCATTAAATAATATTCTTAAGTGCAAGTAGTAGCAGTTTCTTGTGAATGTAGTTTTCTTGGTATTCTACCATGTTGAGGTCTTGATCCTCACCATTCCATGGTTTATCAGTCATTGTTTACCATTGTTTATTTCAGTTATATACACAGAAAAGATTACTCACGGTGATCACCAAACGCTCAAGTACACCAAGGTTTGTTTGACAACTTTATCACTTACTTTGACTTTTAACAGTCAACTCACTTGTATTTTAACTCTGAAATCTGTATGTTTAATAACAGATACGCCGTAGTTTTTAGAATATTAGATCATAAAAGTTAGATATTTTAGAAGAAAAATTTGATTGTATATATGAAGCATTGATGCGATTTATAAGTACTTTAAAAAAGTCTTGATATTTTGCAGGAAGGAGAAAATGCAGAATTGTTTCAATCAGGGTCAAGCTTACCAGATTGCTCACATGCTTGCGGACCTTGTTTTCCTTGCAGAAGGGTGACGATAAGTTCAAGGTGTCGAATGATGACCGAATCTTGTCCAGTTATTTATAGGTGCTTCTGTAGAGGCAGATACTATCATGTTCCATCAAACTAACATACACACACACATGTTTTACTGACATGTGATGTGGATTTTGTTGTATTTGTTAGATTATTTTAGGAATTTTTCAGTTTTGTTGATAGAATGGTGGATTTCGTATGTCTATGTCGTAGGTCTTTTGTTCCTTCTCTCTTTCTAGTGAATCTGTAGGGTTTTAGAACCTTTGTCTAGTTCATTAATGAATGAATTTTTTTAGGTAAGAAAGACTGTTATGTAGCAACTGATGTATGAATCTTTAAAACTTCATATGGTAGATTTAAGTATTAACAACTTAACACATGTTACCCAAAAATTAGGTAAACTTATCAGAGAATGATAACAACATTAGAACGTATATGCTCATATATTACACTGAATACGGCTTATAACCCGACAATAACATGATACACATCTTTATATGCTTAACTCTCTTACTACATTTATTACAAGAAATCGAGGGAAAATTAATTTACTTCTCATCTACCAGACCTAAGACTAAACCAAAGGTACGAGAATCAATGTCTTTATGTAACTCAATACAGAATAATGGTCGAAAAACTCGGCCCTGATCATATACACACATACATATGTATATGCACAACATTACAAATAATATTTACATTTTTCTTCATTTAAAACATATAAGCAGATTGAAAGGGTACGTGATGGGATCGATATGAGCAAAGTTGCTGATAAATATATCTAATTTATGCTAATGGAAGCTATTGAAAACTTGAAAAAGGGGTGATTTATGAAAGTAAAGTTGTAGGGTCACGAGGACGAGTGGACCAAATTGAACTCAGTACACGAAGACGTTGGAAGTACTCACCAAGCACAAGCAACGCTTTTGCTGCTTGAGACAATGTTAATATTTGATACATTAGTCGCAGAGTCTGTTTTCGAAGGTGATCCGCCTGCAGAAAAGAAGTGAATAACAATGCTGGTCAAAATCAGTACTCATAAGAGGGGAATTCGATGTAGATTTCTTCGCTTATTATTTTCATATTATTTCGGATCTAATGCCTGTTCATACAGGAAAATGCATTTATCATATAATTTCTACAATAATTGAAGTAATTACACAAGTTTTAAGTTTATACTGACATCTAGGCATGAACAAAAAACCCGAACCCGGAACCGAACCCGAAAAAAAACCCGGAACCGAACCCGGAAAAAACCGGTTTTTTTGAACCCGGTTCGGGTTTTTTTCGTACCCGCCGGGTACGGAACCAGTTTGGGTTTTCGGATCTCACAATCGGGTTGGGACCGGGTAGGAAGCGGGTCGGGTTGGAAAACCCGGTATAAAACCCGGAAAAACCCGGTTTAAAAACCGGTATTCGTGGGTCAAAAACCCGGTTCGGTTCGGGTCGGGTCGGGTAGGTCAACAAACCGGTTTTTCTCCCTTTGACTAAAACCCGGTTCGGGTTCCGGGTAGGGGTCGGGTAGGCCCGAAACCCGGTTTTGTTCACGACTACTGACATCATTTGACTCTAAATAGTCAAGTATGGTTTAAATTTCCCGGTAGGCATAACTTAACACTTTTCAGGCTCAAATTTCACATTTATTTATTTATTTCTTCGTATCTTTGAATTATCTTTGAATCTATATCTTATGGATGATGATAAATCCACCAAGAATTTTAATAAATCCACAAAAACTGCGCATCTCTGGGTTGTACGGTACAAGTTTTAATTGCATAAGTATGGTGGATCTATCAAAATGTTTGGTGGAAATATCACCACCCATATCTTATACTATCTATGTCAAACATAAATACAAAAATAATACTCCGTAATAATAATATAAATACACAATATAAAGTATAAAATACTCGTAGAAAAGTTTAATCTTAAAACGCATACATTGACTCTAAAATTAACCAGACACTTAAGCTACAAGGCTTTGTCACACTTTGTACTTTACAAATTAGAATTTCACATGATTTTCTTTAGTTTCTTTTCTTCAAAACATTTATATGACTTGGTTGAATGTAACTACCAATATCTATGCAAAAAGATATGTCATGTTAAAGGGATGTCGTTGGGTAAGAAGTCAAGTAAGGACTCTTTCTCAAGTTACCTGGTTCAAGAAAATTTCAAGCGCTTCAAGCCTTTCCATTGCACAATTCATCTGCGTGTTGTAACTTCCGGCTCCCGTTATGTCAATTGTTATGCTCTGAGCCAGGTTTTGTTGAAGCTTCTCCAGGCCTTGAGTTAAAGCCTCCTCAGCTTGCTCACATGATTGCCTTAGACTCCTAACCTTCACGAGCTGCGTATCGTTTAACTCAATTTGTGGCATTAAAATCTGCCCAAAAACAAGTATACCATATTAGTGTTTTCATTTCTGGAAAGTTTTGTATTACAACAGATGATAGGGGCCGCACCTTGACGCTAGAGGTGGTAAATGGTCGGGTCTGACGGGTGGAGTAATGAGTCAGATTTTGATACGGGTTGAACCAAAACACTATTTTTTAGAAGCAGACCCAAAATACTTGATACTCTGAAGTTGTAATTAAATGATTCTAGAGGTTATGTACGTTAAAAATATTGGGCATTTGAACCATTTGAAGTAAAACATCAAATATGATTACAAAACGACTTGTATCATATAATCTGGTTTTGATACATTCAAGATTTTAGGTGACATTTCACCCCATTTGACCCATTTTGGCCCCGTTTCCTTCACAGTTTTTTTTTTTCTTTTTTCGCCGAATTATAAGTTTGAGATGGAACATAACTAGAATCAGTCCATTCGAAATAAATATATGAGCTTAAATTGCCACCTATAATTGAAATAGATGTCTTACATGTAACAGCTCAGATGGCCGGAAACCACCAATCCATTGGAAGAACCGTTCTACAGGAGTTCTCCACAGCCCGTTCATCAAGTAAAATACATCGGCCTTGGCGGCATCAGCTTTTAACCGGAAAAGCTCAAAATAATGGTTCAATCCACTATCGACAAATATACGAAGCTCTATTTCACTTGTATGAGTCATCAACACTTTCCGAAGCTCTTCATCCTTTTTTTGTTGCTCTGCAACCCACAAATCATATTCCATCTCGAATGTAGCAATCCCTGAGTTAATGACATTACCAGATAACAGACCATTACCAGTGTTCAACCCGTATACGCCCTGTAATCAGCCAATCAACCACCCACGCATGAGATTCAGTTGGTAGAGGAGAAAGTTTGAGAATTTACCAACACCCATTTATATAATTATAACTTGACCTGGCGTCTAGCCCTCTCGAGTTCTTGTTCTAATTGAGCCAATTTCATACGGCCTGTTTCCAGTTGTTGAACATATGCCTGATAATAAATAAAAAACAAGATGAACACCAGGCTCTGGTTTGTTGTGATCATGAGTTCTAGAAGTGGCAATATGGGTGGGGCGTGTGGGTTGAGTAACGGGTCAAAACATGTAAACTTTTACATGTCAATGGGATGGGTTGGCCGGAAACACCTTTTGTCCATATTATTTACTCTCTTATTACACATTGGACAGTTTACTTTTAAGCTACTATTTCATCTTTTTTAATGGTTGGAGATAAACATAACCTAAATGCCTCATTTCCACCTCTATTATATAGTTACTTTCATGTACCTTTTTCCTTAAACGACTTTTACGTGCAGCTTCACGATTTTGTGCTAGACGCCTTTGCAACTGCAGTCAGACAAATGAAGTTTATCAGCTAATGTACATATAAACATTTCATTTGGCGTGCATATGTAAAAGTATATGATTGTATGACCTTATCTGAAATTGTTTTCGTTGTTCGAGTATCTGGTGACGCTCCAAATGAGTCTTGAGAATTGTCTTCAGTCTAAACAATCCCAGTATGGTTAGTCAGAAAAGAGGAATAACATGAAAGCAAATCTATACGCATCCACATAGATACTTGCTTATTACTATCTAAAACACCACAATCCAAACTGATGCCTAAAAATCTAATAGTTAAAGATAATGAGTTCAATGACCTTGGTGGCTAGCCTTCCATCAACCTCAGGAATCATTATACCATGGCTCAAGTTTGGGCTAAGGTTAGCTCCAAATGCATCGACATCCCACATGCTAAATTGTTGGAGTGGATCGTATATTCCCATTCTTCTTGAGGTTGCGAATTGAGTTGAAGTCGTTGTCATAGCTGCTTACTGGATCCTATAACAAAAGAAAATAACACTACTCAGATGCTAATAATCACTTCCATTCAAACTATGCCAATGAGTCTAACAATTGACTTTAGGTGTCAAACAAGTTGAGTTTGACTTCAAGTCTGACATGAACTGTTTCATTTTCATGAATAATTGATAAAAAGTTATAGATACAATTCACACAAAAATATAAAAATTTATATCCAGGAAAAAGCAAAATTCGAAACATATAAGGTTTAATATCAGTCAAAAGTCAACATGATCATTCAAATGAAGTCCATAACAGTAAATATGAAGAAATAGAAAGAAGAAGGAAAAAAATACATAGAAGGCCAAGATATGCATACCAGATATAGCCAAAATAGACAATAGTATAATATTAGAGTTGTAATTAGATCATGAGTGTATCAGAGATCAAGATGAATGTTTGCACAACTTAATAATTCTCACAGGAAAACTCAAAAAGTTCATTAAGATTGCAACTTACTATCTAAAAATATTTACTATATTTCTATAGAACTTCCAAATTTGCAGTTTGTGCAAGCTTCTAAACAGCACACTCAACTTGACACACAAAAATAGATTAAAAGCATCAATATTACACACTGAAAAACAGATATTTGGACACAAAAAAAAAAAAAAAACAATGAAAAGAGGAGGGTTGGGGGGAAAGCTAACCTGTGCATGAAGAGCTGAATGGAGAAAGGAAATCTTGAAAAACCAAAAAAGATCCAATTTTGTTGGGGTTTTTATAAACAAGAATTAAAACCCATTAATATAAACTAATAAGGAATATTGGGAAACATCAAAAGATTTAGTTATTCAGATGATATCAGAACCACCCATCATCCATAACTTTAAAGCAAAAACACCCAGTTGTGTAAAGAAGAAATAAACCTAAATAAATTGACAAGTTTAGCATTAAACTAATCATCCATGACAATAATAGCGTTATCTTTGCAATTAAAAAAAGCTTGCAGCTTTTCCATATCCAAAGTTTGAAAATGCAGAATAATGTACAACTTTTTATGCAAGATGTAGAAGTGATTTAAATAATGGTGTTCTGAAATTGAGGATTATTAATCTGGAAAAAAATAGATTATGTGATCAAAGGTTACGTCTTTAGAATGAATTGGAAGGTTATTATACATTTGAAAATGCGCACCACCTCATTATTGTACACCAAAATAATTTAGCTTGGTTCGAGCTTAAAAGTTGTACTCGAAATATATAATTAGGTCTCGACTCAAGGAGTCTCTGCTACTATTAATTTTCGAACCCTACTTTTGAATCTACAATGGTGTAGTTAGTGTTTGTTTTTGACCTTTTGTATTTTACTAGTGTTGTTGAGTTCTTTTTTGAATGGAAAAAAAAAAAAGAAAAAAACTATGGAAGAGGAGAGCCGGAGAGGGGAATCCCCATTGTGCACCCGAAAAATTTAGACACCGATAGCACAAAGAATTTAAAGTTCATTCTACTAAATAGTTTATTAAGCTTATTTAAATAGTGAAACCAGTTAAATATGAGCGAAAACACTCTTAAAGAATCAAAAATTTAATTAATTGGTGTCACGGGCCACTGCAGCGGCACAAAAAAATTGATGTGTGCTAAGTATAGTCAACTAAAATAATAACAAGTTTTAAATCAATAAAATACTAAATAATACTATCACACAATACTTGCAAGAATGACCCGTTCGTATAATATAGCTTTATAAGTAAGTTCAGGTATCGAACACTGGGAAAGTGGAAATACTCAATTTATCCCTAACTAATATTTACAATTATTTACAATTAATTACAATTAATGTTACAGATAAAGGGGGGACGTTTTAGTTCCGATCGAACATATATTTACTTTGATACAGAATTAAGATAACTAAAGTAATTAAAGTAATTGAAGGCAATTAAGTTGAATAAGGTAGATAGAAGATATATTTTATCTAGATTAGCTATGTTTATATTCAAATTCTCCTATATGTTTATTTTTGTTAGCTAATTGATTTTATGTTGAAATATAAAAGTAGATATCCTCCTGGGTAAGGTTTAAGTATCCTATGATTAAACTCTTCAACGTATATTAAGGTTAACTAACTTCAAGGTCTCGAATGTTATTATCTAATCAATTATAGTTTAATCCAGTTATAATTATAACCTATCACTGGTCAATATATTTAAGTTATAATTAAAACACAAACCTAAATTATTAAGTTAATTCACACAACTGTTCGCTATATAGCATGAATATCATAATCATATAATCAATATAAATATAACCTTAATAACATTCATAAAATCAATCAACATAAACATATACTCAAATAATCATACAAATATCATTCATCTAAACAAATATGTTAAAGAAGTAATCAATACTCAATTTAGAAAGTAAAAAGATCTAAATACAAATAAACAGTCATTTAGTAAGTAAAAGATCTAGAAACAAACCAAAGAAACTGAATTACTCTTCGTTAGGTTTGATGGTTCTCAATCCCTAGCCTCCTAGCCTCCAAATTCGACATAAAGTCGTTCTTTAACCCTTACAATCGACTTTTCCTCTTCAAATTCGTATATCCAATGGTTTAGCCGAAGCCTCTATTTATAGTTTTCTGAATCGACCATTTAACCGCCGGCTAAAGGTATTTGTCTTGGAGTCCAAGTCTTCGATCTGCACCGCCTCAACTTCATCAGGTTTGACCGCCGGCTAAAGGTCTTAGCCGCCGGCTAAACTACTATTCCAGAATATTCTTCCATTCGGGCTGGATCCTTATTTTGGGCTCCATAATTCTTTTAATCCGTTTTTCTTCATACTTAAGGCCCTTTTAACTTTAACTTCGAGTTTAACCTTCAATTAAGGCCCAAGTCTCTTAATGTCTTGTTTTTATCTTCTTTTTCTTTCATTTTATCTCCTTTTTCGTTCCTTTCTTCATTTCTTCATCTTTTATACCTATTTTGCAAATTGAAACAAATTAAGTATCTAAATCTATATAAATACAATAAAAATGCATAAAAACTAAGGAATATTGATATATAAAATATAGTATTATCTGATGTTATCAAATATCCCCACACTTAAGTTCTGCTTGTCCTCAAGTAGAATAAATTTCATCATTTAAATTTTAACAAACAGCAAACTAATATTTAAAAATTAGAATACCCAAATTAAAAATTTGTTTCATAAGTTAAAACTTTAAACAATTTAATTAACATGGATAACTATAATGTACAAATAAAATTTGTATTATTAGTGCAACATATAATTCATGAATGATTACTAATATTTTTATCCACTTTAAACAATCTATACTCATACTTCTGAATAAACTTTATTATTAGTATGTATATTATCTATGGTTTTCATATATGATATACTTTTAAACTTAATCATGCAACTTATCTTTATATTCAAAATAAATATATAAAATCCATTTTTAAGAATCAAGACATTGGTGACAGGTCTGCATTTTCATGCAACAAAGCGACATAACTTGATTCAGGTAAATCAATTTTATTTTAAATCAAACCAGCGGTGACATGCCTATACCTTAGTATAACAAAGCCACATAGTTTGATTAATTTATAATCATATGATTTTGAAGATTTTATATCTTATTGCTTTATTTTTAAGAATACTAATTAGAAACCAGGTCTGTACTTAGTACAACAGAGGAAACAATTAGTAAACCCCCAAATGTATTTATATAAGTATCAAGATATATAAATTTTTCGCATGATAAATTTAAGAATTAAGACTTTTATATCATACATCATAATATGTACCATAGAATAATATACAAGTTATTTTATTAATTTATTAAAATTCAAAAATCTTTATGTAGACCGCCTATTAGTACATCATACCATGTAACTATATATTACTTATTATTATATTACTTACGTTATATGTACAAAACAGTTAATCCACATTAAAGTCTAAACTTTTAAATACAAAATAAAATTTTTTAACAAAAGTATTCTAACTAATAAATACTTAGTTATTAACTTATCAAAATTTTAAATTTGATGAAAATTTATAAAAATTTTATTATATAATAGGACAAGTAAACAAAAGTAAAACTTAAATAATATTTCTTTTTTACCGACCATTTCCCCACACTTAGATTATACAATGTCCTCATTGTATATAAACATATTATAATAAAGTGAGTAAAAAGGAAGAAAAGAAATTAGAACGAAATACTCTCTTGACTGTCGAATTCATCATTGGCTAGTTCAATTGTAATTGGTCGTCTTCTTGATCTCATAGCGAAATGTACAACAAAGCACACTTTCGTAGTTAATCACGATTGCATTTAGCATATGCAATAAGCCTTTAAACCCCTCGGTATCCCAAGTGGACGAGTTATAGTCTCGTGAGGGTTTCCAGGGAACACACCCACAAAGTTCAAAATTTTCCAAAAATTGCATTGTTCAGCTGAACTATTACCAACTTCGAAAAGTGGCAATGATATTCTAATATAAAAATAAACAAGCAAACAAATTAAACGTACCAGATAATATTAAAATAAAATAAAAACTAAAATAATCTAAATAAAAACTAAAACTAAAGTAAGAACGAAAAAATGAAAATATTAAAAGATATGAAAGAAACACATAACCATATGCTACTAATTACTGTCATTGTGATCATCTAGCCTAGGCTAGTTGTTTGATAAAAACTTATGAAACTACTGCTATTCATTAGGTTATCTCCAAATAAAGCCAAAAAGTGTTCAACCGCTGGTTGGGTACCTACAACCGTCGCATTCCTAATTTAAATACTAGCAGGAGTCTCAGATAAAAGTAAACGCAATGTAGCTCCAATTTCTCCATTTAAAATCTGAACTTAGACTTACTAAATTATTAAACCTATAGCAATTTTTCACAATAATCAAACCAACTAATTCAAATACCACACAAACATTTAAAATCTTCCACTGGGGTTAACTAATTTGAAAACCTTAACTTATTATGAAAACTACTTATCAATCATATTATAAGCCATACATTAACTATATTAACATAAATAAGTTCTAGATTAAAAACTCTAAAGTTTTGCTTAGCACCTAATCTGAATCCCTAACCAAAAATTGTCATTAGTAGAATCAATTTAAGAGAAATTACATTAGTAGAATAAAACCCTAAACAACAGATCTCTCAGAAACTAAATATAACAATTTCGTAATTAGACATACCCAAAATATGAAACCCTAACATATAATGCAAGCACTTCGTAATTTAGAAACATACCTTGGATTAAGTAAAATAGTTGAAGAAATTTAAGCACAGATAGTAACAATTTATTCTAAGATTAATTATATGGATGTTCTTTGATTTTTGTGAAAAAGTGTGGTAAATATAACTGCTGCTATTGGTGTTTAATCGAAAAAGTGTTCAACTGCCGGTTTGGATTACCAACCGCCGATTAAGTTTAAGCCCATGTTCTTTTAAACTAGCCCAAAATGATTACAACATGCCCAATTTGTTCCATATTAATTTAAAGCAATCAATTAAGCCCAATTGAAATTAGATTAAATGACAGGCCCAGTTTAATTTTAAAATAAGACAATAAAATCCAACCCATCATTCTTAAAGCCTAACAAATTTGCCTGAACCCGTTAACTTACCAACCCAAGTACAAGTAATTAAGTAATTATGGTTTCTTGTACCTATAAAAATAGAAAATAAACTAAAACATACTAAAACTAAAACTAAATCAACCTAACAATTATACAAAATATACAAGCACGGGTTGCCTCCCGAGAAGCGCTTGTTTTTGTTCGAGTCACTAGCTTGACTCCAACCTTACTTACCTGAAAATCCGGTGACTTTTCCCACACTTAGTGTAAAGCATGGATGGTAATATCGATAAATGTTCGTAAAATGTAAATTTAATAAAACTAAAGAAAATAAATACTTATCGTTTATAGCAGGTAAATGTCCTTTCTGAGATGCTCCGTGATCTTTCAAAAACGGTGAGAAATTTTCCTTCTGATCGAATTGCCAAAAAGGATCTTCATACTGATAAAACAGTGAACCTGTGCTTATAGACACTACAACCGTTGGTTGTGTCGACTTAACCACCGTTTGGATCTCAACTGTTGACTGTGTTTTAATCCAAATGTTGTTTGATATCTGATTACTGCAAATTCTATTTTCAATTTCTTCTCCAATCCTTACCATTTCTTGATTATCCGTCTTCAGCTGGTTCACCTCCAGATGTGATGACGAACTTTCATCGATAGCTGGATCCATATTGGCTATTAATTCCTCTTCTGTCATAACCCCATATTGGTTTTTCAATTCAAGGAATTCCTCGTCATTACAATTGATTAACGAGAGCAATTCCTCATCAGAATCTTGATAATCTTGATTAGGCAATATCGAACATTCCACTTCCTGTTAGCTACCTGTTTAAATTCACTAGAAATTGCATGAGAAATAAAGGAATTAGAAAATTGAGGACACTTATCTGTTTGAATCATCTTCTCAAGTTGTTGAATGGAAGCTCCTTGACTGTGATAAATAGCTTTGGGTTCTTCCAATTCTTTACTTGAAGTCCCCATAGATTGCTTAGCGTTCACAATCGATGGATGAGATAAACTTGTGAAAATGTCATCAGGAAATCTATTCATGTACTCCTCAATTGTCATGTTAATAATATCTTCGTTCATATGATAGTTTCTCGAGTTTTAGAAAATCACATGAATATTATTCATGATTTGGTACATACCTGTAGAACTAAGAGAAAAAGAAAAAGAGTAGAAAAGATAATAAAATAAAAACTAACTAACAATTCCAATTAAAATTTGATGTACAAGTAAATGAGGGTTTACTTGTGCAAAAACTATCTATAATAAATAAGTAAGTTAATAAGTTAATAAAGGTAGTCCATGATTAAGTTTAGTAACTCAAAACAGAATTAATTAATAAAACACATTCAAAATTGAATAAATGAATAAAGATTACCTAAACCAAAACCACGAACCACTAACAAATAGTTAGTTAAGTTGATTAACTAAGTTAAGTTAATTGAGTTAATTTAAAAATTACAACAAAAGTTATTTTACAAATCTAGTCAAAAGTCCTCGGTAGCTCCAACGATCTTACACAGGATCGGAGAAATAGGTCAGCGCGAAACTTATTAAAAACCTATCCCTTTCGGGAAGCAGAACGACCCTCCTTATACCTCTGTTTTTGTTAGTAATCCCAAATGGGTGAGCCGAATTTTCAATTGACTTTAATGTACAAAATTTTATATATTTACAGGGGAAAAATTAAAAATTACTGCTAGTTCCTCCGCAGCGTCTCCAAAAACTTGATGTGTGCTATGTATAGTCAATTAAAATAATAAGTTTTAAATCAAGGAAATACTAAATAATACTATCACACAATACAGGCAAGAATGACCCGTTCATATAATATAGCTTTATAAGTAAGTCCATATATCGAACACTGGGAAAGTGAAATTCTCAATTTATCCCTAACTAATATTTACAATTAATTACAATTAATGTTACAGATAAAGGGGGGACATTTTAGTTCCGATCGAACATATATTTACTTTGATACAGAATTAAGATAATTAAAGTAATTAAAGGCAACTAAGTTTAATAAGGTAGATAGAAGATATATTTTATCTAGATTAGTTATGTTTATATTCAAATTCTCCTATATGTTTATTTTTGTTAGCTAATTGATTTTATGTTGAAATATAAAAGTAGATATCCTCCTGAGTAAGGTTTAAGTATCCTATGATTAAGCTCTTCAACGTATATTAAGGTTAACTAACTTCAAGGTCTCGAATGTTATTATCTAATAAATTATAATTTAATCCAGTTATAATTATAACCTATCATTGGTCAGTATATTTAAGTTATAATTAAAACATAAACCTAAATTATTAAGTCAATTCACACAAGCGTTCGCTATATAGCATGAATATCATAATCATATAATCAATATAGATATAACCTTAATAACATTCATAAAATCAATCAACATAATACTCAAATAATCATACAAATATCATTCATCTAAACAAATATGTTAAAGAAGTAATCAATATTCAAATAGTAATGAAACAAGATCTAAATACAAATAAACGTTCATCTAGTAAGTAAAAGATCTAAAATCGAACCAAAGAAACTGAATTATTCTTCGTTAGGGTTGAAGGTCTTCAATCCCTAGCCTCCAAATTCGACCTAAAGTCGTTCTTTAACCCTTATTATCGACTTTTGCTCTTCAAACTCGTATATCCAATGGTTTAGCCGAAGCCTCTATTTATAGTTTTCTGAATCGACCATTTAACCACCGGCTAAATGCTTTAGCCGCCGGCTAAAGGTATTTGTCTTGGAGTCCAAGTCTTCGATCTGCACCGCCTCAACTTCATCAGGTTTGACCGCCGGCTAAAGGTCTTAGCCGCCGGCTAAACTGCTATTCCAAAATATTCTTCCATTCGGGCTGGATCCTTATTTTGGGCTCTATAATTCTTTTAATCCGTTTTTCTTCATACTTAAGGCCCTTTTAACTTTAACTTCGAGTTTAACCTTCAATTAAGGCTCAAGTCTCTTAATGTCTTGTTTTTATCTTCTTTTGCTTTCACTTTATCTCCTTTTTCGTTCTTTCTTCAATTCTTCATCTTTTATACCTATTTTGCAAATAGAAACAAATTAAGTATCTAAATCTATATAAATACAATAAAAATGCATAAAAACTAAGGAATATTGATATATAAAATATAGTATTATTTGATGTTATCAACTCCCCAAATATTTTTTTTACAATCATTTTCTCGCATTTTTTGGATGAAGAGGAAGTAACATTTTCCTTCCTTCCATTTCCTTCTATCGGAAGTAAAATTTTTCTTCCTTCCATTTCCTTTTAATTCCTTCTAACCGAAGTGTTTTGATGTGTGGTGAAAAGCATGGGAGAGAAATGACACGTTTACATTTTTGGACTAGGAAATGAGAACACAAATCTCACCACTCTTAGTTAGAGCTAAGTTTTTGCATACTTAAATAAAAAAAAATGCAGAACAACAACGACTAGTTAACACATTCGTAATTAATTTTCAAAATAATACAACATTCACTTTCTTCTGACTTGCATAAAATAAATTCTTTAGCATTACCTCATTTACTTGTGTATGTCGGATGGTTACATCACAAAGAGAAATTCACCGTAGGAGATCCCTCATGAGATATCGACATAAGAGAATCGATTGCTACTAGATTACCACCACACATTGGTCATGGGGGGACGGAGCATTGTCATGTTGGTGGATTTGCTACTCGTTCAGAATGGTCGGAACATTGTCCCACCAGTGGACCGTTCATAGGGACGATCGAGGACCCACTGCGGAGAGGACCGAGGACTCGCTACTTCAAGCTAGAGGTCTAGGCTCGGGATCGTCACCCATTCATCCCTTCCTTGAGTTTGACTTCTTCTCCAGTGATGATGCGGCCACCTGGGCCATGTTTCGGACTCTAGAGATGCATTACCATGCACTATTAGAGATCCTACATGCGCTCAGGTCGACTATACTACCATTGTCACCATGTATACTCCACCTAGATCCTCGGTTGCGCTTGCCGTCAGAGGTGTCCTTTCCGCCATTTGCAGCAGATCCACGTGCCTTTGATCCAGTTCAATCTCCAGATCTAGTTACAACCTTCTACTTTTCCAGCTGATCTACCACACTACACCAAAATTTTCTCCACTCTTTCTAGTCCATGACCACGTGCCACTGTCCGATTTTATTTTGGATGAGGTAATGTTGCTTTTGTCGATTTGATCGTGAAACTTACAACCTTCTTAACTTTTATTAGTTCTCTCATATTCTTGTGTATTTATAATATGCAGATTTATAAGTATAACTAAATTGGGGTCCCGTGTGTACACGGTATTATAAGATTAGTTTGTACAATATATCTTATCTCTTTAATAACTATACAAGCAGTTTTATATGTTATATTTTCTTTGCGTTGTGGATTATTACCCATTCTTCTATATTCTCTTCATTATGCGAGCTTTTTCTTAGTTGTTCTAGGTTTTCCTTCGATGTGCGAGATTTTTTTCTATTATTTTGGCCAAAATTGAGAATGATATATCTAGTGACGATCAAAACAAAAGTTTTTAGGTGGTAACTTTAAAATTAGTAGGGTTTGATGTAATTAAAGCTTGTACCAAAAATTTCGTCCTCCTGTAGTTGTTAGAGAGCATATTTATAGTTCACTTAACAAGGGCTGGAATAATGAAATTTATGAACCTGCCAGGCCCGGTTTTGGAATTCCAATTACCGTAAAGAGATTGAAAAAAACAAAAGAAATTGTTAAGAGTCACCAAGAATGGTTGGTAAGTATGAGTACATCTTTTTTATGTTTTCTTATTGTTCAACTTATAAATAATTACATTAATTCATCTTATGTCACTGGCAGAGACTGAAATGAATCATTTACACTATGCTCTCGATTTTAAAACTAGAAGGAAAGGAAGAGACAAGAAGAAAGAAGAAAAGAAGAGAAGGGAAAAAGATGGTAGATGAATTAGTGATGTTGTGTTCTCAAGTGTGAAGGAACAGAAAGGAAAAAATACTTCCTTCCAAATCATCCCACATTTGGGAGAAAAGTTTTATAAGAAAAAGTAGGTTATACCTTCCCTTATATATAAGTAAGTTAGTTCATCATATGTCATTGGCACATACTGAAATGAATCATTTAAGGATCCTAAATCATCCGAATATTGTACATTTAATTGGTTAGTGCGTAGAGGATGACCATAGAATGCTAGTATGCGAGTTTATGTGCGGAGGAAATATAGGAAAACATCTCATTAAAAGTGAGTTTAATTAGATTCAGACTGGACATTTTCCTTTAAACTGAGTCTATAATAACTATAAAAACACTTTTATATTCTTTTACGTTATAGATTATTTCCCATAGTGTTTATGTAATTAAAGCTTGTACCAAAAATTTAGTCCTCCTATAGTTGTTAGAGAGCATATTTATAGTTCACTTAACAAGGGTTGGAATAACGAAATTTATGAACTTGTCGGGCCCGGTTTTGAAATTTCAATTGCCGTAAAGAGATTGAAAAAAACAAAAGAAATTGTTAAGAGTCACCAAGAATGGTTGATAACTATGAGTACATCTTTTTTATGTTTTCTTATTCTTCAACTTATAAATAAGTAAGTTAATTCATCTTATGTCATTGGCACAGACTCAAATAAATCATTTAAGGATCCTAAATCATCTGAATATTGCACATTTAGTTGGTTACTGCGTAGAGGAGGATCATAGAATGCTAGTATGCGAGTTTGGGTGCAGAGGAAATCTAGGAAAGCATCTCATTAAAAGTGAGTTTAATTAGATTTAGCTTGGTCATTCTCCTTAAAAGTGAGTCTATAATAACTATACAAACAGTTTTATATTCTTTTGTGTGTTGGATTATTTCCCATAGGGTTTGATATAATTAAAGCTTGTACCAAAAATTTCCTCCTCCTGTAGTTGTTAGAGAGCATATTTATAGTTCACTTAACAAGGGCTGGAATAATGAAATTTATGAACCTGCCAGGCCCGGTTTTGGAATTCCAATTACCGTAAAGAGATTGAAAAAAACAAAAGAAATTGTTAAGAGTCACCAAGAATGGTTGGTAAGTATGAGTACATCTTTTTTATGTTTTCTTATTGTTCAACTTATAAATAATTACATTAATTCTTCTTATGTCACTGGCAGAGACTGAAATGAATCATTTACACTATGCTCTCGAGTTTAAAACTAGAAGGAAAGGAAGAGACAAGAAGAAAGAAGAAAAGAAGAGAAGGGAAAAAGATGGTAGATGAATTAGTGATGTTGTGTTCTCAAGTGTGAAGGAACAGAAAGGAAAAAATACTTCCTTCCAAATCATCCCACATTTGGGAGAAAAGTTTTATAAGAAAAAGTAGGTTATACCTTCCCTCCTATTCTTTTACCTTCCTTTCCAAAAAATAACTTAAGAACACAATTTGATTCTAGCTTCTCCTCCTTTCTTTTCTTTTCTCCCCTAAAACAACTCAAGAACACAGTGTTAAGGATCCTAAATCATCCGAATTTTGTACATTTAATTGGTTACTGCATAGAGGAGGACCACAGAATGCTAGTATGCGAGTTTAGGGGCGGAGGAAATCTAGGAAAGCATTTTATTAAAATTGAGTTTATATGATTCAGATTGGACATTATCCTTAAAAGTGAGTCTATAATAACTATACAAACAGTTTTATATTCTTTTACATTGTGAATTATTTCCCATTATTCAATATTTTCTCCATTATACGAGTTTTTTTTATTGTTCTAGGTTTCTCTACGACGTGCGAGATTTTTTCTGTTTATTTTGGCCATAATTGATAATGATATATCTAGTGACAATCAGAACAAAAGTTTTTAGGCAGTAAATGTAAAGTCATTCGGGTTTGATGTAATTAAAGATAGTACCAAAATTCATCCTCCTGCAATTGTTAGAGAGCATATTTATAGTTCACTTAATAATTTAAGGGTTGGATTAATGAAATTTATGAACTTTCCAGTTGGACCGGTGTTGGAATTCCAATTGCTGTGAAGAGAATAAAAAAAAGAAATTATTTAAGAGTCACCAAGAATGGTTGGTAAGTATGAGTACATACTTTTTATGTTTTTTTATTGTTCAAATTATATATAAGTGACTTAGTTCATCTTATGTCATCGGCACAGACTGAAATGAATCATTTAAGGCTTCTAAATCATTCGAATATTCTACATATAATTGGTTACTACGTAGAGGAGGACCATAGAATGCTATATGTGAGTTCAGGTGCGGAGGAAATCTAGGAAAGCATCTCATTAAATGTGAGTTTTAATTAGATTCAGATTGGATATTTTCCTTCAAAACTGATTGTCAAATTAACCCTACTATTAATTTACCGATCTTCATGTTAATATAACATGGAATTCTTCTTATATTATTCCACATCTCTCTTGAACCTATGAATTGAGACCGCCCTTGGTGTTGCAAATGGGATTGCTTACCTTCACAGCCAAAAAGCAAAACTATCATGCTTTCAAATCTTCTCGCATCTTGCTTGATTATATGTATGTATCAACTCACTTTGATATTAATTGTGCTCAAATAGCATGGTCTTTACAAATTTAACTTTAATTTATTCTCACGAATATAATGCAAAACTCTGTATATAGTTGGTAAGGAAAGGCCAGTAGACATAAATGGTCATGTCTTTACAAGAATTATAGGTACCGACAGATACTCTGCTCCCGAGTCTATTGCCATAGGTAACCAAACTTTTTAACACAAACAAATTATACCTTAATAAAGTGTTTATGGCTTTAAGTGCCAACTAGGATATATAAAAAGGGCGTGTGAGTTTGGGGTTACTAATCCCGAAAATAGAAAGAAGCTAATTTTGTAGAATAGTCAAGAATATAGCTAGTTGTTGTACTACTAACAATTTAAAATTATTTAACATTGCATTCTCGAGTTTCAAAATAGAGGGGGAAAAAAGTGGAGGAGGATAAAAGTGGAAAAAGGACGATACGGAATGTAATATATTTTTATTTGATGAGTATTCTTGAAAATTAGGGTTAAAATGTAATTTCATAAATTGTTGTCCTTTCTAATCCGTCCATAAGTTAATGGAAAATTTGGTTATTTCCTTCCATTTTCTTTCTTTTATTTCCTTTCATTCTTTTAAAGAAGGGTTTATGGACCAGATCGCCAACGTACTTTACTTTTTATCCCAATGTCACCAATGAACTGGTTTTATTACCAAGGTCTACACCAAACTTTTTACTTTTGTCTCAATGTCACCAACGAACTAATTTTATTACCAATGTCGACAACGGACTTGTTAAATATGTTTTGAGGTCACCAAAATACCTTTTTTTTAACGAGCTACGTTTTCAATTTGTTGATGTGGTGTTGCCATGCATTTCATTTATGTGACCAGGCTTCCACGTAAGCTAAACTTGTACATGTATGGTTAATTCTTCTTCTCCTATCGAATAACATGTAATTTTTTATTGCTTTACGATAATCACCACTTTTTCAGTGAATCTAAACGCAATTACTACTTTTTTTTTTATTATCAAAAACGTAACCCAAAATTACATGTTATTCAATAGGAGAAGAAGAATTAACCATACATGTACAAGTTTAGCTTACGTGGAAGCCTGGTCACATAAATGAAATGCATGTCAACACCACATCAACAAATTCAAAACGTAGCTCATTAAAAAAAGTATTTTGGTGACCTCAAAACATATTTAACAAGTTCGTTATCGACATTGGTAATAAAATTAGTTCGTTGGTGACATTGAGACAAAAGTAAAAAGTTTGGTGTCGACCTTGGTAATAAAACCTGTTCATTGGTGACATTGGGATAAAAGGTAAAGTACGTTGGCGATCTGGTCCATAAACCCTTTAAAGAACTCGATCAAGAATGTGTCATATTTTTTAATTTCTTTTCCTTTTTGTAACTTGAGAATGCAAATTTTTATGAGATTTTTTTATTTATGTTATTTTTATTATTGGGTTAAACCTGTAAAAACATTTGAAATAACTATCACCAAAGTGATTTAGTGTTAGGCACCGTTATATTTTACGAACGGTCCCGGGTTTAAACTACCATAAGCAAACATTTGGGGTTAGTCAGGGAAATGTTCAGAAACGGTCAAGGTGTAATACTAGTTAGACTACAACATCTGAGTAAAAAAATAGAGATTCAACCTCCTCACGATAGTCTGAAGTCTTGAACAGAAAAACATAATCCGTTTACTCGTTTGCAAAATTATTTGAAAGGTTTGATTATAGACAATAGACAATTCTCTTTATATAAAGAATTGATTTTTATAGTCAATTGTGAGTGTCGTCTTGACTTTTCTTATTTGTGAAAAGAGGTTTTTTTTTTCCGACATAACAATAAAAAGAATGATGTGACGCTAACTTACGTAATTTGTAAATCGATTATAAAAGATGTTGACACCCCAAAATAACATAAAAGAAATGTAAATGTAGAGTTAGAAGATTAAGAATGTTTATCTTCTCGGTGATACACATATTTTAACGTTATAACATTTCTTTGTAAAAAGGGAAAATTCCATATATGTCCCTAAAAACTCTTATAATTGCATATATATCCAACCAAAACTCCTAATATCATATATATCCTCTCAAATTAATTAAACTCTCATATATATCCCTTCCATTAATTAATTCATATTTAAATAAATAAATTAATTAGATCTGTAAAAGATCTATAACTGAATCATAGGACTGATCGGCATTCCCTCATTCCGTTCTTATCACGATCATGGCGCCAAATAGAATATCTACCGCCAATAAAAAAATTCCCCGCCAAGTTTTTTGTTAGTCGTGTAGAATATATGGATTTTGAATCATATCTCTTATTCTCAGTCATTAAAGAAGATCGAAACTGTAACATCCTCTTATTGGGCCTAGGAGAAATACGGTAATTTCCTATTTTATTTTATTATTTAATTTTGTTAGAAATAATTTATATTATTTGTGTAACTGAAAATAAATAGGTCAATTAGTTAAATGACTTATTGTGAATAGCAAAATATTGTTTCTTTTAAATTATTATAGTTGTCGGTAAAATAAAACTTGGTTTTTAGGTTCCAGACAATAGGTTTAAAAGGGGTATATTATTTAACTACCAAATATTGGGTCAGTTTTGTAGAGACCGACCAAAACTCCTCCTACTTACTAAAAATTGCATGAAACCCAAATACTCTCAAGAACACTTAGAAAATTGGAAGAAACAAGTGAAAACATCTACCTAAATCAAATTGAGGCTGTGATTTCAATTCAACATCTTATTTGTCTCATCATCAGCTTGTTTACATCTCAATTGTAAGTTGTTTATGCCCTATTTGAAGATATATGCTTGAGTTGAATGATTTAGGTGGATAATTGATGCATGAGTAGAAAAATTATACTTGAATGATTGATTGTTACTGAAGTTATGGAATCATCATCATCATCATCATCTTGTTCTTACTTTGAATGCTAGTGTTTTAGGTTTTAATGTATGAAATGGGTTTTGATTAAAATTAGGTAATTTATGTTAGGTGAAAGGAAGTTGAGTATTGCATGTTGTTGTTGTGTTGTTATATGATATATATAGGTGTATTGTGATGTATTAGATTGATAAAAATTGAGTTTGAATGTGTTTGATGAGGAATTTTGGATTTGGGTTCGAGCTGAAATTGTGCAGGTCGGGGTTTTGTTGCTGAAAAACACAGAAACGCGATCCAGCCTCCTTACCCGGATCGCGTTCCTCAGTATTAACTTGGGTTAGTCGATTTTGTTCAGCTAAACGCGATCCTAGTCCCCCTTGCCCGGATCGCGTTATGCAAGGTTATTTTGAGTCAAACTGATTTTACTCTTTGGAACGCGATCCAGCTTCATAACCCAGATCGTGTTTGCAAGCACATTTTGGTTACAAGTGGGATTTGGTCATGTGAACGCGATCCAGACCCTTCGCCCGGATCGCATTCCATAGTGAAAAATGGTAACAGAAGGATTTTGAGCTGTTGAACGCGATCCCACCACCTCATGCCCGGATCGCGTTTTCCAGTTTTAATTTGATGAATTTGTTAACTTGTGACTTGTATACTTGTGATATTTAAATAGCATTGAATGTACGTTATGTGCACTTATTTGACATTATATACTTGAATAGAATACTATGAATCATGATACGAGAATCTAACTCGGGTTTTGGTTGTGTTCTCAGATAAACCGAAGACTCAGTAATATAAGACTTCTGAGTGGAGACTGTGATCGTAAGGGTGAGTGGATCAATGACTCTCAGTCTAGATTAGTTGTAACAATCTGGTTACAACGGGTAAACTTGGTTTTACTGCTTATACTGTTATATTTACATATTGCCATGAGAATTGTGGATTATGTGAATTGTTCAGAGGTCAACATGGATTGGGTTTGGGTATTATTACTTGGACAACATTAGTGCCTTGTACATGTGTTGTTTATTGAATTGGTGTTGTAGGGAGTAATAGTACCAAACTATCGGTTAGATCAATGAATTGACCTTCAGTGGTTGTAAGTGTTACTTGGGGGCCACCGCGGCAGTAGGGTTCCTCAAGGACCACCGATCCTCTTTGAAGCTAGTTGTTTATGATGCTTAGCTGTAAACAGTTGTTAATATGAGTTAGGTTGATAGTTGTGGATCTATTCACTTAGCTTTGTGCTAATCCCCCTCATTACTTTTTGCAGGATAATCTTTTGAATGTGGGTAGCAAGAAGTTCGGGTTATGATGGAATGTTTGATGGCTCGCTCTGAATTTAAAATCATATTAATGGTCGAACATTATGTTTAATGTTGTAATTATTATGGTAACTTGACTTTGAAAACCTTGTATATGTGGATTGCAACTTTTGGTTTGTATTATATGCAATCTAAAATGTAATTAATTAATTATGCGCTTCGGTTTAAAAAAAATGATCTTGAAATTGAAGGGTGTTATAGAAACCCTACGGTTGGCTAGTATACATCATGTTTTTTTTCTTCTTATGTTGATTAATTGTCTCCTTGTATGTGATCATAGAGTTTTAAATCAATAATCGCACCTTCAAGACGTACACTAGTACATAGTTGCATTATTATGTTTGTTGTGTCTGTTGTTGTTGGTTGTTTGGCTGAATTAGTTTCTGTTGTAAAAGGATTTCTGATAATGTTGTTAGAAATCTTATTCAATTGCACATGTATATATATATTATATATTTGGATCATCAAATGCCACTTGACCACCATTTAAATACTCCCTCCGTCCCAGAATAAGTGTCCTGTTTTGACTTTTTGAGTCTTTTCTTTTCAACTTTGACCTTACATAATTTTGTTTGTGTTATATAATACTTGATGCAAAATATATGAATGGATTGAGTTTTAAATGTATTTCCATTGGTATAATTTTCATAAAGTATTATATAACACAAAAAAAGATATTTAAGGTCAAAGTTGAAAAAGAAAGACTTCCAAATCTGAAACAGGACACTTATTCCGGGACGGAGGGAGTAGCTTTGTAAATCTCGTAATACTTATTTAACGTTTACATACATGAAATCTTATTTATTTCTATCTAGATATTAAACAGATGATGATTCATGTCATTGCCTTTATGGGACTTAATTTAGGTCTTCTTTTAATTGCTTACTGTTTTCGTAATGGCATATTTGTCTTAGCCTATAGCTGCTTTATTTTAATGTGAGGTTTTTTATATAAACCCCCGTTAGCACTTTATAATCAAACATGGATAGCTATCGACAATTCTTTTTGTGTTTTTTTTTTTTTTTTGAGTATTTTGAATGGGAATTCCGTTTTATATACGGCTGGAAATATGATTATTTAAATATGAATTAATTAATGGAAGGGATATATATGAGATTTTAATTAATTTGAGAGGATATATATGATATTAGGAGTTTTGGTTTGATACATATGCAATTATAAGAGTTTTTAGGGACATATATGAAATTTTCCCTTGTAAAAAAATAAAACCTGAAACGATAGATTATGTCATTTATGTACATTTTGAGAAACAAAGAATGAAAGATAGGCACGCAATATGTAGCCTACTAGCTTAGTTGGTTCTAGACTTCCAAAGATGATGCAGACGTGGTCAATGATGCGGTCAAAGCGGCAATCAACAAACAAGTCAACGCGACAAACACAGTTGGAGCTTATTTTGCGGCAACAAATTTATGTGGCGGATTGGGCCTTTCGGGGTCGTTTATGACCCGAAAAGGGCATTTTTCTGTTTTTCGGGCTCCATTTTGGGCTTTTCTATTATCGTTTGTTTTGGGCTTTTGATTATTTTTGTTTTAGAACTTCTGCATCCTTTAAGGACGAATTTTAGGGTTTATTTTTATTCAGTTTTTGAGACCTTCGAATTGATATTGAATAAGAGATTTTCTCGCCTTAAGAAATTCGGATTAGTTTTTGTGTTTGTGTGGCTTTTTATTATCGATCTTCATTAAAAGATAAGGACGTTGGAAGTATCTCATGTTCAATCTCCGTCAATGTTAAAGGTGAAATATAATTTATTGAAAAGCTTTATAGTGTTTTTGGAGCTTGATTATTCTCTAATGTACGTCTGACACGTTCTGGTATAAGTAAATTGGGGTTGTCAGTATTCTAACTTTTTAAAAATACTAAGAGCACGGGGAGTGCCCATGAACGGCGAAGCGGTTCTTCTTCTTGAACGCCGGAGATCGGCATTCTCCGCTCCGCACTACCGTTCAAGGCCACCGTCGGAAGTAAAACGTTGAGAGTGCGACGTTTTTCTTTTTCTTTTTTTTTTTTTTTGTTTTTTTTCCATGCAAACGGCTAGTATATAAAAAAAAAGTTTGAAAAAATATAAAAATCTATCCGTTTGTTACCATTTTTTTGCCTTTTTTTTCCTTCAAAAATTAACACTTTTTACACTATAAATATACACTCGATTCCTCTTATTTTTTCACACCTCAAATCTATTCTACTTCATTTTATTTCAATAATTATTCCAAACTAAACTTCCAAACATGTCTCACTGGAATCCATTTCCACCAAACTACAACCCGCAAACACCACAAACTTCTAATTCACAAATGGCGGGTTTTGGTCAAACTTACAACATACCGCCAACACAACTTCCATCCACACAATATCCTCAATCATCATCACAATTCCCGCAAATGACACCCGAGAGTTACCACGAATTTATGTTATGGAAACAAAGTCAAGCGCCGCCATTGGAGCATTCGGTTGAAGCCGAAACATCGACGTCGTCTCGGCCGAAACAAACAAAATCCAAAGTACCCGACGATCCGAAAAAGAAGAAAGTAATAACCGTCCGCAATCTTCGGACGTCCAAAGAAGAGCTACTTTTAGCTCAATGTTGGATTTGTATTTCCGAATGCCCGAACCGAGGCATCGACCAAAAAGGAGATTCATTTTGGTACTTGGTGATGGACGAGTACAACAAGCGGGCTGATATTGAAAAAGTCGTCCAACGGGGCAAAGATGCGTTGTCATCTAAGTGGACATATTTGAACAATCAGTGTCAAGCGTATCAAGGAATCCATGCTAGGTTGGGAAGAAATAGACATAGTGGTGAAAAAGATGACGATTTTAGGTTGCGGTTTTTGGAGACGTACAAGTTTGAGAAGAAATCGGCTTTTCACCACGAAGTCACTTGGGATTATTTGAAAGATAAACAAAAATGGTTGGTGCCCGACACGGTTGTAGTCGGCCGTAGGAACAAGCGGAGGGAGACAGTGGACTTGAAAGATATAGATTTGGATTTGGGGCATGACAAGGAGGATCAAGAAAACCCGAACGCCGCCTTTTTTGGTGAAGATGTACACCCGCGGCCACTCGAAAAATCAAGGCGGCCTAAAAGTGCCAAAACGTCTTCCGACACTTCTACCAAAAGTAGCACGCCTTCTTTTGATGAGTCGATCACAACAAGCTTTCAACCATTGACTCAATCCAAAGCTAGTGTCTATCGTACCCGCGACATCGCCGAAGCAATGCGGGTTTTAAAGATGACAACGGATGGCTTATCGGAAGATGACGCGTGGTTTCTTAAAATGGAAAAAGAGAAGATCCGGGAAAAGTTCGGGTGGAGGCGACCGGGTTCGGTTGGTGGATCGGGTTCGGGTGGTGGATCGGGTTCGATCGGAATCGGGTGGTGGATCGGGTTCGGTTGGTGGATCGGAATCGGATGATGAATAAGCTTATTAGCTTTAATTATTGTACTGTCTTTTAAATTATTGTCTTTAAAATTATTATCTTTAAATTATCGTATTTTAATTATGTATTTTTAGGAACTTAAATTTTTGTATGAAATACTTTTTAATTTAATGTTATTTGTTTTTATTTAGTATTATTTGTATGTATTTAATTTGTTTTAAAAAACTTAATAAAATAATCAAAAGAACACTGAACTGAACACTAAACTTCAAGATTAACCATTACCTCACTTTTATGTTTTAGTGTTCAAGTTCAGTGTTCTTTTTGAATACTGAATTGGACACTGAAAATGCATCAACCACTCCCTGTGCATCAATGATCGTGCCATTTTTTAAAATATCTTATGTTATATGTTTAATCTGAAAATGTTGTAATCAAGTCGATTTACACAAGAATTGAGGTCAGTTTTCGTAAAATATTTGTCTCTTTCTGTCATAAACTTTTGGACTTGCTTCAAATAGATAAACGGAATGGGTGATGATATTTTCACCAAAGTTTTTGATAAATCCACCATACTTGTGCATTAAACACTTGTATTGTACAAACAATAACTGCACAGTTATGGTGGATTTATCAAAAACTTTGATGGAAATATCACCATCCAAACGGAATAACTTAAAGTACGACAATGTGTACTAAATTAGGATAGTAGTGTCTCTTAAATGCTTTTGAGGCATCTCCTTTCATTAGTACGGAGTAGTATACTGCCATTTCACTTTGAACTTTTAAAAGGTCAACGACAAAATGTCTTCTTAGCGGTGATTTTGATCTATTGAAGAATTGATGATATGATTTTGTGGAGTAGGACTGTCTTTAAGTTTTCAAATACATGAATTAAAACTAATTAGTTGACGAATGAAGACTCTATTTCTAGCTATAACATATTTTTTTTGTTTTTTTTTTCCGGCTCAATCAACTTTATAAACACTATAACATAGTCTCTTTTCTTGCAATTGACAATCAAATTATGTGTATTCCAAATTATGTATATTAAAAGTACTCATAAAAGTAGTATAGGCCAAATCAAAATAAAATATGCTTTGCATGATTCATGTGTATTCCGTTTTATCATATATATATATATATATATGCTTCTTGTCTTCTATGGTAACTAGCTTAGTACAGGGGACATGTGATCTATAAACAAAGGTCATGGGTTCAATCATGTCGTTTCATGTTATTTTAACTGTGAGTTATGCGATTTATCTCTCTCATGTTGGTCGTGGGACCGGTCGGTAGGGACCGTCAGAAAGTCAATTTACCTTTTTCATTCTTGTTTCTTTTAGGAGTATTACTTTACTCACTAGATATTATAACAATGACCATCTATCTATATATATAAAACAAAGATTTATTCTTAATATTTAGAAATGCCACATCATCAAATTGTCGTTTCTTTATACTCTCCTAATTTGACACATCATTATAACAAATATTTTTTCTTAATTTTTAGACATGCCACATCATCACATTTCTTTTTATTTAGAATCTCCTAAATTGACACATCATCATATTAATTTTTCCTTAAAAACCTTAATATTTACTAAGACTATTATTTATCAATTATATACTTATTATAATAATTTTTAAAAATTCTATATTACAAATATTTAATAATTTTTTCCTACATAAAAAATAGATTCATTTTCTTATTCATATCTCATAAATTGCAATTAACTAATATTATCATCACCAACTACCATGTTTTAAGAAAATTTTAATAAAATGATATGACATTGATTATATATTTAAGTCTCAATAATAAACTTTAAACTTTCAGCAATATTAAAATACAACTTAAAAACTATAAACATATGATTAATTTTTATTTTGCAAGGGTTCAACATGCATTAAAACTTAACATAATTTTACAATTGATAGTTGTTACTTTTGTCACTCATAAGGTGATAAGATCGGTGTTATCGTGAGAAGTGGGCAGAGATCCAAATTTTGAAAAAGAATGAAATTACATCATACTTGATGTATCAACTATTGAAAAAATAAATACAAGTACATCCATGATAATTTGATTTATGTTATTATTTAATTTCATATCTATCTATCTATATAAAACAAAGATTTATTCTTAATATTTAGACATGCCACATCATCAAATTGTCTTTTCTTTATACTCTTCTAATTTGACACATCATTATAACAAATATTTTTTCTTAATTTTTAGACATGCCACATCATCCCATTTCTTTTTATTTAGAATCTCCTAAATTGTCACATCATCATATTAATATTTTCTTAAAAACCTTAATATTTACTAAGACTATTATTTATCAATTATATACTTATTATAATAATCTTTAAAATTCCTATATTACAAATATATAATAATTTTTTCGTACATAAAAAATAGATTCATTTTCTTATTCATATATCATAAATTGTAATTAACTAATATTATCATCATCAACTACCATGTTTTAAGAAAATTTTAATAAAATTATATGACATTGATTATATATTTAAGTTTCAATAATAAATTTTAAACTTTCAGCAATATTAAAATACAATTTAAAACCTATAAACATATGATTAATTTATATTTTGCAAGGGTTCAACATGCATTAAAACTTAACATAATTTTATAATTGATAGTTGTTACTTTTGTCATTCATAAGGTGATAAGATCGATGTTACCGTGAGAAGTTGGCAGAGACCCAAATTTCGAAAAAGAATGAAATTACATCATACTTGATGTATCAACTATTGAAAAAATAAATACAAGTACATCCATATTAATTTGATTTATGTTATTATTTATCTTCATATCTATCTATATATATAAAACAAAGATTTATTCTTAATATTTAGACATGTCACATCATCAAATTGCCTTTTCTTTATACTCTCCTAATTTGACACATCATTATAACAATATTTTTTCTTAATTTTTAGACATGCCACATTATCACATTTCTTTTTATTTAGAATCTTCTAAATTGCCACATCATCATATTAATTTTTCCTTAAAAACCTTAATATATACTAAGACTATTATTTATCAATTATATACTTATTATAATAATCTTTAAAATTCCTGTATTACAAATATATAATAATTTTTTCCTACATAAAAAAATAGATTCATTTTCTTATTCATATCTCATAAATTGCAATTAACTAATATTATCATTATCAACTACCATGTTTTAAGAAAATTTTAATAAAATTATATGACATTGATTATATATTTAAGTTTCAATAATAAATTTTAAACTTTTAGTATAACACGCACCAAATTTACATGACATATGTGACAACCGTAAAAATTAGGACTAGTTTTTAGTTCCTAATCATTTAGAAATACGTGTAATTAGTTCTATGTATTAGGCTAATTGTATGTATCAATATATATTGTTGAATATATATATATATATCAGTACGCGATTATATTTAATCGTGCATTTTTAATCGACCGAATTCCGATTTATCTATACGGCGTTGGTGAAAACAAGTATTAAGTAATATAGAATTTTTATTTAATACAACTCATTATTTATTACACATTATTTCGATAATATTTTAAAAGTATTTCATATTGTATAAATAACGTCTACGCGACCAAAAATACGTGAAACGCATGCAACAATCGAAATAAACTAAAGTTATATTTTATAACACATTAATAAGTATTTTGATAAAATACTTCAACTCAAAATATCTAAAGTTCATTCGTTATTCAAAAACATACGTATGATATATAACGTCTAAATTATACGTTTAAACGATCGGGTAAACAAATACGGGTATAACATCAATAATTGGAGACAAAATGTAACAAAAATTCACCCCCTTTGACCTTAAGAAAAATCAGGCCAAACATGATCCACATTTTGTGGATCATGCTTTTGACTAACACATACCTACATACATTATTGCATCAATTTGTTCCTTCACTCTTTCACCACCTCTCTCTCCCTAACTCGTCTCTCTCTAAACAACCAAAACCGTCACCTTAAACCACCAAGAACTACCATCAAAACACCTCCATTTGCAAAACGGCTAGGAGCTAAACGAGCACCACGCGATCCTCTACGACTCTATCTTTTCGGTTTTCAAAACCGACACTTGTAAGTTAACGACACCTTAAAACTACTTCAATACATTTATTTACTTGTTTTGTAGCTCATCAAACTATAAAATATCCAAATCAAAACTTGAAACTCGTTTTTACAAACTCAAAAATGGTAACAGTTTCTGTCTTCGTAAAAACAGCCCACAAAAACGTCTATATCTTGAAAACTAGGAAGAACCAACTCTCGACATCTAAACGAAAAATGTTCACTAAGATACCAGCTACAACTTTCATTTTTGGCTCTCGGACCAGATCCTCACGGATCATGGTGAAAAACGTGAGTCTTTGGACTGAACTCATAATCGAACCCGATCCGACCACTCCTCATGTTTATTTTTGTTAAAAATAGTAAATGAGCTTATAAAATCTCCATAAAGTGCAGATTTACACTAGATTCTTAGGTGAATAAGTGTGATTTTTGGTTAGACTTGAATCGGTCTAGAAGTTGGTTAAATAGAGTGTTCATCGAGTTCAAAATCTAGAAACTATAACCTTCGGCAGAAACTATAACCTTCGGCAGAAACTATAACCTTCGGCAGAAACTATAACCTTCGGCAGAAACTATAACCTTCGGCAGAAACCTTAACCTTCGGTAGAAACTATTCGGCAGAAACCATAACTTTCGGCAGAAACCTATAACTAGCAGTTTTAACTATAACAATTTAAATACGATACAACAATCAAAGTATAATAATAATAGTTGAGATTATTATTACCAAAAACTCAATAACGGGCCGTACACATCTTTCAAAAACTCAAATCTAATCAGTTAAACCAAATCATTTGGACATTACTAGTTGGATGAACAACTAGCATAGATGATATGATAAGACATCTAATCATTTTAAAACCTTGCGCGTTTAATACGCCCGGCAGGTTTTAGTCGTTGGAGACGACATCATTACTCTTGAACAACATCATTATTGCGTGTTAGCAACTCATTAGGCTCAGGTGAGTCTCATAGCCCCTTTTTAAATACTTTTACCTAGGGGTGTGATTTCATTGCTCTGTTTTGTTTTACAATATGAACGCAAGTACCATCAAATCAAATACTACATGAGTTATTTTCACTAATCATTTTAAAGCCCTCCATCAGCATAGTTTGGTAATACGTAGTAGCGTGAATATTAGTATATGGTATCATATAGGTTTGACCAGCCTCATCCGGGTTAGCACGCACTAACTAGTAAAACGGATGTATTAATATTTGTGTAGACGAGTGTTGATTAGGCACTCGTAGGAGGCACCTCGATCAGGATACCTTAAATGTGGACCTGACATCTCGAGTTAAGCTCAGACTATGTGCTCATGGCTGTATAACTTTTATTTTGCTTAATTGCATTTTAAATTCAATTATCATTAAATCTTGCGGTTCATACAAATATGTGTTGACATACAAACCTGTGAGCTCACCAGCGTTTCGCTGACCCATTTTAGCATGTATCACAGGTACTCAGCAGCAGTAGGTCTGCCACTCAAGATGCCCATTAGTTCGAGTCGCATTCAGACATCAAGAGATTGTCATGCATTACTATATTTTGTATAATTTAGTTATGCCATAGAATCTCTATCATTTGGACTCAAGGGCTTTTGTAAACTATATTATAACGGTGTAAAACCTTTATTTTATCAATGTATTTGTAAACGACGCATGTAGTGGTCGTTCATTATGTAATCTGGTTCTTTGTATATTGATTAGTCGCGCCCCGAACCGACCCGCTTCCGCATCATAAATTGGGGGTGCGACAACATATTTTTTTTTTTTTGAACTCAGAAGCGAAATCCCATTCATATTAACACTGATGACATTATGTCATCAACCAAAACATATTACAAGTTATAAGTATTAACTGCTCGTTTACAAACCATTAGCTTATTATAATTATTATATAACAAAACATGAACCATTGTGTCTAACAAAATCAGAGTAATCCTGGTCAAATAACTCCCAGTCACTCCTTGCCCAGTCCCAGTCACATCAAAACCTGCAAGGAGTAAATAACGGGATTAGCACGAAGCTAAGTGAATAAACCTGTTACAAACAGTTGACTTTGCTATAACAGTATCAATTAACACCAATATCACTTTGACACAACATCACCAAGAGGATCGGTGGTCCTTGTGGAGCCCTTAGACCGCGGTGGCCCACCAAGCGACACTTACAATCACTGCAGGCCAATACAGTGATTTTACCGATAACTGATTGCTACCTTTAATCAATATGTGTTCCATTCTCAACACATGATTACAAATCTCACATTGACTAACCTGTAGCAATCAGTCCAACAATTGTTGAACTCCGAATCCCCAGAATGCACATAGGCAACACATCACAGTTATATATATATATATATCTCAGCAATATAATCAACAATCAACAATGTTTATATCGTTGTAACCAATAAGTCACAACCAAACCACACTGAAGTTCCAAGTCTATTCACCTGTCAACTTCAATCCACTTACTCAGCTGACTAACTCACTGAGTCTTCGGTGTATCTGTAAACACCACAAAGCAATTTAGTTAGTAGCTGAATTCAATTCTCGCTTCAATTAGTTAACATGGTCACATACTATCAATTTACCACATTACAATCAAGCATATAACAATTACTTTACATGTACTCGCGCCATAACAAAATAATTATATTACTTCACTCACTAGTCGCGGCTAGGACATAAACAAATCATTTGAAAGGAGGTTTATAACTAAAAAGGTCATTTTTCTGCGTTGGCCATTTAGCCGCCGGCTAAACTAGTTGACCGCCGGCCGTAGGCCAAGGGTTTAACAGTTTCAGTCCACTTCACCCTGTGATGAACCAATCTTATAAAATCCTTAATTAGCATCACAATTCAGCAAGAAATCATCATATATCATCAAACCATAGCAATACCAGCTTCAATTTCATAGTTAAATCACTAACTAACCTAATTACCAAAATGATCTCATGATAGTACTTATGAACACTTACCTTTAGAAGATTATGAGTTTGATGATGATGGAATGCTCAAGAACGAAAATCAATCAACCACAGCTGGTTGTTTTCTTTTGTTTTCAAAGTTTTAAGTTCTAGGTTTAGTTTCTTAAGTTTGTGAAGAAATAGGAACTTTCCTTTTTGGGAAAGAATAAATAGGTCGGCCAAAGTTTTAAACCGACTCCGTATTCACTTAAAATAGTCTCCTTTTTAATCTATTGTCTGGAACCTAAAAAACATTCGCGATAAAAATTATTTTATTTTACCGTGAGCTACAACTATTTAAAACGGTAAATAATTCACTAGTCACAATAAATCCTTAACCAAATTCACTAAGTTCTAATTCAAAATATATATAAACACAATATTTAAAGTATAACAACTAATAACATTTAAATTTAAAGGAAATTACCAGATAGACACAAAAGCGGGTGTTACATTTAGCAATATTAAAATACAACTTAAAACCTATAAACATATGATTAATTTTTATTTTGCAAGGGTTCAACATGCATTAAAAATTAACATAATTTTACAATTGATAGTTGTTACTTTTGTCATTCATAAGATGATAAGATCGGTGTTACCGTGAGAAGTTGGCAGAGACCCAAATTTCGAAAAAGAATGAAATTACATCATACTTGATGTATCAACTATTGAAAAAATAAATACAAGTACATCCATATTAATTTGATTTATGTTATTATTTATCTTCATATCTATATATATATATATAAAACAAAGATTTATTCTTAATATTTAGACATGCCACATCATCAAATTGTCTTTTCTTTATACTCTCCTAATTTGACACATCATTATAACAATATTTTTTCTTAATTTTTAGACATGCCACATTATCACATTTCTTTTTATTTAGAATCTTCTAAATTGCCACATCATCATATTAATTTTTCCTTAAAAACCTTAATATATACTAACACTATTATTTATCAATTATATACTTATTATAATAATCTTTAAAATTCCTATATTACAAATATATAATAATTTTTTCCTACATAAAAAAATAGATTCGTTTTCTTATTCATATCTCATAAATTGCAATTAACTAATATTATCATTATCAACTACCATGTTTTAAGAAAATTTTAATAAAATTATATGACATTGATTATATATTTAAGTTTCAATTTAAGCTTCAATAATAAATTTTAAACTTTTAGCAATATTAAAATACAACTTAAAACCTATAAACATATGATTAATTTTTATTTTGCAAGGGTTCAACATGCATTAAAACTTAACATAATTTTACAATTGATAGTTGTTACTTTTGTCATTCATAAGATGATAAGATCGGTGTTACCGTGAGAAGTTGGCAGAGACCCAAATTTCAAAAAAGAATGAAATTACATCATACTTGATGTATCAACTATTGAAAAAATAAATACAAGTACATCCATGATAATTTGATTTATGTTATTATTTATTTTCATTTTCAATGATAAATGTATCTTTTAATTAACAAAATTAAACTTACAAATTAATTTAATTATATTTTATAAATGGTCGTGCATCGCACGAGCTTAATTATAAAACAAGGTTTTTTCTTTGATTTTTAGATAGGCCACATCATCTCCTTACCTTTTACTAAAAGCCTTCTAATTATGCTACATCATCAAAGTAATTTTTTCTATAAAATTTTCTTTTGTTTTTTAGCTATGTCATATCATCTCCTTACCTTTTCCTGAAAACCTTTTAATTAAGAAGTGGGTAGAGGTCCAAATTTTAACCGCTCTCAAGGAAAGAAAGAGACTACGTCATATTTGATGTATCATATGCTAAAAAAATAAATATAAGTCCATCAATTATAATTTGATTTATGTTACTAATTATTTTCAATTTAATTAGTCACTTATAATTGCATCTTTTAATTAACAATATTGAACTTACAGATCAATATAATGAGTAAATTACATTGCCAGTCCCTGAGTTTTCCCTATGTTACGGACCCGGTCCCCGGGTCTGGTATTGTGCGAATCCCATCCCTTGACCCGATTTTTTGTTTCATCGCAAGTCCCTTATGCATATAAATTGACTAAACTACCCTTATTCTTTATATTTTAATCTTTTAACAAATTATTTAATTAATTTCTATCTATCCACATGTTATAATATTGATTGGTCCTTAACTATTTTTAATGATACATAAAAAAAGATCATCATCATCGTATATATGAATAGAAAGTCCATTCCCATTCCGGCAAAAATTTCCGACAGGTACTACGCCAACACCTTTGTCCACACATCTCTTATGTTCTTCCTCCCATACTTACCACGGGACAAACAACCTCTACCAGATCGGTGAACTCGAAATCAGCATCGTTGCCGGCGAACCTCGAAAAGTCTAGACCTTCGGCTAGTTCCTACCTCACCTTATCCGAGTTAGTTTACGTTTCCGTTTCCTTTCCGATCGTATGTAATTAATCGGTTTGTGTTGTTCTGCCGGTGTTTGGATGAAATTATCGGTAGAGAAAACAAGTTGGGGATGTAGGTTGGTCGTTCGGAGTATGACGTCGTTGTATATGTATACGAGTTTGTAGATCTTCAATTTCTGGTTTATGTATTTGTATACCTGGTAGGAAATCATTTTCGATTGTTAATTTGTACGAGTTTATGAATATTGAATACCATTTTGAGAGGTGAAAACCCGTAGTCATTTTTTGTTGGTTATCGAAGTAATCGAAATGAAATTGGAAATGGTTGGAAGGGTTTCGAGCGTTTAGATCTAGTTATTATTCATATCTATAACAAACAAAAGAATCAAGACTCTGTTAATGGCAATCGAATCAACACCAAGGCTTATCGACTTCGCTTTGGTAATCCTAATCGAAGGTTTATGTTCTTAGTTGTGTTATTTGGTAGCTAAAAAAATGATAGGTGATGGTTGCGATAAGTGGTTTCTGAAAATATATGCACGGAGAAGATGATATGGTCAATTAGTCAAATGAAGATTAGTTTAGAATATGATTTAAGTTTATTTTAGATTAAAAGAAAATATGGAAAAGAAAATGAAATGGAAATGACTCTTTTGCCCTTTTTTAAATTGGACAAGGGACTGGTAACGAAACAAAAACCCGGGTCAAGGGACGATATCCGCACAATACCCGACCCGGGGACCGGGTCCATAATATAGGGAAAACCTCAGGGACTGGCAATGTAATTTACTCCAATATAATTGTATTTTGTAAATGGTCGTGCATCGCACGGGCTCAAAGCCTAGTTTTTCATATAATTAAGCATGATTCAAGTCGATGTTAACTCGTTTCAATCAAAATCTTCCATTTTAATAAAATCTAGAGAAATCGTCTTGGAACATGTATATTATATTGCTCATTTGCTCGGGTCTTAGTGAAACGCTTTCGTACAATGCAACTAGTAAATGGCAACACACCTGAATTATAAAAATGATTTTACAACGTATGTGTATTTTTTTTCTTTTGTGAAATAGAATTGTATGAATAAGGCCATAAACTCAAGTAGCTAACTCAATTCCTTGACATAGAAAACAAAATCACCACAAAAAATATGAAGTACTGAACCATTGGAATACAAATCACAAGAGGACCATCACGATTAACACTCTCTTTAGTCAACTTATCAGCTTCTGAATTACGATCTTTGAGAATATGAACAATGGAACGACTAGAACCACCGGAAGGAAATTAAAATACCTACTTCTGTAAAGAGAGGTAACATCCTCCACGACCTACAATCTACCCTCGAACTTCGTGTAACCGCATTGACGGAATTACTCTCGATAGAAATACTAACCGACTTTAGGTAATCATTGGTGTATACATACAATTATTATATTATACCCTTCAAAATATCTACAAGGAGGTGACGGTCCCATGATTTTTAGATATACACCAATTATAAGAGCTTTTGCAAATAATAATGCATAAAGTGTATTTCCATTACCAATCTTAAATTATATATAAGAAATAATTGATGATGTCATCAAAAATCTAATCAACAATAGAATTACTCAATTTTGTCCAATTAGCTAAATTATAAGATTTAATGACATTATAAATCATTAATTATTTATTAATATAAAGAAAATTAATTATGATAACTTTATCCAAATAGGTATTCGTAATACATCATGACTATTATCATATCACAATAGGTATTCGTAATACATTAGGACTATTATCATATCACAATTTGATGATGCGTTGATGAGATTTAATCCTTCATATTAACAACTTTTAAAATCTATTTGTTTTCGTCTAACCCCGTGTAATACACGGGTATAGAGGCTAGTTAAATGTCATAAGATTGAACTATTTATTTATTTCTCCTTAAAAATACTTAAAAGAACATTACTTCTGTTTCGTATTTTCTTGTAGTTCAGTTTATATTAGAACAATGTTTGATATGTCAAATTATATATGGACCTAAAACTAGACTTGAAGGTTTGATTTTTTGTGTACTAGTTTAAGACCCGCGGTTTCGGGGGATGCATCATGGATATTTGTAATAATCGTACGTGATGATTAGTTAGGAATGTAAACGAATACATTGGCGTATGCAAAGTATAGTCGATATGCACATTTTAACACAAACAATTTAACTTCAAGAACAAAAATATAACGTTGTATTGCAGCTCAAAATTCTGGAAGGGCATCGATATGGAAACGTTAAAATACATTTATTATAAATTAAACACAAAATAGGCTGGTCATATGTTATTATTTCGGACGAGCAATCCAAAGAGCGCTTAGTTCACGAGTGCGGTAGAAGTAGTCGTTTATCACAAGAATGGCACGTGCTGATTGTGTTGTTGTAAGTAGTTTATGTAGTTGTTGTAATGTTGATTCCCGCAATATCTCAGCCTGATATTCAATCCATATAAAATGAAAGTTGAGCTAAAAAAATCAAACTACATAACTATATTAAGTATACATTGATGCATAAGTATTAGTATGTCATCAGCAATTAATTGGTAATACTTGATTTAGGAATACTTCAAGTGAACCCAATTTTCCGATAGCAAAAGCCATTTGCCCCATGTTATTGACCATTTTAAATGAATCGGATGGGATAATGTCTGAAGCAATTGCCAACGTCGATGCCAAAGAACACCGGAATTTTTCCATTTTGCTTGATAGGCTTCTGACTCAATGGTAATTCGTTGCAGTTCACGAAGTTTTTTTGTTCTTCTTTTAGGTTTTCCAATCTAGTGTCAAGCAAGTGTATTCATGTTTCATATGTACATTATTAATAATTTAATATATCTGGTCATTCATTGCAATAACCATATGGGTTACTATACACACGTCAATAGGTACTATTAAACATTGTGTTACAAACACGTCAACATGTACGTGGTTTTATTTTTGTAACTGTTGTTTTGATGGCAAGTTACAATTTATAAGTAATAAAATAGTCATATCATATATTACAAAAAGATACTATTAGTTGTAAACTATGATAGAAAATAAATTAGATTTTCGAACGATTACAAAAATGTAAGTCAGCAGCATATAATATGATATATTCTTTGTGAAAAAAAGCAAAAAAGGTATCGTACTATGTAATAGTGGGACTTACATCAAGAACTTCACTTGGACGAAAACCACCAATCCACGTAAAACAACGTTCTGCTGGTGAAAACCCGATGGGTCGACCCGACTCGAGACTCATTTGACCCGGACCCGTTTGGACCCATCCTCCTAAACATTCGCATTTGATCCGGACCCATTTAGACCCGTAACCCGACCCGATCCATTCATTTTGCCACTTATATCTAAAATGTAGTTGGAGTTAGTAAAATGATTGGATATTTATTAATATGATAATTAATTAAAGTAAATCCATACGTACGTACATCATACTGTATACAAATTAAAATGCAATAAAGTAAATCCATTAAATTAAATCTATCTAATAACGAACATATTTCTATTATTCTATTATAATTTGCGGATTCGATATGCTAACGTTGCCTACATACTGTCATTCGATTCGATTTTGGTTAATTGTATTGTCGTCACCCCTATCGGTCGGTCGGATTTGACTCCGGTCGTTGTTCCAACAGCAACAGAAGCGACGGACAGTGAGTTTTAAAGTTATATGAGCTGGGGCTCAAACTATAAGTACTACCTACCTTGGGAGCAAGCAGTAAGTATAACTCGAGGTCGTTCTTAAATCGGAGCGAATTGAAATAAAGCGGGTCACCAAAGATTATGGTCGCAATTAGGATGGGGGTAGGTAGATAGATCTTGGATTGATTTGGTTTTCTAATTATCCTAAATGCAGAAAAATAAATAACGAGAAATGAAATTAGGGTTTAAGCAGACAGGTAGAGATGTGATTGCTGAAACTTGGATACTAGGGTTTCGGGATGATGTTCATTATAAAATTGATTGGAGATTTACCAGAATAAGAGTAGACATACTTTCGGTGTAAACACTAGGACCCTACGTTCAGGTGAAACCCTAGAAACATATGTCACTGGAATCCTAGGTTATCATGATTCTGATCAGATCAGGCTATTTTCAAACCCTCCTGAGCCTTTGCTTAACTAAGACAAAGTCACCCTAAATGTTCTAGGGATCAGGCATAAGGCAACAGACCGCAATTGTATTTACTGACCTTTCTTAACACCTAATCGTCTATTTACTTTCATTATAGCAAATACTGATTGTATCCTGTGTATGTTAAACTATTGGTGTGATTAGGGTTTTGCATGTCTAGGTATATGATTGACACTACCCTGTATTGTTTCTATTGAAGCACATACTTAACCATCATAAATATAGACCCTCCTTTACAGTCAGGCGTTCATCCCTAGGAATAATCACGGTGTACAGGGCAATTAGGCATTTCCACAGTGTTCCAAACCCTAGATGTACTGACGGTGTACTGGGCATTTAAGCATTTCCATAGTGTTCCAGATCTTAGGTGTACTAACGGTGTACAGTGCAACAAGCATTTCCACAGCTTTGATTCCTAGACCACAGTTCTAGAAGGATCACTTCTAGGTAATTCACGATGAAACAATCCATGGCATTTCCTTAGCTTCCACGTATTTGTACTCCACACGAGGTGTTTCCAACGCTATACGAAGTACCGTGCCTTTTTAAAGGAAAGTTCATAGTTTCATACTGTAACTGGAGATACTTGTATATTCATAGTATTAGGGTTGATCAGATCCTATCCTAGGGCAACAGTCACGTGAAAGTCTGGAAAGGGTGATGAGAGACTAGATCTATATTCAGGATAAGCTTAACCAGATACACAGCATAACAATTTCCAATCGTATAAATGAAACATTAATTTAACATCATCCCTACTCCTAATATCTACATTTCAACAATCACAATATTAAACTACTCTATAAACATGGCAATATGCAGAATACAAACTGAAATAACATAAAGCACAAGCATTATAACAGTAAGTAAAGTTTAGATATCACCGGCAATACAGCAGCGTAATACTGAGGATTACAAATAGTCTGGACTTGAAAAACTCGTTACAACAAGATTACCAAGCTAAAACTTCCTCTAGACTCGAACCGTAAGCTCAACCCTAACCTTTCTCCTCTAACTCCTAAGAGTAGTGCTAGAGAGAGAAAGTTAGAGAGAGAAAGTGAAAGAAAAGAGAGAAATAAGAAAAGTGAGAGAATGAGAAATGTGTGAATGTGTTGAGGTGTGTAAAATGAGGAGGAGTGATCCCCTATTTATAGGCAAAGCTCAAAAATCAGCCGTACAACTCGCGAAACAGCACGTACAAGCAAACGATGCACGATACAGGGTACAGGGGGCCATATACGGCCTTGGTAGGGTCGTATACGGTGTTAGGTAGGCCGTATACGGTCTCTGTGGGGCCGTATACGGTTCCTAGGGCCGTATACGGTGTTCGTCTGATTTCGTTCGTTGCTTAAAACGCGCGTATCTCCTTCGTTATGCGTCCGTTTGACCTGATTCTTTCGCCTGTGGTTTCGTAATTACGTTACGCTTCTAATGATGCCAACTTCACTGAAATTGGATATGTATAGCTCAAGCATAGCCGAAATGACTTTATAGGGTCTGATACTGCTCAGTCTTCTCCGTTCTTTATCCGATTTGCATGATTCTTGATTTTCCCGTCTCGATTTTACCTGTTTTATCATATGATGAAGTTAGAATGTGATCTATATAAGGTAAATGAGGACGGATGATTTTGTGCACGTTTATTCGTCCTGATTTGCTTGTTATTTGGACGTTTTAGGTGATTTTTGCAGCAACGCCTATATTTAGACCACTTTAGTGAAATTTAGTAAATAATGATCATTTTGGAATGTTTTCACTAAAGTTACGTCCAAAAAGTGCGAAATATTGCCCTTAAAAACATGACTATTTGAGTCACATCAAGTTATCCCACACTTAGGCGTTGCTTGTCCTCAAGCAACACTCAGTTAGAAAAACTTTTAAAATGAGGTTTTTAAGGGGTGATTCAAAATAATTTCAAAATGATACCACTTCTAATATGACTAAGACTGTTTAAGAATAAGGGAAAGGATAAGATGATCCTTTCAGAAGCAAGAAGCAATTATCATCAAGCATACTACCAATTCTCGTGATCTTGGAGTACACATGACTAGGCGATCTCACTATAGGTGGTCACTCAATTCACTCAAAGTGTATCGGGTTCCCTAACAATCTAGAACAATTGAAATCGCTCAAATAAGCCAGTCATGCAGCACTCACCGTCATAAGCTTGGTCGAGAATCGGATCTCCACCACTTAGGTGAGGACGGTGCTAACTATCCCAAGACATTCAACAGGTGGTAGTGTTTGGTGAGGTTTAAGGGTATGGGTAGTGGTATATGTTTGGTTGTAAGGGTTTGACTTATCTTAAAACTCAAAGATAGTGAAAAACTTTATTTCAGAACGGAACGGAGGATTTTGTAGCTGCTCGTCTTCTATCGAATTTTTCTTGAGAAGGTGATACTTGAAGCACTCAGCTTTATTTGATGGAACTGTTTCTTTTTCTTTTCTTGATTTTTCTACTTTTTATTTTTCTTTTCTTCTTCAGAACTTCTTTGCCAGAGAATTTCTAAGGATATTTTATGTTGATCCTTTCAGAAATCCTTTTCGGAACTATGATCTTTGATCTTGAACCTCAATTTCTTTTGTCGTGCCAATTTTTCGCACTTTGACTTTTTAGAGTACACAGAAGAGGAAGACTTTAGAGCATAATTGAAGAGGATGTTCCAAAAGATGTTTTTCACGACCTTAGAAATTCTAAGATAAGGTTTTGGGAATTTTGGGTGAGTAGGGGTTTTGTACGAGGGTTTTTAAGAAATGAAAGGTTTAGGCTCAACAGGGTTTACTAGGCGGATCATCGATACTGAAAGTAAGTATCGGAAGGGTTTTGGGCTTGAAGAGATATGTAAGAATTGGGTTTAAATCCTAAGGAATGTCAAGGTCATCTAGCTGCACCTATACCGCGTACGGTACACACCAATGTGGTCTTGAAACGTATGTCTGGAGCAAGTTCTAATTCAGAGATGCAAGCATCGGCACACACAAGAAATGAAAGTGAAGCATTAAAGATGAATGCTTTTAGGCTCAAGATACCTCACTACAAAATAGGGTTGTATGTGCCTAGCCATGCTCCTTTCAGATTATTGTTTCTTGCTCGAGAAATTTCTACCTTATTTTCCCTATATTCCAAAATACCTTACTCATATTTCGAGAATGATTCTTTTCGAAAGTATTTAACTCAAAAACTTAGAGTTTAGTTTCATAATTTAACTCATAATTTTAAATTTTTTTGAAAAAATTTGTTTGAGAAATTCGTTATTTGGGAAAACATTTTCTGAGTAATGCTATTTTGGACATAAAAATTGCCTAAAATTATCCAAGGTATTCTATACCTTGCTATCCCACACTTAGAGGAACATTGTCCCTAATGTTCTCTTGAGTTGAGTTTTTACTGGAGGTAAAATCCCACACTTAGAGTTTGAACATGTAAGAAAATGTTTCTTAAGTGTTAAATTTGGGTTTGAATCCCACACTTAGTGATAAGCTCAGGATAGGGTGTAGAATATAACAAGCTAACGAGACAGAATATATGTGATCATGAAATGGATAGAAGGTTAAGAAACTCCCCAGATAACGTTTTGAAGCATGTGAAATTTTGCAGGAGAGAGAGTCGAAGTGAGCTTTCTTCTGCATTCTTCTTGAAGGACATCAAGCTTCATACGGGGTTATCCGGTGTCATGTATCTAACGTTATCAGAAATCAACTTCAATTCTTTTAAGTGGGGATCCTTATGGTGTAGAATCCCATACTTTAGGTTTTGAAGAAGTTGGAGTGATTTTGATAAGTGTTTGCGGTGTGGGGAGTGATCCCACACTTAGTTCTTTGAAGTGCTTGGATACAAGGAAGTTTTGAGAAGAACGAGGCCCCTCCATGAGATGTTTGAATGTTCCGCAGTCTGCAAATATTGAAAACTGGTTCGGGTTGCCTTTTGACTTCACGGATTTTCTTCTTGAAAGTGTGTCATCTCGCCTTTTTCCACGTTCATGCATCACAACATTTCTACTTATTAAACAGAAAGAAAATAAAACATAATAAGTAATAGCATAATGTAAATACGGATAGAGTGATCAACCAACTAGTGGCTGATACAAATAAGTTCCAAAAGTAAGGTTTAACTGTAGCCAACAAACACAAGATAATAATAATGATAATGCCTGAAACCAAAGTTAGATGATGCAAATGGGGTAGAACTATGAGGCTGGGGATCCCTGGTCAGGTGCATCAATATGCTGAGTAGGAGCTGGTGCTGTGGATGGTCCTACGACTGACTGCTGGCCACTAGATACTCTATGTCCCTGTTCTTCAGCATTGATCAGTTTGAGCTGAATCAATATGTCTCTGAGGGTAGCTGCTGGTAGTCTCATCGGATCAGTGTAGCCCCACTCTAACAAAATAGCCGAAGTAACCTCTGCTTGCTCTAGTAAGGTCATGTAAGCCTGGCGTAGCATAGTCTCTGTCGGTACAGCTGAGGAAGAGATCGGTCCCAAGTTTAATAGCATCCCGGAAGTGTCAAAAGATACAGCATCAGTGCCCAAGTAGACTGTGTCAGCACGGTAAGATCCACTGGCGACTGGCTGGGCAGGATGAGAAATCACAGGTGCGGAAATCACTGGTTGGACCACTGGTATCTCGGTCTCAACTGACTGGACCTGCTCTGGTACTGGTGTGGTCCGGATAGCGGGTGATGGTGTATGGGTGGTATGTGATGGGATGGATGTATGTGGTGGTGTTATGGCTGGTGGTGGTGGACCGCATCGGTACAAGTAAGGCTCTGGGTCAGGAATACCAAGTTTCCTGGAAATCAACAGCTGATGGGAATGGCTAACCTGAAGAGCATGCAAAAGATAATACTGTGTTAGCGAGGTCACTGGATCTGTGTAGTGAACAGTAGCCTGAGCTAGTGGCTCGGCTGTCTCAGCTCCTCTATGCGGGACACTAGCATGAGTAGTAGGTGCTCGGGCTCTATCAGATGGGCCATCCTCAGTATCTGCAACAGGTGATGATCCTCTAACACGCTTCCCAGGGAGACGACATCCTGGAATGATCTGTTTGGTGTTCTTCCATAGGCACTGTCTCTGCTCATCTACCTCAACAAGATGGATCAACTTGCAGTAGTCCAAGTTGAATGGCAAAGAACGAGAACAAACAGTAAACTCCTCAGTGTGGGCCTTAGTCAACAATCCCATACTATACAGCAATCTAGTAATGATCGACCCCATGAACATGTGCCTATCCATGTCTGTCTCAGCTCCAAGTCTCTCAGCGATCAAGAAAGCAACATTCAGATTCTTTCCTCCTATGATTGCTTCCATGAACTTCAATTCTTCGGCACTCACAGCACCACCTTCCTTCTTTCCAGATATAGAACATGCTAGCAACTTGTGAAGGATGTGATGAACCGGCTTGATGAAAGTGGATGACTTAACACAGCTCCTAAAGTTTGATCCTGCTAAATCCATCCAAATATCCTTGTGGTTCCTATTTGGTAGGCTGGAGATGTCTTGAACACTGTTTCTGAACCATGCAGAGTTGACCTGAGACTCTGTATATAAACCAAGATACACTCCCAAGTCGGCAACTGAGATATGATGAATCTGTTCCTGAAACCTGAATGAAATCTTTCTTTTGTCGGATACGCTCATTTTTGGGTTCAGCTGGTAAGTCATCATGAACTCTGTCACTACTTCTCGGTATGCATACTCATCTATATCGAAGAGACGGAGAAAGGCATTATTCACTTGACCATCGGTCTCATACATCAACAAACTCTTCAACTCATCCCTGATCCCTAGCTTAATCATGTCTTTCCATACCACATATCGATTACTGCCTATCGGTCGCTGCAACCACTGGCGAATGAGTGACCTATTCTTTGAAGATTTGGCCAAGTAGCTGAGTGAAGGTGGGCAATTTTCCATCTGTAATAAAAGACAAGAAAAGATTAGGCCATAATAGTGATATATTAATGGATATGCTAAAGTACTTCCAAATTTTCAGAAAAAATTGGAAATGTAGGCTTTAGAAATGGGCATATCCAGAAATTTTAAAAATTGCTAAACCTAACCGCAACCAATCACAAATCCAAAAACTTTTATCAACTTATGTCTAAATAAGGGTAAGTGGCACAAAGCTTCAAGTTCCTAGCATAATTAAAGCAAGTCAACAAGGTACCTAACTTAATTATCCCAAGCACTAGAAACTTAAATACTTCATGTTCATGGTTAATCAATCTAAATGAGATTAAGTCCAAGGTCATATAGTTACCTCAAGTAAATCAATTAATCATAAAAGGGCATATTACCAATTAAATATGCAATCCAATATTCCGTAATTTCCAAAAGACATAAAGCTTTATTTACATGATTTCAAGCAAATGACGGAAGTAAACTTATTTGACAAGATGGTAGTTTTTAGAAAATGGCGTTTTTGTGGGTTTCATTTCAAAGTCATACACTTTATTAATTAAAGTGATAAACTTAAAAAATGATTAAATGAACCGAAGCTTGTTTTGATAATCTTGTAAGCTTTTTACGTTTAGAAAAAGTCATAAACATTGTTTAAGAATAAAAGTTTTAAGTAAAAATGATGTTTATGATGATTTTATCAAAAATGAGCTTACTTTAATTACCAAAAACTAGCTTAACCATTTTCTAATCGCAAATAATCAATCAAAACATGTTAACCTATCATATTTAAGCATAACTCAATCAACAAAAGTCAACATAAGCAATTAATCAACCAAAAAGTCAAACTAGCCATAGTTCATCAAAAAGTCAACACTTTAATTCCCAATTTTGCAATCAAGCCAACAAATCACTAGATTAAGCTTGTAATCATGTTAAGCATCAAGATAAGCATGAAATAACACTAAAGATTGCAACTTTTAACCATGAAATCTATGAAAATGAGTTACAAGCCCTAATTTTTAAAGTTTCATGAAAATCACAAAAGTAGGTCAAGAATTACCTTAAACTTGATGTAATGATGTTGTGGATGCAAGAAAGATCATAAAATGATGAATTTTGAGCTTGGAATCATGCAAAATGGTTGAGTAATGGAGATTTGGTGGTGATGGGGTGTAGGCCGACGGTTTGGGGTAGGGGAGGAGGAAGAAGATGAAGTTTTTAATGATTTTGTCTTTTGTGTGTGGCTAAAATCCCTTTTTATACCCTTTTAAACGTACGCGATTTAAAATTCGCGAAAGATACGAAACATACAAGTAAAATTTCAAAGTTTAAAATTTTTTTAATAAAACAATTTTAAAAAGTATGTTCGTAATTTTCTGAATCTTTACGCGCAGTCTGAAAAGATATTGCGAATCGTATGCGAAATCGTATACGTTTTTATTTAAAACAAGACAATCTTTTTGTGTTCTTTAAAATCCAAGACAAATTCAAAATTAATTTTTTCAAAATTTAAAAATAAACTTTTTCGAATTTTCTGAAAATGTCTGAAATTCGTTACTGTGTTGTGCGAATTTGAATTTTAAAAGAACGTTTTCTTGTATTTTTAAATGCAAGCTTTTAAATTTAAAAATAAACTACTAATATTACTTATCCTAAATACTTAAAATAAAACTAAATTAACTAAAGTTTGGGTTGCCTCCCAAAAAGCGCTTGGTTAAAGTCGGTAGCTCGACTTTTGGACAAATTTATTGAATATTGCCCAAGAGCAATTGTTTAAGTGAATTTGGTGCTCTTGGTTGAGGGAAAGTGTAGCGAGGAATAAAGTCACAAGTGAGAATCTTAATGACAGAATCAACTAGGTCTGCGGGATGTAACGAGAATCGTTCGTGTTCAGTGAGAAACATACGTTCCTTTTTGCCTAAATCTAGAAGATTGTCAATAAACTTGTTAAATTCCTTTCTAACTTTCTTAGGGTTTGAAATTCCGTTTCGTGATCCGTCATCTATATGGTTTAAGTCATGAAGAAGCATTCCTAGGGTTTGTTGAAATTTCCATTCTTCTCTTAAATCGGGATCTCCGGTGGTAGTGTGAACTGACTCCGTGATTTCTTCGATTAAAGATGTTTGTGAAACAGTGAAAGGAAATTTTGACTGAGCAAATAACAAAGTGAGTGAGACGTTAATATCCTTCCTTCCAGCAAAGAAAGTAGCTTCCATGTTATCGTCAGTGGCTCCAGGGAATATCTCTAACAACTTGTCGATCATATAAGTAGCGGGGTCAACGAAAAATGGAATTTTATCAGAAATGATGAGAGATATAGCGGGATCTTTGCTGATCCAGAACTCAAGCTCATAAATTATAGCCACAACATGACGATTAATTAGGGTTTGGGAAACCGGTTGATAATCGGTGCAGGCGAATAGGTCCATTAGTAGGTCTATTTCTGATTTAAGCTTTAGTTCTTGCTCTCGATAATGTGTGAAGATACCTTCCTCCTTTTGATTTGGAAGATGGTGGAGAATACCAACCTGTTTCTTTATCCTACGAGCGACTTCTCTTTGTTCAACTGAAAAAGGAAAGTCAGACGTTTTGAGTTGTCTGGCAAATGCCCGACAAACATCCAATCTCCTATCAGGATCAAAAGAGTTACCTACGTAGCGGATATTTTCTTCAGGTTTGATTGGTAAAGTCCTATCAACAACACGATAGATGGTGTACTCGGGTTCTGGTACGAGGTTCAAAAAGATAGGTGATTTTGGAGGGTATTCGTAAACTTCTTCGTCCCATGGTGGAAGACGTTTTTCAATGGGTGGAAAACGAAAGGGTTGAAGATGTTCAGAGTTACTCTCGACAAAACCAGATGAGGTAGGGAATTGAAAGAAGTTTTCTAAGGAATATGAAATCTCAGGGGCAGGTATAACCTGGTAGCTTAGAATGCTAGATGCAGAAGTTGAGATCTTCTGATGAGAATCATGGGTTCCTAAGTCAAGATCTAAGAATTGCCCTATGGTTCTAGATTCATCGTCTGAATTAGCGGAGATAACTTCGGAAGAGGATAAAGACGAAGAGTAGACGTCAGATTCCAACTCTTGTTCTAAGCAGGCGAAGAACTCAGCGTCATCCATTGCCATCATTTCTTCGGACGTCTTGAGGGCGAGTGGAGAAATGGGGCTAGACGGAAATGAATCATAGAAAGATGTTTTTGTATTTTTCATTTTTAATTAAACTATCTAAATTATTCTAAGGAAAGCAAATAACTACCAACTAAGTTTGGGAAAACCTAATTGGAAAGGGTCTCCTAAAAGCTAGAATATCTAAGGCGGCTTCAAATCGTAACGCTCTACGATCCCCGGCAGCGGCGCCAAAAACTTGTCGTCACCCCTATCGGTCGGTCGGATTTGACTCCGGTCGTTGTTCCAACAGCAACAGAAGCGGCGGACAGTGAGTTTTAAATTTATATGAGCTGGGGCTCAAACTATAAGTACTACCTACCTTGGGAGCAAGCAGTAAGTATAACTCGAGGTCGTTCTTAAATCGGAGCGAATTGAAATAAAGCGGGTCACCAAAGATTATGGTCGCAATTAGGATGGGGGTAGGTAGATAGATCTTGGATTGATTTGGTTTTCTAATTATCCTAAATGCAGAAAAGTAAATAACGAGAAATGAAATTAGGGTTTAAGCAGACAGGTAGAGATGTGATTGCTGAAACTTGGATACTAGGGTTTCGGGATGATGTTCATTATAAAATTGATTGGAGATTTACCAGAATAAGAGTAGACATACTTTCGGTGTAAACACTAGGACCCTACGTTCAGGTGAAACCCTAGAAACATATGTCACTGGAATCCTAGGTTATCATGATTCTGATCAGATCAGGCTGTTTTCAAACCATCCTGAGCCTTTGCTTAACTAAGACAAAGTCACCCTAAATGTTTTAGGGATCAGGCATAAGGCAACAGACCGCAATTGTATTTACCGACCTTTCTTAACACCTAATCGTCTATTTACTTTCATTATAGCAAATACTGATTGTATCCTGTGTATGTTAAACTATTGGTGTGATTAGGGTTTTGCATGTCTAGGTATATGATTGACACTACCCTGTATTGTTTCTATTGAAGCACATACTTAACCATCATAAATATAGACCCTCCTTTACAGTCAGGCGTTCATCCCTAGGAATAATCACGGTGTACAGGGCAATTAGGCATTTCCACAGTGTTCCAAACCCTACATGTACTGACGGTGTACTGGGCATTTAAGCATTTCCACAGTGTTCCAGATCTTAGGTGTACTAACGGTGTACAGTGCAACAAGCATTTCCACAGCTTTGATTCCTAGACCACAGTTCTAGAAGGATCACTTCTAGGTAATTCGCGATGAAACAATCCATGGCATTTCCTTAGCTTCCACGTATTTGTACTCCACACGAGGTGTTTCCAACGCTATACGAAGTACCATGCCTTTTTAAAGGAAAGTTCATAGTTTCATACTGTAACTGGAGATAACTGTATATTCATAGTATTAGGGTTGATCAGATCCTATCCTAGGGCAACAGTCACGTGAAAGTCTGGAAAGGGTGATGAGAGACTAGATCTATATTCAGGATAAGCTTAACCAGATACACAGCATAACAATTTCCAATCGTATAAATGAAACATTAATTTAACATCATCCCTACTCCTAATATCTACATTTCAACAATCACAATATTAAACTACTCTATAAACATGGCAATATGCAGAATACAAACTGAAATAACATAAAGCACAAGCATTATAACAGTAAGTAAAGTTTAGATATCACCGGGAATACAGCAGCGTAATACTGAGGATTACAAATAGTCTGAACTTGAAAAACTCGTTACAACAAGATTACCAAGCTAAAACTTCCTCTAGACTCGAACCGTAAGCTCAACCCTAACCTTTCTCCTCTAACTCCTAAGAGTAGTGCTAGAGAGAGAAAGTTAGAGAGAGAAAGTGAAAGAAAAGAGAGAAATAAGAAAAGTGAGAGAATGAGAAATGTGTGAATGTGTTGAGGTGTGTAAAATGAGGAGGAGTGATCCCCTATTTATAGGCAAAGCTCAAAAATCAGCCGTACAACTCGCGAAACAGCACGTACAAGCAAACGATGCACGATACAGGGTACAGGTGTAACACCCCGCAAATTTAAACACGATTAATTAAATTAATCACTTGCATTATTAGGCTAATTCCCTACTTGAGTGAATTCACAACACATTTTAGAGGTAAGTCTAGCATAGCCCAACTAGATAATACGCGTAGTATTTCGTATTCGTAATTAGTTGTAATTACGTACTGAACAAATTGAAAACAGACGCGACAAAAATTATACGACTCTTGGTAAACAAAATTATTTAATAAAACGAAATTATTAAATAACGTCTTGAACAATTAAATATTATGTCGATAATATTTACATATCAATTTATAACGCAAAACGTCAACTTTTAAAATTTAAAATAAAACAAAGTTTGAAAATTATAAAATTTATTAATTTGGTTTCATAAAAAGATCCTAATTAAAAATAATGAGAAATGTAATTAAAAACATAATAGTTAAAATAAAATAACATTTAACGATCGGGTAAACAAACACGGAGTTCAAACACGGAGGCAGAAAGTGGAACAAAACCACCTCCCACCTCCCCTTTTCTTTCATTTCTTTCATTTTCTTTCTCTCACTTTTCTCTTTTTCTCTCTACTATCACCACCACCAATCAAATACCACCACAAAAACGCCACAAAACTACGCTAAAACGACGCCGAATCACCCTACTCCTTTGGAATAAAACGACCACGAGACCACGATCTATCTTTCCATCTTTTCGGATTTCAAATCCGACACTCGTAAGTTTCCGACAAATCCCGCAAATCTTTAGATTTCGAAGTTATAATCGATATTTCTTGTTTAATATACTTAGATTAACATGTTTTAGTGTTTTATGCATCCAAAAACGTCCAAAATCGCCCAAAAAATCGTTATTTTTGATCTGATCGTCGAACAGGCGACTACGTCGCATTTTGCCCAAAAACAGTACTGCGACGTAGCCTTTACGTCGCATAATCATCCCCACGTCGCAGATAGCGACGCAACCCGTTCCGTCGCATTAAATTGCGAACGTCGCCTATGCGACGCAACCCTTGACGTCGCAAAAACCTGAATGCGACGTAGACCCGTACGTCGCACCCTACGTCGCATAACAACCCAGCGTCGCACCTTGCGTCGCTAAAAACAGGAAGTTTAAAAACTAGTTTTCACTAAGTGTCGAACTAACCGGAAACGCATATCTTTATACGATACGATTCACGAGCTTTACAAACAATACAAACACACTTATTTTACCGAAATTAGGATTTCAAACTATCACCAACGAATCATATACATTTTCTCAAATACGAAATACAAACATAAACATTTAAATGAACGATTTGGACGTGACTTGGTTGTACAAACACTAGCATGGATGATTAGTTTAGACATCCACATACTTATTAAATCTCGTACGTTTAGGACGTTAGGAGATTTCAGACTGTACTTGGGCTTAGGTTTGCTAGCACTCGCACGATTACTTAACTCAACAGGTGAGTTCACAGCCCCTACTTTTACTGTTTTAACTGCGTTGAACAGGGATGGAAAACATAGTCAAACACTTTTATACAAACATGGTTGTATACTATTTTACTCAAACTAGTGGAGTACATGGAACTAGTAAACTGATAAACAAACTGACGATTTCAACTTAATATGTAATACTGCCCGCACGTGGTCCATGTATGGGTCTTAGGGGAAGTGTTACATATTACTTTCATACTACCAACGCTGTAAACACATGAACATGTTTTGAGAACGCTGGAGGATAACCAGCAACACTTTATATAACGGACTGGGTAACAAAAAGTCCCTACTGACATGGGCACTAGATCCCACTAACACGGATCTACTATCGTTATTAAACTATTGAAAAGTCCCTACTGACATGGGCAACATTACTGAGAAGTCCCTACTGACATGGGCAACAGACTACTAAAAAGTCCCTTCTGACATGGGCACAAACTATTGAAAAGTCCCTTCTGACATGGGCACTAGATCCTGCGAACATGGGTCTACTATTGTTATTAAACTGATGGAAAGTCCCTTCTGACATGGGCACCGGGTTCCTACTGACATGGTCCCACTAAACGATTAGGATTGTAATACTGCCGTACGTGGTCCAGATACGGGTCTTAGGGGAGTGTTACACCTACGAACAACTAATAGGATACTTACATTCCTACTATAACTTGAACTATATTTTTGGGCAATATCCCAACGAAACATATCTACGATTAGGATACGTATAATCCTACAGAACACACTTGAACACAGGATACTGATTTTCCTACAACTAATAGGATACGAACATTCCTACAAACAACTATCTAGGAACATAATTGATTTCATGAACTATACTTTTGGGTGACATTCCCAACGATACGATATAAACAACAATGGTTTATCACAACTGAACTTGTAAACATAAAACCTGTGAATTCACTCAACCTAGTTGTTGATTTTTACTATGTTTTTCAGGGAATTAGCTGCGCATGTAAGAATCGCCAACACATGGAGAATTAGGCGACCCTTGAAGCTTAGGATGCCAACTTTTGGAAACATATGGATTTCTTTAGTATAACTGAAATGTTTTAGTCATATTTTAGAAATCTACTTTTGTAAACTTACTACTTTTAACTTATACGATTCGATGAATCGTAAACTTTGTAATTAACACTTTTGGCATCTTAATATATAATGTTCTGTTGTAATCATAAGCTCTGATACGTATGCATGTTTTATTATTGTGACACCCCAGTACTTAAACTAAATGCTTCCGCTCAACGAATTTGGGGGTGTTACAACAGGGGGCTGTATACGGCCTTGGTAGGGCCGTATACGGTGTTAGGTAGGCCGTATACGGTCTCTGTGGGGCCGTATACGGTTCCCAGGGCCGTATACGGTGTTCGTCTGATTTCGTTCGTTGCTTAAAACGCGCGTATCTCCTTCGTTATGCGTCCGTTTGACCTGATTCTTTCGCCTGTGGTTTCGTAATTACGTTACGCTTCTAATGATGCCAAATTCACTGAAATTGGATCTGTATAGCTCAAGCATAGCCGAAATGACTTTATAGGGTCTGATACTGCTCAGTCTTCTCCGTTCTTTATCCGATTTGCATGATTCTTGATTTTCCCGTCTCGATTTTACCTGTTTTATCATATGATGAAGTTAGAATGTGATCTATATAAGGTAAATGAGGCCGGATGATTTTGTGCACGTTTATTCGTCCTGATTTGCTTGTTATTTGGACGTTTTAGGTGATTTTTGCAGCAACGCCTATATTTAGACCACTTTAGTGAAATTTAGTAAATAATGATCATTTTGGAATGTTTTCACTAAAGTTACTTCCAAAAAGTGCGGAATATTGCCCTTAAAAACATGACTATTTGAGTCACATCATGTATATATATAGTATACAACTATGACTTAGATTTTTCTATTAATAAACAGTAATAGTAATAGAATTTTAAGTTACTCTAAAATAAGTTTGTTGTTTAAAATTATTATTGGATGGTTAATTTTACATATTTAATAAGAATCTTTATAAATTGATCAAATCTAAGTAATATAGAAGTATAGTTTATAGTCAGAATGTTTTATATCTTTTGCTTACAAACAAACAATAACAATATGATTCATATGAATACTCACAATAATCTTTTAAATGTGGTAAAATGAATTGGCATAACATTTATGTTCGTAATAATATTTAAATTTAATTTTTATAATGCATAATTATATATACCTTTTGTGTATAAGCTTTGTATTAGTTTGTTAAACAATGAAATTGAGAAAATAGGCATAAAACAGCGTCAACAATTTAATTTAGCATATAAATAAAGATTGCCAAATAGAAATACATCTAGAAGACGAGAACACGACATATCGTATAGGTATAACTTAACCTACGGATTATTATGCATGTGTATCAATGCATAAAAAAAGTCAACATTTTGACGGATGAAATCAAGTTCACTAATTAAAAAATCCTTTTTTTTGTTGAACTCAATATGCGAATCTGCCAAACGATTGTCATCATTAATATCATTGAAGTACTTTCGTTCTCTATAGAACTTCATTAAGTCTTCCATGATTTGGTACTTAAGCCGCATCGTGTTATCAAGTAAACCTCGAATGTTGGCATTGTTACCGCTAAAACGGTCGTTACGTAATAGCTGCAACGGTGGAAGTTTTAAATTTATAAAAGCTGGGGACCTAAATTCTACTTACAGAGGTAAGTATTACTCAGGGTCGTTCTTAAGATCAATCGTATTGTGAAGCGGAGTTGTCCAGACAAACTTATTCAAATTAGTGATGGGTTTTTGAAAAGAGTTTTGATTTGGTTTTAGGTCCGTTAAACTAAACTAATAAAAAGAAGGAAATAAACAAAACAGTAAAATATAGATAGGGAATCAGTAATGGAGAATAGTGCTTGTTATGACTTCGTTAGCTTGTGTTATGGGGTGATGTCTAGGGTTTGTATATGAAAACGTCTTTTAAAGATTTGTGTCTTGCTTTTGCCTAAATATTCGTGATGTAAACACTAGCACCCTACTGTCTGATTTCTCAGACAGTATGTCACTGGAATGCTAGGCTATGGTGATTCTGATCAGAGGAGGCTGCTCAACTCTTCAACACTTTCCATATACTGGAATAGTGACCCTTTTTGGAATGATATTCCTGGGCGCATGAGATAGAGTAACAGACCCACTAAAAGTTCTGACCGTTCTTAACACCACGAGGATACTACGGCTAGGCAAGGCATTTAAGATTAAGACTTGGTTTGGTGACTGCCACTTTGTATTAATGGTCTTTGTTTAGTCCAGAGCTGTGTGGTTCAACCAGGATGTGACACAGTCTTCAACCGACGGCAGTTCCTTAGCTTTTCCCACGTATTTAAACGTTATACGAAGTACTGTGCCGATTTATGGTCTTTCCGGTGCCACATACTTTATGGTCACTCTGGACTAGTTTACTAAGTTTGTATTAAAGTTTGACCATCTATGATATAAACCCAACCCTCACTTATTTAAACAAATCCCAATAAATCCCTGATTGATTCACGGTGTACTATACGATAGGGTTGACAGTATTTCCACAGCTACACAATTCAGACCATGTTTGTATTTGAAAACATAGATAGGTAGTTACCGGTTGATCAAGGTTCGCGACTCCTTGTCATACAGGTTCTAACCACGTTTATTGGAGGAAAGGCGATTTAGGTTTAGAAATTCATAAATACAAATTTAACAGTACACCGGTTTTCATTTTGTAGCAATTGGGAACATTATTCCACAACAGATTGTGCCCATGACTTTCATAGCTTCCACGTTCCGTACTACACACATTCGTGATGATTCCGGCGCTATACAAATGAAAGCCGTATAACGTTACTTCTGTTGTTTCATAACGATATTATCCCAATTGCGTATTTAAAGTAACATCACCCCTAATATTAACAAGCTAATTACATCACAACAAGCACATAAGAGAACTACTCACTACGCATGGCAAACAATCCTAAATCTATCATAATAATAATAATAGTAATCATCATAATAGAAAAGGAAAG